>CM077826.1:19960244-20707587 GCA_039720395.1 Liquidambar formosana
TTGAAGACCAGTCAGATTCCCACTCTGAACATGGACAAAATTCCGTTGTATTAATTATGAGAAGTGTGGATACAATTCTCTCTCGTCTATTTTTTTACAAAAACATATATCCTGATTAAATCTCCTATGGTCGTCTTGATCCAAGTGCGATGTGTGCAAGTTCTTGAATCGGATTTGATTTGCATCTTTTTTATTTACGCAGATTGAATGATGGTTTAATCCAGGGCTGTTAAGGCTTGATTTCAAATAAAAAAATAGTGCATGGTTGTCTTTGGCTTGAACCTAGATGAATTAACACATGTAGAGTGCTTGATGATCCTTCCACTGCTTGATAGTGAGGATTTGCAGAGTCTTGCTTGTGTTCTTCGGAGTCGTCCTCTCATGGAGTGGATGCCCTATATATCTATAGGGTGAAAGTGTGGCTTTTAATTTGAAATCCCACAATTTGAATCCTTAATTTTAGGCTGCGTTTGGTTTGAGGGAATGAGGGACAAAAAAAGTGAATGTTCAATAGCATAAGGGAATGAAATGGCCATTCCTTTATGAGGACCTCTTCCTTCCTTGGAGAGAATAGCCATTCCTTCCAAACAAATGATCAAATGATCTCTTGAGTTTTCCCATTCACCCCGGTGGACTTATTGGTATCTCTAGCATTTTCCTACGAAAGAAATATCACAAAATGAAAGTGGAAAATTTAGGACGAGATCAGATGTCATGGTCCCTCAAAGAAGTGTTTAAACAAACATGTGAAACAAATAACCATCTTATATTTTGTACTTTGGACAATTCGATCAAATATGTAGGGTAGATTTATCATCAGTTGCCTAAGATGTGATCAGCATTGAGTCTCTCCTAAGTGATGTGAGATGATTTTCTTCTGTAGTTAATGTAGAAAATCAGCAAGTTGTTCTGAAGTTTTTAAAACATAGCTGCTTTATTTTCAGCTCCTTCTTTCTTTTAACACATTAGTATAGGTTGTACTCATTTGTTCATGGTCTGAAATTCTGTGCATTGGCTTATTAAATTTTAGGCACTTGGGGCCCTTCTTGATGGAAGTCAGTCCAAAGAAGAAGCTGATAAATAGTTTCTACACAGAGATCTATGATAGAATGCTTATTATTTTCTGATCAACAGATGGAGCCCTAGAACTTTATACTCAATCTCTATTTATGGCCTTAAAATCGATCATATCTTCCTTGCGGTATTTTTTTTTTTTCTTTTTTTATCAACAAAAGAAATATATTATTAAAGTGAAGAGAGAAAAACACCCAAATTTCAATGAAACAGACGAATACCCCCACGAAAAAACATCAAAACACCAAAAGCAACCCGCACTAAAGAAGAAACCACAAGCAACCCTAACAAGAACAAAAGAACCCCTGAAACACAAAAACCACGGAATAGCACAGGACATCTAGACTAAACAAAAATTAAAAACAAAAGAGACAAACTAAAATGACCCATTGCCCTTAAAGGGAATCCCACTAGATTATTTTTCTGTTTTGGGATAGGCAGGCCTGATGGGTTTCCTTGGAGTTCTTTGTCTAGTTTTTTTGTTGCCTTGGTGTGGTTTGGGGGTTTTTTGTTGTTCTTGTTCGGGTTTAGTAGCCCCTTAACGACAGTATTAGCTCGGTTGTTTTCTTAGTCAAGGGTGCTCCCTATTCTGGGGTGTTGCAATTGCACATTGATTCTACATTAATACTATTAACCTTTTTCTGATATTAAAAAAAAAAAAAAAAAAAGATAAAAGATAAAAGATAAAGGAAAAGTTAAAAACCATGCTGCTAGGTCAAGAAACTCAGTTCATTAAGGGTCCAGTGGTTTCTGCAAATTAGACACCAAGTGGACTTCACTCGACCAAACTTTGAATGTTCAATACGCATGATATCCATGACCATGGGATCCAGCACTGTATGCATCCGAGTTAGAATCTGAGTAGTATTCGAATTTGAAAGCAGCATCAGTCTCCATCTTTCTTCCTTCTTCACTGATGTCCAAAGAAGTCTCCATCTTTCTTCCTTGCTCACTGATGTCCAGAACAGTCTCCATCTTTCTTTCTCTTTCCTCCATTTGGACTTCCTCAACCAATGGTTAGCCAACATAACCCCTATACCAGAAAAACACATGCCATATATACTCCCACACTAACAGTCAATATAGCCTCAAACACCCTGGCCACTCTGTCTCCTGATCCCATGGCAATATTATGCATGTGGCTGCAACAAAAGCTGTTACCATGAATTGAATGACACTGCCATCCATATGAGCTTATGAGTGACCACCAGTAGCCTCATCAGTGGTTTTCTCCAGAAAGGAATGATGCTGACTACAATGAAGACAAGGCAGAGAGATGTGAACAATGCAATGCTGTTGCTCATTGTAAACACCTTACACGCTATTATTCTGCCCACTGTTGACTTTCTTTTCAATGGTCCATCCTGGTACACCCCACCAGGAGGGTTTGTGCCGGCAGTAAAAGCAACCGTAGCAATCAAAATGGCAACTAGTATGATTGTGTTCCTCGCGTTTTGTAGCGCCTCTCTATATATCTCATGTTGCACATTGTTGCGACTTTTGTCAAGCCCCATTACTACCTCTTTACTTCTCTTTGGCTTTGATGCTTGTCTCCATCCGACATGGGTAAGGAACTCTTTGTTCCATTCAACATGCAAGGGCAACGAGTTGACTTGTTTCAAGCCAATAGGCAATTCATGTTCCTGAATCTCAGATTTGAAAGACATTCTGAAGTCTCCATCAGGTTTGTGACTTTCAAGTGTAAGTGGCTGATGATTGTTTTCTTTAGTCTCTGGTGTAGGAAATGAATGTTCAATGCTCGTCTTACCCCTGGCTCTCTCCCTTTCTCTCTTTTTCCTTTTAATCTTTTTGCCAGGTTTACCCCCGGCTTTCTCTACTAAGCGTCTAAGATTCTGGATTTCCGAAGTGCTTTGAGCTCGGTTGAGGATATCAATTAAGCACTGTATGTCCTTTGTTGTTCTGATGATTGATGTCCACTGATGTTTCATTGATGATGTATTCTGCTAACTGGATCAATTTCAAAGCGAAAAGTTCAATTAGAAAATTTAGCTCCATAATTAAAGGATGCAAGATTTGTCCGTCCCAACAGTTAATTAAACAGTGAGCATAGAGTATAGGTTTCTTGTTCTTCTTTTTGTTCTTCCAACTCCCACGTACTACAGAAATCTGAAAAAAAATAAATAATAAATAATAAATAATAATAATAAAGTCATAGAGGTGCCTAAATTTTTTTTTCTTGGTGCATTTTCAATACGCACAAAGATGCGCATGCAGACATTAAGCTTCCTTTGGGCCGTCCATGTACTAATCAAATTTAAATTTTTCCTCCCTCCTCACCTGGTGGTGTCTCCTGAAGAGTAAGATGGTGTTGCCATTTTGATCTAGATGATTAAAGAGATCAGTGTTGTTGAAAACTTGCAACAAGCACATAAAGGCATCATATTGGTGAACCTAACAGTATGATGGAACACGGTTTCTCCCTCTTTTGTTCGAAAATGAAAAGTGGCCGGGAACCATTGACATGAATTCTTTCAGGATTTCAGCTTTGCCATTCATGGCAACCAAGTGCAATGGTGTGTAACCATTGTCATCATACTGCGCGCAAAGCAAGGTCCTGGCCAACCGTTAGAAGCATTTTGGTTTTCTCCAATTGATCTCTACTACAAGAGAAGTGCGATGGAGAAAATCCTTTCTTGTTGGTCTTCCAAGCAAAATCAGGCCTCACATTTAGTATCTCCCTAACAACATCTACATCATTGATTCTGTATTTGAGTACTCCTTGTATTTGAGTACTCCTTATATTTCAAATTGACTGTCCTCTTTGAAAAAACACGTTTTTTAAGGAAATCCTATTAAATGCTTTCACATAAATGCATATGTTTTGAGATTCCAAATTTGCCCTCAAGTGTGCAAAACATTAGAAAAAGAGAGAATACCTTTTTAAGGGTATTTTAGGAAATGAATAAAAAAGAACTAATGACTTTTAAAATGTAACAATAATTTTGCAACATCCCAAAAAGGAAAGTAGGCCACTTCTTTTGGAACAGAGGGTAGGGATGGCAATGGGGTGGGTCGGGGTCGGGTTTGCACTATCCCATCCCCAAACCAGACCAAGAAAACACCTTCTCATCCTCGCCCCGAGCCCCGACGGGCAGGGATGGCAATTTCGCCCCGATCCATAGGGTCCCGACTCGATCCATACCTGAATGGGTGGGGATTTTTTTTTATTTTTTCGGGTATGGGTATAAATTTCAAAAATATTTTGGATACGGGTCGGGTATGGATCCTAGAAGAAAAAACCCGAAGACCTGACCTGACCCGATGTTTTTACGGGTATGGATCCTAGAAGAAAAAACCCGAAGACCTGACCTGACCCGATGTTTTTACAAGATATCTATATATATATATATATATCAGCGTGAGCCAATTATGACCGTCCATGCCTTTCATACTCCATCTAAGGGCTAAAAATGATATGCTTCCAAATTGTAGTTAAACAAACCCATAGGCAGATAGGTAGACATAGGCTTTAGCTGGCTTGTGCAATTGTGTAGGCTATTCCATCATTAGTCATTACATCACACCTCAAAAAACGAAATGGAAGAGTTATGGTTTAAACGAATCAAACCCATTCCCCTCTTCATCAGACGAAGCTAACCCAACCACCTCCACTTCCCATCTTCATCAAAGTTCTACAAGGAGAAAATCACTCCCTCGCCACTGCAGCAAACACCGGAGCTACCGAAATCGCACCGCCGACCAACTAGTGAGCTGCATTTTCTTTCCTTTTTTCTCTTATGTTTTTTTTTCTTCGTTTTCTGCTTTTTTTTTTTTTTAATTTTCTTTTCTTTCACCCAAACCCTCACAGTGAAACCCCATTGCAGATTTGTAGCAAGCCCCCCGTGCCATGACACTGCAGTCAGCACCCTTAATCCTTTACTCGTTACTCCCTTAGCACTCAACCTCAGCCCCTCGCGCTGTAACGCGGTGACGTAGCCCTCGCCTATCACCCTCGCCCCTCAGTTGCAGTCCCTCACGCTCAGGCAGTCAGGCGCTCAACTCATGAGTCACGCCCTCCACCATCGTCGTTGACTCACGCAATCACGCGGTGTCTCACCTAATCAAGCAATACCGACACTTCGACAGGCACTTAGCCACTCCCACTCAAGCAGTCACAGACCACCACTATCACGACCTCACCCTCAAGTCCTCAGGCTTAGCCTGAGCCCCTCATGGCCTCATTGAATCGTGGCTCACTCACAGCCTTACGGCTCACGCTTCACCCATCCCTCTTACCCTCTTCCAGATCTGGTCCATAAGCCACTCAAGCATCTTTCTTTCTTTCTTTCTTCTTTTTTTTTTTTTTTTTTTTTCTGGGATTTGAATAATTGAATTTCATGCACTGAAATCTGAATTATATTTTTGAGTTGTAAGTAGCAAAAAAATGGAATTTAGGGAAAAAAATTCCTCACAACAAGCTGGTCGGGTATAGGCGGGTCGAGCATGGATAGCTCAAGAAGACAATGGATCGGGGATGGAGTTTAAGTTCTCTGCCCATCAGGTATCGGGTCGGGCATTGGCATAGGAGTTTAAAGTTGGAGTCTGGCATGGGGTAGTGCTGACTCGCATTCAACCCAACCCATTGCCATCCCTACCGACGGGTATGCATTGTACAAAACCATCCCCGCCCTTGTTACAAATTTAAAGGCCCACATCTACCCCGCTCCTTCCATGAATCTACAAATGGAAGCTCTTTTTGCCCTCAAATCTGCAAATGGGGAAGGGTAATACAAACCCACAAAATGAGAAAGCAAAAAAAAAAATGTCAAAAGAGCTTCTTTTGCCTCAGATCTACGGAAAAAAAAACAAAAAAACAAAAAACAAAAAAAAATGTAGAAGGATGAAATTTTTTTTTAAGATCTGATTGGTGTTTCCACCATCAGATCTGTGTGAATGAATATCCTTTGAACTAAAAGAAGAAGAAAAAAAAAAAAAAAAAAAAAAAGAGGGAGGAAGAGGAAGAATTAAGGAAGAATACGAAGAGATGAAACTTACTTGAGATGGGGATGTGAAGTATAATGGCTGCCATTGAGATTTAAGATGTGAAGTAGAATAGCAGCTGTAGACACCCCATTTTCATCCCCCCATTCACACCTCTCCATCTCCCATGCATTATCACATGTAGGGTTTTACATCATTTTGGCACTAAAACTCTCTTGGTAGCCTCTATACATCCCAAAGAATCGATGGTATTTTATGGGGTTCAATTTGGTTAAGTCTAGATAGCTAATAAGAATTTTTACAACTTGGAGGGCATTTATGTCATTTCACCTGCATAATTCTTATTTGATTTCTAATTCTCACCAAATTTGTCCCGAGATGGTCCTAAGGTCCTTAAGATGTTATTTATAGGCTTGGTTTAAATTTTGGTCAGCTTTGGAGTTAATTTGGTTAGGGATGATCCCTAATGTGTCCGATTTAGCTCCATTCGTCAGTTTTCTTTAAAATTGACTTTTAATTCAATCCCAATTTTTAAACTAATGGCCACATTGGTGTTAATTGAGCTTTAATTATTGTTTTCAAATAAATAAATGATTTCCAAAAGGTTTTGGTTGCAAACATGGCTCAATCGAAATACAAACCCTTATTTTACCCTTAGTTGCATTTCGGACCCCTATGAGCTGTATTTGTTTGGTTTATGGCCAATTGACCCATTGTGGATTAATTTTGACTTAATTTGAGTCTTAATATGTGGGAAATTGAATTTAAAATGTTGTGCAAAAAGAATGGATGAATCTGGACTTAAAATGAGCAAGATTCATCCAAAATATGCTTTAAAACCAGATTTCATATTTTTACCATAACTTCTGACTCGGAGGTCGGATTTGGATGAAATTAGTCTTTTTGAAAAGGTTTTTTAAAGCTCTACAAATTTGTGTCTAATGAAAATTTTCCAAATCCAACGTTTTTATGCCCAAACAGGCCCTTAAAGCAGCTGCTATTGTAGAGTAGCGGGAATAAGGTGAGGTGTACACTTGGTCACCAATCCTTATCCTTTTAATTTTTGACTTTATCTCTTAATTTTGACATTATCTATTCAACTAATCTGGATTTTTCCAATCTTTTTTATAATGTTTGATAATTATCACTTAGATTTGAGATAAATGTCATCTCTTAAGATTGATTTTAGGCCATTGGATCACCCTTAGCTAGATTAAATCCAAATCATCCATTCCACCTACCTTTCACTATAAATAGGGGTCCTCCCTTCATTCATTCTCCATGAAGTCTTAGTAGAATTTTCCTAAGCAAAAGAGGAGCTTGAGTTCTGGAGTGTGGGGTGAACGTTCCTATTAGTATCTCTTCACTTGAGACTCATTCTAAAGAAGAGCTTGGCTCAAGAGTTAGTGGGGAACATTCCTATTAGTACTCTCTAGCTTGCGACTCATTCTAAAGCTTGAAAGCGTGGAAGCTCTGCCCGACTTGCGACTTCTCCCTTGAGGCCATCATAAAGCTTGGAAAGTGTGGAAGCTCTGCCCAACTTTCGACTCAAAAAACCCAACGTTGCAAATAGAACTCTGCCTCAGTTCTGTCAGGTATATCTCTAAACTCCATTGCCATGATGTAAGTGTTTATGTGATGATGCATGCTCCCATGAGTTTTATTATTCATAGGATTATATTAGGGTTTTGATCTTAAATCAAACAAATTTTTAAACCAAAGTTGTTTATTTTAAAGCAAGTTATTTTCAAAACAAGTGTTTGATTATATATTAGATTCTAATAGAGTCCTACGAGGAGTGAAACTCTTCCCCCTAACATGTTTATTCGAACTACGTGGACTTTGATCTTCGTCAGAAGTACATAGGCCACTCACTTGAGCCCAAGTCCAACTTAGCTTAGTTTTTATCTTTTAATTTTCGTAGTTTTCAGTTATGCATGGTTGAAATTAATTAAGCCCAATCAATAAATGAGACCAATTTATCAGGCGAAATGGGTGCCTATGGGTCGTGGCTCAGAATCTTCCCATTTCATAACCTAGCTCCCAAACCCTCATTTTTGGTTCAAGACTTGCCTATTTTCTATTAATGGAGTCAAAATTGTTTTTGTAAAATAAATTTTTTAGTGGTTTCCTCGTACCCTAAAAATGAGGTGGCGACTCCCTTACTTTTTGAAAATCTTTTTAAAAGTGGAAACAGAAACTCGATTCCCCCCTGAGTCGATTTTCGGCGTCCACAGCAGCGGTGAGGTGAGGTGAGGTGAGGGAGTGAGAGAGGCAGAGAGCCGAGAAGGCTTGAGGGAGCAGGCGAGCAGCGGTGTGATGAAGGGAGTAGCGGTGCCGGACTGTCAATGTGATGGAAGGAGCAACGGTGTGACGGAAGGAGCAGCGGCGCCAACGAGGGAGGGAGACGGAACCTGAGAGCAAGAGAGTGGAGACGAGAGAGATGTGGTGTGCGGCTAGGGTTTGGTTTAGGAGAAAATGATAAGAACTTAGGATATATATATATATAAGGGTAACATGGTAAAATAACATGCGGGGCAAAGTGGTTTGGTTCACGGTTCGGGGTTAAGTAAATACCAAAACTGAACTGAACCCAATGAAATTTAAAAAAAAAATCCCTATACCCGCACCGAGAACCGAAAAAATAAAAAAAAAAACCCACCCCCATAGAGGCGGGTGGGGCGGGGCACCGATGGGGCGGGGCAAAATTGCCATCTCTAACAGAGGGAGTACATGATATGCATGTTGAGATTTTAGCTAAGCAATTGCAATTACCAACTCCATCCCAGTCCATTTTTCCATCCATCCATGCGTTAGTGTCTCCTTATTCTTCGTTGGGCATCACATGATTGTTTTGATCTGTACATTTTTTACACATAAGGTGGGTGGTAAAGATATGTGGTTGGCAAAAGATGGGTGACGTAATATATATAGTCTCAGTTAGGTAGAGACGTGTTGATATAGGTTATTTTAGCATTGTGCATTAGGGGTTGTGCAACCTTCAATGTGGCCTGCCGACATAACTTATATCAACATTTCTCTACCTGATCGCCATCCTATATATATATGTAGAGTATTTCTAATATGCATCAAGTGCACTTAATGACTTATATTTTACAAAACCAACCATTGGATTAAATTTGATCCATATATGGGTTATGTATGTTAAAAATTACGTTGTTTCAAGATTAAAAGCTGCTTCATCCATAAATGTCTACAGATGAACGATTATTATTAATTAAAAATGTAATTTTTAGATCGAATAACAATCAATCTCAAATTAACTTGATTTTTTTATACGAATCACTTGCATGAGAAGGCTATTTAATCCAATGGTTGGTTTTAAAAAATACAAGTAATGTGAAGCACACATTTTGCAAAATCTATCGGTGGATTAGATAATCTTACCATGTTGGTTATGCATACAAAAAATTAAGTTCATCCGAAATCGGTTACCATCCGATTCAAAAACTTACATTTCTAGTAAACAATAATCTAACATTTATGGATGAAATAGTTCTTGATTTCAGATCGGTTTGATTTTTGACATGCATGGTCTATCTAATCTTTCTCAAAATATGAGTTAAAGAAAGAGTTATAAAAATCTGTGTCGAAATTTGTGCCAAAATTAGTTCAACGTACTCGTGTGTCCTGCTGCCGCAGCCAAATGAAGAGAACTTTGACTGAGCCATTTGTATTCTAAATCCAAGAACCTTTGCTTGTTTAAGAGGAGGTTCACTAGTTGGTGATGCCCCTTACTGTAGGCCTTGAAAAACGCACTCTGACTTTTGGAATTGAGCATACAAGCCATGGAGGGATCAGCTTCTAATAGTAGAATTGCAAGTTTAGGATTCCCTTAATTGGTTACAAGCTTCGTGTAGTGGAGTACCCAGATCCCCATTAACTGCAGCAACCATATCAGGACGCAACCTAACAATTTCCCTTACCAATTCAACTCGTCTGAACCTTGTAGCCAAGTGTAATGGGGTGCTCAAGTTCTCAGTTTTTGTTCAAGATTGTCTTGGTTCTTGATGTAGAAAAGATTGCAGAAGAATTCCTAGCACGGAGGGACCTCTAACAACAAAATCAGAAAAAGCACTAGTATGGAGAGAAGGGTCAAACGTCAGAATTGTGCGAAATTCTGTGGGTGATTTGGAATCGATGTGCTATTCAATACTCCTACCAATGGCTAGGACCTATGCCGCTTTTCGGGCAAATTCCTTCGTTTGGGTCTTCAAAAGCGCATTTTGCTAGTTTTTGCTATTTTTGGTAATAATGTGCTGCTTAATTTCGGGAGCTGCAATTGCTGTTTGGAGTTGTCCTTTTACCAGATTGCTGCTTAAGTTTAGGGCTTTTGATTTATGCTTTTAATTAGAATTTCTTTATTTTTGGAATTTTTTAGTATTTTTCCTTATTTTAATTATTTCTTTCCTAAAGTTATAGTTCTAGTCAAATTAGGTTTTGCAGCCTATATAAAGGCTATTTCTTTTTATTATAAGGTTAACTTTCATTCAATAAAGAATTTTCTTTCTGAGATCTTATTCACTGAGCTCGTGGATTCGAGTGTGTTATTCTTTTGTTCATGGATTCGAACAATTTTCCAAGAAGCAGGCGGTGTCCTACTTCTTCATAAGCTTCCGCTACATCAGTTGGTATCAAAGCAGGCCTAATCCTGTTCAGATGGCAAATGCACGGAACAAAAGCGAAGTCCTTGACGACGGTGACCATGAGGAAGATATGGTTACAGGGCTGAATTCATAATTTTCCAGTGTGAGACCCAGCAAGCACAACGTAAGACCCAGCAAGCATTGTGGAAGATACAAGCAACCCTTGCTAGGTTAACAATGGAGGCAATTCATGAATGGAATCATGATGACATTGGGATTCGCAAAGACAATGGGCCTTGTGTTCAACCCATACGAAACAAAATTCCACAACATCTGCCCACGCAACCAACCTATGTGGAAAATCACAATAAGTCTCAAAAAAACTTTCAATCTATAGAAGAGATAGTAGCTACTTGTTTACAGGAAGTTGAAGAAACTTATGATGAAACATTAGCTGCTATTGAACAACAAATTCGAGGAAATCATCCAGTTCGACAAGAAGTAAGTGCAATATTTATTAATAATTTTGTTGAGGAACATCGTGAAACTTGTGCTGATGAATCTAAAATTGAATATGATAATTCATACTTTGAAAACGAGTTTGTGCAACATCATGAAGAAGTTTCACAAGAAGATCATGAAAATTTCCAAGATTTAAAGGAAGAATTAGTTGATCAAGTTGTGGAGCTTAATAACTCATCAGAGGAGGATTTTGTCAAATATCTAAAAGAGCACATGCCTAAAAAATTTCAAGACAGAATTGTTCCCTTGAGCAACAAGTTACAAAGGATTGATTTCATTGGGGTTGAAGATTTTAATGTAATTTTCAATCCTTATTTGGTGGATCTTGTTAACAAATTGAAGACTCAAGCAGAAAATTCTCAAGTTACTTTGATTGTGAAGAACAAATTTGGAAAAGTTTTAAAGTAGCAAATATACTCAAAAATATCTCATTTGATGGAATGGAAGGCTCCAATACCAAACCCTAAACTCAAGGACGAGTTTCTTTCTAGTGGGGGAGTCTGATGTAGGACAAAGAATCCAAGGAAAGTTATTTTTTATTATTAATTTTGTAATTTTCGTTTTTATTTAGTTTAGGATTTTATTTACTTGTTTTTAGTTTAGGGTTCTATTTAATTAGGTAAAATTGAGTCCTTATAGGTTACTATATTAGTTGGAGTCAATTTTAGAAGGTTTCCAAGTGTTTTGGGGGTTTTATGAAACCTTTAGAAAGTTTACAAAGTCAAAAAACGGATTTGTCAATTTTGGTCATCTTTGGCAATTCCTTATTTTGTTATTTCTTGTTTTGCAAGAACTAGGTTTTCTATAAATTAGGTTGTAGGGGCTAAGGGAATTAACTTTCATTCAATAAAAAATTTTCTTTTTGAGATCTTATTCTTTGAACTCATGGATTCGAGTGTGTTTCTCTTTTGTTCGTGGATTCGAACAATTTTCCAAAAAACAGATGGTGCTCTAATTCTTCATAAGCTTCCGCTACGTCAATTCTCTTGAACCAAACTATCAAAGGTGGCTCTGTCATTTCCAGAAATGGAAAAGAAAAGCCTCGAATCCATTTTCCCAGGTATCAAATTAAAACTCAAGTGGAGAGGTCGAACATAAAAGTCTGGTTCCAATGTGTTTACACCCTAAAATCGGCCTAACAATTTTTGATTATTCGGTCAGAAGTTATCTCGTTTTGAAGGGTGGAAATTCCTCAAATCGGTCAAGGCTAGACCGATCTACAATACAGTCAACTAAACCATGTGATCACCACGATTAACAAGATAAAATCGTGGGAGGCTTAGGTAGCTGATTCGGTTTCTGAAAATTAGTCATGGGAGGTTATAGAACGTGGGAAGTTATGAAGCTAAAAAATCATGGAAGTGGGTAGTTAGCGGGCGAAGAATAAGGAGCGGTTACTAATGAAGCATATAAAAGGGCAAGCAGCCATTTGAAGGAGCTCTCCAACATCAATCAACAAACCAGTTCTCAGGAACTTTATCTTTTTCACTTTCTTTTAGAATTCTAGGACTTAAAACCCAGAAACGTGTGCTCCTTTCTGGTCAAAGGCGTGTGCACCCCTTTGTCTATCATTGTAATTTCAGAAATTGATCAATGAAAATGGCTTCCTCCGTGGTAAGCATTTCTTTTTAGTTTCTGTTATTATTTTGTGTTTCTCAATTACTTGTCACAGAAAAGTCCTTGAGTCCATTCAAGGCAAGGTAGAACCCGCAATTCGTCACTGTGTAGTGGCTGGCACGCTCGCGCAACCCAATCCTCAGAATCAAAATTTTGGAGGAAACACTTTTTGGCACGCCCGGTGGGACACCATTTCGTGTTATTTTCCAGTTCTAAGAGATTTGTTTTTGCAACAATCATGCCACCAAAACGTGGAGGACGTGGAAAAGAAGCTTTTGGCCAAGAATCTGGCCAAGAAGACAGTCTGGAAATCCCAGGAGATAATTCTCCTAGGAATGAAAATACGGAAAGCCAACCATTGGACCATGCAAATGTTGCCAATGAGTTTATGGCTGCTTTCAGGATGAATTTTGATACCATGATGCACGACATATCGCAGATGATGATGCAGCAAATGTCACTCACTATGAAGACATTTGTTGAATCTAATCAGCAGATTAGTGAGAGTCTGAATAAAAATTCAGACAAATTACTTAGCTACATGGTGGAAAAACTAGGACCAGCGTTCAAAAATAATACTCATGAGAGATCTAGTCAATACGGCCGAAAGGCCGAGGGGTCAAATAACTTTAGGTATGGGGATGTCCATCTCTTGTCCAGGCAAGATCCTTTGGGGTCAAATCCATCAATATTTCGGCCAGAAGGGCAAATCCCAACTTCTGTTCATTTGGGAAGTCAATTCGGGCAGCCAAGACCGAATATTGGAACGAGTGGAGTTAAAGATAATGTGTTTTATGCCTCACCCGGGGGGCAAATTTACAATCAAATGCTGAATGACTCGTTTGACCCGAGTCGAAATAGCAATTTTATGCTGGGAAATCAAAACGATATTCCAGTTAGAACAGGCCGATCCACGACTGGAAACTATGGGGGTTCAAATGAAGCCCCATACAATTATGTTGGTCAAGAAGACCTCACTCAGACCTTTCAGACCAATTTGAGGGACAATCCAAACAATTTCAGAGAAGAGATTGCCAATATCATTAGGGAACAAATAGGGGCAGGTCGACCACTAGTTAGAACAGCTTATAGTCGCCCTTACCCTGATTATATCGACCAGCTTCACGAATTTCCTAGAGGTTTTAAGTTCCCTGATTTCACATTGTTTTCAGGAGAAGATAGACAGTCAACCTTTGAACATGTTGGCCGATTCACGTGCCAATGTGGTGAAGCAGGTAGTAGTGGCTATTTAAAGCTGAGATTGTTCCCAAGTTCTTTAACCGGTTGGGCATTTAATTGGTATATTAACTTACCATCAGGGTCAATTACAACTTGGCAGGAAATGGAATCTCTTTTCCATATTTATTTCTGCAAGGCAGAGACCGAAATAACGGTCGCTGATTTGGCCCGAATGTGCCAGGAACCCGGTGAGAGGGTTGATACCTTTGTTCAGAGATTTCGAAATGCCCAATGTAGATGTAGGTCGAATTTAGCACAATCTGATTGTGTCAAAATGGTGATTAGTGGGCTTAATCTAGAGAATAGAAAGAAGTTCATTGGTCAAGATTTTTTCGACCTGGGCCATCTTATGACTGCAGTGTCAAAATATGAGAGAATTCTCGAGGAAGAGAATCAAAGAAGGGTTTCTTCAAGGGGAACCTATTATAGGAACCCGAATAGGGAAGTGGCTCAGATTGAAGCCATGGAAGAAAATGAAGAAACTGAAGAAGAAATCGCTCTGGTCGAATTAAACATTAATCGGCCTTATACGTGCAGGGCCCTGGTAAAGTCCAAGGTGCAGGAATTAAAACAGAATTTCCAGAGGAGACCAAGTAATGGTAACCAGAATGGAAACAATTTTAGGGATAAGAAATATGATTTTGACCTTTCTAAAACAGAACAGATATTTGACCTGTTGTTAAAAGACGGGCAAATTAAGTTACCAGATGGGCATAAAATTCCCTCTGCCGAAGAAATGAAAGACAAAAAATATTGTAAATGGCATGATTGCTGGACACATCCAACGAATAGTTGCATTGTGTTAAGGGATGCCATCCAAAGGTCAATTAATAATGAAAAATTAAAATTTCCTGAGGAGAAGACTGTTCATCAGGTTGATGAAAACCCGTTTCCTTTTGAGTTTCCAGTTAATATGGTTGTTTTGCAGGTACATGATCCTGAAGTATCCCTTAAGGAGACTGAAAGTGCTGGAAAGAAATCAGAAGAGAAAGGGAAAGCTGTAGTACAGGTTCCTCAACAGAGGAATAAAGAGATAAAATCGGTCTCATTTATCCCAGAGGCCGAAGGTGAGACTTACGCTTACTCAGGAAGGTTGGATTCCAATACTGTCAAGAGATGGACCAAGGTAGCGATAGAACATCTCAGTGACATTTATGGTCACCCAATTTATTGCCGAGGATGTCACAGCAAGTTGGCAATGCCTCAGTATGATCCTGGAAATTTGAAGAAAGCTGTAATTGGGGATGTCGAAGTCTCTATTTATAGAGGCGAGCTACAGGTCAGGGGCCTTAATGAGGCTGAAGTTGCAAATGCTGCGGCCAGAAGGCCGAACAAATATGAGCAGAAATTCAGATCAAGTGGCCTGTATAAGGCTAGACTTGAAAAAGAGAAGATGATACAAGAGGAAAATGAAGAGCATGCTAGGAGTCTGAAGAAGGGTTATCGGAAGACCGATGACAGCAACAAAAGAGTTCGACCTGATGAATATTCAAAAGGTCAGGGTTTACAAATCACCGTGAGAAATGATTATCGGCTTAAGGATAGTCAGGCCGATAAGATGACAAAAGGTCAAGCGTCCAGTTCTGGGGCTATTGAAGGCGATTTGCGTGGCCTAATTAAGCCCAGAATGGTGAAACCTAGGCCGACACAGACAGAAAGGTGGGCTCAGGCGCGACACCCAAAATTCGGTCAGCCTGAAATGACTCGGACCCAGAAGAGAAGGCTCCAAAGAATACAAGCTGAAGAAAAAAGGGAGCTGATTAAGAAGACAGGAGGATACCGAATTCGGGCTAATATTTGGAAGCGTTTAGAAGCAATCGAGGAAGAAAAGAAGTCCCTTCAAGTAGCTATCGAAAAGTGCAAAGAGGATGAAATCTTAGAAGCTGATGATTTTGATGCTGAGGACGATGACACTCTTCAGTTCGGATCTCTTCCACCAGTTAGAGTCCAGGTAAACATGGTTTTTATTTTACCTACTGATTTTAAAGCTAAGGAGGGCCAAACTTTGTCTTTCGACGATATTGATGTTGGCTTTGAAGGAAAACTTTCAATTAATGAAATTTCAGAAACTCCGAATCGGTCTACCCAGACCGAGCTACCTAGTGAAGGTATTACTTTTACCAAGCCTAGTGAGAATATGGCTAAACACTTGAAACCCTTATACATTAAAGCTCATTTCAATGGGAAACCAATTTCAAGGGTTTTGGTAGATAATGGAGCCTCTGTTAATATCATGCCAGTTTCGGTTATGAAGAAATTAGGAAAGACAGAAAAGGATTTATTGCCTGCAGAAGTTTCAATAGTAAACTTCATGGGTGGTGCTGTAAAACCTGAGGGGGTTGTTCTTATGGAAGTTACTGTAGGAAATAAAACTAAGATGACGGCATTCTTCGTCATGAATTCGGCCTCGAATTATAATGCACTCTTAGGCCGTGATTGGATTCATGCAAATATGTGTGTTCCGTCCTCACTTCATCAGTGCTTGATGATTTGGAATGGGGACAAGGCTGAGTTGATTCAGGCCGACAGTCACCCATTTGCTTTTTCAAACAATTTTGCTGAGGCTGTTCTCTATGAGAAGAACATAAGACCTTTAGAATTTATAGGGTCTGATAAAAATGGCCGACCCCTTAAGGTCGCTTCTCCAGTGTTGGATGGAGGATGCCATATAAATTCGGCCACCCAAAGGGCCGCACAAGAAAATGTAAGTTTAAATGAATTTTGAAACCCAAGCATATCAGGAAGCCATGCAGAGAATAGAATCCTACATGGCTGAAATCAATGAATCGGCCACTTTGGCCGATTGCGTTAGAGAAGATGCAGATGAAATCACCTTAGAAGAATTAGAGTTGGAGCCTAGGAAGTTGAGTGATGAAAAAGCTCAAGTCGTAGACCCTTTGCAAGAAGTAAAATTATTAGGAGACTCAAAGCCGATTTTTATTAACCAAAATTTACCAGAAGACTGGAAAGATAAGTTAATCGGCCTTCTAAAAGAATTTAGGGATTGTTTCGCTTGGGACTATGATGAATTGCCAGGTTTAGACCGAAAACTGGTCGAGCATAAACTACCAATTAAAAGGGGGTTTAAACCATATAAACAACCTCCTAGGAGGATGGTTCCAGAAATTCATCTCAAAGTAAAAGAAGAGATAGAAAGACTGTTAAAGGCCGGATTCATTCGAACGGCCAAGTATGTGGAATGGCTTTCAAACATTGTTCCAGTCTTAAAAAAGAATGGGAAACTAAGGGTATGTATAGACTTTAGAGACTTAAATAAAGCCACTCCAAAAGATGAATACCCAATGCCTGTAGTTGATATGTTGGTCGATGCAGCCGTTGGGTTCAAAGTCCTATCTTTTATGGATGGTCATTCAGGCTATAATCAAATTTTCATAGCCGAAGAAGATGTACAGAAAACAGCCTTTAGGTGCCCAGGTAGCATCGGGACCTTTGAATGGGTAGTGATGCCATTCGGTCTAAAAAATGCTGGGGCTACATACCAAAGAGCTATGAACTATATTTTCCATGATATGATTGGAAAATTTATGGAAGTATATATAGATGATGTGGTGGTTAAATCTTCAGATCTGGACATTCATATGACCGATCTAAGGAAGTCTTTTGAAAGAATGCGGGCTCATAGTTTAAAAATGAACCCCTTAAAATGTGCTTTTGGTGTATCTGCTGGAAATTTCTTAGGTTATCTTGTCCATCAAAGAGGGATTGAAGTTGACAAAAACAAAACGAAGGCAATTATCAATGCAAAACCACCATCTAATAAAAAAGAGCTTCAAAGGTTTCTCGGTCAAGTTAATTTCCTGCGCCGTTTTATTTCTAATTGTGCAGGGCGAACCAAAGCCTTCTCTCCTCTGCTGAAGATACGGGCGGAGGACAGCTTCAAGTGGGACAGGCAACATCAGGAAGCATTCGAACAACTGAAAGAATATCTTACAAAGCCACCGGTGTTAATGCCACCCAAGCAGGGGAAGCCCTTGAAATTGTACATATCGGCCGCTGAAGAATCTATTGGAGCATTGTTAGCCCAAGACAGGGATGATGGACATGAGCAGGCCGTTTATTTTCTTAGTAAACTTTGAATGAAGTCGAGTGTAGATATACACCGATTGAAAAACTTTGTTTGGCTTTGTACTTTTCATGTATTAAATTAAGGTATTATATGTTACCTGTTCTGGTTTATATAATATGTCAAACTGATGTGGTTAAATACATGTTGAGTAGGCCGATTGTAAGAGGGAAAATTGCAAAATGGTCATTAGTCCTGATTGAATTTTGTTTGCAATATACTCCTCAAAAGGCAACTAAGGGCCAAGCGCTGGCCGATTTCTTAGCAAGCCACCCTAATTTAGGAGAGGTGCCTGAAATTTTGCCTACCATGGAGATTGGGTGCATTTCTTTAGTCCCATGGATTCTAATTTTCGATGGGTCACGAACTGAAGAATCAGCCGGAGCAGGTGTGGTTTTAATATCTCCAATGAACAAAAGAACTCAATTTTCATTCAAGCTAGATTTCGATTGTACAAACAATCAGGCCGAGTATGAGGCTCTTATTATCGGTCTCGGTTTATTGGTGGATTTGAATATATCAAGTGTCCTTATTATTGGGGATTCCCAGTTAGTTTTAAAACAGTTATCTGGCGATTTCAAATGTGTAAGTGATTCCCTGATTGAATATAATAGGATCGCCAAATATTTGCTAAGTTTATTTGCTGACGTTTTATTCAAATGTGTCCCGAGAAAAGAAAATAACGAAGCAAATGAATTGGCTCAAATAGCTTCTGGACTAAAAATCCCACTTAGTGTTCTCACCAGGACGATTACTATAGAAAGAAGGTTAGAATCGTCCTTAAAAAATACATTCGGTCCTGGGGACTTGGTATTATCATTAGATGTTGCCCAAGATGATTGGAGATTTCCAATTATAAAATATTTACAAAATCCGTCTGTTCAGACTGAATATAAAGTTAGGAAAAGGGCCTTAAATTTTGTTATTTTAGATCAAGAATTGTACAAAAAGAACGTTGATGGCCTTCTGAGCTTGTGCCTTTCTAAGTTTCAGGCAATGCAAGTCATGGCCGAAGTTCATGAGGGCATATGTGGGGCACACCAGGCTGGTATAAAAATGAGATGGCTCCTAAGAAGATACGGCTATTACTGGCCGGATATTATGAAAGATTGCTTAGAATATGCTAAAGGCTGCCAAGCTTGTCAAATTCATGGGCCAGTGCAACATGCACCTGCAATAAAATTGCAATCCATAGTAAAGGCTTGGCCGTTCAGGGGATGGGCAATGGATGTGATCGGTAAAATATACCCAGAATCGTCCAAAAAGGATGCCTTTATTTTAGTAGCAACCGATTACTTTACTAAGTGGGTAGAAGCCATACCCATGCCCTCGGTCTCTCAGACGGAAGTGATAAAATGTATAAAAGAAAGCATCATTCATAGATTCGGTCTACCCCAGACCATCACTGCCGATCAGGGCACAGTATTCACTGGCAGTGAGGTAAGGGCGTTCGCTAAAGAGTATGGTTTTGAAATTGTACATTCAACACCCTACTATGCACAAGCTAATGGACAGGCCGAATCAACAAACAAGATTTTGAAAGTTGGTATAGAAAAAATGATTGATGAAAATCCTCGAGCATGGCATGAATTACTTTCAGAAACTCTGTGGGCTTACCGAAATTCTAAAAGAACTAGTACAGGTACTACCCCATTCGCCCTGACCTATGGGCATGATGCAGTTTTGCCCATGGAGGTAACAGTTCGGTCCCTAAGAGTTGCTAGGCAAAGCAATTTAAGTGTACAAGATTATTATGATGCTATGTTGGCCGAATTAGACGATTTGGATGATGTTAGGCTACTAGCATTAGACCATTTACAAGCCCAAAAGAGAAAGATCGAAAAAACTTATGATAAGAAAGTTAGATCCAAGGATTTTCTTGAAGGTGAATTAGTTTGGAAAGCTATATTGCCTGTTGGGTCAAAAGATCCCAAGTACGGGAAGTGGTCTCCCAATTGGGAGGGTCCTTTCAAAATTTTCAAAGTATTAAAAGGTGGGGCTTATCATTTACAAAATTTGGATGGTAACATCCATGATCGGCTTATCAATGGCCGATTTCTCAAAAAATATTATCCTACAATGTGGGAAAGTGTCAAAAATATCTAGAGTATGCAAGTGTAGACACAAATTCAGAGGAAGGATAGAAGAAGCATGTGTATATATTCAAGGCTACATGGCCGAGTATCAAAAGAAACAATTATAATCCATACATGCATCAGAAAGTAAAATATTGTTAGTGCAAATTAATGATGGAAGTAGAAAAAAAAAAAAAACTGATGAAAATAAAATTGTGCAGAGGCCTTATGGCCGAATTACATCAAAACATGTCCAATGGCTACATCCCAGCCATAAAAAGAATTGTTCAAGAAGAGGCAGAAAGAGAAGGGTCAGCAAGAGAAAGCAGTTCCCTAGTGCTAGACCATTCAATTTCAAAAGCTTGGAGACGGTCTTCCAGATCCCTTTGCTTCTGCTCCAATGCCTCCTCCTCCCCAGAGAAAGACTGGTACTGATCGGCCAGCTCTTGTGCTTTTTCTACCTTTACAGAAAAGGCTTCTGCTAAGTCTGCTTGGACCGTCTCTGCTTCCTTTAGTTTTTCTCTGGCTTCACCCAACTGTCTTTCCAGGTCAGCAATCACAGCTTCAAATTGTTGCTTCGTTTTTTGACCTTCTTCAATCAAAGACTTCATCTTATCGGCCTCGTCCATAGCACTCTGGATCTTAGACTGAAGATCGGTCATCTGGTTCAGCACCTTTCTGTTCTGGATTGCTTCATTCCTGACTGAAGAGTAAGAAGGGCAAAGGAGGGAGACTTTTTCATCGAAGGATTGGAGGTTAGCTGCCAAACCTGGCGTGGTGTTAGAATCGGCCAAGATAACTGTTATGGCCTTTTTTATTTTTTCAACTTGAGAAAAAATGGTAGAAATGGGAACAGTGGAAATCGTCTTAAGGAGCTTTCTGGCTTTTTCAACATCAGTGCTTTTTGGGGGATTGGAGGTAGCAGAAGAGATTGGAGATTCGGTCAGCTTCGGCTTCAGAAAAGAACGCAGTTTTTCCAGGGAAGCCATGGCCATTGAGAATTTGTCTCCTGATGGGATTGAGGAAGTTGTAGTGGGGGCAGCAAGAGTGGTTTTTTCTGGAACATGGGGGGATTGGGTCACGATTTCTGTGGGATCAGGCAAAATAATCAGTTCATCTTGATCTGAAGAGTCGGCCTTGCCCACAGAATCGGCCTGATGAGATTCATCAGCCTTGGAAGGTTTGGGGTTTTTGGAGTTTTTGGTTGGCTTAGAAATGGAGGAAGATGAAGCTGGTACAGAAGTTGAGCGAGATCCTTTCTGAGATAAGGACGCAAAAATTTCACCCATATCCCCCGCCTTGGACTTTTTCGGCCTACTCTCCACAGCTGTTGTGGTTTTCGGCCTTCCCCTCTTCTTGGCCTGAGTTTCAGCGGCATGGGATTCGGGCTCCAGAGCTTTTTGCTTGGTGTTCTGAGACTTCACCAAAGCAGCGCTTTTCGATTTCCCTGGCTGGGATCGCTGGAGTTCGTCCTCATCCTCAGAAGGAAGTTCTGGTAAGGGAGCAAGAGTTTGCTGCTCATAGGTTGGGACATCTGTCAAACGAATGAAATCAGTAAAGCTTAATGAGATCATTTAAAAAGAAATGGGCAAAGGAAATACCTATCCCAAAGGCCGATATGGGCCAGGATATCCATTGAAATCGGTCAAGTTCTTTTTTAGTGGCGCGTCTCCCTACCCAAGTAACTTCATCGGGCGAGGACAAGGCCAAGGATGGTTCAACTAAGTCAGCTATTGCAAAGTTGGCAGAAGGAGTATATGGTCGATTTTTCTCCAACCATTTTTCAAACTTCATAAAAAATGTGGGACCTGACATAACTCTTTTGCCTCTGTTTTTTGTCATGTATTCATCAAATTGTTTTGATTTTATGTTTAAAACAGCTCTATCTACCTTGTCAACCATTACCCACATGTCTTCCCCAGGGATCCATTTGATTTTATAAAATTTCTCATAAGTTAGTACAGACTGATAAGCTGAATATCGGTCAATAGGGATACCTTGCTTGGTCTTCTGTTTCTTTCCCCCAGTATCAGTGGCCTGCGAAGAAACTGGGTTAGTATCACCATCGCTGGAAGTGGCTGTATCACTATGAGCTTCACGAATAGAAAGCCTGTCAAAAGCTTCTGCTGAGTCCAGCGGCCTACTTTCCTTGATGTAATTATCCCAAAAGGAGATAAAACCATCAGATGCGGACGATTTGTAACGGAAGGGAGATATCTCAAAATCTTTTTTCAGAAATTTGAAAATGGAGTCGACACTATCCACCTCATCAAGGTCATGAATAACGAGCCGATTCAGGAAGTCAGAATTCAGGCTATAGATCAGTGGAAAAGGAATGGATTGGCGTAGGCCGAATTGCCTAGCAACAAAGTGGGGACAATAAATCTCTACTCCACAGCGATTGTTTCCAGAATTTTCCAGGGTTATTCTATGGTGAAGATCTCTCGGAATCAGTACACTACTCCAAAAAGATTTTAAGGCCGATTCTGGAGCCTCAAAAGTAGTTACGGCCAATAACCACTGCGGCCCAAGCCGCAAGGGAAAAAATGGGTAAAATTGCTTGCGAGACCGATTATTACAGGAATAGAAAAAAATGAAACAATCTCGAAAAGAATGAGGATTATGGGTAAAATCAATAAAATTATACCCAATAGAAGGAACATTGTCATGAGTTTCACAGACAGGACTGATTTCTGGAAAATATGCATGTAACCAGATTTGGAGCATCCAAAGGGGACCTCCCCAGAGTTGGAAATTGGAGGATAATAGATTAAATAGGCCTCTATAAAGACTTGAAAGAACTAGAGGTCCCAGAGCAGCTTTGCACCCTCTAGCCAGGTAAACAGCTAATTTCAAGTCGGCCTTGACAATTTTAAAAGAAGGGGAGCAAAAAAGACATTTGCAAATCCAGAAAAGAAGGAAGGCTATATATTCGGTCTCATCGATATCACCTTCTGTTTTCATATAAAGATTAAGAAAATTGGTATAAGAGGTACTCTTCTTATCAAAAGAAATTGAATTATCAAAATCAGGAAGTTCGGCCAGAGCATTGATCCATTTTCCATTAGGACGTAGGCCGAACAGTGCAGCCAAGTCTAGGAGTGTGGGGGTCATCATTCCAAACTTAAAGTGAAAAGAATTGGTCGAAACTGACCAGAAGCATAAGGCAGAGGATAAAATCTCTTTGTTAATAGGGATTTGGAATTTAGACAAGTGAAGGATTTCATAAATCCCCAATTCATGCCAGGCACCAGCTTTCACAGTAGCCATTCTGTCAAACCATGATAGCCAGTTCTTTTGCCTATTTGGCCAGCAACGAATAGACTTGGAGAATGAAGAAACAATGTTGCACTTAGGGTTTTCAAAAACGAAAACCTCAGATTGAGGTTTTGGGAAAACAGAGGAGTAGGGCTTGGCGGCCTCAGCAGAAAGGAATACAGGACCTAAAGTGTAAGAGTCATTGTAAGGAATGAGTACCTTAGGGATGGCCACTGAGGGGTCAGTCGCTTGGAGAGCCTCCAAGCGTTCTTTGCCGGCAACATCACCAGGAGCAGAATCCGCCATGGATGAAAATACGGGGAAGGAAAACGACGAAGCTGAAGGTAGAAGGAACGCACGAGCAGAAGACTCGGAGACAGCAGGGAAAAAACCAGGAACTTCGGACGGAGAAGAGCGCAACAGCCTACCAGAAAAGAGAATGAACTCGCCGGAGAAGAAAAGTCCTAGAGAGAGAAACTCTGGTTCAAGAAATGTTTTTCGTAAAGATTATGAAGAGTTTTGCTGTTTTAGAAGTAATGGAAGGACATCCCGAAAAGACACGTTTCTCTTGGGAAGAGGGAACGGCGCAGTGATAGGATTAATGCCATCAGTAGATGAGCAAATCAAGAGAAGACACGTGGTATTTAAAAGAGAAGTGCAGGGTGTTGACACGTGCCTTAGAAAAGCAAAAAGGGTTTAGTACGATCAAAGGCCGATTTAGAAAAGTGAAACATTTTACCGAAAATTAATTCAGTAAAATGTGGGGGGCAGTGTTTACACCCTAAAATCGGCCTAACAATTTTTGATTATTCGGTCAGAAGTTATCTCGTTTTGAAGGGTGGAAATTCCTCAAATCGGTCAAGGCTAGACCGATCTACAATACAGTCAACTAAACCATGTGATCACCACGATTAACAAGATAAAATCGTGGGAGGCTTAGGTAGCTGATTCGGTTTCTGAAAATTAGTCATGGGAGGTTATAGAACGTGGGAAGTTATGAAGCTAAAAAATCATGGAAGTGGGTAGTTAGCGGGCGAAGAATAAGGAGCGGTTACTAATGAAGCATATAAAAGGGCAAGCAGCCATTTGAAGGAGCTCTCCAACATCAATCAACAAACCAGTTCTCAGGAACTTTATCTTTTTCACTTTCTTTTAGAATTCTAGGACTTAAAACCCAGAAACGTGTGCTCCTTTCTGGTCAAAGGCGTGTGCACCCCTTTGTCTATCATTGTAATTTCAGAAATTGATCAATGAAAATGGCTTCCTCCGTGGTAAGCATTTCTTTTTAGTTTCTGTTATTATTTTGTGTTTCTCAATTACTTGTCACAGAAAAGTCCTTGAGTCCATTCAAGGCAAGGTAGAACCCGCAATTCGTCACTGTGTAGTGGCTGGCACGCTCGCGCAACCCAATCCTCAGAATCAAAATTTTGGAGGAAACACAATGCAGTATGCAATGGAAGCTTACTGGAAATAAATTGTAGACAGATTTACACAATCGGGGAAATAAAGCAAAAAGAGAAATCCAATGCACGAGTTAGGACGGGGGCCAGTTCTGATAGTAATGAAGGTAGAATCATATAGAATTTCTTGGTTATCTCGACATGAATTGTGAGCAAGAAAGTTCAATGGGACGGGTATTTCTGCGCAACTTCGGAGCAAGAAAGTATTGTTTATGTCAACATCACTTCATTTTCAAGGCAAGTACGTGCAGAAATTGTTATAGGCTGTTGTTTCTTAATCGCTCTGCTTTGGAGTTGGAGGGAAGAAGTGATGACAGCTTGTGTTTTTTTGTTTATGGTTGGAGGCGAAATGAAACACAATTCCTCCGACGGAGTGAAATATTCTGTCATATGTTCTTGTCACGTGGTAATTTTCCAATTAATTATGACACGTGGCCAAATACAAGTGGGGTTTCGGAGGCCATTAGTGACAAATTTGGAATTCTAGCTTCAACATATGAATCGTTTGTAATTCCCAAATTATTTGGAGGAGGAATAATTGGGAAAATAAAAAATGGAATTCTTCTCTCTTTGGTCTCTTCTGCACTTCTTTTATCATCCTAGCTGCTGTGAATACTCTGGTTAGGCCAGCCAACTGCCATGTCTATCGTAGTTGGAGATTCTCTTTGTGGATGGTTTTATTTATTTATTTATTTATTTATTAAGTAGCGTTTTTAAAACAAAATAAAATGTTTAAATGCCAACCGACTTGTTTGTGTTTCACACTTCAGAAGTTAGAATTTTTTTTTTTTTCCCTTCAGATATTAGGAAAAGCTTGCATACCTTTTTTATTGTTATGGTTTTACCTAAATTTATGAGAATATGTATGTCGCCAATTTAGTAAGGTTGGTCAACCCACTAGGAGGACTGGCTTGACTAAGTTGCCCGGGCTATGTCACTATGTGATGAAATGATAGGAGGCTTTATTGGCATATATCCCATACTAGGTGCTTTTTTTTTTCTTTTTTTTTTTTGTCATTTATTTAAAAAATTTTAACGTTTTATGAAAGAGTAAAAAAAGATTTTTGTGAAAACTGATTGCAATATCTCCTAAAAAATACATTATTTTGAATAACTTTATAGAAGAAGATTTTTTCAAAATCTATTGTTTAAGTAAATGTTTTAGTCATTTACAGTCTTTGCTTCATTTTTATAAAAAGTAGATGACCAAAAAGTCCACCTATGATAGATTTTGGAGAAAATTATTTTTTACAAAGTTATTCAAAAAATAATGCAAACTAATGGACAACATGACCGGTTTTCATAACAACATTTTATACTTTTTATAAAACCTTGAAAAGTTTAAAATTAGTACATTATAAAAAAGCAAGTCCAAGGTGCTAATAACTGCCCCTAAAATGATTTGATATCATGTATGCTTCCCTCCGGTCACCCTTGACTCATGACTTTTGCGAGACTATTGGTTAAGCTCCTACACAGTTGCATCACATTTTTTTTAAAAAAATAATAATAATAAAATAAGCAATTCATACTTAATAAGAAAAGCTATTGCTTCCATCCCCTTCATCTTTATCTGCAGAGATAACATTCTCAGGCAAAAAGGTGATTGGGATGGAACCAAAGTACATACAATGAGCAACCCATTGGGCAAGAAAATGAGCACAATTGTTAGCTACCCTAAAAACACGGCGAATCACCCACATAGGGGTATTGTTCAGCAAAACCTTAACATCACATATAACAGTAAGACTAGGTTTTTCCTTTTTATGATTAAGATTATTCTTACATCCATCACTTCATCACTAATTATTTATTTATTTTTTAGATTTGCCCGTTGGTTAAAGTGGGTTAGGCTTAGCCGAACTTAATTGGGTTTACTATACATTCACATCGGGCTCAAGAAAAAAATCAAAGCCTAAGCTCAGCCTTGGACTGGCCTTGATTGAGGCCAACTTCCTTTTTATTGTCTCTTTAATAATAGAGTTCTTCTATATGAGACTACCCTATAGACCTATTACATTGACCTACTGATGTAGTCACTTTCTATTGGTCTCCTCTTTAAAAGGTAAATATGGTGAAATGAAATGAAATCCCCAAATCCCCCAAAATCAGGCCGAAATAACTTAATAAACCCCATTTGCTGTGTTTAAGAGCGAAAATCTCGAACCACAAGATTGAAAGTTCTCTTGTTCTCTCCTCCTCAAACTAGTATACTCTTCTGAAAAGATGATCATTTGGACCTTGCACAATCAGACCATCTTCCTCATCGAGTGCCGAAGAGTTGAGTCGAAATCCTATTAAGTTATAAAGGAATTTTGAGGGTGCTCTATTCATTGCTTGTCGGCAATCTAGCGTTAAAGTTCAGTTATCAAGTGATTTGCGCAATCTGACCATCCTCATATATCGTCGAGCTCCAGAAAGTTTTAATGAGTTGATTTTTGTGTACAATTCATTTGTGAAGCGGAAGCTGTTTAGATATGTAGTTATTAAAAGATATAATTTGTTATGCATTGAATGATTTATTAAGTTATAAAGTTGTGTATTTTTCCCGCTTTATCTAGTTATCAAGTGATATAATTCATTTGTGATTAAGAGACATAATTCTTGTATGTAGTTAGTGATTTATTAAGTTATATAGTTGTATGTTTTTTCTCAATTTTATCCAGTTATCAAGTCACAAAAATTCTTTTGCGAGGTCAGGGGCTGTGTATATAAATAATTATTAAGAAATATAATTAAGTATAAACGAGTTAACAAGTTATTAAGTGATATATTTGTGATTATTCATCCATTATCACGCGGGGGTATTCAGTCACTGATAATCAACTAGAACACATAACATAATTCAAATAACTCATGGTAAGTCATATAGTAACTTAATATATGACTGGGTGTTCTTTGTTGCTAGCTGGGCTTGCTGCTGCTGCTTTCTTCTTATCAGCTGTGTGTGGTATCTTTCTTTGGGTTTCAGTTAGTTTTCTTTTGTTCTCTCCAGGTGTTAGTGTGTTTTGTTTTATTTGGGTTCTATTTGTGGTGCTCTGTTTTTTGTTCTCGCCAGGTGTTAGTTTTTTGGGGTTTTTCTGGGTGGTTTTTTGGGTGTTGGGTGGGTGTGTTGGGTGTTGGGGTTTTCTTTGGGTATTGGGTGTTGGGTTTTCTGTGGGTACTTTGGGTGTTGGAATGTGTTGTTTGATGGTTTGCTGTGGGTGTTGTTTTTGTTAGTCAGGGGGGGTGTGGTTTTTGGGTGTGGTTTTCTGTTTCATCAAGGGTGTTTTTTGCAGCTTTTTGGGGAGTTCGGTGTTGCTTGGAGTGTAGTCTTGGTGTTTGGATTTTCCTAGGGGCTTTCTTTGTATGTTTAGTTTTTTCATATTATTAATAATATTACTTTTTGTGGATCAAAAAAAAAAAAAAAAGCCTTAATATCATTTGAAGTTACTTGTTAACTTACTGTCAATTGTTGATGAACATGATGGCCGAACAACTACAAAACAAAACACTAAAACATACTTGAGTTAATTGAAAACTCAATAAACCCCTATGTAGAATAAGGTGTTGTTAATATACTTCCCAGGAAATTTTAAAACAGATGGATTGTCTATGAAGTGAAAGCAAAAAATGGGAAAATGTGAGTGAGCTATTAGTATAGAAAGTAACATTGGAATTTCAGCAAAACAAGGAATGAATTATGCTATTAAAACATATCCCTACAAACATGGCATTGTGGGTATAACTGATTATGATATAATGCCTTAAATGGCTGTAGGCCAATCTATTAGGTCAACAGATTAGGCCCCTCTATCATTTTGCTTAATAATAACATTTAAATTCTATAAAGATAATATAAATAAAATGTTTGTAAATTTTAAAGCCATTTGCAAACATTATATAAATATTTATAAGATTTAATAACCTTTATAAGTTATAATAAGACATTTGCAAATGGCTAAAATATATTTAGTCTATTAATTGAAAAAAGATGGAATACATAAATATAAATCATTAGAAGTTGTTTCTTGTTTGTTTGTGGCATTTGTAAGTTTTGTTTTATTATTTTTTGTAAAAATCATTTCAATACCTTGAACTTTTCCAAAAATCCTAATGTGGTACTCAGACTATTTTTTTCTAACAATTTAACACCCAAACTTGATAGTTTTGCTCCAAAGTAGTCCCAACCCCAAATGCCGTTCAAATAGCTGACGAACACATCATGTGCTGCATGTCATGTGGGTGGACATGTGACATCCTACTTGTCAAGAGTATTTAAAACATAATAGTTGAATAAACATTTTCACTATCCTAACCTATACTTTTGATTTGTTTCCAATTAAGTACCTAAACTTAAAATTTTTTTTTTAAAAAAAATCTCATTTGAACCCTAGGCTATATTGAATTATACCAAGTTGATCCAAACATAAGTATTAGTAAAATTGATTTTATTAAAAAAATTGATTTTTTAAAACCTATCATAATGCACGTGTATATATGGTTGGTGTGTGCTAGCCTTGATAGTGTTCAGTAGTCCCACATGCATCGGCAAAATAGAAGTGTGTGTGTTTATATGGGACTCCATTGCAAGCTCTTAAAGCTAAGGTGTTCCTTAAAAACTGTCGCAGTAGGTTTAGCCTCTTTCTACCCCGAAAAAAACAAAAACCAAAAAACAACGTAACGTTTTGTGGATAAAAAACAAATGGATTTCTAGAAAATTAAACCCTTGAATCTTTTAATAGCCTCAAGAATCATATATATCTTCCTCATGGTAAATATACAGAAGTAATGACTCACCGGATTATTTTTCTGTTCCTCATGCAAAAGGGTAGGCTTGAGCGATTTCCATAAATTGGGAATCATTTTAATTCTATCCTGCTGATGGGTAACAAGAAATTCAGGCAAATTAGGTAGCAGCCAAGTGGCCGGACTTGACTCAACCATCCTTATTCTGCAGGGTTCAGTATGCATGATATCCATCGAATTCGGCATTGTATTTATCAGAGTTTGTAATGGTCGTCTCGCTTTGTCTCTCTCTCCCCCACTTCGACTTCCTCAATTGATGTTTAGCTAGCCAACATAACAACTAAACAAACGAAAGCACATCCTATAGTCCCTGCAATGGCATCCAGTAAGGCCTCAAATGCCCACACTGTTCCTGGCGCTTGTGGCATGATTATCCTTGTAGCCGCAACAAAAGCCGTAGCCATGAACGAAAGAGCCACCCACATGACCTTGTGAGCAACCACTAGTAGCCTCATCAGCAGTTTTCTTCGGAAGGGAATGATGCAGACGAGAACAATGACTATGCAGAGAGATGAGAACAATGAAATGGTATTGCTTATTGTAAAGACCTTGAAAGCTGTTGTTCTGCCCACTGTTGACACTCCTTTCTGTGGCCCATCCTGGTAGACACCACCAGGTGGGCTTATGCCGGCTGTAAAAGTTACAGTGGCAATCAAAATGGCAACTAGTATAATTGTGTTCCTTGCGTTCTGTAACGCCTCTTTATATATCTCTCGTTGTTCATTGTGGCCACTTTGGTCAAGTCTAAGTAGTTCTCTACTTTGTCTTTGGCTTTGGTGCTTCGCCCGACCCAGCTTGGTTGAGGAACTCTTTCTTCCTTTATTCATGCAGTCAAATGAATTTTAAATTAAAAAATGTTATTTGATCCATAATAAAATCTCATACAATGTAGCATAATGTTATATATTCAGCAAGAAACTAGCTTTTCAAAATCAAATGTGTCCATAAGTCTAACTAATGCGATTTTATTTGTGTAAAAAATATGGGTTAAATAATAGCGCTTTTTTAGATTTGACAGGCTTTTCCAAGAGTTTATCAACCTCCCCTTACCTCCACTTAAAAGCCTCCTCTTACCTCCAACTTTCTTCAAAATGTCTTCAAGATGCCCAATTTCCCATGTGGTTCCAGCTTGGCCACGGTTGGCATACACTGTATGTCCGCTGTTGTTTCGATGATTGGTGTTCATCACTGTTGTTTCATTAATGATGTAGTCTGCTAACTGGAACAAAATCAATGTTGCGGAAATTAACACCAAGTAACCAACGTCATGCAAGGCAATAGCAAATAAAACACATGCAAAATTGATGAAAACACGTAAGTGAACAAAGCGATCACACGACACAAGCAGAGATACGTGGTTAGGCCATAAGTGAACAAAATTGGGCACTTCAGTATTTTCCTATAAATTTCGTCTCGCTGGTTTACCTGGTGGTGTTTCCCGTAGACTGCAAGATGTAAGATGGTGTTACCATGTTTATCTGGATGGTTGATGAGATCAGCGTTGTTGAAAACTTGCACTAGGGACTTGAAGGCGTCGTATTGGTTGAACTTAACAGTAAGATGGAACACAGTTTCTCCCTCTCTTGTTAGAACCTGAAAAGAAGTGGGAGCCACCCACAAGAATTCTTTCATGATTTCAGCTTTGCCATTCATTGCAGCCAAGTGCAATGGCGTATAACCATTGCGGTCGTATTGCAGAGCAAGGTCCTGGTCAAGCATTAGAAGCATTTTGGTTATCTCCAAGTGACCTCTGCTACAAGATTAGTGCAACGTGGAATATCCGTTCTTGTCAGTCCTTGAAGCAAAATTAGGCCGCACATTTAGTATCTCCCTTACAATATCTGCCCCAATTGATACATTATATGTTCGGATTTCAAAAAAATAAAAGATAAAAAAATTGAAATTTCTTATATATTGTAAAAAAATTAGCCAAGTTTGCAACGTACCCGTGTGTCCTCTAGCTGTAGCCACATGAAGGGATGTTTGATCAACCCCCTTGTCTTCTAAATCCAGCAACTTTGGCGTGTTCAAGAGGAGCTTCACCAGGTGGAGATGCCCATAACTGGAAGCCATGAATAACGCACTCTGGCTTTTGTGATTGAGCTTAAAAGACGCCAAGGGATTGGCTTCTAATAGTAGAATCACAACTTCAGCATTCCCTTGCTTACAAGCTTCGTGCAGTGGAGTCTCCAGCTCCCCATTAACGGCGGCAACCATGTCAGGTCGCAACTCAACAATTATCTTCACCAATTCAACTTGTCCGAACCTTGTAGCAAAGTGCAACGCGGTGTTCAAGGTTTTCACGGTTTTTTGTTCAAGAATCTCCTGGTTATCTTGGACTAAACTCATAAAGGTGGGTGTGTCATTTGTAAAAATAGCCTCAGAAAGCCTGAAATCCATTTTTTTGAAGTACCAAAAACTCTAGTTGAGAGGTCGAACAAAAAATTCTGGTTCCTATATATGCAGTACACAATTGAAGCTTACTGGAAATTGTCTAGACCCTTCTGTCCACCATGTATCTTCCTCTTTGAAGTCTAGTGTTTCACCTATATATATTATATTCCTCTCACCTCCTTCTCTTGTTTCTCTCCTCCTTAGTTCTCCCGCTACTTTGGAGCTTTTTTAAAGTAAAGAAGAAAGAGTGTATGTCAACATCTCATCAATTTCTAGGAAGGTGCTGAAATTGTCATGGGCTGTTGTTTTGTGATCCCTTTGCTTTGGATTTATAGGAACAAGTGCATGATTGCTATACTTTTGTCTCTTGTTTATGGCAGGAGAACAAATACAAACCATTTCTTCCGGCTGTACCAGACCTGCTTGTCATATCTTCCCACGTCATGTATCGACTATTTGGCGTGGCCATAGTGACAAACTTGAGTTCGGGCCTATTTGGCATGGGAATAGTTGATTCATTTGAATAAATAAAACACAATAAAATAAATAAATTTGGCGTGGGATTCGTGGAAAGGTTCTTTATTCTTCCTTGTGAGATGCACATAGAAAAGACATAATTGTGAGCAATGGGTTGCATCTTGGAGTTGTCATCAATTGTTTGTACTCGCACATAGGGAGGTGATAATGACTTTAGGACACTGTTTTTCACATGCCTCATCCAGCCAGCTTTCAACTTTTCTTCTTTTATAACGCTTACTGACTCGTGTGTTGCACACTTCGGAAGTGAAGATTTTTTGGTTCTTTTTAAATTCAGGGAAAATTATGCAGATCATTTTATTTTGTTATGTTGTTATTTTGCTATGCTACTGGTTTTCACTAAGATTCGGACATACCATGGAGTATATGATGTCACTTGTCAGCTTAAATTCAAGAGTTGTAGTCCACCTTATTAAAGAAATATTCACAATTTTCAGGAATTTAGCGAGTAATGTGAATTTCATCATTATTATTATTATTATTTTTCTGGATATATGAAAATATTTTTAGATCATATGTGATAAAATTGAATCATGCAGGTACAGATATTAGAAAGTACTGTGGGGTTATGCAACTTTTAAAGGTTGCATTTGGTTGGAGTGGTTGCATTGTGAACCTATTCTTTAAGCAAAAATAAGATTTTACTTGCTTTTGAAAGAAATCTGTAAAAACCCTATTTGTTTTAGGTAAACCAATTTTCAGACATTTCAACATATTTTGGCAAATAAAAATAATCCAAGGGTAGACTGTTAAGTTTCCAACCTAAAAGGTTAAGCTATTAGGTGGAGGCCCAAACTGGTATATTAAGCCATATCAAATATTTATATTTAAACGATATAGATGTGAGACTTCCCAACACTCATCCTCACGAGTCACGTGTAGGCCTAACAAGATGACAACGGGTTTATCATGTAAACAATAATAACGGGCTTATGAATGAAATAGGCCTAACAACAACAACAATAACGAGCTTGCAAATGAAACGATCCAAGAACGACATATTCTGATATCATATTAAGTTTCTAACCAAAAAGCTTAAGCTATTAGGTGGAGGGTAAACCGTTTCAAATGTTTATATTTAAATGATGTGGGATGTGGCACTTCCCAACACATACCAAAATATTTTGCAATTTGTTGTTTTGACGAGTTTTCGTTACAATGAGGATTGGAATTTATATGGTGTTCGGTTAGTTCTTGTGGTGGATAAATGGGCTGCCATCACTCCAACACAAGCAAGCCCATCTCTGCCTTCAACGATGGAAAGAATGGTGTTAAGCTTGATGGGCCGGGCTCTTCTACTTCAAAAATGGAATTTATCTGATATGAAAAAAAAAAAAAAAAAAAAAAGAAGGTTCATATAATGAAAGGGGTAATGTTAGGAAGGGCTCTTTTCCCTAAAAGGTAGGTTTTTTAATCTTTATTCTGACTTGGGTGTAGTTTTGAACTTAATTCCTAGATAGTGATAAATCGTGGTTAGCAACCACGATTTCAGGTTTGGTATACAAATCGGTATTTTTATCGCTTGTGCTAGTATAAAAAATTTATAAGATAAAATCGTGGTTAGCAGCCACGATTTTAGTTGCAAACACACAACCAAAACGAAAAATGGGGGAGCTATTTTTCAGATTTGGTTTTTGATTTTTGGCTCTCCCTCTCTCTCTTTCTCTCTCTCTGTCTTTCCTCTCCATTTTTCAGATCTGGTTGTGGTGAAGCTTCCCCAACTTCCTTCTCCGCTCCGCCTCTCCGCTCTTGAGTGGAATGCCCCCCCGACAGCTGTAGTGAAGCTTCCCCAACCTCCTTCTCTTCTCCATTGTCGCCGGCAACCTCCATTTTTCAGATCTGGTTGTGGTGAAGCTTCCCCAACGGCTGACGACTGACAGCTGTGGTGAAGAGCTCCTCCTCTCCGACGAAAAAAGTGGAATGCCCCCCATCCTGACGGCTGACGGCCATGGTGAAGAGCTCCTTCTCTCCGACGAAAATAGTGGAATGCCCCCCATCCCGACGGCTGACAAGAAGCTTCCCCCCACTGGCAACCTCCTCCTCTTCTCCAACAATCACCGGCAGTCAATCCCCCGAAGCCCCCGACGGTGAGTAAGGGTTTTCAATTTTTTTTATTTTTTTTGCTGCCAGTTGGGGTTTTGAAGCCCAAATGGACCACTGGTGAGGTATTTATTTATTTATTTATTCCAGTTGGGGTTTTAAATTTGTGCAACCTCCTTCTTCCCGACCGACGGCAGTGGTGAACAACCGGTCTCTTCTCTAAGCTTTCCTACCAACGGCAGCCGTCCCAGTGGTGAGTTAGGGTTTTTTATTTTTTATTTTTTTTTTTTGCTGCCAGTTGGGGATTTGCATTTTTTTTTTTTTGCTCTGAACTTGTAGTAAGTGGATACTCAATTTCATCCCATGTATATGGCCTTCGGCGTTTTTTTTTTTTTTTTTTTTTTTTTTCATTCAGGGAACCATTGTTTGCAAAGAGACAGGGGAACTTGTTATATTTATTTATTTATTTTTGCTGCTGCCAGTTGGGGTTTTGAATTTGTGCAGGGGAACATGTAACTTGGGCAAAGTTTGGTTGATTGTTAGTACTGTATCCTAATTTAAAAAATGGAAGAAGCTTTAATGCAAAAAATTTCTCTTGTGTGGATTTGGTATCACCGCAGCCAAATTTCTCTTGTGTGGGTTACAATTTAGATAGCCTTGCAGCTATATCATTTAGTTTTCGTCCTTCTTTTGTGTGGATAATGTTTATTACTGATCTTTTTCTAGGAAATAATTCTGAAATCATGTGCAATCATTTCTCAAGATGAAGCATCATGGAAGTTGTACTTGTACATTTTTGCAGCAGTAAAAGTTAGGGAAGACATCATATTTGCTATGTCCTCGTGAGGTCTTCCTCCTCACCGCCCACATCAGGTATGTATGTCTTACTTTCTCTTTAGCCAATTATGAGGTTCATCTCCATATGGTAAAACTGCAGAGCACTTACTCATTCTATCACATGACCGAAATGGAGGGTGTCAAACAGGATTCAAAAGGGTGACATTTGGTTCCCATTTGAATGGTATGCAGTATGCAGTGTTATATCAGTGAAGTTTAGTGCAATGTTACTGTTGTGGGTGCCATACCGTTTTTAATTATATCGACTTTAATATTTGGCCTGCTATGGGTTTGATTTTCAATTCAATGCAATTATGCAAGGTAGTTGTTTGTATTTAAATTTGATTTCAATCACTAGGCTTACATGTAGACAGTCAAAAATTTGTGCCAAATTTTGTCTTCAACTCCCATTTGTTGCTAAGGTGAATGGCTGACCATGTCTGTTCTCATTAGTAAATGTACACACATTTTTTGTGTTTATGTTTGTTGAACTCCAACCCCACCACAGCAGGGGAATGATAAGGGATCATAATGATAATTTATTAAGTCTCACTAAGATAGCAGTTGTATTGAATTATAAAAAAGAAACAGTTTATTTCAAGAAACTCTCATTAGGGTAGTTACAAGATAACAATCTTGTTACGGCCAATGACCTCATAGGTTGATTGGCACTTCTCTCCGTGTAAGGAGGGGTCTCGTGTTATCATAATCAATTATTGATCCTGATAAAAATAAAGAAAGGACTTCAATCTTCTGATTCATTATAGCCTATGGGGTGAACTTATGGTTTCTAAAACTTTCACCTCAAGGAGTTGAAGCCACTTCTCACTCTTTGGAAGACAACTTCTTGTAAGGTTTATCTTTAACTGATGCCGAGTAGGTGGTGACCTTATTTGTATTAAGAGAATTAATTGAGCTGAAGGTTTTGGATACTCTTATTAATACTCTTGTGAGATTATCAGTTTTACCAAATGTCACCCTTTTGAATCCTGTTTTCTTTTTTTGTCTTTTTTTCTTGGAAGAAAATTTTGAGACAGCATTTACTTTAGTTTTGTTTTGGAATCATGAAATTTGCTCAACTGCCTTCTTTTGATATTATAATTGCAGATGCTGCCCTTGGAGCTGGTGGAACCTGTGTGGAACTCTGGCTTCCGTCTTATACAGCTTTATCTGATCTAAGCGACCCTGCTCTAGAGTTGTAGCAAGCAAGCACCAACTTGTTCACGGATTGAGATCCTTCCATTAAACACGAATTGAATCCAGTTTGAAAATTGACCAGTAAGTGTTTGTTTCTTCAATGCACCTTTGTAATTTGACATGATTTTGTACAGTTATATTCTTACTGCTACATATGCAACTAAGAAAATTGTAAATAACAAGCTTTTAGGGTCAATCACAATCACAATTACACGTTGAAATGTCTTTTTAATAATATCATAATCATTTGTAAGTGGAAAGCTATGTAAACAAGGATAATGTAATAATATTCGTGCTTGAATTACTGGTGGTTTTGAATTACTTGAATGAAGCAGTTATTGATGACAATAGTATTCATATCATGGTTTTTAGAATTTGTTGACTAGTTTGGATTATAAAAAAGATAAATAAATAAATAAATTGGCCTAGGGTATATACATAATCAGCCAAAATCTGAAAATTTCAAAAGAAAAAAAAAATAAAAATGGACAAGTAGACCACTTCAGTATTTCTTATTGGTTTGATTAGATATTTGGATGGTTGAAATTCAGGGGTTTCTAGGCAAAAAAAATTTGCACGTCAATACATGAATGAGAAACCATGATGAAGAACAGATTTAATGTTCTGGAAAATTTTGAGGTTAGGAATAAGACCTTTTTTTCTTTTTCTTTTTCTTTTTGGGGTGGGTGTGTGGGGGTGTTGGTTTATATTGTGTGTCCCCATCCCAATTGAACACAGCTTTCAGTCACCAAATTTACCACTCAGACTTCAAGAGTTCACTTTGGACTTTGGAGGGTTAAAATATAGGCCCAATTACACCAATGGGCAAATGGTGCACACCTGCTTGGGCTTGGGCTGAGTCAACATAGGCTACTAGTGATGGTAATGTAGTTTCAAGCTGGTCCCTTTGAAAATTTGCTGTTTGACCTTCTCTCATAATAAAACTTGTTCCTCTTAAACACACTTTTAGTGTAGGTCAGAGGGTCCACGATTTGGAAAATCAAAATTTAAAGTCTAAAGAACCCTGGCACATATTTATTCTCATCTCCTATAGACTTGGTTATATAACTGACTTTAGCTGAGATTGTTATTGGCATCCTCTCTAACAAATTCAATATATTTTGAAGTTCCTTCTATCCTTGAATATTAATTTTAGGATGGTTTTATTTTGAGGAATGAAATTGTAATTGAAGACTTGATATGTGAATGCAATTGCAAATAATCTTCATAGATGAGTAGCACCTTTAAGGTGTACATTTATTGCAGGCACCTTTTGTGGGTTTTTACTTATTGGTGAAAATCTCCTCTTACCTACAGCTGAGATGTTTTTTTGCCTGTATGTGTGTGTGTTTTGTTAAATTGGATTAACTTATGTTCTGTTAAATTGGATTAACCTAGGATTCTACACCGCCATTTTCCCATCCTATCTTGCGAAGATGGTGTAAAGTTTTTAAGGAGACTTGAATGTCTTGATCCCATCTTCACAATGAGAAATATTTTAGCTTTTTAGCCATAGGTACGTTATCTCTTGAACTCATTCCCTTGGCTGGTAAAATTGGGTGTAGCCTCTTTCCAGTAGTGAAAAGGTGCTAGACAGCTAAACGATTGGGTTGCCTTCCCATTCTCAAACAGTCGATCTCACATGGGTGCAAAATCAATGAGAGGACTGAGACTGGTGACACAGCCTTAATGTTGGCCGCTAGAGTAAATCAAGCTGATTGTTTCCTAGAGCTAATCATTGTAGTTGCTCATTTGGGTCTGGTCAATAATGATTGGGACAGTGCAATCCAATTGGCAAAGAGAAGTGTCTTTGGATCCTTTGTGGCCAACATCATCCACCGGGCAATCAACACTGGAACAAAAATCTGCTCAACTAAGCTGGGGTGTCAGTTGTGGAAGTATTTAATGGTAGTCCTATAAACTATGCTATATTTTTTTAGTATGCATTTTATTCTCATTTACTCTACTTAGTGTATGGACTTTAAATTATGGAATTACACAATGTAATGATTTGTAAAAATCCAAACCATCTCAACTCTCTTTTATGTTCTCTTATGGGCTATATTCTCAGGCCAATTTGTGACTTGGAATTGAATTCAATCCCAGAATTTTAATTTTATGTAGAGACCAATTAAGTCCAAGACACCTTTCAAGCATGCATATGCAGGGGATCTTTAACTGTTATGTACAATATTATGTGTAAAACCTAGATCATAAAACGTTAAAATGATTGCAAATAGTATGATTAAAGAGGGGTAGCTATGTTATGACCATGGGCTAGATTTTGACAATGATCTAAATTTTTTTGATTTTTTGAATTAGCATAAATCTTCTTGTGGAAATGAAATCCTGACTTTTGACTAGTAATTTGGATGTAACAAACTTAAATTAAATGACTACTAACTTAACTACGAATGACTAGTAACATTTTAGTAAATGACTACTAACTTAACTACGAATGACTAGTAACTTAACAGGACAAATTCGTGGTTGCCAACCACGATTTCTAAAAGTCGTGGTTAGCAACCACGATTTTACTTCTAGGAATTAAGTTCAAAACTACACCCAAGTCAGAATAAAGATTAAAAAACCTACCTTTTAAGGAAAAGAGCCGTTAGGAAGAGATCAGCTGTCATGATCCCTCAAGGAAGTCTTTGGCAAACATGTGAAACAAATAACCATCTTATATGTCGTACTCTGGACAAGTAATATATTTAGGGCATATTTATCACCATTTTGCCTAAAGATGTGATTGTGATCAACAACCTAGTCTCTCCCAAGTGCCCGGAGATAAATTTCTTTGGTAATTAATGTAGAAATTAGGGAGTCATTCTAAAGTTTTAAAGCAAAGCTGCTTTGTTTTCAACTCCAACTCTTAGCTTTAACACATTTTTATAAGTAGTACTCAACACAGAGATATGACAGAACGCATAGTATTTTCTGATCATACAGCGGGAGTCTCAAAATTTTATTTCAATCTTTGCTTATTGCTTTAAAATCGTATGACCCCATGGTACGCACGAGTTATAACTCGCTGTGCATAAAGGGAACTTCAATGGATAATTTTACTATTTTGCAAGAGGAACGCTTGATGGATTTCCCGGGATTGGCATCCTATATATATGCATGCTGCTTGGTCAAGAAACTCAGTTCATCAAGGGTCCAGTGGTTCCTGCAAATTAGGCACCAAGTGGACTTTATTCGACCAGGCTTTGAACGTTCAAAGCATATGATATCTATCAGATCCGGCACCGTATGCGTCCGAGTTAGAATCTGACTGGTCTTCAACTTGGATACCAGTAGCAGTCTCCATCCTTCTTTCTCTGCTTCCTTCTTCAATGTCAGCAGCATTTTTTATCTGTCTTCCTTTCTCTTTCCTCCACTTGGACTTCCTCAACCGGTGTCTAGCCAACAAAACCCCTAAATAAACAAATGCGGATCCCATAGTCCCCAAACAGATAGAAAGGACAACCTCAAACACCCACTTTGTCCCCTTAGCCTATGGCATAATTACCCTTGTAGCTGTAAGAAAGGCCGTAAACATAAATGACACAGCCACCCACATGACCTTGTGAGCAACCACCAGTAGCCTCATCAACGGTTTTCTTTGAAATGGTATGATGCTGACTGCAATGCTGACTAGGCAGAGAGACATGAACAATGCTGTTGCTTATTATAAAGACCTTAAAAGCTTTTGTTCTGCCCACTGTTGACTTTCCTAAATCCTTTATTCCATCTTGTTTGACACCACCAGGAGGGCTTATGCCGGCAGCAAAAGTAACCATGGCAATCATTGTGGCAACTAGAATAATTGTGTTTCTCGCATTTTGTAGTGCCTCTCTGTATATTTTACGTTGCCCACAGTTGTGACTCGTGTTAAGTCTAATCTGTTTTTTACCGTGTCGTTGGTTTTGATGCTTCTCTCGATGCAACTTGCTTGAGGAACTCGATCTTTGTTCCCTTATTCAGTGTGGGCGAGTGAATCCTAGATTTGAGAGTCATCGAAGTCTAGATCTTCATCCACCTGGACCACCTCCCGTGTAAGAAATGGAAGTAGAGTTTTTTTCTTACCCGCAACTTTCTTTCTTCCTGCTTTGCCTAGGATGTCATGCACTCAGGCCCGGCCGAGAGGTCAGGCCACTCAGGTAGCCGCCTAAGGCTCTAAAATTTTGACAAAAAATAAGGGTCGCGAACTTAGTTGTTATCTTTGTCATAAGTTCAAAAAAAAAAAAAAAAAAAACATTTTTTTTAATAACTAGATGAGAAAAGGCCTAATCCAAGTTTAAGGGCCCCAAATAATTCCTAAGTTTCTAACCCAAGTCCATATACAATAACCCAAATGGCCAAATAATCTACTCAACTTAAGCCTAAAACCGAAAAAAATAAAAAAAATAAAAAAAAAAAAGGGCCAAAGAAAAAAAAAAAAACATTTAACTCTAAATCTGATCAGATCTAACTCCTATGTCAGTTTGCCTCGAGCCTCCAAACTCCAACCTCTTCCTCTCTTAGTGTTCTCAACCTCTCACAGCCTCCATCCTAATTAGATCATATCAGAATTCTATTTGAAAAATTAAAAGTATTTGATTACCTCTCAGACAAAAAAGTCATGTACACCAAATCTCCAAACCATTCTCTCTTTAATTAATTAATTTCTATACTTTTTATTTCCTACACACACACACACACACACACACACACACACACACACACATAAGGGGCACTATGATATTATAGGGGGAGATTTATTTTTAGAATTAAAAGTCTTAGAAAGAAGTTTTACGAACAGATCAAAAAAAGCCAATTGAAGTACTGAATTATTTGAAAGAAATGAACAGTTATTTCCCAAATGCTTAGATTGCTTATAGAATATTGTTGATCATACTAGTTACAGTTACATTTGCAAAAATAAGTTTTTCAAAGTTGAAGTTGATCAAATCTTACCTTCATTCTACTATGTCACAGGAAAGATTGACTGGATTAGTTATATTATCCATTGAACATGATATGATAAAAAAAGTTTGATTATGCTAACTTAATAAGTGATTTTGCAGTTAAAAATGCGAGAAGAGTAATATTTAAGTGATACTTTGCTATAGTTGGTTCATTTCTTTTTGGTATTATAAGCTTTATATTTTGTTGTTTTTTTTTTTTTTTTTCTTCTTCTTGTATATGTGATTTTTTCTAAATTATAAAGGTAGAAGATCATATTTTATTTATTTGTAGTTCTTATAAAGATTTATTTTTTATCTGAATTTATATAAGCAAATTTTAGTACTCATATATTTAGCCAAATTTTGTGTGTATTAGGGAAAAAAATTGTTAGGTATAAATTTTGTTGCGTATATGAATATATATAGAGAGCCCTATTTTAGGAGTTCGTCTAGAGCCCCAAAAAACTCTGGACTGGCCCTGCATGCAATATATGTCCCCTGTTGTTCCGATGATTGATGTTCACTGTCGTTTCATTGATGATGTAGTCTGCTAACTGGAACAGACATGAAATGGAGAGTTCAATAAGATAATTGATTAAATAGGCAGCATAAAGTATATATGTTCCACAATCATGAGTTTTGACAAATTTTGCCTTTCTTTACCTGCTGGTGCTTCCCATAGGCTGCAAGATGTAAGATGGTGTTACCATATTAATTGATCTGGACAATTGTGAGTTTTGTGTCTTGGAAAACTTGCACCAAGCAAATGAAGGCGTCATATTGGTTGAACCTAACAATAAGATGGAACACTGTTTCTCCTTCTTTCGTTAGAAATTGAAAAGAAGTGGGAGCAATTGACAAGAATTCTTTCAGGACTTCAGTTTTGCCGTTCATTGCAGCCAACTGCTTTGGTGTGTAGCCATTGTTATCATAATGAACAGCAGGGTCTTGGTTAAGGTTTAGAAGCATTTTGGTTATCTCCAAGTGATCTTTGCTGGAAGAGTAGTGCAATGGAGAAAATCCATTCTTGTCAATCTTCGAAGCAAAATTAGGCCGCACATTTAGTATCTCCCTAACAATATCTGCATATCATTGATTAATTACAAGTTGAGATTTTGGTTAAACAAGTGAAATTACCAACTCACCCGAGTCTTTCAAGTGGATTTAGCTGGACAATATTATGGATTACAAACAGGGCCGAAATAATTTCTAGAAAAATGATTTTTAAGTTCACTTTTTTTCCCCAGTTATAATTAGTAATAATATATGGATTTATAAGTTTCTAATTCAAAAGACTAAGCTTATAAGTGAAAGGCCCAAATAGTTGTATTAGGTTTTGTCAAACCCAATATTTAAGCGATGTGGGATGTGGTATTTCCAAAAGTTTAAGATTATAAGTGGATGGTCTAAATAGGTATATGAAGTTATGTCAAACCCAATATTTAAACGATGTGGGATATAGTATTTCCAGTACTTACAGGCTCAATAGGCCCAGAAACCACATGCTCTGATATCATATTAAATTTTCAACTTACAAGCCTAAACTTATAGGTGAAAGGCCCAAACAGGTATATGAAACAATATCAAACCTGATATTTGAGTAATGTAGTATGTGATATATTTCCAACATTCCGTTTCACGTGCAGACCTAATAAGATAGAAACGAGTAAGAAACAAAACTCCAAACACATCATATCTTGACTAAAAATAGCTTTGTCGTATAAATTTCATAAGCTAAAATATGAAATTGAAATTTATAAGATTGAACCATTTGATTTAGTCATTCTAAAAATAAAAAATAAAAAAACTATTTCCAATTCTAACAATCTGTTTCAAATATTTTATGTTATATTTTTCTTTGTCACAAAGAAAATTGATAAAATTATTAATTTAAAATAAGTTAGAATTGACTGAAGTTGATAAACTAAATTAAAATTATCATATGTGGATCTAAACTTTTTCGCAAAAATTAGCAATAACTTTATTTAGAAGAATGGTTTTTACAATAACCCCATCAAAAGACTCCTTAACCAATTAGCCCTACATTCGAATATTCTTATTAACAATAAATGCTTTGGTTATTTACAGTTTTTGCTTTATTTTTATAGAAAATAAATGACCAAAATATCCACTTAAATAATAAATTTTGAAGAAATTTTTCTATACAAAATTATTCAAAAAATAATATTTATTAATGGACAATATGGTCAGTTTGATGATAACATTTTATATTTTTGAAAAGCCTTGAGAAGTATAAAAAAGATACTTTATAAAAAAACAAGTCTAAAGATGCTAATAAGTATAACCATCGCCAAAATGATTTGATATAACGTATGCTTTCCTCCGGTCACCCTCGTCTCACTGACTTTTGTGAGAGTACTGGTTAAGCTCCTGCAACACTGTAGCACATCATAGGACTAGGTTTTTCCTTTTTTATGACTAAGATAAGATTATTCGTACATCCATCACTCCTTCACTAAATATTTATTTATTTTTCAGATTTGATAGTTGGTTAAGGTGGCATTCACCTTTGTGGGATAAAAATCTCCATGCTACGACGTGTGCATAAAAATTTAGAAAACATTCTCCCAGGAGAAAATATTCCAACGGAGCACTAAATGCGGATAATAATGGCAACCGTCAGCAATGCTATCCAATGTGACAGGTTCAGATCTAATAGCTACCTGGAAGGCTGGAAGTAGAGGTGTAAAATGGATGGGTTGGGCTGGGCTGCTCTTCATGTGGGTTGGGTTAGGTTCGACCCGAGCTTACTCAGGTTTACTATACATTCACGTTGGGCTCAGGCTAGGGCAAAGGAAAAAATTCAAAGCCTAAGCTCGATCTTGGGCTCACGGCATGTTTCAGGCTAATGTCGGCCTCGGGTGGGCCTAATTGAGGCCGACTTCTTTTTTATTGTCTCTTAACTAATAACATTTAAACTCTATAAAGCTAATATAAATAAAATGTTTATAAATTTTAAAGTCATTTGCAAACATATATGATCTAGTTATAATGAGACATTTGCAAATGGCTAAAATATATTCAGTCTATTAATTGAAAAAAAAAATGGAATACATAAATATAATCATTAGAAGTTGTTTCTTGTTTGCTTGTGGCTTTTGTAAATTTTGTTTTATTATTTTTGGTAAAAATCATATTAATACCTTGAATTTTTTCAAAAATCCCAATGTAGTACCAAGACTACTTTTTTCTCGCAATTTAACACCCAAACTTCACAGTTGTGCTCAAAAGTAGTCCCAACCCCAAACACCGTCTAAATAGGTGATGAACACATGCACTAAGTATTGTCATGTGAGTGGACACATGGCATCCTACGTATCAAGAGTTGTTAAAATGTAATAGTTGAACTAACAATATTTTTACTGCCTTATACTTTTGATTTGTTTCCAATTAAGTACCTAAACTAGAAAAAAAAAATCTAATTTGAACCCTAAACTATACTTAATTATACCAAGTCCACAAATAAGTTTTAACAAAATTGATTTAATTAAAATTTTTGATTTTTTAAAAATTATACTGCACGTGTATGTGTGTTTGGTGTGTCCTAGCTTTGCTAGTGTCCAGTAGTCCCACATCGGCAAAATAGAAGTGTGTGTTTATATGGGACTCCATTCCAAGCTCTTAAAGCTAGGGTGTCCCTTTTAAAGTGTTGTAGTAGGTGTTGCTTATTGTGTAGACCTTGAAGGCTGTTGTTCTGCCCACTGTCAGACATTACTTTATGTGGCTCATCCTGGTAGACACAACCAGGTGGGCTTTTGCCAGCTGCTGAAATCACCGTGGTAAAATCAAAATGCATGGCAACTTGTATAATTGTGTTCCTGGCGTTCTGTAACGCATCTTTATATTGCTCATTGTGGCGACTTTGATCTAGTCTCATTAGATCTTTACTTTGTCTTTAGCTCTGATGCTTCGCTCGACGCAATTTGGTTGAGGAACTCTTTCTACCTATATTCATGTAGCCAAGTGAATTGTAGGTTGAAAAATGCTATTTGACGACCCAATATATTTAACTCAAAATTAAATCACATATGATGTGTCGTAATGCTAGCTATATTATGCAAGAATTAACTTCTTAAAATCAAATGTGTTTTCTAGTCTAGCCATGTTATATGGGCTTTTATTTTTTAAGTCCATAATAATATGGGTCAAATAGCAATGCTATTTTAAATTTGACTGGCTTTTTGAAGGCTTTATCAACCTCTCTAGTAATAAATGAAACTAAAAGTTGTCTCTTACCTCTAGCTTTCTTTAAAATGTCTTCAATATGTCCGATTTCTTTCTAATTGACAAATCCCTGAAATTAAGGGATTCAAATTTGGGTTACCAAATTAAAGTCCCACTACCTTTGCCTATAAATAGAGATATCCACTTCTTGAGGGAAGAGACAGAGACATCTTACTAGCTAGATCATCTCCAAGGGTATTAATCATTTTTTACTAGCTAGATCACATAGCTGTTTTGACCAAAATTCCCTTTAAATAGCTAGCAAAATGACTTTTTTTAAATAAAAAAAAAGCTAGCTAATTAGCTATCCAGATGACTAGTCTAAGGGTGCTAGTTATTCTTTAGCTATTTCAATTTTTTAATCAATAAGTTTTTTTAATCATTTGGTAGAGAGAGAGAGAAATGAAATAGTGCATGGAGAGAGGAAAGGTATCTCTTTGATTTTTTACTAAAAATAGTTTAACCAGTGAATATTTGCTAACTAAATGTAGTTAGCCAAAATGACAATAATTATAGTTAATCCCTTAAGAAGAAAAAAAGTGATTTCACTAGTCAAGGAGATTGAATAGCTAGCCCTTTAGAGATGCTCTAGACTCTACCGAAAAGAAGCTAAAATACTATTTTAGAGATCTTCCTACTCATCCACCACCACAAAGTGGAGTTCATAGTCAACTTTCGTCGATCTAAAAACTTGAAGCTACAAATCTGCGCCCTATTTCGCAATCACCTCCATCCATTGCTAGTCCACCCGATCCTCACTTGGCGGTCGTCTCTCCTTCACCCTCACCACTTCAAGTTCAGGAGTAGTGGCTTCAGTGACACTGATTTCAGTGTTAATGGCTCTTATTGCCACCCTTGTACCCTTGGTATGGTGTGCACCATAACCTGCCTTGGTTATGATTGTCTCTTGTTTTCTTTATTTGTGTCAGATTCTGGCTGTTAGAATCTCGTGTCTGAGCATTTGGATTTCCGTATTTGACTGTTGATTCATCATTTATTGAACATTGTTAGCTTAGTTATGTTGGGAGTTTGTATTTTTTTATTATCATGTTATTGTTGATTCTTGTGATTGTGATGCTACTTTTGAATTTAACAATGTATGTAGGGCCTGTCTCGTTCTCTCTCCCACTGCAATTGAATGGGTCCATTTACGTCTTATGTAGCATTGAAAGCATAAATTCATCATATTGAATAAGGTCACAAGAAAAGGAAGAAATCATTGTCATAATTGATGGTCTATGATCAATTTTAAGAACAATGAAATTTAGATTATTTATTTATTTTAAATTTGTGAATATGACCCTCATTTGATCTCTCTCTCTCTCTCTCTCTCTCTCTCCTTTTTTTTTTTTTTTTTTTTTTTTGATGAGCAGACCAAATGATATTTTAAGAACCTAAAAGGAATAGGGGGATACAAAAGAAACAGGGGAAAGACAACCCTAGCAAGAACACAAGAGAAAGATACACAATCTAAACCAAAAAAAAACCCCAAACCAAACAAAGCCAAAGACACCACTAGAAGAAAAAGTGAAAAAACAATTGAGAAAACGCATCTCAAGAGAACCAAACAAATGATCAAACCAGAGAAATGATCTCTTGAATTTTTCCCAAACAAATGATCAAATGATTTCTTGAATTTTCCCATTCACCCTAGTGGACTTATTTGGTATCTCCAGCACTTTTCTAAAATGAAATGTCACAAAATGAAAGGGGTAAATTTAGGACGAGATCAGATGTCATGGTCCCTCAAAGAAGTGTTTGACAAACATGTGAAATAAATAACCATCTTATATATATATATATATACACATACATATATTGTACTTTGAACGATTCTTATTTGTAGGCCAGGCAGATTTATCATCAGTTTGCCTAAAGACGTGATCAGCATTGAGTCTCTCCTAAGCGTTTGGTGAAGTTTGGGACTTTAACTTTATGGTAAAGTTACCGTTGGATTGACGTCACGTGGCAAGGGAAAAGAAAGGACGGCTTAGATTCGCTGGTAGCAAAACAGTTGAGATCACAAAGTCTGAGAACTGCTTTGCTACCAACGAATTCGAGCCGTCCCTTCTTCTTCCTTGCCATGTGACGTCAATCTAACGGTAACTTTACCATGAAGTTAAAGTCCCAAACTTCACCAAATCCTAATCTTGGGCAAAGAGAAAAAATGAAAGGCTGTTAGGCGTTGAGGGTCAAATGCATCTTTCGAATTTCAGTAACTACACCATGCAATAACTTCACCAAATCCGAATCCTTATTTATGGCCTTAAAATAGACCATATATTCCCTGCGTTTTTTTAATTTTATTTTTTGTCAGCAAAAGAAATAAATTATTAAAGTGAAGAGAGAAAACACCCAAACTCCAATGAAACAGACGAACAGCCCCACGAAAAAACCTCAAAAACACCAAAAGCAACCCCCCACTAAAGAAGAAACCACAAAGAGACCCTAACAAGAACAAGAACAACCCTGAAACACAAAGACCACGGAATATCACAGGACATACGGACTACACAAAAATTTAAAAACAAAAGAGACAGAAACTATAATGACCCACCGTCCTTAAAGAATTATTTTTATGCACATTTTATTGATTCTTCATGGGTTGATGCTAATAATTCAAAGACCAAAAATATTACAAGATTTTATGTTAATGATTTTTTCAAAATAAATTATTTTTATGTTTATTTTATGAAGAGATTTTTTCCCAAACAAAAACTTCGGCTCTTTTCCCTAAAGAGTAGATTTTTTCAACTTTATTCCGACTTTGGTGTGTTTTTTAACTTAATTCCTAGATAGCGATAAATCGTGGTTGCTAACCACGATTTTAACAAAATCGTGGTTAGTAACCACGATTTTAGGTTTGGTATACAAATTTGTATTTTTAACGCTTGTATTAGTATAAAAAATTTATACGCTAAAATCGTGGGTGCTAAGCACGATTTTGGATTAAAATCGTGATTATGAGATGCGATTATGATGGTTAATGTGTTTAAAAAATAAAAAAAGCTGGAAAAATTTTTTTAGAAGTAAAATCATGGTTGCTAACCACGACTTTTAAAAATCATGGTTGACAACCACGACTTTATTTTGTTCCCTGCACGGCACATCATGTTTGACTTTAAGTTTGCTATGTTTGCATCCAATTACTAGTCATTCTTAGTTAAGTTACTAGTCATTCTTAGTTAAGTTAGTAGTCATTTAGTTTAAGTTTGTGAGCTCATTGTTCTAAACTTGGCATGGTGGATTGTCCTACATGGGGTTTGTTACGGTTCCTTTGACATGGATCCAACCTTGTTTTGTCTCTCTTCAACCTTTACAAAAATAACAAAAGCATCTCTCACCTTTTTTACTAGAAGGAAAAACTCATCACCTTAAAAGTTTTTATGGAGGGTGACACAAGTTTTGCTTAACATCCTACTTATTTCCTGCCAAAATGGCACTAAAAGCTACACGTTCTATGCAAGCCTTTTCTTCTTTTCATTTTTGTTTTTTTTTTTTTATTTCCTTGAGTGATCGGGAGAAGAATTATGGTGGATTTTTAGTGACAAACACATTGATGATTTTTTTTTTTTTTTTTTTTTTTTTTTGCTAAATAATAAAACACATACATCCACACATGTATCCATACAGAATCTGTAACGCCCCAAAATTTTATAAACCTCAACACGTACAATTTTTTTTATGAGCTCCGTACAAATCAATATTTTCAAAAATACATTCCTTTCAAAATACAGAGTATTGCGCAGCTGCGGGTAGCCATGGTTAACCCAAAACTCATCATCAATATACATTGGCCAACCAAATGAATAAAATTACATCAGCTTTAAATAAAAATAAATGTACGTGATAACTTCTCCAAATCTCGACCCCAATTCTACTACGTGCCGCCAACAATTATCACCTGAAAATATATTGGGGTGAGCGAACAACTGCCCAGTAGGAAATCAAATTCCTATACAATAAATAATGTTTTAAAATCACATACAAGCATTTATATATTCAAAATAATATATAAATTAATCAAATAATACGAACTCCAAATCATAAACCTCAAATATAATCTCTATGAAATCAACCATCATAAACCTCAAATATATCACCATCAAGAATTATCACCTTACATAAATCAAATCTTAACATATGCTTCAAAATAATCATCATTTACCATACAAGAATTAAACCCCCTACCTCAAAATAAGTGAATAAAATAAGTCGGATTAAAACTTCCCATACTCCGACCGATGAACCGTTTGGCCACTGCCTCTCTCGGCTTCTCCCTTCCTCTTTCTCCCATTCTTATTTCTTTCCTTCTCTTCTCTATTTATTTCTTCTCTTCCGTCCTTTCCTCCTTCTCTCTCTCTCTCTTCATCATTTCTTCTTTTCTTTATTCTACACCTACCTCCCACTTTTTTTTTCTTTTCTTCCTTCTTTTCCTATGTTCCCATGCCACTAGCTACTTTTCTTTTTTTTTATTTCTTCTTTTGACTTTTCTATCCTCTTTTTCTTTTTTCTTCTTTCTTCTATTCTGCACCTTTTATTTCTTTGCCTCCTTCTCTCTTTCTCCCTTCTTTTCTCCCGTTCCCATCTCCTGTTTCTCTTTCATCCTTTATTTCTTCTTCTTTTTCTTCTCTTCTCACCTACCCATTAATTATCTTTGACTTTTTTATTCACTCCCCCAAAAACAACCGGCCAATTCTTCTTCTTCTTTATTTCCCTTGGCTTTTCTTACCTTCTCTTGTCCTTTCTTTTCTTTTGTTTCCTTCACAACCGGTGTTATATATATATATATATTATATATCACAATTTAACATCTTCTCTATTCAAAGCATTTTAATGCAATGTCTCCCAACATCCAACTAATCTAAAAGATATTTAAAATTATCCTCCTGTGTACAATTCCACTAAATATACACGTAAAATTAATTAATAAATATTCAGGGTATTACATTCCACCACCCTTAAAATAAATTTCGTCCTCGAAATTTGAATAGCCTCAGTTCAAATACTTATTGGTTATACCACTACGCTTCCGCTGCAAAACTCTGATTTTAAAAGAGCTCATAAATTAAACAAAAATTTTCCATTCTCAAGAAAACAATTTTTTTTTTCTAAAATAGGTATTGTATTTTTTTCATCAAGAATTTCAAATAAACCATAGTACCACACGCGGTACGTACTAACTTAACCATGCCATCTCATAATAAAACAATACCTTCACTTTTCCCAGATCTTGGACTTGTCCGCTTTTGATGTGAAATATGTGACTCATCCCTCAACCTCACCCTCACCCTATTGAGCCTATTGGGACTGTTGGGACTGTTGGTTCACTCAACCTCACCCTCACCCTCACCCATCTTGGTCCTATTGGGACTATTGCCACATCATCTCCCATCCAAAAGTCAGAGTCGTCCTTAGCTCTGATACCAAATTGTCACGCCCCGACTCGGAGAGTCGACACGTGGATAAAAGTCAAAGTAAAAAGGTGTACACGTGGATAAGTCAGAGTATAAAAGTTGCGGAAGACTTAGTCAAATCCACGTGTATTTTTTTTTTTATAATATTTTTAATAATAATGGTGCCAGCTCATCAATAATACCCAAATAATTAATATGAAATGTTATGCTCACACATCATGCCCATAATAATATATGGTCCCAAAATAATGCCAACATCCCTGGCACATAGGTTGGATTCAAACTATTCAAGGTTCATTAAGTAATAATGGTAATAACAATAATAATAATAGAAATGTCCATACATCAAAATAACATAGTCTCTATGTAATGCACGTGCATCTATCCTCATCCATGACTATGTTAGTATGCCACCTTCAAGTTCCAACCTCAGATTATGCCACTAGGCATCCGCCATCGGCAAACCCTCACTCATCACCTGATCATCTGAAATAATAATAGGATGAGCTGCAAAGCCCAATAGGAAATATGTGTGGATTCTATACAATTAATATATGTGCAGATACACGGTATATGAATTAAAATTATTTAATAACTCAAAATCAAATATCAGTCACAAATCAATACTTTATGTGTGTTTTGAGTTAATTTCCCAAAATTCTCATAGTATCTCCAATTCCCAAGACTATGGGATCAAACCATGCATCAACCGTCGCTAATCACAGGTTACGTCGTCACGTCAACCCCCGGCTCAGCCAAGCACGAAAATAACCAACACCTACGCGGCGTTCTTCCTCGAGGGCTTCAGGGTCTTTCACCCAAGGGCACTTTACCCTGCTTGCTATTCGCGGAGTATTCTCAACGCAGGACACCACTTCATTGTGATGCCCCCACCCGTTTGATGCATACCAAGACCCAAGGTCCATATATCCAAAACATTTTCCATCATTCAAATAAATATCCGAGTGTCCAAAAGTATCCATAAACATGTTTGATAAATTTCTAAAATTTCAGTAACATTTCTAAAGCATTTCCAAGTAACCAATATTTATAAAGCATTTTTCCAAGATCCAAGTATCATGAAAATTCCACATATTTAACAGATATTTCACAATAACATTTAAACGAGTATATAACCATGTATCTTTAAGGAACAATATAAAACAGTCGTATCAAATGATATATTGAAGGATTCCATAAATTTTGAACAAGTAATAAAATATTTGGTTATAAATCAGTGGGAAAATCCAAAAATATCATTAAGGCATTTAAAATCACATTTATAGAACAACACCATATTAAATGTAAAGAAGCCACATTTCCTACCTCAATTGCGAGCAATACCAACCCAAAACCACGTGATAGACACTGACAACGCGAATGCAGCGTTAATGCTCCCTAGGGTCCTCCCGAGGACCGATAAAATCTGATAATTATGCATACGTAATCTTTAGGTAAATTTCAAAATAAATATAACACACTAAAAAAATTACTATTGGCCTTCTAACAGTAAACTATGGTCCCAAAATCATCAAAATAATTTTTAAAACACTCTCTATAATTTCTGGGAATTTTCTGTAATTTTTGGAATTTTCTGATATTTTCTGGAATTTTTAATAAATATTAATTTGGCCAAAAAGTCAAACTACAGTCAAACTTGGTCAAAATGATCAACTAAGGGTCCCACATGGTAGGGCCCTCCAAGACGAGTCCAACGGTCAAATTTGGGGTTCATATGATTATCGTATGGCTTTTAAATGCGTGAGAACACGGTAAGGTACACAGATGCACCCACACAGGATCATAGACCTATGGGGTCATCTTCAACCTCCCGCGGGTTGAATTGTGCAACCGGGTTACACCGTGTGTTCAACGGGCCAACTTCGACGATTAATATCTCCCTTGTTTCTTAACCGTTTTCAGTGATTCAAGTGTCGAATCGAAGCTCATGCGGAGTACTACGTGCGACTATAAATTGTTCATTCAGAATCCTATAAAATCATATTCGTTTTTAAGCCTAAAGTTTCGGGTTTTCATGATCCAAAATTCTAAAATTTCTAAAACTTCAACCTACAGTCAATTTCTCTAAAATTTGACACTACCATGGTGTTCCTTGGTCCCAAAAACATAAAATATGATCATCCTTTCTAAGAATAACATAAGAAAATAAAATTGCATATACATATATATATATACACAGTACGTGATATATATATATATATATATATGAAATCAACGATAGAGGAGGTGAGGATTTTACCTCACTAAGAGAGCTCCACGAACTCAGCCAAAAACCTCTACCAGACCACTCTGTTTTTTTTCTCCTCTGTTCTTCCTCAATTTCTCTCTCTCTGTTGCTCTTTCTCTAACTCTCTGTCTCGATCCCTCTATACATATAAATATAACCAAAGCAAATGCCAGTGGTAGGTGCAGCTAATGATTCCTCTATACATATATATATATATCCAAAGCAACCGCAAGTGGTGGGTGCGGCTATGGGTGCGGCTAATGATCCCTCTAACATATATATATATCCAAAGCAAATTGAAGTGGTGGGTTCAGCTAATGATCCCTCTATATATATAAATAATTCAGGTCATCACATTCTACCCCTCTAAAAAGAAATTTCGTCCTCGAAATTTGTACTAACCTCCCGAATCGAAAAGATGCGGATATTTTCCTCGAACATCTGACTCTAATTCCCAAGTTGCTTCCTCGATGCCGTGATGTTGCCAAAGAACCTTTACGAGAGAGATGACTTTATTCCTCAACACTTGTTCCTTGACGTCCAAAATCTGAATTGGTCGCTCTTCATATGTAACATTTTCTTGGAGCTGGATATCTGGTATAGATAGAACATGAGATGGATCTGGCTCGTATTTCCTAAGCATTGAGACATGAAAAACATCATGTACATTCCCCAACTGTGAAGGTAAAGCCAACTGGTAGGCCACTTCACCCTTTTTATCAATAATCTCGAAAGGACCAACATATCTCGGTGCTAGCTTGCCCTTCTTTGTCAATTTCGTCAACAGTGCAACAATGCGAGAGAAATTATCGACGAAACGACGATAATAACTAGCTAATCCCAGAAAACTGCGAATCTCTGTAGCATGAACGAGATATTTCTTTCTCCTTTCCTTTTTTTTTTTTTTTTTTTTTTTTTTTTTTTTTTTTTTTTGGGCTTGGGTCCATTACACAACTAATAGGGCTTAAATTTAAACAACACTGGGCTTTGATTTTATTACCCATATCAACTCTAATGGTTAAGTCCAAATCCACATGCCGAGTGGGTCGGTTGGTTCAAAATAGGCCATACTATTGTTTAAACTCTTCGTTTTAAGACCCAATTATTTGTTTCAATCTTGCAATAGGTCTCAGACTTGCTAAGAAATCTATTTAATCCACTCGGGTTTCCCATTCCTGTTGACAGATGAGTATTGGGCTAGTGGCCCAATAACACATGGACGTCCAAGACTTTGGCATATCCAAACTGTTAAGCCCAAACCCAGAAGCCTATTTTCTCTCACCGACAGGGGCAGCATGACCGACAGTTCGCAATATCGAGATCTGGGCGTAATCAATAAAGCAACAGTGTTGTTGCAGACCTAAATCGCATCGGATCCCCGTTGTCAACAAAGCAATAGTGCTGTTGCAGACCATTATAGACCCCAAATCGCATCGGATCCCCACAGTGCATTGGTTTTTGCGATCTGTTCTTGGCTTGAGTGAGGGCGGTTTTTCTTTAAAAACCAGAGTTTGATTATAGGTGCTTAAACACTCTTCCCCAACCATTCAACCCTCAGAGAAAACTCTCTTCCTCTAAATCCTCTCTTACAAACTCATGGCTTCTTCCTCCTCTGCCCCACAAAACCGTCCTGACTTAAACACAACACCAACAACACAACCAGAGGTCTGGCACCCAAGGTTCCTAAATATTCAAAACCAACCCCTTACAGTTGACGATTCTGTGATTTACAATCTTGCGAACGCAACGGCAGTAGCGGAGGGACTCATCACTCCTCGTGATGAGAGAATACTGGGTGGACGGTCCGACCTGGACGTAATAAGAGACTCTATGGCTCTCAGCGCTCAGGCCACAACGTTTACTGCTAACATGGCTCGGCGTTTGCACACCAGAAATGTGCACTTGCAAAGTCTATGTGACCAGGTCACCCGTCTCCAGGGGTTGCTCGATGGAGCCTATCGAAGGATGAGGGCTTTGAGAGCGGAGAATAGAGAGTTACAAAGAATGGTGGACTCCTATTCTAACAGACTCACACCAAGGGTCGAGGCACTAGAGAGGCTCACTGATCAAATCATTGATCGAGAAAGGGTTCCGGGCAGCCCACAGAGGCAACTTCTAGCTGATCCCTCCAGTTCTACCCAAGCCCCACAAAGGCAACCCCCAACTGACCCTTCTAGTTCTACCCAAAATGCTACTATTGAGTAGCTCTCACCACGAAAAGTAGGAGGATCCATCCGCCGAAAATTCTGAAAATGTGTAGCCTTGGTTAATTGTGTGTCAGGAACTGCAGCTCTAAGAGTAGGCTGCTGAAGTATCTCGTTCTGACGTTGCAATAGGGTAGTCAACTCCCGTATAGCATCAGTCATATCGCCCCTTTCTTCAGTATGAGGAGCGGAAACTCCACCTCTAGTTCTAGCTTGTGAGGTGTGAGAAGGCTCAGGAGAAGATCTATCTCGAGCACGTGGCATCCTATAAAAATCATTTAGTAAATATTCGAAACTATCTATCAAATACTCACGTTAAAAAAAAAAACAACTGGGATTGTGTAAGTTACAAAAATCACGTCAAAATGTTAATAAAATCGTAATATTCCTCTAATTTCTTGATGTCTACCCACAAGCATATGTATGATGCATGAGACACTTCTAACTCACCTAACTGACACATATGAAGTGCATGTAATCCCAATTCGGATCTACTAATGAGCTCTGATACCAAATTGTAACACCCCAAAATTTTATAAACCTCAACACGTACAATTTTTTTTATGAGCTCCGTACAAATCAATATTTTCAAAAATACATTCCTTTCAAAATACAGAGTATTGCGCAGCTGCGGGTAGCCATGGTTAACCCAAAACTCATCATCAATATACATTGGCCAACCAAATGAATAAAATTACATCAGCTTTAAATAAAAATAAATGTACGTGATAACTTCTCCAAATCTCGACCCCAATTCTACTACGTGCCGCCAACAATTATCACCTGAAAATATATTGGGGTGAGCGAACAACTGCCCAGTAGGAAATCAAATTCCTATACAATAAATAATGTTTTAAAATCACATACAAGCATTTATATATTCAAAATAATATATAAATTAATCAAATAATACGAACTCCAAATCATAAACCTCAAATATAATCTCTATGAAATCAACCATCATAAACCTCAAATATATCACCATCAAGAATTATCACCTTACATAAATCAAATCTTAACATATGCTTCAAAATAATCATCATTTACCATACAAGAATTAAACCCCCTACCTCAAAATAAGTGAATAAAATAAGTCGGATTAAAACTTCCCATACTCCGACCGATGAACCGTTTGGCCACTGCCTCTCTCGGCTTCTCCCTTCCTCTTTCTCCCATTCTTATTTCTTTCCTTCTCTTCTCTATTTATTTCTTCTCTTCCGTCCTTTCCTCCTTCTCTCTCTCTCTCTTCATCATTTCTTCTTTTCTTTATTCTACACCTACCTCCCACTTTTTTTTTCTTTTCTTCCTTCTTTTCCTATGTTCCCATGCCACTAGCTACTTTTCTTTTTTTTATTTCTTCTTTTGACTTTTCTATCCTCTTTTTCTTTTTTCTTCTTTCTTCTATTCTGCACCTTTTATTTCTTTGCCTCCTTCTCTCTTTCTCCCTTCTTTTCCTCCCGTTCCCATCTCCTGTTTCTCTTTCATCCTTTATTTCTTCTTCTTTTTCTTCTCTTCTCACCTACCCATTAATTATCTTTGACTTTTTTATTCACTCCCCCAAAAACAACCGGCCAATTCTTCTTCTTCTTTATTTCCCTTGGCTTTTCTTACCTTCTCTTGTCCTTTCTTTTCTTTTGTTTCCTTCACAACCGGTGTTATATATATATATATATTATATATCACAATTTAACATCTTCTCTATTCAAAGCATTTTAATGCAATGTCTCCCAACATCCAACTAATCTAAAAGATATTTAAAATTATCCTCCTGTGTACAATTCCACTAAATATACACGTAAAATTAATTAATAAATATTCAGGGTATTACAGAATCAAATGTAAAATTTCTGTAAATCTCACACCTCTATTAGGATAGGACATGTCATTAGACCCAAAGGTCATTGGTAGTGACAAACACATGATTTGGAAATCATGCATTCAGCATTTGAAATTTGAGATTTTACCCCCCGCCAAAAAAAAAAAAAAAAAGAGTAAAAATAATCAAATGAGAATTTCAGAATAAGAGTTGGAAAGGTCAAATATGCAAACCCAAGAAAAAAAAAAAGAAAGAAAAAAAGAATGCAAATCCTGTGGGACTACAATTAAATTCACGATTATTGCTTAAACAATTGACCACCATGCTGAGCAACCAGTTACAATCTAGCCAACCAATAGGAATTTACAATCAACAAGATTATCACCATGATTAGCAGCTAACTCTACACTTTTTATTTATTTATTTATTATATATATCTAAGAAAAGGTCCTTAAGCATCAGGAAGGGTTAAAGAATCCCAACTAGGTTTGCATTCCTGACCGTCAACATTATCATGTGCTCAAGGCCTTACATATTATTAAAAAAAAAGAAAAAAGAAAAAAGAATACAATAGAAAAACAAAGAAAACTTGCATTTGTGACTTATAATTACGCCACCATCTAATTGGTAGAATACAAGCCAAATTATGCTTTAAACCTATAATAAGGAAAGTTATACATATCACTGAATAAAAATGAGAAAAGCTCTTGTGATGCATTCCACCACCAATGGGAAGCCAGAGCCTGAGATTTCCACATTTGTTTGCAATGCAATTGCCTTCTCTAAAAATGTGAACTTACTCACTATTCGTTCATCAGTCAATAAGATGTCAAAGTACCAATTTTTTTAGAAATTTAAGCATAACCCTATCTATAACCAGGAAATCCCAAATTATCGACTTACCAAACCTGTACAAAATCAAACTACTCACTATTTGTTCAGCAACCAACAATATATCAATGCAGAAATTTTATAAAAATTATTTTTGTAAGGTTTACATTAATATTCAACGTACACATTAAACTAAAATGCATCAAATAAAAATCATTGAGACAAAATCATTCTTTTGGATTCGTTCCATGCTTTGGCAATCAATCGTCAATAGCAGAAAGGTTATCAAATCCAATGGCTGTCTTAAGCTAGAACCATCTATCTGTAGACATAAATAAAAGGATTAATGTATATGCTTAAAAAAAAAAATTAAAACCTTACAAATATTGAAGATTTATATGATATAAAAATGAGATCTTTCATTCCACACGCAAAACAAAATTTTGAACATGTATTGCACATTTTAAATAAATAAAAAAAAAAACAAAAATTTCCCTAACAGCAAGCTAACTTCACTAATACTCTTTTGTAATGTATATGTTAAAAAAAAAAAAAAAAAAAAAAAAAAAATTTCCTATTTCAGGATTTGTCCACTTAATACATACAAAAAGGGAACATGTATTGCATATTTCAAAAAGGGATTTTTACAAGCATTGTCTCAAATTCATTTTCATCAACACAGAGATTAATCAATTCATTAATTTGCCAACGATTGTGATTTAATTCAAATTTCAACTTTGCTTTGTTTTTAGCAGGTGATGCCGACATAATATGTAACAAATTTTCGATAAAACATTAAAACATCCACCATTTTTTGGCCTATTTTATCAACATATTGCATAAAGAAGTCAGATCTTAAAAATTGATTTGTGTCTTTAAAAAATTAATTTGGTTACAGCACACAAAACCAAAATAGCAGGGAAAAAAAAAATTGGGGGTTTCAGATCTAAATCCCGCAGCAGCATAGCATTGCATTTCAACCAAAAGAAAAAAAAATTATAAACCCTAAACTCACCAACGAGAGGTGGTTTGAGTGAGATGCCGACGGGAGTGTGAAGAGGAGGAGCTCGTCGCCGAAGGGGAAGAAGCTCGTCGCCGACGGGAGTTGAAGAATCTCGTCGTCGACGGGAGTTGAAGAAGCTTGTCGCCGACGGGCGTTGAAGAAGCTCGTCGCCGTGCACCGTGCCGTGGATGGGGGAATCGCTCGTCGCCGATGGGAGTAACAGATTTTTGGGGTTTCACCGATGGCAGAAAAGAACGGAGCTGAGGGCGGAGGGATTGCTCCGACGGGAGGGCGAAGGGGACGGAGAGAAGCAGAGGCGGAGAGGAGAGAGTGGAGAGAGGATAACGGAGAGGAGAGAGAGTGGAGAGAAGCGAAAGGAGTAGAGAGGAGGAGAGAGAGTCGAGATCTGGTTTCAAAACCAGATCTGCGTTTTTGGCTCTTAAGAGGTTTTCCCCAAACGCTGCGTAATCACGTGATTTTAATCCAAAATCGTGCTTCGCACCCACGATTTTAACGTATAAATTTGTTTATACTAATAGAGCCTTAAAAATACAGATTTGTATACCCAACCTAAAATCGTGGTTGCTAACCACGATTTTAACAAAATCGTGGTTAGCAACCACGATTTATCGCTATCTAGGAATTAAGTTAAAAACCACACCAAAGTCGGAATAAAGTTGAAAAAATCTACCCTTTAGGGAAAAGAGCCCAAAAACTTCACGTATACTATAACTAGTTTTACTTAAAAGGTAACTTATGGCTACATAATTTTTACCATGGACTTATACCTCCACAGGTCTTATATAGTGTGGACTTCTCACTAATTTTCCCTATTATTTATGATATATTTTATTATGTGTCATCTCACTTTATAATTTAGATATTTATATATATCCTAACTATAAAACTTTCTACTCTGTATTATTTAGACTACTAGATCTGGTAAGAATGATTATCAGAGCCTCGTTTGAGGATTTAGACTAAAATTTTAGACATAATCCTGCACTAAAACAAGACTAACATAGACCAACAACCCTTACCATATTTTCTGGGTACACTCTACAATAATTAGAGGATTATTTTTTTTTTTTATAAAAAGACAATATATTAAGGATTAAAAAACAATGTTGGCCAAGTCTCTTACAGAATGAATTTTCTTCCGTCCAAACTTGGACATCCTCAACAACTTTTGCATGCCTGATGGTGAGGAAGTGGAACACATTTGGAACATCTTCAATAAGTGTACAGACATCACTCCACAACCGCAACGAAGACACGACCAAAACAACTCATCATGTTTTGACACAAGAATAATTAGCCAGGCTACATACAAAACCTAACAAACAATAAATATGTACATTGCTGGGTCAAGAAACTCTAGCTGTTTATTAAGGGTCTAATGGTTCCTGCAAATTAGGCACCAAGTTGACTTTATTCGACCAGCCTTTTCGTGTTCAGATTAAAATGTGTAATATCCAATGGACATGGCACTTCCTGTGTCTGAGTCAGAATCCGATAGGCTTTTTTCTTCATTATCAGCAACATGCTCCATCTTTATCAATTTCTCATGAATGTCAGCAGCAGTGTCCGTCCCTCCTTTCTCATTGATGTCAGCAGCAACGTCCGTGCTCCTTCCTTTCTCGTCGATGTCAGCAGCAATCTCAGTCTCTGTCTCTATCCCTGTCCTCCTTCCTTTACGTTCAGTAGCATTATTTTTCACTTTCCTCCACTTGGACTTCCTCAACCAGTGTCTAGCCAACATAACCCCTAAACAAAGGAAAGCAGATCCCAGAGTCCCCAGACTAATGGACAGTATAACCTCAAACACCCACTCTGTCTTCCGATCTGGTGGCAATATTACGCATGTGGCCGCAACAAAAGCTGTAACCATGAATGACACTGCCACCCACATGACCTTGTGAGCAACCACCAGTAGTTTCACTAGCGGTTTTCTTCGGAAAGGAATGATGCTGACTACGACGACCACGAGGCAGAGAGATGTGTATAATGCAATGCTGTTGCTTATTGTAAACACTTTAAAAGCCACCGTTCTGCTCACTGTTGACTTTCCTTTCAATGGACCTTCCTGAAAGACACCACCAGGAGGGTTTGTGCCGGCGGTAAAAGCAACCGTGGCAATCAAAATGGCAACTAGTATGATTGTGTCCCTCGCGTTTTGTAGTGCCTCTCTATAGATCTCGTGTTGCACATTGTGGCGTTGACTTTTGTCAAGCCGTGTTGGTTCTTTATTGTGTCTTTGGTTTTGATGCATGTCTAGATCCATCGTGGGTATGGAAGAACTCTTTGTTTGGTTCAAAAAGGGCGATGAGTTGATTTGTTCCAAGCCCAATACTGGCCATCCATGTTCCTGAATCTCAGATTCGTCAGGCATTTTCAAGTCTTCATCAAGTACATCTCCATTATTTTCAAGTGTAAGTGGCTCATCGTTGAGTTCTTTAACCTTGTCCTCTGGTGTAAGAAATGAATGCTCAGTGCTTGTCTCACCCTCGGCTTTCTCTAACATGTCTTTAGGATTATGGATTTTCAAATTGCTTCCAGCTCGGTTGAGGATTTCGTACACTGTATATCCTCTGTTGTTCTGAAGATTGATGTCCACTGTTGTTTCATTAAGGATGTATTCTGCTAACTGGAACAAACTTAAAACAATGAGTTTAATTAGAAGGTATAGCTGCGCGCATTATTGAAGAATGAAAATTTTTTTCAACAATTCACTAAATAAGCAGCATAGAATAGATGTTGTTCTTGTTTTTCTTCCCCCCCCCCCCCCCCCCCCCACTCTTTCTTTTTTTCCTTTTTTTTGGGGGGGGGGAATAGGGGCTGGGTAATTCCTAAAATTCCGGCAACAGAAATCTGAAACAAGAAATGAATAAAATGAGATTTGTTCATAGACGTGCCCTGCCTTTGATTAAGGTATCTAGCTTAAAATCTTTTTCTTAGTACATTTTCAACACACACTCATAGCTTATAAACTTTTAGCTAAAACTATTGAGAGTTATAGCCCAGATAGAGGTTTTTGAAGCACCTTTCTCTGAGCATCGCCAGTGGTTCTAGATATTTTGCTGAAGCCAACATTATATTTTAATTAGCTTCCTATAGTGCCAAAAAGTTCAAATTTGGCAATCTTGATCCAATGCTTCTAAAACAATTTTTTTTTTCTTTTGGCTCAACCATCATTTCTTGACCAAGAAAATCATTAAAAAAAATGAATCGTACATATGGAACAATTTGGATTGCACATAATTCAGCTCTAGCCAAATCTTGAGCCAAATATGGCTCAAGGAATGAGTACTAGAGCTAAGTTATAGCTAGGAGAGTGAATGATGATTGGAGAACTCCCTTTTTAAAAATTAAGCCAAAATCTAGCTTTTGGTTAGAGGGATGACTGAGATGCACAAATTGAAAGATTTATAAGCCAAAATTAAGCTCGCCCTTGGGCCTTCAATATAGACACTATTTACATTTAAATTTTGCCTTCCTTCTCACCTGGTGGTGTTTCCCAGAGACTGCAAGATGTAAGATGGTGTTACCATGTTGATCTGGACGGTTGATGAGTTCAGTGTTGTTGAAAACTTGCACCAAGCACATGAAGGCGTCATATTGGTTGAACCTGACAGTAAGATGGAACACGGTTTCTCCCTCTCTCGTTAGAACTTGAAAAGAAGTGGGAGCCATTGACAAGAATTCTTTCAGGATTTCAGCTTTGCCATTCATGGCAGCCAAGTGCAATGGTGTGTAACCATTGTCATCATACTGCAGAGCGAGGTCCTGGTCAAGCGTTAGAAGCATTTTGGTGATCTCCAAGTGATCTCTGCTACAAGAGTAGTGCAATGGAGAAAATCCTTTCTTGTCGGTCCTCGTAGCAAAATCAGGCCGCACATTTAGTAACTCCCTAACAACATCTGCACCATTGATTGAGATTTTGGTCAAGAAATTGCAATTACCAACCCATCCAACGTGAAGTTAGAATTAAAAAAAAAATGGAAATTTGAGTAAAGATTAGCTCAGGGCCGGCCGGGAGGTCAGGCCACTCAGGCAGCCGCCTAAAGCCCCAAAATTTTGACAAAAAATAAGAGCCCCCAACTTAGTTGTTATCTTTGTCATAAGTCCAAAAAAAAAAAAAAAACTTTTTTTTTAATAACTAGATGAGAAAAGGCCTAATCCAAGTTTAAGGGCCTCAAATAATTCCTAAATTTCTAACCCAAGTCCATATACAATAACCCAAATGGCCAAATAATCTACTTAACTTAAGCCTAAAACCGAAAAAAAAAAAAAAAAAAAAAAAAAAAAAAACACATTTAACCCTAAATCTGATCAGATCTAACTCCTATGTCAGTTTACCTCGAGCCTCCAAACTCCAACCTCTTCCTCTCTTAGTGCTCTCAACCTCTCACAGCCTCCATCCTAATTAGATCAGATCAGAATTCTATTTGGAAGATTAAAAGTATTTGATTACCTCTCAGACAAAAAAGTCGTGTACACAAAATCTCCAAACCATTCTCTCTTTAATTAATTAATTTCTATACTTTTTATTTCCTACACACACACACACACACACACACACATAAGGGGCACTATGATATTATAGGGGAGATTTATTTTTAGAATTAAAAGTCTTAGAAAGAAGTTTTACGAACAGATCTAAAAAAGCCAATTGAAGTACTGAATTATTTAAAAGAAATGAACAGTTATTTCCTAAATATTTGGATTGCTTATAGAATATTGTTGATCATACTAGTTACAGTTACATTTGCAAAAATAAGTTTTTCAAAGTTGAAGTTGATCAAATCTTACCTTCGTTCTACTATGTCACAGGAAAGATTGACTGGATTAGTTATATTATCCATTGAACATGATATGGTAAAAAAGTTTGATTATGCTAACTTAATAAGTGATTTTACAGCTAAAAATGCGAGAAGAGTAATATTTAAGTGATACTTTGCTATAGTTGGTTCATTTCTTTTTGGTATTATAAGCTTTCTATTTTGTTGTTTTTTTTTTTCTTCTTCTTGTATATGTGATTTTTTCTAAATTATAAAGGTAGAAGATCATATTTTATTTATTTGTAGTTCTTATAAAGATTTATTTTTTATCTTAATTTATATAAGCAAATTTTAGTACTCATATATTTAGCAAAATTTTGTGTGTATTAGGGAAAAAAATTGTTAGGTATAAATTTTGTTGTGTGTATGAATATGTATAAAGGGCTCCATTTTAAGAGTTCGCCTAGGGCCCCAAAAAACTCAGGACCGGCCTAGATTAGCTACTCCAATTAAGTTTGCAACTTATATACATACCCGTGTGTCCTCTTGATGAAGCCACGTGAAGAGAAGTTTGATCGATCCCGTTGTCTTCTAAATCCAGCAACCTTGGCGTCTTCAAGAGGAGAAGCTTCACCAGGTCGAGATGCCCGTTGCTGCAAGCCTTGAATAAGGCACTCTGGCTTTTGTAATTAAGATTACAAGCTGCCAAGGGATCGGCCTCTAATAGCACAATTAAAACTTGAAGATTGCCCTGGCTACAAGCTTCGTGCAGTGGAGTCTCCAGCTCCCCATTAAAGGCTGCAACCATGTCAGGACGGTACTTAACTATTTCCCTCACCATTTCAACATATCCGAACCTTGAAGCAAGATGCAATGCAGTGGTTCCCGCAGTCTTTTGTTTAAGAATATTCTGGTTCTCTTGAACTAGACTAGTAAAGGCGTGTGTGTCATTTCTAAAAATGGCCTGGAAAAGCCTTGAACTCATTTTTTTCTTGAGTGTAAACAAAGATTACGCAAAATTCTGATTCCAACGTGGTACAGAATTGATGCTTGCTGGAAATTCTAGACAGATTTATAAAAAAAGGCCCATCCTTCTTTTTTTTTTTTTTTGCGTAAATTTACAAGAAGGAATCTTAATTTGTAAGGAAAGTTTAATGGGTCCTCGGCAAACACAAAAACGAAAAAAATGGTGTAATGGGACGAGCACTTCTGCACGACTTCGGAGGTTAAAAAGAAAGTCTTGGTCATCGTGTCTTCTTCTGAAAAGTAGATGCAGAAAATGCCAAGAGCCCCGGCTACCCTCTTGCCATGGAGGTTCCTCCTGTCTAAAGGCAGCTGCATAAAAATCAGAGACACAAAATTCACCCTTTTTTTTTTTTTCTTTTTTTTGTTAAAAAAAACCAAATTCTAATTGTTGGTCGGTCTGTCGGTCATGCCTCATGGCTCATGAGGTTGCCTTTATCCCTCTTCCACGAGCTGTCTTCTTAAGGGGCCCCAAATCCAATGTAACCATCTAGCCAAAAAATAATAATAAAATACATTTTTTTTTAGGGTAAAATGCAGAAAAACCTCTTAATGTATGAGGGTGTTTCACATAACCTCCTTAATGTTTAAAATGTTGCAATGTGCCCCAAGCCGCTTTAGACGTTAAATAGTATAATCGGTGTTAACAAAAAGATGAAAAGTCTACTTTATCCCTCACCCTCCCTCTCACGTGCACACCACCCAACCTCTCCAGCTAACCTGTTTCTCCATCCAACTCCATTTTTTCCGACCATTTCATTCTTCGTCATCCCAACTCCAAAAAAGATTGGATAAGACCCCATAAAAAAAACAAAAAGAAAAAAAAAATAGCCGGCCATTTCATTCATCATCATCCTAACTCCAAAAAGGAATGGAGATAGTCCCCCACCCTCACGTGCACACCACCCACCTCTCCGGTGAACCCTTTTCCCCGGCCAACACCATTTTTTTCGGTCATTTCATTCTTCATTATCCCAACTCCAAAAAAGATTGGAGAAAGCCCAAAAAAAAAAAAAAAAGAGAGACTATTGAAGAGGGGGGGAAAATCTGCCGTCTTGAGGCAATTCCTCGTCAAGTCTTCTTCTTGAGCAGCTACAAGGGTAATTATGGCAAAACATAAGATTAACTTTGTCACGTGATGTACACGTGAGTCTTTTCCGTCCCTTTCTAAACACGGTGCCTAACGGTGGGGTAAAGTGAAATAAATTTAAAATCTTAGGGGGCATATTGCAACGTTTTGAACATGAGAGAGGTTATGTGAAATACCCCCACACATCAAGAAGGTTTTTTACAATTTACCCTTTTTAAAAAAACTTATATATATCAAATAAAGGCCCAATTCAAACTCTAAAGGGCGTCAACCTAAATTCAACTCAAAACTCAATTAGCTCTTACGGATTGGATATTTAGAATAAAATTTGAGAGTGGTTATTACAACTTTTCAATGTATTTGCACACTCACTAATTTTAATTTTTAAGATTTTATGAAAAATATATTTCATAACCTTCTCCTAATTTTAGTTTGCACACCCAATAATCTTCACCTTAAAGGCAATAAGAATGAACTCACGAAGTTGTTAGACATAATGTCTCTAAAATAAACTTTTGAGATATCCAAACAAGAAACCAAACCATAGATCGTAACTCTTGGCATTGGGATTCACCTCCTAATTAAAGGTTGAGCTAAATAGATTCCAAATCGGATCTCCCATCTAAGGGGACTGATTTTTCCTTCCTTTTTTTATTTTTTCTTTTTTCTTTTTAACAAGTCACGGGAGTTTGAGCGAGGTAGTTCTGGAGACAAAGCAAAAGTGACCCTTCTTCTTTCTCTTCTTTTCTTGATTTTTTTTTTTTTTTTTATTTAACTAAATACACATAACACACAAATCGACTGAGCCATACTTTTGGCCGGCTTCCAAACAATCTGCCAACATCATTCATTTAATATTGCAGGGGAAATTGGCCAGCGATAACCCTATATATTTTAATAAATGAGATGGTGAGGAAGTGGGACGCCCAACAAAGTTGACCAAGACTCTTATAAAAAAAACAAAGTTGACCAAGACTTCAACAGGGCCGGCCGAGAGGTCAGGCCACTCAGGCAGCCGTCTAAGGCCCAAAATTTTGACAAAAAATAAGAGCCCCCAACTTAGTTGTTATCTTTGTCATAAGTCCCAAAAAAAAAAAAAAAAAAAACATTTTTTTTAATAACTAGATGAGAAAAGGCCTAATCCAAGTTTAAGGACCCCAAATAATTCCTAAGTTTCTAACCCAAGTCCATATACAATAACCCAAATGGCCAAATAATCTACTCAACTTAAGCCTAAAACCGAAAAAAAAAAAAAAAAAAAAAAAAAAAAAAAAAAAAAAAAAAAAAAAAAAAAAGGCCAAAGAAAAAAAAAAACATTTAACCCTAAATCTGATCAGATCTAACTCCTATGTCAGTTTACCTCGAGCCTCCAAACTCCAACCTCTTCCTCTCTTAGTGCTCTCAACCTCTCACAGCCTCCATCCTAATTAGATCATATCAGAATTCTATTTGGAAGATTAAAAGTATTTGATTACCTCTCAGACAAAAAAGTCGTGTACACCAAATCTCCAAACCATTCTCTCTTTAATTAATTAATTTCTATACTTTTTATTTCCTACACACACACACACACACACACACACACAAGGGGCACTATGATATTATAAGGGGAGATTTATTTTTAGAATTAAAAGTCTTAGAAAGAAGTTTTACAAACAGATCTAAAAAAGCCAATTGAAGTACTGAATTATTTGAAAGAAATGAACAGTTATTTCCCAAATGCTTAGATTGCTTATAGAATATTGTTGATCATACTAGTCACAGTTACATTTGCAAAAATAAGTTTTTTAAAGTTGAAGTTGATCAAATCTTACCTTCGTTCTACTATGTCACAGGAAAGATTGACTGGATTAGTTATATTATCCATTGCACATGATATGGTAAAAAAGTTTGATTATGCTAACTTAATAAGTGATTTTGCAGTTAAAAATGCGAGAAGAGTAATATTTAAGTGATACTTTGCTATAGTTGGTTCATTTCTTTTTGGTATTATAAGCTTTCTATTTTGTTGTTTTTTTTTTCTTCTTCTTGTATATGTGATTTTTTTCTAAATTATAAAGGTAGAAGATCATATTTTATTTATTTGTGGTTCTTATAAAGATTTATTTTTTATCTTAATTTATATAAGCAAATTTTAGTACTCATATATTTAGCCAAATTTTGTGTGTATTAGGGAAAAAAATTGTTAGGTATAAGTTTTGTTGTGTGTATGAATATGTATAAAGGGCCCCATTTTAGGAGTTCGCCTAGGGCCCCAAAAAAGTCAGGACCGGCCCTGGACTTTGTTTCCCGTGCCACCTCCGAAGTTGTGATCCCATTGAACTTTCCTGCTCACAAGCAATCTTAGGCTAGATAATTGGTATAATAATCCAATTGTATACCAATTAATGTATGTGCCTCGATGTTTCATCGAAGGTAGACTTTGTCATAACTTGTGAATTAGATCCCTTCTTGCATATCAACCCTAAAAGATCGAATAAGAAAAATGATTAATTCCTTTTTCATTTCTTCCTCCCATATTATAAATCTATCTACAATTAATTTTCAGTTAGCTCTCCACTAATACATTAGAATCAGAATATTTTGTCTTTGTTCGACCTCTCAACTAGCGTTTCTGACACTACCCAAAAAAAAAAAAATGGATACAAGGCTTTCCGAGGCCATTTTTGCAAATGACACACCTACCTTTACTAGTTTAGTTTAAGAGAACAAAGATATTCTTGAACAAAAAACTCCAAATACCTACAACACTGCGTTGCACCTCGCTACCAGGTTCGGAAATGTTGAATTGGTGAAGGAAGTTGTTAGGTCGCGTCCTGACATGGTTGCCGCCGTTAATGGGAAGCTGGAGACTCCACTGCACGAAGCATGTTGCCAAGGGAATGCTCAAGTTACCACTCTGCTGTTGGAAGCCAATCCTTCGGCGGCTTGAAAGCTCAATTACAAAAGCCAGAGTGCGTTATTCAAGGCCTGCAGTAACGGCCATCCCCACCTGGTGAGGCTTCTCTTGAACACGCCAACCTTGCTGGATTTAGAGGAAGACAGGGTCGATCAAACTTCTCTTCATGTGGCGACGTCAAGAGGACACACAGGTACGTTAATTGCAAACTAATTAGCTAATTAATTTATATCATGTCAAATATATGATTAATATGAGTATTTAGAGCCAACAATGCATGGTGCCATTCCTGAGGGCATTGTTTGGGCATTGGAACCGATAAATATCCCAACATCCTTTCTTGCTCTGGAAATATCAAGCAAACATGTTGTAATGAGTTCTTTTTCATTTGTTGAAGACATATTGGCATGTAGTACGTAGTAGCTCAACAAAATGAGCAACTCCGGCCTTTTGCATCGTCCATTCTTCTTGTTCCATTTAATTTCCTTAGATGTAACCAACACTTTCCTTAATCAATTGCTAGGATTTAATGCCAAGATAAATCTAAAATTTTTTTTTTTTTTTTTTTTTTTTTTACGGTCTAGATGTCCATGCCAGATTGCACGCACCTCGATTAAATTCCTCTCAGGCGATCTTAAGGACGCACTCCCCTACATCGGCCTGATGCATTCAGGAATTAATTCCCGAAGTACTCTCCAGAGAAATCAAACCCAAATTCATAGAATAGAGCGGCTCTCCTCTTACCAGACTAACTCCTTTAGGTAAATCTAAAATAATTAACATCTTAAAGGCAATACAATAATGATCTTATGGTTATATTGTTATAGGCTTGATAGAATATTAGATTAAAAATTCTGAGAGAGAGAGAGAGAGAGAGAAGCATACCTTAAAGAGCCGTTTATACTAACCCACCCCAAGAAGTGGATGAGGATACAAGCTCTCATGATTCACGAGAGGGATAGTTTGTTGTCCAGATATTTCTTTATTATGAATGGTATTAAATGATTGTATGAAAATTATTTTAGAGTGTAATATGAAAGTTAGAATAAATCATGTTTATAAAGAAGGAAATCAAGCTACTGATTTCTTAACAAATTTAGGTCACATAATTAAAGGTAATCAGATTTGGGATTTTAATTTCCCGGGATAAATTTTAAGTATTCTCTGAAAAGATGCTATCGGAAGATCCAATTCACATTGGTGTTGACATGTTCTCTTCTACCCAAAAAAAAAAAAAAATAAAAGGATATTTCTTTATTATGTTAGTCTTCTATGTTTTGTTGTATTGAAAAAAAAAAATGTGAAAATATTCATTCTAAAATATCTAAACCGGCCCAAACTTTATAATTTGGCCCAATTGGGTTGGGTCGGTTTGATTCTATATATTTATATATACATGTGGTTTAATATTATGTTTAAGAAAATGATGTTCTAGGTTAACGTCAAATCAACTCAAACCAAAATTGATTGCCGGGTTACAATCTTGCGATTAAGATTTTGTCTCAACTGAATTGCAAAATATAGATTTTTATTTGTTTTTAAATTTAGGGTAAAAAACACTTTAGTATTACGTATTATGCCCAAATTTTCTATTAAGTCCACTTTTAATTTTATTGAACACATTAATTCAAAAAGTTTACTAAGTAATTTTAATATAGTCCAATCATGACCTCTGTTTGTTTACTAATGAATGGATGGAGCAAATGAAAGTCACATGAGTGGCGCTGACTTGGACTGTAAACTAAAATGAGGGAAATTTCTTGCCAGTTTGCCTGCTCGATCGTGTGGTCACAGTGCCCTGTCCCATCCTCAAAATCACAAAATGAAACCCCAGCTCGTGCCATTCGAAACTCCATGGTAAAGCTTTGCAATCATCCTTCACCGGTGACGAGGTGGATTTAAAAAGGAAACTCGCTTAGGAGAGAGAGAGAGAGAGAGAGAGAGAGAGAGAGAGAGAGGACGGAAATCGCTTAGGAGAAACACCATCCATCATGGGCGATGACTTAAACTACCATCAACCCTGTTTTGAGAAGTCCTGTATCATACATCGATTAAATATCGAGTTTAATATAGTTTTATATATGAAATTTCGATTTTACCAAGCTTGTAATACTTAGGAAGGGGGTTAAATAAGTATTTTAATTTATTTTACCCAATTTTTATTTAATTACTTCAAACCCTAAAAGTTATCAATCAATCACACATAAATCAAACTATAAAGCAGTAAAAATATCACAAAAGAATTTTTACGTTGAAAACCCTAGATGGGAAAAACCACGGGACCCGTTCAGTTGAAACTAATCCACTATGAAATCAACGAGTACAAGACACACTTACAAACCACACAAGAACTCATGCAGTTGTCTTCACTCTCATGATCACACACGATCGATCTTTGTCGTCACGGCTTTGGTCGCAACCAACCTCTTTCACAGCGATGCCTTCAATCACGAACTCACAAGCTCAATCACCGTCGCAACGGTCTCACAAACATTTAAGGTTATGAATAGTGTGTGATTTGATAATCTCTAGAACATATCAAAAAAAACTTAAGTTAAAATGCTCTAGAGAGTTTTTAAAAAGATAAACAATGAAAACTCTAATAGGGAGAGGCTTGCTTCACCCTCTCAATGAAAGCAAATCCTATTTATAAAGTTTAAGAAACTCCAAATGACTGGGACACGTTTTAGGATCAAAGAGAAAGGTTTTAAAAAGTTTAAAAACTGATTTTTACGAACCCCGATCGATCGGCCATCAATCCCGATCGATCGGAAAAAACAATAGCAAAATAGCATTTCCAAGAGGCCTCCAATCAATCGGCCTTCAACCCCGATCGATCGAGGGTGTACCAGAAATGACAGTTTTGAAAATATTTAACAAAAATATCTCCAATCGATTGGCCATCAACCTCAATCGATTGGGAGTGTCACCAAAACCTCAAAAACCATTCTTCCTTTGATGAAAACATTAAAAATGATTTTCAATGAATTAAACACCTATAAAATGGGCAACTATGGTCACTTACCTTTCTAGAGAATGAGTGTGAGCCGCATAGCTTTGAGCACTTGTTCTTTAACGCATCTTTAAAGTTTCATACATCTTCAATCAACCCAAAACTCAACCATACTTTGACACGGAATATGACAACATTAAAAACATGGACTTTACAATATACTTGTTTGGGTCCTCCAGTTAATACCTTAAGTTGTTAAAATAGAAACTTAACATAATATCAGAGCATGTTGTTCTTGAGTCCATTGATCTCATATTTGTTGCTCACCTAATAGGCTCATTATCTTGTCAGGCCTACACATGAGAGCTCTGTAACCCAAAACCACCATCACACCTTCTCACAATCGTCATTAACTATAACCCTTGACCCACTCTTAGATTTGAACCGCCACCGACAACACTAACTCCTTGGTAGAGACTCGTCCGCAATCTTTTCGTTAAATAAAATTAAAAGTGGACTCAATAGAAATGTTGGTTACACTATTTTAATAAAATATAATAGCCCCTAACCATCAAAATTGAGGAGATTACATTATTTTATATGCAACTAGTAGGAGCATGTGTTGAAACTATTAAAATAGATTGAAGGATCATTACAGATAACCCCTGAAATATGTGGGGTCACTAGAAACTCTCCTGATGTTTAAAATCAAAAAATATCTCCCTCTCCAAAAAAAAAAAAAAAAAAAAAGCCATTTTGAACATTGCTTTATTTTGAACATTTGAGGGAGAGGGACATTGCTTGATTTTAAACACCAAGGCAGTGTTTGGTTAGGGGGTTTGATTCCTAGGAAAAGGTATCATTCCCAATTCCAATGTTTAGTACCAACGCATTCCCGGGTAAGTATCATTCCTGCTAGAATAGGATTCCCACAAAAGGTGGGTAAGTGAAACCTACCTTGAAGATGGGTTTGCTTTGAGATTCCCAGGATTGGGTTTTATAATAAAACTTATTGACAAGCGTGCCCCTTATATTTGCAAACAATAAATTTATATCCTTTCCCATGTCCCCTTCTCAACTCCCAAAAAAACAATCCAAAAAAAAAAAAAAAAAGAGCAAACCCTTACTCTTCTCACACCACGGTGGTAAAGAAACCTAACGACGTGAACTTGATTTCTAGCAACAGAACTCCAGCGACATTGTGGGTTTTGCAATGGTCGACGACACTGAGGTTGATGTGGCCAAATTGTTGTCTAGGGTTTGTGCTTGGATTGGTTTGGGCTAAGCAAGTGGCTTTGACAATGGGTATTGGCGATGGTTATGGGTATAGGCAATGGTCAACGGCGATGGTTGTGAATTTCACCAGGGAAGGAGAAATCATTGTGGTGAGGACATGTTTGCTGGGTGGGTTTTGGGTGTAAAAGAGTGATGGGTAGTGTTGGAATTTCATCCATTTGGGAATCAATTTCCTGACCCAACCAAACGTAAGAATGGGAATGTAAAAGGGAATCCTACTTTCCATTACCTATGACCCAAACATGGAAATGGGTATCAATACCAAGCATTCCCATTCCTAAGTAATGCCCCATTTTCAAGACTCACATTCCCATTCCGCAAACCAAACGCACCCCAGGAGAGTATTCGGCTGAACCCCCTATAGTTTAAGGGGTTTATCTACAATTTACCCTAAATTAACTACATTAAAATAGATATATTTCTAATTTCAATGAGGATCAATGATGCAAAACATTATATATCATCAATTTTTTTTTGAACAAAGAATATTGTTGTGTTTGAGCAACCAAAATATATATATATATTATATTTTTGGGGAAATTTTAGATTGGTCGGGCTACTGGAAAATAATTACAGTTCAATAGAAATTACTACTAACTTTCTAGTAAATGACTACCAACTTAACTAAGAATGCCTACTAACTGTAATTATTTACCCGTAACCCGACCAATCTGTAATTCCATTTTTTTTTTCACCCCTTTTACAAATTCATCATTTGTCCCCATATAAACTTTTTTTCACTCCGTTTTCTTATTTTGGCCCCTAGTAAAATGTGAAATATTTTTCATTTCCTGTTCATTTCCTTAAGCCCACAAATGTATCTTGTTGTTGTGAAATAGGAAAAAAAATTGCAAAAAGTTAAAAGAAAATTGATTTCTTTGGTATTTTGAATTAGGATAAAATCAACCAAATTGACTCGACTGGACCAAATTCCTGGCTCCGCTTCTCGCACCGTCAATAATGATGAGTTGGTAATTGCAACTACTTAACCAAAATCTTACATGTACTCATAGTCCAGGAGAAATGATGCAGATATTGTTAGGGAGATACTAAATGTGAGGCCCAATTTTGCTTCGAGTGAGGCTATTGCCACCACATAAAGTACTCAAAGTCCCCCATTAGTTTACACTTTTTAAGGTTTTATGAAAAATATAAAAGGTTTTTACGAAAACTAATAACATTATTCACTAGAAAACATCATTTTGAACAACTTTGTAAAATAAATTTTTTCCAAAATCTATTATTTAAGTAGACTTTTTAGCCATTTACAATCTCTATTTCATTTTCCATGAAAAATTGCCAAAAAGTCTACTTAAATGATAGATTTTGAAAAAAATTTCTTCTACAGAGTTGTCCGGAATGATGTTTTCTAGTAGACTATGTAATTAGTTTTCATAAATTTTCTTTATATTTTTCATAAAACCTTAAAAATGTAAATTAAATGGGGGGCTTAGAGTATTTTATGTGGTGGCAATAGCCTAACCCTTTTGCTTCCAAGACCGACAAATATGGACTTTCCCCGTTGCACTACTCTTGTAGCAGAGATCACTTGGAGATGACCAAAATGATTCTAACGCTTAATGAAGACCTTGCCCTGCTATATGATGACAACGGCTACACACCATTGCACTTGGCTGCGATAACCGGCAAAGCTAAAATCCTAGAGGTGTTCAAGTTTATGGCTCCCACTTCTTTTCAATCTGTAACTGCAAAGGGAGAAACAGTGTTCCATCTCACTGTTAGGTACAACCAATTTGATACCTTCATGTGGTTGGTGAATTTCAGCAACTCCAGTCTCATCAACCGTCGAGATCAACATGGGTGCACCATCTTACATCTTGCAGTCTCCGGAAAGCATTACCAAGTAAAGAAGTTGCCCAAAATTTAAAATTTGTATATATGTGTGTACTAGTATATGGAAGGCCGAAGGCAAAATTTAATCTTAGCCTGAGATGGAAATGGCTTAATTAGAAAGGTGATCCCAAAAATTGTTTTGTTGGTTATACTTCTCAAGAGTCTTAACCAGAAGTTCACAATTCAAGTGTGCGTACGTGTGTGAGTGATAAAGATTGAGACCAACAAAGATTTTAAGGTAGCTTGATCATTGGCTCATTTCCCTAAATGGTAGGTTTTTTCAACTTTATTCCGACTTTGGTGTTATTTTGAACTTAATTCCTAGACAGCGATAAATCATGGTTACTAACCATGATTTTGTTAAAATCGTGGTTAGCAACCACGATTTTAGGTTGGGTATACAAATCCGTATTTTTCACGCTTGTATTCATATAAAAAAATTTATACCCTAAAATCGTGAGTGCTAAGCACGATTTTGATTAAAATCGTGATTACGCAGCGTCTGGGGAAAACCTTTTAAGAGCCAAAATGCAGATCTGGTTTCAAAACCAGATCTCGACTCTCTCTCCTCCTTTCCCCTCGCTCCACTCTCTCTCCTCTCCGTTCTCCTCTCTCCACTCTCTCCTCTCCGCCTCTGCTCCTCTCCATCCCCTTCGCCCTCCCGTCGAAGCAACCCCTCCGCCCTCAGCTGCGTTCTTTTTTGCCGTCGATGAAACCCCAAAAATTTGTTTCTCCCATCGGCGACGAGCGACTCCCCCATCCACAGCACGGTGCACGACAACGAGCTTCTTCAACTCCCATCGGCGACGAGCTTCTTCAACTCCCATCAGCGACGAGCTCCTCTTCACACTCCCGTCGGCATCTCACTCAAACCACTTCTCGTTGGTGAGTTTAGGGTTTATAATTTTTTTTTTCTTTTGGTTGAAATGCAATGCTATGCTACTATGGGATTTAGATCTGAAACCCCCAATTTTTTTTTTCCTACTATTATGGTTTTGTGTGCTGTAACCAAATCAATTTTTTAAAGACACAAATCAATTTTTTAAATCTGACTTCTTTATGCAATATGCTCATAAAATAGGCCAAAAATGGTTGATGTTTTATCGAAAATTTGTTACATTTTATGTCGGCATCACCTGCTAAAAACAAAGCAAAGTTGAAATTTGAATTAAATCACAATCGTTGGCAAATTAATGTAGGCCATTTTTTTTTTTCATGCTATATGCTGCTGCTATCTCTGCTATTTTTTTTTTTCATGCTATTTTTTTTTCATCCGGATTATGTCGGCATCATCCAGCAAATTAATGTTTCGCTGTCTTTCCCATGTTTAGAGAATTCAACGAGCCATGTCAAGGCACTGTCAAGTGTTTTCTTATCCTCTTAGTTACCAATTACAGTGTGATGTCTTTGTGAGTAAAATAAACTATTTCCTGCTTCAAAATGGCTATAGGCATGATGAATTTCTTTTGGACCACAACTCCGTTAGAATTGGGTAGTTAATAGCCACTACTATTCATGATTTGCTTTGATAAAAATTTTAAATGACTGCATATTGAAGGGACCAAGGTTCCTTTGAAATTATACAAGAACAGATTTTGGTGAGTTGTGCCATTTCTTTTGCCATCAGATAGAAAGTATGCATCTTTCACTAATCAACTTCACTGGTTTTTGAATAAATTCAATTAATTTTTATGATGGACCTTCTATTACTATTTAAAACTGATGGATCTTTTACTACCATATATGACAATTTAATCAACATAAGAAATAATCCCTAACCCCAAACAACAGAAGCAGCATAATACACAAAAAATAAAAATAAAAATAAAAATAATCGTATATAATCATATTGGTTTAGGTTCACAGTGTAAAGTCTTGTTCAAAATTACTTGGGGTCTGCTACGCCAATTTTTTTTTGCCATGTAACTATATATGTATACATCTTTGCTGCATCTACATCAATCTTGAGCTAAATTATTTACTGTCCTACCTTTCCTTGCCCCCTTGACCCACAATTTTTTTGGATCCTCTTGTTTTTGTCCCATTTACTTCTTATCTGTGCAGACTGGTCCATCTCAACATTCTTATTTCAACTACATCATTTTTCAAATATATCTCTTCCTCACTGCCTATTTTCCCAAAATTTGATGGGTATTTATCAATTAGATTAACAGAGATTTTCTTCTCTTTAAAACCTTACAACATTTTTCAAATTTTTGCTTTTTTTTTTTTTTCAAAATGTGCAATACATGTTCAAAATTTTGTTTTGCGTGTGGAATGAAAGATCTCATTTTTATATCATATAAATCTTCAATATTTGTAAGGTTTTAATTTTTTTTTTTTTTTTAACATATACATTAATCCTTTTATTTATGTCTACAGATAGATGGTTCTAGCTTAAGACCGCCATTGGATTTGATGTTGTGCTCAGCCCCACCACTAAATAGCATTCGAGGTTTTCTGGCGACTATTGATGGTTCAACTTGGGCATTTGAGCCTTGTCAAGGCTCAAATAACCTTTCTGCTATTGACGATTGATTGCCAAAGCACGGAACGAATCCAAAAGAATGATTTTGTCTCAATGATTTTTATTTGATGCATTTTAATTTAATGTGTATGCTGAATATTGATGTAAACCTTACAAAAATAATTTTTGTAACCTTTCTGCATTGATACATGTGTGAATGTATGTGTTTTATTATTTGGCAAAAAAAAAAAAAAAATCATCAATGTGTTTGTCACTGAAAATCCTCCATAATTCTTCCCCCAATCACTCGAGGAAAAAAAAAAAAACAAACAAAAAGAAAAATGAAAAGAAGAAAAGGCTTGCATAAAATGAAGGAAATATAGCCATGGAAATTTATTTGCTGACTAGAACATGTAACTTTTAGCACCATTTTGGTAGGAAATATGCAGGATGTTAAGCAAAACTTGTCTCACCCTCCATAAAAACCTTCAAGGTGATGAGTTTTTCCTTCTGGTAAAAAAGGTGACAGATGCTTTTGTTATTTTTGTAAAGGTTGAAGAGAGACAAAACAAGTTTGGATCCATGTCAAAGGAACCATAACAAACCCCATGTTGGACAATCCACCATGCCAAGTTTAGAACAATGAGTTCACAAACTTAAACTAAATGACTACTAACTTAACTAAGAATGACTAGTAATTGGATGCAATCATATTAAACTTTAAAGTCAAACATCATGTGCTGTGCAGAGAACAAAATAAAGTCGTGGTTGTCAACCACGATTTTTAAAAGTCGTGGTTAGCAACCACGATTTTACTTCTAAAAAAATTTTTCCGGTCCATTTTTTTTATTTTTTAAACACATTAACCATCATAATCACATCTCATAATCACGATTTTAATCCAAAATCGTGCTTAGCACCCACGATTTTAGCGTATAAATTTTTTATACTAATACGAGCGTTAAAAATACGGATTTGTATACCCAACCTAAAATCGTGGTTTGCTAACCACGAGCGTTAAAAATACGGATTTGTATACCCAACCTAAAATAGTGGTTGCTAACCACGATTTTGTTAAAATCGTGGTTAGCAACCACGATTTATCGCTGTCTAGGAATTAAGTTCAAAACTATACCAAAGTCGGAATAAAGTTGAAAAAATCTACCCTTTAGGGAAAAGAGCCCTTGATCATTGATCAGATAAAGCTATATAGACCAAAAAAAAAGGAACAAACAAGAAGAAAAACAAGAAACATTAATGTTAAGTGTCCCACCTAACAGCTTAAGTTGATGAGTGAAGGTCCCAAACAAGTAAATGAAGCAATGTCAAAGTTTATAATTAACCGATGTGGTATTTTTCCAACAATTATACACTCTGCCGCCTATGTAGTTACCTGTTGGGACAAATCTTACATTCTTCAATTATGCGCTGCATCTTCTAATTGAACTCTTCGCTTTGAGTTTGTTCCAGTTAGCAGAATACATCATCAATGAAACATCAGTAGACATCAATCATCAGAACAACAGAGGACATACAGTGCTCGATATCCTCAACAGAGCTGGAAACACTTGGGAAATCCAGCATCTTAAAGCCATGTTAGAGAAAGCCGGGGGTAAGACGACCATTGAACATGCACTTCTTACACCGGAGGTTAAAGAAATCAATCATCACCCACCTACACTTGAAAGTCACAGAGACGTACTTGATGAAGACTTCAAAGTGTCTTTCAAATCTGGAGTTGAGGATCCTGAACTGGAACATGAACTGCCTACTGGCTTGAATCGAGTCAAATCATCGCCCTCGATGAATCGAACAAGGAGATCCTTTCCAAGGTTGGATCGAGATAAGCATCAAAGCCAAAGACACAGAAAAGAACTAGACCAAAGTCGCCACAATGTGCAACAAGAGATATGGAGAGGCGCTACAAAACGCCAGGAACACAATCATACTAGTTGCCATTTTGATTGCCACAGTTGCTTTTACCGCCGGCATAAGCCCTCCTGGAGGTGTGTACCAGGATGGACCATTGAAAGGAAAGTCAACAGTGGGCAGAACACCAGCTTTTAAGGTCTTCACAATAAGCAACAGCATTGCATTGTACACATCTCTCTGCCTTGTCGTCGTTATAGTGAGCATCATTCCCTTTCGAAGAAAACCGCTAATGAGGCTACTGGTGGTTTCTCACAAGGTCATGTGGGTAGCAGTATCATTCATGGTTATGGCTTTTGTTTCAGCCACATGGGTAATATTACCACGGGGTCGGGGGACAGAGTGGGTGTTTGAGGCTATACTGTCCATTAGTCCGGGGACTATGGGATCTGCTTTCCTTTGTTTCGGGGTCATGTTGGTTAGACACCGGTTGAGGAAGTCCAAGTGGAGGAAAGAGAATGGAAGACGGATGAAGAGGCATAATGCTGGCAGAAAAGGAAGTATCAGTAGAAGGATGGCGACTACTGCGACTACTGCTGATATCAAAATCGAAGATCAGTCAGATTCTTACTCCGACGCATATAGTGAGGGATCCAGTGGATATCATGCGTACTGAACATTCACCGCGGGCTGAATAAAATCACCCTAGGAGCCTAATTTACCAAAACCACTGGACCCTTAATGAACTGAGTTTTTTGACCCAGCAGGCATGGATAGATATGATATGCCCATTTTAGGAAATCCCTCAAGCCTGCCTGTCGCGAAACAGAAAAATAATCCAGTAGGGTTCCCTTTAGGCACTGGGGAATTATTTGATTTTAAGGCAATTAAACAGAGATTGAATTTCAATTTCTAGAGCTCCATCTGTTACACAAAAAACATAATATGAATTCTGTCATAGTTCTTGATTTGTCTAGAAATCTTAATAAATCAGAGCATCCTCTAGCTTTGGACTACTGACTTCCATCAGAAAGGGCACCAAGTGCCCTTTTACTAAAATTTAATAAGCCAAACAACAATATTTAAGTTTAGACCGTGAACAAATGATCGAGTACTATGTATACTAGTGTGTTAAAGAAAATGTCGGAGCTGCTGAAAATAAAGCAGGCTATGCTTTAAAACTTCATAAACAACTTGCTGATTTCTACATTAAATTACCGAAGAAAATTATCTCACATCATTTAAGAGAGACTAAGATGCTGATCACATCTTTAGGCAAACTGATGATAAATATGCCCTACATATATATAGAAATTGTCCGAAGTAATTTAATTATTTATTTCACATGTTTGCCAAACGTACACTTCCATGAGGGACTATGACATACTGATCTCGTCCTAAAATTACGCCTTTTCATTTAGTGACATTTCATATTAGAAAAATGCTGATAACAGATAAATCTGTTGGTGTGAATGGGGAATTTCAGGAGAACGATTGTTATAGTCACAAAATTAAAAAATTCCACAACACAGGTGAATTATGGCCATGGCTCCAACCTTTTTTTATGGATTTATTCAAATTGGTTTATTTGTACCTTCAATGATGCTATGGAAAATGTAAATGAAGCCATTCAATTGCAATGGGACAACCAAACAGGCCCTAATATACATTGTTAAATTCAAAAGTAGCATCACAATCACAAAAATTAACAATAAGATGCCTACATGATAATCAAGCATACAAACTCCCAACATAACTAAACTATAATAATGTTCATTAAATGATGAATCAATAGTCAAAATCCAAATGCTCAAAAACAAAAGATTCTGACAGCCAGAATCCAACACAAACACAGAAAAAACGACATACGATCATAACCCAGACAGGAGGTTATGGTGCACACCATACCAAGGTTACAAGAGTGGCAAGGAGAGCCATTAAGACTGAAATCAGTGTCATTGAAGTTACTACTCCTGAACTTGACAGTGGTGAGGGTGAAGGAGGGACCGCCACGTAAGGATCAGGTGGACTGGCAATGGATGGAGGGGATTGCGAAATAGGGCGCAGAGTCATCACTTCAAGAATTAATCGCTGCCCGTCCTTGCAATGATCAGGAGTCCCACTTATGAAGTAGAAGAGCCCAGGCCTATCGAGTTTGATTACACTGTTCCCATTGTTGTAGGCTGAGATGGGCTTGCTTGTGTTGCAGTGATAGTAACCCCATTTATCTACCACAAGAACTGAATCATTCTGGTACTCAAAAGCTGTATAATGGTCAAAGTGAGAAAAATATATATATAAAATGTTACAACGGAAATTAAACAAATTGAATCCCAGTTATTTCATTTGAAACTAAGAATTGCCAAAATAAAATAAAATATTGTAAAATATTTTGGGTTGCACTTGAATCATTTTTATTTGCCAAAACATGTTAATTCGTTGTCCGAGAATTTTCCTACCCAAACAAAAACAGTTACTCCAGATTTCTTTTGCAAGCAAATAAAATCATATTTTTATTTAAAGAATAGGTTCAGAGTGCAAACACTACTCCAACACCCCTACTCTCACACAAATATCCAATTTCTGAGAGTCATATATGAATCAATTTCAACATGTGTTTCAAAAAAGAAAAATTTATTCATGAAAATTGTACTCTGTTATTCAACTATTATTTTGTGTGTATTACCTGAATTCAAGCCAACTGACAACACATTTTACAGCATCAATACATCTAAAATAAGTTGAAAAAACTCTACTAAAGTAATTTTTTATGAAAAAAAAAAAAAAAAAGCATCCACAAACTCACAAAGTGAATCTCCAACAACAAATCTATTCCTTGCAGCCCACTGGCTATACATGGCACTGTTGTTTGCGCCAGGCACTCGCCAGCCCTCATCGTCGCCCACTTTGATTTCCTCGGCGTCCCCAACCGGAGCGTTCACGGCGACTAGGATGATAAAAGAAGCGCAGAAGAGACCAAAGAGAGGAGAAGCCATGTTAGTGTTCTTCATTTTACCTTCGAAAGGTTGGTGCACGCAATGGCTCTGGAAAATTGTAGCAGTGAAATGTGACTTCAGAAAAAGTTTTATGGAAATGTTTATATACGTGAACAGAAAGAGACGAAAGAAGTTCGAAATTTTGGAGGGTAAACGGTTTTTCAAAAGTGGGGGTGGACGTGGCAGTTATTGGCAGTTATTGGAGAGTGGGGCAAGGGACGTGTGAAGTCGTGTCGGTTAGAATTCAGAAGGTGGCCCTTCTGTTTGAAATTTTCAGAATGGATTTTTCGGTATATAGTGGGAATAAAATTTGGAAGCACAGGTTAAGCAGTCCAATCAGATCTTGACATGTCATCCATAATCTGCGCCCACCATTACTCATCTGATGTGGCGAAATCTATTTTTTTTTTGGTGTTGGGGGGGGGGGGGGGGGGGGGGTACCTACACCTTCTTTTCCTGCTGGTGGGAGCAAAACCAGGTGATTTCTTGCAAAAGGATAACAGGTCTCATATGTGGCACAACATATGATTGGGTTACATTCACCCCAACACCCAGAAATGGATTTGGTACATTTAATCATTTTAAATACACCGTGAAGTTACTGTGCGATGAACGACATGTGAAGAGAGTTGAGATTAGAAGGTTGAGATTAGAGACAACCATTTCATGCCCAACCAATCTCAACCCTTCAATCTCAACTCTCTCCACATGTCGTTCATCGCACGGTAACTTTACAATGCATTTAAAGTGACTAAATGCACCAAATCCAAATCCCATACCCAACAACCCCAACCCCACCCCCAAAAAAAAAAAAAAAAAAAAAAAAACTTCCAAACCCAATAATTTATACTTTTAGAACCATTAATTAATAAAGACAAACCTTTTTTTATTATTATTCATTTATCTTTTGTTGAACAATGTTAGGTATATGAACTTAACCATGTTGTTATAACCCTACTCAATGAACATCAATAAATAACCTTCAAACATTTGGTTCATTCCTACCCAGAAACCCATCATCAAAAAATCATATCAAGCAAAAACATCAGATATGGGAGGCAGAATGATTCAAATAGACAAATCATGTGAAAATCGAGACCACATTCTCAAAGTATTCCGTATGGTAGGAGAAAATTACCGATTGATTATACAATTGAAAATTTGGGAATACAATTACAAAATTCCAGTGACTATTTTTTATGATCAGTAAGGAAGAGGGTCGGACTTATGGATCAAACTACATTAATTCCACATATAATTTAAATAAAACCGACCCTTCGTGGATAAACGATACAAACTTTGAACACCAGATTGTACAACTGTCTACCGCCTGAAACACGTATGAAGCTACCCCTTCTTCCAAGGTGATGGGTATCTTCCCTGAACTCATCTCAAAGCTCACTAAACTCTAGACTCTGCTTTGTGCAAGAAGCTGACAATTGCTAATGCTTCTTCATCCATGCTTGTCTAATCTCTCGTCTCTTCTTTGTGCAAGAAAGCTGGTAACTGCTCATGCTACGTCCATGCTGCAAAGAGATCACTGTTGCAACCAATAACAAGACAGTCTTCACATGACCTGGAGAGAGAACGTAGTAAGTAATTGCCTAAGACGCACTGAATTTGGAAAAATTCTATAGAGGAGAATCGAGAAAAAATATCACAATATAACTTACACCATGAAGATCTTGCTGGATATATCTAGTCAATTCATCTATAACTAAAGCAAAAGGACAAGGACACAATGCCGATCCTAGGTGTAAGCCTATAGTAATTGAAAATTCACTTTCCAAACTCCGGTCATCCTAACGCTAATTATAGCCCCTTTATAAAAGTCTCTGGTACTTACCCTTAATGCACTTAACATGGTTTAAATCTCTACTTTTCTTCTCCCTCTCCCTAGCAACCATTGGCTTAAAAATAAATAAAAAATAAAAAATGTCCTTAATTATATGAATATATCTAATGTGTTGGCCAGAGTGAAACAAGTTAAATAAACCATGTAGAGTCCTTGTTAAATACCAAGTCTGGTTTCTTAGTTTCACCACATGGGTGATGACAATGTTAATTGGATTTTTAACTCTATTTTGGGCCATGTTTTGACAGTGGAACCCACACACAAACATAATAGATGTTATGATCAATCTTTCCATCATCCTTAATCTCATCCTCCTTTACAAAAACTCTCTGGTACTCACCCTTAATGCACTTAACATGGTTTAAATCTCTACTTTTCTTCTCCCTTGCCCTAGCAAATTTATATAAATCTTCTCCCCATACTTTGTGCCTAACTTATGGGCTAAAATACCAACACATAACAATATTCGAGAAACCAGAAATATGAACAAAATGGAAAAATCAAAGATCAAGCAGCACCTTGCTCATACATTGCTCCCTTGAGCTGTTTCCTTCTTGTTCATCATCATTTCTTGAAACTGCGTACGCCTAGCAACTCTGATATCGAGTATATTAGGTCGAATTGGTTTGAGCAAACCATACAACTCAACTAGGTGAAAGAATTCATGTTTGGTCAGACTTTTCTTCTGAACAAGTTCATCAACCACGGCATCCATAAGCTTCCGGTTTTGCTGCAGTATCTGTTATTGAAAACAGTGGCTTAAACAGTGAGGACTTAAAAATATAGCTCACAAGTGCTTTTTTCCAAGTGATGTGAGGTACCTCTTTTGCATCTTCATAACATTCGTGAACAATCCTTAATGCCTCCGTATCAATTTCCTGATGATTGAAAATTTTCATCATAAACTACACGAGTTGTACAATTATAGCCATGTTTCATTATAGGAATACACAGAAACAAATGTTATTATTTTTATTTTGCAGTACAGTAGAATTTTTTCACTCCATTTTTTGCTTCATAAACTCCACTATGTTAGTTTCATGGACATCTACACACAAAAAGTGGCGTGAAATAAGCAACAAAATGGAGCACAAATGGAGCTAGGGTATACACATTTCAACTTTAAAGAAATTTACTAGTTTCCACGACCATGACAGATGTGAGAACAGATTTAAAACCTTGACTTGAAATTGAAAGGATAAAAAGTGAATCCATACATTAAGTTTATCTGCAACCCAGAAGTTAGATAACCCATGATGTTTCTCGGATAGGCCACCAAGAACAAAGGCCCGTGCTTCTGATCTAGCATTGTCAGCCGTTTCTGCCCATATTGTACTCAACTGGAATGTTTCAATGAATTAGAGATCTTTCAAGTGCATAAGCTAAGACTGATGAAACTAGAATGGAACATGACACAATATCTCCAAACATCAATAATGGACGAACTGCCATGAAACATAATCAAATAACTAAGCACAAGCAAGTCATAGTTTTTAAAAAATGAAGAAGACAATGTTCTTCAAAGCCAGAATAATATCTTAAAGATAAAATGAATGAAGAGCATATATTACCCCTTCCTACAACCAGTGAATTTTCCAAATTCGTTTAAAGATATCTAACTTTAGTGACTGCTTATTCCATAAGATTGCTTGTAAGTAAAGTTTTACAAGTTTTATCCATATTTTCTTGAACTTATTTGGTTGCCCACCACAATGTGAAGAACTGAAATTAAAAGTGAACCATCATTCTCTTCTCTTATTATTCTTTTCTCTTAATCCCACTGCAAATGAATCATCACTTAGTTTGCACCAAAAGCTTTATCCAATAATAATTCAGTAACAAATATGGTTTAATCACAGATGTAAATCTGTCAACTTTCTTGATTTTATATTTGGTTAGAGTTGCCTTAGCCATTGGACCACATTGATCTATCCTACCTAAACAGTAAACAGTAACCCTTTTCTTGCTCATTCTATGATAGACGCTAGTGGAGACAAGACTAAACACAACACAGGACTTTGCAAAGTGATTTCCATAATCGATAAATTCAAAGCAAATCATAAATTTCAATGACAAGAAGATAAAGAAAGCACTTCAACTTTCTTTGTGTGAGAAGTGTTTATTGACAAGAAACAGGGAGGAGAAGAATTTTATGTTTGAGAAGTGTTTATTGACAAGAAACGGAGAGGAGAAGAATTCTAAATATACAATTACAGGCAACCAAAGGAACTTTCCAATGTTCATGAACTTGTCAATGAGATTCTTATAAATTAAAGAAAAACCGTCAACATGTAGACCTTTAACTCTTCAAATATGTCTGCCATTGGTGTCACAAGATATATAGTAAAAAGGTAGAGAGAGAAGCTCTCGGCGCAAGTTAGATTATTTTAAGAGTGCTATCGTGCGCCTCGCCCTTTTTTTGGCTTGATATAAAAGACTATCGTGTGCCGGCTTTCCTTCGCCGTTCCCCTCCCTTGGAAGGGATTGGTTCTCTCTTCCCTTCTCTAGATTTAGGGTTCGATTGCTGTTTACAGTGCTCGCGATCGCTGGTTTGTGGTTGATTGTAGATATCCGTGTGGCTTTGGTTAGGGCTCTCGCTCACGTCGCTTTGAGATCCCACTCTCCGCCCTCTGCTGTCGCTACCCTTCGCCATTGTCGTTCATTCGTCGTCGCCAATCTCTGCCATCATCAAAAGATGTTTTCAGCTCTCGTATGGCTGTCACCTCTTCTCCGGCGTACTCTCTGAGCTCAGTTCTGGGAGTTTTAGATGGGGGTCTTCCAGATCGAAGGGAAAACCTTCGATATTTCTATTTCCGACGAGAATAGGGGAAGATTTTTTAGGATTAACAAAAGAGGTAAAGGTTTTTCCAGAAACGTTTTTTTGGAAAGACTTTTTGTGAAGAAAGCCATTGATTTTGTTGAAGGCATCCTTTGTAATGGGTCTAGGGCCAAGCTTTTCTGGAAGGAGGTGGGTGTTTTTAGGGAAGTGGTGGCTTTGGTCCGGTCTAACAATAGAGGAAGGGCTCTCTTTTTCTCTGAATTTCCTTTCAACCATAGTAAAGGCACGGTGATCATTCCAGAGGGTGTTTATGCTATCGGATGGCGTTCTTTTTTAAATTCTTTGAAGGTTTGTTTCTAGGATTTCTCTGGTGTTCAGCATGTTTCTATGCTGGGAACACAGAGTAACCCTCATTCTTCTTATTTGAATGTTGCGAAGTTGCCGTCATTTCCGATGGATGGCGTTTGTGGATGGATGCGGTGGATAACAGATATGTGTTTAAGGTTGAGGAGAAGAATATGGAAGGCAGAACCAGGTTTTTAAAGTCATGTATTGTAGGAAGATTTATCGGTGATGGTAGCTCAATTCCTGCGATTGAGAGATGGGCTTCGAAGGTTTGGGGTATTAATACAGGTGTGAAAATACACGCTTTGCCTAATGGATTGATGCTCTTTTGTCTCCCTTCTAAAGAAGTTGCTACCAAAATCCTCAACGAGGGCAGTAGATCTAAAGGGGGGGTTACCCTTATTCTCGATCGATGGGGATATAGGGTGGGTTGCACCGGTGTTTTGAAAGGTGAAGGTAAAAGGTGGATCGAGTTAACAAGTTTACCCATTCATGTCTGGTGTTGGGACTTATTTAAATCCATTGGTGATTTTTGTGGAGGATTTTTGGAAGTTGAAGTGGATTGGAAAAGCAAGTGGAATAAGGTGCATTTGTTGGTTCGAGACAGGTTCCACCCCCAATTTTGTGGAGGTTTCGGCTTTCGAGGTGTGCTACAGAGTCCATATTTCTGCTGTTTCTTCTCCCCTTCTAGTGCCGATTCGTAATTTTTTCGTTGGCTAGAATCTCCCTCATCGTGCTTCTATAGTTAGGCCTGGGGGGGTTGTCGTCGATGTCGGTGGTGATGATCGACGCAAACATGGTGCTCGAGGTAGACGAGGGATGGAGCATCACACGCGTTGGAAGCGAGTGAGCAAAGACCAAGCAATTGGTGGTAGAGGTTCAAAATTTGAATCAGGTAAAAGGAAAGAGAATGTAGTCTCATCACGTGGAGGGAAGGGGAAAGAAGTGGTGTGTGAGGCACGTGAGCTCTCTAACTGTGTGGGTTTGGGTTTGGGCAAGAGTGTCAACCCATCCTCTTCCAAATCTATTCTTGGGTGTTCTTCTGGAGTCCAGACTATGGCCCAAGATACCCTTAAGTCCTCTTCTATTCCTTTAGTGTATTCTAAGGACGGGTTACCTGGTTCGAATGTTCCAGAGAGCAGTGTGCTGCTTCCAGTCGTAGTCTATGGGGGGCTTCGTACTACTAATCTTGTTGACACAATCAGTGTGAAAAGGAGGAACCATTTCAGAGTTTGTAGGAGAACTTGCTCCAATGGGGAGGCTATCCAGTCTGAGATTAGAGCTGTTGATGAGCAATTTACTGCTGATTGTTGTCCTGGAGAAGAAGAGAAGGCTTGCTCGTCTGAGGCTCTTGTGCCTAAGGCTATAGCGTCTGGAACTGAAGTTGTTTGTGCTACTAGATGCTCTTCTGATGAGGATGGGGATCTTTCTTCAATTGAAGAATTTGGTTCCAGGGTACGGCTTCAGGTTTTTAGGATGATGGTGCTAGTAGCTTCTCTTCAAGTACAGGTTTTTTAGAACCCATTGCTTGTACGCCTATTGTTTGCATTGAACCAGAATTTTATTGTGGAAATAGGATGGATATGGAAGGTAATTTATTGCTTGAACATGGGTCTGTTAATAAAGTGGAAGCTTCTGAGTGGGTTAAATCCCATGTAAAGGGTTTGAGTAAATTTCTTGGGTTTTCTTGTGAAGGGTTTGAGGAGGAATTGACTGCTTTATTTTCTTCCATTGAAAAGAATCGTAGCTCAGATGATGTGGTTTCTCCTAGGAGAAAGTTGGTTAGTCCAGATGAGAGAAGGAAACATGAATTAAAAAAGCTTGAATGGACTATTAATTATACAAGGAAGGAAAAGAGTGATGTAGCGACTGGGGTTGTGGATGGGAGGGATGGTTGTCGTGATTTAATTTGTCTATGAAGTTAAAAATTATTTGTTGGAATGTTAGGGGGCTTAACAGTTCTGAAAGAAGGAAGCGGATTAAGTCTGCTTTTAAAAAATGGAGAAGGGATTTAGTTGTTTTGCAGGAATCTAAAATTGAAACCATCAGTAGGGATATTGTTAGAGATTTGTGGGCTGGTAGTTATGTTCAGTGGGTTGAATTGGGAGCTCTTGGCACGACTGGAGGTGTTCTTGTGATGTGGGACCATAGGGTGTTATCTAAAATTGAAGCAGTGGTGGGCTCTTTCTCCGTATCTTGCGTTTTTAAGTATGTCGATGATGGCATTGAATGGGTATTTTCAGGAGTTTATGGCCCTAATGATGATGCTTTGAGGGAATCTTTTTTGTTAGAATTGGAAGGAGTGAAATCTAATTGGGATCTCCCTTGGTGTGTGGCGGGGGATTTCAATGTTGTGCGCTTCCCTAATGAGAAGAAAAATTGTTTGGTTTCTTCTGCTGCTATGAGATTATTCTCGGATTTTGTAAACTCCAATAAGCTATGTCATCCTCTGCTAGTTGGTGGTTGGTTTACTTGGTTGAACAATCGGAATATCCCTAGTCTTTCTAGGTCGGATAGATTTCTTTTTTCTCATTTTTGGGAAGATCATTTTCCTAGAGCTATTCAATCCGCTCTCCCAAGACCTCTTTCGGATCATATTCCTCTTCTTGTTGATAGTGAAGGTATGAGAATTGTTAGAGGCCCTTTCTGTTTTGAGAATATGTGGTTAGAAGTGGATGGTTTAATGATCTTATTAAAAATTGGTGGGACTCTTTTTCTTTCTTTGGTCATCCAAGTTATCTTTTTGCTAAGAAGTTGAAAGTTTTGAAGGATTGTTTAAAGGTGTGGAATAACGAAGTGTTTGGGAATGTTAGAGAGGCCAAAGAAAGGGTGTTAGATGTGATTCATGCTTATGATGAGAAAGAGGGAGTGGATGGTTTGTCGGAAGAGGATAAAAATAGTAGAATAGAGTCTAAAGCGGAGTTTGCTAAATTAGCTAGATTTGAAGAGATTAGTTGGAGACAAAAATCTAGAGCTATTTGGTTAAAAGAAGGGGATAAAAATACTAAGTTTTTCTATAGTGTGGCTAATGCTCACAAAAGGGGTAATTTCATCGGGAAACTAAAGGTTGATAGGGTTCTTGTGGATGATGAGAAAATCTTTGCTAAAGAAATTGTTGACTTCTATCAAGATCTTTTCTATGAAGAGGAGGATTGGAAACCTTTTATTGATGAATTGGATTTTAATGTTTGAAACCATGGGGATGCGGATTTTTTGGATAGCGATTTTGAAGAAAGGGAGGTCTTGGAGGCCATTAACTCCCTTGGTGGGAATAAAGCTCCCGGCCCGGATGGTATGTCTATCGCCTTTTTTAAGAAGTTTTGGGTGGTGATACAAGAGGATTTGTTGAAGGTCTTTAGGGAATTCTTTGATAATGCAAAGTCTGAAAAAAGCCTCAATGCTACATTTATTGCTCTTATCCCTAAAAATGGGAGGTTGTTGATGTGCGAGACTTTCGCCCTATTTCTCTTCTTGGTAGTGTTTATAAGATTCTCTCCAAGGTTTTTTTAGCCTCAAGACTCTCAAAGTTTGTTGGAACTCTTATTTCTCCTTCACAATTTGCCTTTACTAGTGGTAGACAAATTGTGGAAGCGGTGCTTGTGGCTAATGAATGTGTTGATTCTAAACTTAAAAATGGGGTTCCTGGGCTTTTGGTTAAGATTGATTTGGAAAAGGCGTATGATCATGTCAATTGGAATTTCCTTGTTTATATTCTTGGGAGAATGGGCTTTGGGGAAAAGTGGCGTAAATGGATCTCTTGGTGTATCTCAACCCCTTCTTTTTCGGTTTTAGTGAATGGTACTCCTTATGGTTTATTTCATAGCTCTAGAGGTATCCGCCAAGGGGACCCCTTTCTCCTTTGTTATTTATTCTTGTCATGGAGGTATTAAACAAGTTTATTGCTAAGGCTATGGTTGCTAATTTGGTGGAAGGCTTCACGATTGGTGATGGTCGTTTTGGGAGTGGTAAGATTTCGCACTTGTTTTTTGCCGATGATGCTCTTACATTTTGTAGTGTTGATGAAGACCAAATGCATAATTTGAGGAGTATTCTTCTTTGTTTTGAAGCGGTTATGGGGCTTAAAGTGAACCTTGGTAAAAGTGAAATTATCCCGGTGGGTAGGGTGGATAATATGAGTAGTCTTGCTCATATCCTTGGTTGCAAGGTTAATTCCTTGCCGGTTAGATATCTTGGTCTCCCTTTGGGAGCTCGCTTTAAAGATACTATAGTTTGGGACCCCGTTGTTGAGAAAGTGGATAAGAGACTTAATGGTTGGTACAAAGGTTACCTTTCTAAGGGAGGGAAATTGACTCTTATTATAAGTGTGTTATCTAGCATTCCCATATACTTTATGTCCATTCACATAATTCTTAGATTGGTATCTAATAGTATTGAGAAGCTTCAAAGAGATTTTTTGTGGAATGGAATGGGAGGGGTCCAAAAATTTCACCTTGTTAATTGGCATACCGTCGATCTTGCTAAAAGTATGGATGGTTTGGGTATTAGATCTATCTCGTGTGTTAATCAAGCTCTTATGGCTAAATGGCTTTGGAGGTTTGGTAAGGGTGATCAGGGCTTATGGCGAGATGTAGTGATGTGGAAGTATGGTGTCTCTAGCAACTAGAGGTTCTCATGGTGTGGGTCTTTGGAAGGCTATTATGCAAGGCCTTAATGATTTCAAGAAGGAGATTGGCTTTAAAGTGGGTGATGGTAGTAGAGTGAGTTTTTGGAAGGAAGTTTAGTGCTCCAATCTGCTTCTTATGAATGAATTTCCCTCTTTGTTTGAGATTGCACAAGACAAGAATGCTTTAGTTAAAGATTATTTAGTTGTTAATAGTGGTGCTATTTTTTGGAATGTCACCTTTTCTAGACATTTCAATGATTGGGAGTTGGAAAGTGTTTTACTTTTTTACCAAGTGCTTTACGATAGTAAGATTTTGGTGGGTGAGAATCATTCCTTGGTGTGGCGTAAGGACTCTAATGGGCTATTCTCCGTAAAATCTTTCTACAATATTTTAAAGCCTCTTGGAAGGGTTTTTCTCTCGGTAAATATTGTTCGGATTGCTTCAGTTCCGTCTAAAGTGGCCTTTTTTTGTTAGTTGGTGGGTACTGATAAGTGTTTGACTTTGGATCACCTTATTGGGAGAGGTTTTATTTTGTCCAATAGATGTATTTTGTGTAAAGAAGAAGCGGAAACGGTGGACCACCTTTTCATTCATTGCAAGGTGGCTAGGAGCTTATGGATGTTTACTTTCAATGTTTTTGGTGTTCATTGGGTTCTTCCGTCGTCTACTTATACTCTTCTTTCTAGTTGGTGGTTCAAAGGGGGTAATAAAGAGGCTAAAGCGGTTTGGAAGATGGCTCCTCATGCTATTTTTTGGTGCCTTTGGAGGGAGAGGCACCATAGGACTTTTGAAGGGGTTGAAAAGTCGATCATTGATCTTAAATCCGGATTTACGAAGGATCTTTTTTTGTGGCACCTTAGCAATTCTAAGATTAGTAAACTTTCTTTTGTTCAATTCTTAGATTCCCTAAAGATATAAAGGGATCTTTTTTTGTGTCTTGGAGCTTTGCTCTTGTATATGTCTCATGTACTTGGGTTTTGCCCTTTGTTATTAATACATATTTTACTTAATCAAAAAAAAAATGTCTACCAAATCATAAGCAAAGAAACAAATTGAAAAACACATAAACTTCAAGAACATTCTGATTCCGCAGAGCGAGTCACCTAACTTTGCTTGCTATTTCCACTTAAAACTTTTAGTTTAAGATAAATTACCCTCTGCATTGGTTCTTGCAAAAAATTCATTCCTTGGGTAACCCCTTGCTCTCACGTTCCAGAGAGACTGGTTCAACTACACATGGTAAAGGCCTATAACCATCATATTGCTTTCAACAGTCTAATTAGATCCATACCGACACTTGCCTACAAAATATCTCTTTTTTGTTTTTTAGAACTTAGGCTCCTGTTTGAAGTTTTATGAATTTAATTTAATTTTTTTTATTAAAAAAAAAAGGTCCACTAAAGGGTTGGATTTTCTCATTATGACATAATTAATAACTTTTGCATTATAATCTCACTCCAAGCATTCCAAAATGGAATTTATATAAGTGTGTGTGTGTGTGTGTGTGATGAATTATGAATTGAGATATGGGGTTTTCTTACCTGACCCTCGCCATACCAAAGCTCATCAGCTGCACGTGGTGCTAGTTGAACAGTGATGTGATCCAAAAGGGATTGCCGACTGCATAAAATTAAAATTAAAATTAAAATTAAAAAATTACATAAATACAGAAAAGAAACGGAGATAACAATTATTCTACCGCAGTTTCAAATTAAGATAATTAAATTTCCTAGTGCAACATCATTAATCTTAAAGCTTAATAAGGCATCCGTTACCAGATTGTCCAAGATAGTATTAATCATACAAAATCTTGTTGTCACAGATTTTTGGAATTCTTGATTGTACTTATAAGTTATAACCATAATCCTATAAAAATACTTCAAAAAGATGGATGAAGAAAGAAGTAATGACGTAAAAAAATAAGCCATACCTAAGCATTCCTTCCTTGAATTTAATGTGATCCATTTTCATTCGAACATAACCCAATTCCCTGCCAGCTCTAGGTGAAATTGTAACCTGCCCGGAGGAACAGAATGTTAAGCATTTGAAGGGCTGACTGCTAAATAGGAAAGTTTATGAATGAGAATTCAGAACCCAAGTAAATATATGCAACATATGCAAGAAAATATATGAAAGAATTGAAGGTAAAGTGTAGTGGGAAGACCATACAAACTCAATATTCCTGAGATCAGGAAAGTTCACAGCTACTACAGCCATTGCTGCTTCATTAATAGCTAACTGCTTCCACATCTCAGGGCTCCTATCCTTTCTATCAAGCATTCCTCTTTCTTCTATTTGTGCTGCTTGTAATAAGTCATCAGTTGTAATCTGCCAAAGTGAATAAAATGAAGTGATTGACAGATCAATTATCACAATTCACAACCGCGTGAAATATTGCAGACATAAATAATGAACTCAAATTTAAAATAAATTCTCACAATTAATCAGAGTCTGATTAAAATATTTATACAAATTGAATTTAAAATATAGTTTCAGATTTCAAATTTTAATAAATGAACAGCATAAGCAAGAAAAGATGTGAACTCATATACAAAATTTATACAATACAGTGGAAAATTCTAACTCGGAAGAACAAGACATGATAAATAAAAGTTGTATTATTAAGAGTCCAACACAATTCTATAACAGAGGCTGTTCATACATATTAATTAAAAAGAGTTCTCTTGGCACATAACCATCTGTTTCTAGTGACAATGGAGAAAGGCAGTGAAGGAACTCCAGAAATCAGAGGGTTCAAAATCATCAGATCATGATGATTTTGGTATAGGCACTTGTCCCCATAGCCACAGCTTACAAGAAGGATTATAGCTAATATAAGCTCTTGGCTCTGAGACTGGACACAGCAGAGAAGAAGACTTCTTCAGAATGTCAAAAGATGACATAATAAGCATATGCTAAATCAAGATATGAGGTTAAGCAATACAACATTTGCCAAGAAGTGTGTGCTCAATGAACATAATTTTTTCCTACAAATTTGCATGAGGAAAATACTTTCAATGGCATTGTTGAGGTTTCTGTCCATGAAGTCTTATCTCAGAACTTGCCTCTCATACACTTTACCGATACCTGCATTTTGTAGAATGTTGGCCATTCAACTTCCCACTTCTCGAAACTATTTCTCTTTAATAAGTAGTGGATTCACGTCTTTCATAAAAAGAAAAAAAAAAGGATAATAAAATTCTGACAAATGAACTGCAGATGTTTAATTTTTGTGAAAGTACTACCTCAGTCCTTGCATCACGCATCATATTAATAGCAGCAACCTCAATTATGTTGGCTAGCTCTGCACCAACCATTCCATCAGTCATACTAGCAACAGCCATATAGTCCACATCTTCTGCCATTGGCTTCTTACGAGCATGGACCTATAGCCAGAAAAACATAAAAAAAAATTTAAAAAAAATTAAGACAATGAGAAGCCCATACTTGAGACTACAAGAATCTAAAGAAAATTTGCAAAATGACAATCTTCCAATGCCAAATAAGTAGTATGATAGATATGCTTATACTAATGTTACAAGTGAAGAACCACTACCTTGAGAATTTCAACACGGCCTATAACGCCAGGTTTAGGAATAAAAATTTTTCGATCAAACCGTCCTGGTCTCACAAGCGCTGGATCTAGAATGTCTGGTCTATTTGTGGAGGCGATGGTGATTACATTCCCTCTTCCTTCAAAGCCATCCAAGCATACCAGAAGCTGTTTTACTATTGACAACATCAAATCAAATGCCCAAACAGATATTTAGTCGACCAAATACATTATCAATAACTCCAAATTCATGAAATGTGACACAGCAAAGCCAACCTGATTAAGAGTAGCATCACGCTCTTGTCCACCAGAACCCTTAATCAATCCACGCTCCCTTCCAACAGCGTCCAATTCATCAATAAAGACGACAGATGGAGCCTACGCAAGCAAATGGAAGAATGATGTCATGTTAGAAAATTGTGCACTTCCAAGAAAAATAAAATAAAACAAAAGTTCCGAAAGTAGCCAAAGTTTAACAAGAAATGACAAAAAACAGAAAAAGTTTGTAGAAAGACTAGAGCATTCCTGAAGACTAGAACAAAAATTGATGCCCCTTTCAAAACAGGAAAGGGGAAGATTTAAGTGACACAATAATAATAGCAGTTCACAAATTAGATATAAACATCAACCAGATAGAAGAACCAATGTTATGATACACAAAACCTGATTCAGAAATTCATGAGAAGGAAATTGCAATGGAGAAGCTAAAGTGCTCACATTTTCCCTTGCTTCTTGGTAAAGTGCTCGGACACGAGAAGCACCAACCCCAACATATATCTCCACAAATTGAGAGGCAGATATGGAGAAAAAATTCACACCTGCCTCACCAGCCACAGCTTTTGCTAGTAAGGTCTTCCCCACTCCTGGGGGACCACAAAGAAGAATGCCACCTGATAAGGCAACATATCATAAAACAGAGATTTCGACTTGAGGTAACTAATTTGCAGAGTACTGACAGAGTAGACGGCTATAAGACAAAAACAAACTAACAATTTAAAATCTTCCAGATTGTGACTTGGCTCAAGTTAGAGAAGTATGAGGACAATACGGAGGCTAAAAAAACATAGTAGGCTCAATTTAAAAAAGATACAACCCTCCATAAAGCTACCCGTGGGAAAGGTAGTAGCTGCCCCAAGTATTTGGCATAAGGCATTTGTTAAGTAGAATAAATTTGAATTACAATTGCAAAGGTAGATTATCAGTGGATCTTTTACCTAATTTACAGCACCACCCAATAACATACATAGTTGTCCGAAAGTGCAAAAATTTTATAATTCCTTCCTTTACATCAGTGCTGATGTTTCCCACAAGTTAAGGTTCTTACAGTAGTCCACTTAAAATTTAAAAATGGACTTTTCAAGTGCCTCTTTACCAACAACCTGTTTAGGAATCAACAGGTAAACAGTATTTTTTTTGGCAAATGCTACAGGTCTAGAAGACTTGAAGTCTTGAACTGGACATAGAAGCTATTTACATTCCCATAAACTCCTCTCGAATTTAATCAGATAACCATATACGGAGTATCAATTATGTGATTCCAGCCAACATAAGGGCAGTCATTCATGTGATTAACATGCCAAACAAAAACTTATATAAAACAACTAGGAATGCACCATTGATTCATATCAAAATTTTATGCCACAAAATGTTCATATTAAAAGTTCAAATACCTTGAGATACCAAACAAGTTCTTCAGGGTTTACAGAAATCTGACCTGGTATTTTCACTCCTCGCCTGCGGTACATTTCCCCATGTGTGAAAAACTTCACAATCTCCTCCAGCTCGAGCCGTATTTTCCCAAGCCCGGCGACATCCGAAAACTTCACATCCACACCTCTCTCTAAATACTGTGGGAGCCTCTTATTTTGTGCCCGACGAACACGAGCACCGGACTTCATGAACTGCATAGCCATCTTCATATAAGGATTCTGCTCACCTCCCACTCCCTCAGTCTCATCATCTTCACCCTCAATCCCTTCCATCTCCCTCTCTAACTCCCTCATTTTCTTCTTCTCCTCCGCCTCCGCCTTCTCAATCTTCAACCTATCCTCGTAATCCTTCTTCTGCCTCCTATAGCTAAACACCACCGTCCGATAAAATATAATGAAGAACACCAACCCAAGCGCCGTCGCCACATTCGAATCCCTTGCCAAGTCAGCCCACACATTCGCCATGTGCAGATAATTCCTCCGCGCCTCACGCAACGACTCTGTGTACTTCCTCTTCCTCGCCTCCTTCTTCTTCCTCCTCTCCTCCTCCTTCTTCTTCACCCTCATTGTCCTCTCAATCATCTCCCTCTCTTCCCTCATCCTATTCAACTCTTCCTTCCTCCTCCTCTGCAACTCCTCCCTCATCATCTTAAACTCCATCGCCTTCTTCGACATCGGCTTCTCCTTGAACAACCCTATCATCCACACCGGAAACCTCGCTAAGAACCCAAATACGGTGAAGGTATTTCCGGCTTCTTCAACGGCGGCGTATACGCATTCACGCACAAAGAATCAATCTTTAGCTCATCCCATGATTCCCAAAACTTGTTATTACCCTCTATCGACGGCAACACCGCCTTCAAAACCCTATTATCATCCAAAACCACCAAAACCCCCTCTGGGTGTTGCTTTAAAGCAATACCTGGTGACTTTACGATGTGTTTGAGCTTTCCTTGGCGCTTCAAATCGAGAATATCCGTATAGGGAATACGATCGGCGACAATTGGGAGTCCGCTGGACCATGATTTGAGCTCTTCTGGGGTGAGTGCCTCGGGGGCTCGTTTGGTGGGTCGTTTTAGTTTTGCGGCCAGAGAGGGTTGAGGGAGAGAGGCGGAGATTACGGTGAGGGTAACGGAGAGTTGGAGTAATGGGGTGAGGGTTTTGTTGGGGTCTGCTTGTTCTTTTTCTTTATCTTTTTCTTCGTCTTGGTGGGGTTTGGGATTGTTGGAATTGCAGGAGATTGGTGGGTGGGTAAGGAATCGATGCTTCGTGGGTTGAGGGAGTGAAGGGAGGGAAGGGAAGATTGAGGAACTGAGAAGGCAGCGAGAGGCCATGGAACTCTATAGAGGAAGTGGAAGTGTGTATACTACTACATTGTTCGGAGAATACGAGTAGGAACGTGATCACATACGAGAGAAACAAATGGATATGGCAACGGGGGAGCAGGAGGAAACTCGAGTGAGTCGTGGGAGAAGTTCGAAGACTCTGTGCAAAAGCAATGTTACTGTATCTCTCGATTAAAACGCCCCGTTTGGATTGCACTGCATTAAAACGCACCGTTTTTCGATTGTCGTCATCAAAAGCTTCATCTCATTGGTCATTGATTCTAGCATACAAACTTTTTATATTTTTCATGAAAACTTAAAATATTTGAAACAAATAAAAAGTTAAGTCTTAAATGCCAATAAAGACCCTTTTTATATAAGGATGTTAGTGGTTCGGTTTGTTTTGATTTTAGGATAACTTTCAAATCAAATCATTATATTTCAGTTTTGTTCTTTATCAAAACAAAACCAAATCATACTATAAAAAAACCAAACCAAATTAAATCAAAAAATTTCGATTTAATTTGGTTTGGTTTCGGTTTTAACCTATCAAATAGCAACAAATAATTAAAAATGAAAAAAATGGCATGCCAAACTCCAAATAAAAATATTTTTAATAAAAGCATTATATTAGCAACAAAAAATAACTTCAAACATTATATCAAAATGGAAACATATTGACATATGTCAATCCAAGTTCAAATCTCTAATCTAATACATGCCAATATCTCACACAACATTAATAACTAGTTTAATACATGTCAATCTAAAAAAAGGAAAAACAAACTAAAGTTTGATAGGAAATTTACAAACTAAAGTTTGATATATAGTATATAAAATTATATATATAATTTTATATTTTTTGGTTTTTTGGTTTTTTGGTTTTTTAAACATGAAAACCAAAACCAAATCAATTTAATTTGGTTTTCTAAAATTAAAACCAAAACCAAACCTAAGAAAAAAAAAACCCAAACCAAACCAGCTTGTTTGATTTGGTTCGGTTTGGTTCTCGGTTTAAACCTAAACCACTAACACCCCTACTTTTATGTATAGCCGTATAAGTAATGATTTAGAAGACTAAAAGGGAGAACCGAAAATATGGGCCAAATAGCAAAATGATCAACTTATCCCTTAACACAGAAAACATGAAAATATACCCCTCTAGATTTTTCTATCCATCTCACCTCAAAAAGCAGAAAATGTCCCCTACTTTTTCCCAAAAATATCTCCCTCTTATGATCTTACCCACACCACCAAACTCAATCCTCCTTTCTATATTTTTCAAATCTATGCACATGTAGAGGAGGCTTCAACAGTGGTTCTAGTTGCCGGAGAAGGCTTCAATGACGATGGATCTTAGCAAAATTTGTAAATGAGATTTCGATGACAGATCTAATGACGCAAGGAAGCTTCGATGACGGCCGGATCTGAGTACCATTTGTGGACGAGGCTTCAACGATGGATTTGACGCCTTGCTTGTGATAGGTGAAGGCCTTGACAGTGAGATTCTCATGGCCAGAGCTACTCACTGGGTTGACAGATGCATAGTATTTATGGGTGAAGGTCTTAACAGTGCAATTCTCATGGCCAGAGGTACTTACTGGGTTTATCTTAATGCAATCACTCTTTTAATTTTTTATCTGAATTTTCAAAATAATCTAGATAATTTCTATGTAATTTTTTTCAAGAATTTCATCCCTATTGGCTGGATCTATGTAATTTATATGATGGTTTATCTTAATGCAATCCCTTTTCTAGTTTTTATCTGAATTTTTAAAATAATCTAAATAATTTCTATGTAATTTTTTTCAAGAATTTTCATCCCTATTGGTTAGATCTAAATTTTTTATCTTGATTTTTCTTGCATCTGATTGCATCAAGGTATGTTTAACGAGTTTATCTTGGTTTTTAATTTGCTGATTTTATCTTGGTTTTTATTTGAATTTCTTTTCCTTTTCTAGTTTTTTATCTGAATTTTCAGAATAATCTAGATAACTTCTATGTAATTCTTTTCAAAGATTTCATCTCTATTGGTTGGATCTAATTTTTTTATCTTGATTTTTCTTGCATCTGATTGCATCAAGGTATGTTTAACGAGTTTATCTCGGTTTTTAATTTGCTGATTTTATCTTGATTTTGATTTGAATTTCCTTCATTTCCTCGTTTTTTTATCTGAATTTTCAAAATAAAGATCCTTGGTTCTTTAAATAAGCGTGATTCTTACTTTGATTTTGAGAGTGATTTTCGGTTGGATATTCAACACAAATTGGAAAGTGGGCTTTTAGTCTTTTTGGTATGAATGTGTCAGATTCTTTGAGTGTAATTTTTTTTGTATCAACAAATAGAACACCAACACATTAGCTGCCCCCCTATTTGGCCTTGCATCTCTCGTCCTACCTATCACCACTCATAGCAGTATAGGTGAGCAGGGCAAAAACTCACTCAACTTGGATCAGACTAGAGGCCAGCCCAAGCCCAACATCCATTTTCTGATGGGGTCTGGCTATTGTCACCCCTCAATTTTATCAACACCCCTCACTTGTTTTGATTTTTTAAGGTTTTATGCAAAATACAAAAGGTTGATAATAACCGATCACATAGTCTACTACAAAATATCATTTTGAACAACTTTGCAGGAGAAAGTTTTTCCAAAATCTATTGTTTAAATATACTCTTTAACAAAAAATGAAATAGAGATTATATATGTCAAAAAGTCTAATTAAACATTAGATTTTGGAAAAACTTTATTTTGTAAAGTTGTTCAAAATGATGTTTTCTAGTGGACAACGTAATTAGTTTTCATAAAAACTTTTAATATTTTGCATAAAATCTTAAAAAATTAAAAGAAGTGGGAGGCACTAATACAATTAAGGGGTGGCAATAGCTAGGCCCTTTTCTGTTGTCCCAACCTGACCCTACTTTATGTTGGGTTGCTCAACCCATGTTCAAGTTAAGTCAGGTTATAACTTGTAAAGGTCTCATGAAAGACAATGAGCGACCTTATATGGGTGCTTCACAATGACCAACTGTCATGCCAATCATACTCTATAGCTTTCTCTTATATCTTAAGTTGTATTATGCAAAATCAAGTCTTAAAATATGTCTCACCATTACTAGTGGATAAAAGCTACTATGAGGGGTGCCTCAAAGCTATATTGATAAATTCTTTCTCAATTTCATGAGTTAATGTATAAATTTCAAGACAAAGCTTATAAACATTAGATAAATGACTCTTCAAGAGTTCCACATACAAATTTATGGCAAAATACCATATGGTTTGATCACACAAGCCAATCAAAATTTGATGCTCTATTTGGTATATTAACATTATTCATCAGTTTTGATCGGCTTGTATGATCAAATTGAAGCGCAAAACATTTTTGTGATGAACTTTTGTATGCCCCCTTGAATAGTCTTCCATTGTCTTGGCAGCCTTACCCTTCCACCTCATTTTTTTGCGCAATTAGTCGAGGGGACAGTAAGAACCGCCACCTTATACTAGATCTACTCGAGAATTTAGCCATAATATATAAGGTTACATAGGAAATGTTGCACAGCTATTATACCAGATCTACTCGAGAATTTAGCCATTCGAAACTAAACTGAAAATATTTTTACGGTTGTTAAAAAGTACAATCATCCAGCACCATAACACCATACCAACAACACTGAAGCATTTTCACTAGTTGGTCACCAAATGATCATGTATAACACATTCCCATCACAAAATGCAGAGGCCATTTTAGTTCTTTACAAAGATGCAGTCAGTGCCCTCAACTGCAAAACCTCCATAGACACAAATACTGACCATTTCAAAAAACAGACGCCAGATATTTTTGGAAATTCATATATTTCCATATAGGATGCCTAATGTAACGTAAGTGGGACTGCGAGGAAATTCAGTACTTGGACAGCCAAATTACATCGAGAATAGCAGAGGTGGCTAGCAAAACGCAGCTAATGAAAGTGAAAACTATTGATGCAGCAACATGGTCACAGAAGCTATGTAAAGGCTTGCAGAAGTTAGGTAAAGCTGTATGTCGGATTCCTGTGCGGTTCAAGTTGGTGACTCCTGATGCAGCTGATCCAGCACTCAACATAGCATATGCAAATGCCTGCAACAAGAACTATAATCAGGCCCTTATAAAGTACCAGTTAGTTTGAAGTTCCCTTTTTGCCATTTTTTTTTTTTTTTTTTTTTTTTGCTGCAAAATCTAGATCCTCTTGGTGAGTGGACAAATATGTTAAAATGACGTCATTTACTGAATTTGCAGATGCTCGTAGACTAAAAACTTGAAGTGCACAAGACATAATTTTTTAGGAAGCTTCAATCAATGGTAGTCTGGTAGAGCCAAAAAGGTTGATGGCTAATTCCAACATTATTCAGCTAAAGATGAATCCAAAATAATCAAGTCTGGACTTTGGACACTAGCTACTATAGACTGATGAGGATCTGAAAGAAATTGTCCCTTTGTGTCTCTGTGCCACTGCCATCTGCTGTATCCATGTCTACCAAGTGAACTAATTAATTGGTCCAGGCCTTATGATCTCTATGCTACAGAAACATACTCCGAATGTTCAAATGGCTGCAGCTAAAAACCTAGAAAACATTTTACTGGTATTCAGTCATCTGGTTAAATTGGTGAGGGAATGCATTAGATCAGAAGTTATAGACATTGAATCTTTCGTGAGACCAATCAAATTTCGAGTGACTAGCATGTGTGCATGCCTTGAATCTTGAAAATATATTCGTTCTGTGTTGGCACCAAACTGAACCACAAGCAAGAAACTACAAATTATGCTCATTGCCAGAACCTGTAGAACCTCAGCAAAACAATACAAAGAACATGGGGCCCAAGAAACATGACAACAGGACAAAATATGCAAAAAGTCCATTTAATTACTGTGTTTTTGCTCCGGATAATTACTTGTAACAGCTGGATCATGAAAAAAAAATAAAAAAATTGAAAACTCTTGGGAAAGGGTAACAGACTTTACCTGGTCTCCAGCAAAAATAAGCCAAGCATGATTTCTAGAGGGAATCACTGGAGAGTTCCTCAGCAGCCTTGACAAAGTGATAAGCAGTTGAAGCAGAGAGTGAACCACAACAGCTGCTGAAACTCCAACCAGATATCTGGCCGGAAATAGGATTAGTCAAATAAAACAGAAAATAACAAAGACGGGTTAAAATGAAATTATATATAGTAATAAATATATATAATTCCGCATAGATTCACCTAACTACTTATTGATCATTCAAAACACACTCTAAACTTTTTAATGCCCTTAAATGACGTGAATTCAACATGAATAATTGTTTCAATAACTTCTCAGTATACGAATCACACTGATTGAATGATCCCCACCTAATTAACCGAAGAGTAATGCTATAAACATAAGCAACCTATACTACAAATGTATAGAAACAGTATGCGCAATCATTTCTCCTTCTTGTTTATAAGAAAATGACCACCATCCCTCATTAAGTTCAAAAGTGCACTTCCCATATTCTAAAAGTGACCCTATATATCATTGTGCAGTCCGATTACCCAAAATTAAAGCTTCTGATGGTTAGTATCATTGAATGCTCAGTCTATATTTATCCATCAAAACAAGTGTGGTGTATAAAATAAGGGTCACTGATGTGGTCAAATCCCACTTTTTCACACATAGGGAACCTTGGGGAACCCCTACTTACTAAGGGTATTGGAGAAGATGCCCCTATACTAGTTGGTAAATTTATAACGCCTCAGTTGAACAATCTTGAAGGCCTGTATTCAAAACCCATCATCATATCTAACTAAGCAACATCAAATTCAAAACCCATCATCATAGCTAACTAAGCAGCATCTAACAAGGAGCCAATTGACCAACCACACCCCCAAAAATTTAAATACATAAATAAATAAATAAAGATAACCCACTTAAACCTAAGGGTATTGGATGGCCAATATGATATATCCTTCTACAATTCTACTGCATAGGAATTGAACAAGGTCTAAATGAAATTACACTGTTTACCCAACTCGCTATGCTACTCACAGTGAGCTCTTCCTTAACTACGAAGTCACAACCCAAGGACATAAAAGGCAGTTCCATGAATCTCCAGGTACATAAAGGTCCAATAAAAAAATTTTACCTACAGCTCACGGGTCTGTTACTATTCATTCAAATGACATGAAAGAAAGAATGGAACTGTTTACCCTGAGGGCCACTCAACATGGACAGAAAAACAAAAACACGTCCATCTTTCCTGGGTTCATTATAGTCAAAAACCCAGCAAATACAACCACAACCCATGGGCATTTCAGTCATTCAACACTCCACCATAATTTGCACGAAATTTAAATACATAAACACCCCCTTTAAAAAACTTATTCTCTCTCCAGCAACCTCAGGACTTCTTTAAAGCACTTGTACCTTGTGCTAAAACATGCGGTACCCTGTGTTCTTTTTTTTTTTTTTGGGTAAAAGTAGTGTGAAACCCTGTGTTCTGTTTTTTTTTTTGGTTTTTCCTTCCCTATTTTGGGATAGGAAAAAATGGTTTCCTTTCATGGGTCATTTTGCAAATTTTCTTACTAGCTGGAGTAATAGACAACTAAGAAGTGGCATTTACAGCAAACCGGGCCAAGTGCATTTTCGCAATATTTTGGGAAGATGGTGCTGAGCTAGCAGTGAGCTTACTCGAAGGATTCAGAGAAGGACCACTTGGAGTAGACCGGAAGTTGAAAGCCGTAGATGGAGATGGTTGCAGCTTGCTTGGCAGTCGCCATGAACGACACCGCTGTCACGGAAGTCAACAAGCACAGCATCCGTAAAACGAGATGTATGACGTCAGTTTTCCGGCGAATACCGCCACTCCGGTGGTCAGGCCTCGCCGTCACCAGTGGCCCACTCATTGTCCCCGTCTCCACCGCCGCCGCCACCTTGGCCTCCGGCAGCTGTATCCCCACCTCCGCCCCAGTCTTCCGGCCACTCATCATCCCTCTCTCTCTTAACACTTTCTCTCTCTAGTCTCTGGTCTAGTGTGTTTGTTTGGGGTGTGAGGGGTTTTCGTGAGAGGGGTTTTAAAAATGTTGGAAGAGAGAGAGAGAGGAGGGTATGGCTTTGGTGCGGGTGAGTGTACCGTTTGAAAAGGAGATGACGTGGCGGGGAACGAGGAAGGCAGGGGAATTGCCCGTGACTGAACAGTATGGTGGAATTGATGCTTTGTTTTTGTGCGTTGGTTTCCCCCCATTTCCAGGAAATTTACGCATGTGAGACAAGAAAGTGAAAATTCTCATGAAAATGTACAAGCTTTTTATTTTCTTTGATCAACATGAAAAATTGTAAAAGCCAGAGGAGTAATCCAAATAATATCTCCCTTACGAAGATGTAATGAGTCAATTTACAAATGATTCATAATATACATACATACATATATATATATATATATATATATATATATATACACACACACACACATACATACATACATGATACATGATGATGATCAGGTAAATATATACTGATATAATTTATATCAATACCCGCATTAAGAGATGTACGTTATGCATTAATGAGATATAAAATTATTATATCAATATAAGGGGTACAATTCCTAATGTATGGTACTGATATAACTTATATCTACACGTGTTGATGGGAACATGACAGTAGAAATATATATATATATATATATATATATATATATATATATAGGATGCCGATTATGTAAAAACATACTGATAGAATTTATATTAACATTCATATTAGAAATTATACCTTTTACATCGATGGATTACAAGATATATTACACTAACGCACGGAGTACAACTCTTGCTTTCAATACAATTTGATCAAGTTATTTTAATAAAATATTACATTTCTTGAAGCCTTTTTGCAAAAACGAACAATAGCTACCCTTTTTGCAAAAACGAACAATAGCTTCTTTCACATCCCTCTCCGCCGTTCCTTTTTTTTCCTTTTTTTGCTCCCTTTTTATTTTTTTTCCTTTTTGTTGTTTATAATATTTTGGGAATGGAAGACCGTTTGCCCATCTTGGTGAACATAAAGCCTTTGAGCCTAGGGACCTAACACAGGCGTGCTCGTGAACCCTGTGTGGGAGCCACCTAACTTTCCTGACTCTACTCCCAAGGTTACCCACTGTTCTTTTCTCAGTAGAAATCTATCCTTAACAAAAAATAAAATAAAATAAAATAAAAATAAAAATAAAACCCATCACAGAGTACCCTTCGGAAAAGAAGGTTTTTAAGCCACCAGGGCAAAACTTGATTTCTTTTTTCCCTTTCTTTTTCTCTTTCTTTTTTTTTTTTTTTTTTTTTCATTGAAAGTATTGCATTAGAATTTAGAAAGGCAAAACTTGATTTAACTCAGGATAAAATTGGGTCCTCGAATCAGGTTTGGATTTGATACTGAGCACAGCACTATGTTACATGGTGCACATTGCAGTCGTTGGATGTGAAGAGCATGCACAGCAGGGAATCCAAACACTTCGGAACCATCCCGAGGCCATAAAGGTTGGGTTTATCGACAGTCCAAATACAATTAAACCCAAAAATGCTACATACAGCAATCTCGTATCTCAATCTTTACTCGCAGAAGAACATTAAACAAGCATAAAATCGGTTGGGGTCGACACAAAAAGAGCTCACCCAGACAGCAACCATCAAATTTATGAACCTGCAAATTCAGAGAGAAAATTAATGACGATTGCTGATGAATGAGCTAGCACCATGCATGCAAGGGCATATACACACAGGCCTAGACAATCAGATCATTTAATTTACATCACACCCCCCATGTGGTAGGCATCACACAATGCAGTATTTTATCATTTAAGCCCAGGTCAAAGAACACAACTTCTCATGTGGGGCAAACAACATGCACCCCACACCAAATTCAATGACAATGACAAATGAAGGAGAAAGCACAGTGCAATGGGGGCTTACATGCACAGTTCCAATTTACATCATATGCCATGTGGGTAGACATCACATATTCACATGTAGCATTTAATCCTATGTCAAAAGAAAGTAACTTCTCATATGGCTTTAGACACGTGGATAAAAAAATTTCCAGAATTTCATGATGTAAATGTATCAGCTAGGTAAGAAAAGTTAAACATTTGTGCTGGCCGTCCCTGTTCAAAACAAGAAGAAAGGTAAAAGCTAGTAATAGTAAATGGAATAAAACTATATGGTGGTCAGGGATGGAACCTGGAGTCTTAGGTTGTCGAGACCCGCCTAAGAAATTATAGTAAGACTAGTAACAGATCAGGTCACTCAACAGATAGAGAGAAAAGTAACAACATGCCAATTCCACCATAACTAATCATCAAGCTGAAACTTACATAAACAACTATGCAGGATAAGTTCAAACCAAAGCTATCAAAAATTCAAATATGTAACCGCTTATCAGAAGAGGGAAAAATAAAAAATAAGAAAAAGAAACCCAACTACCCAATCAGGCATGTGAATACTGAATACTGAATACTGAGTAACAAGTACAATATCCAAATATGAATTACCATTAGCTACATTTAAGTGAGATACAAACAACTGAACTTATGTATCAGTATTTGCTATAATTTAAATTTTAATCTAATTCTTTATATATATTTCACTAAACAAAAATGCTTAATTGTTCAAAACACAACAACAGCAACAACAAATGAACATTTTTTTCAATCTGGATGACATGTGTTCTGTACTCCTACACAACCACCACCACCGCAAGAAGAAGAATGATCATTTTCCATCTGGAGTGAATGCTATTCTGTACTCTTGTACAATTTTCCGTAAGACAAACAAGAAAATAACATTTCTCAATTTCACTGAACTCCAGGAAAATAAAAAATTTAAAAAGAAAAAATAAGGGGGGAGGAGGGTGGGTGTGAACAAATACTCAATCCACTTCTAGCTATTGAGGAAAAATTGGCCTAAGCTGAAAAATAGGTACTGAAACCTGTCTTCTTCTGCATGAGGCAATTATACATCACTAAGAAGATGAAAGCACAAAACCAGTCGTGTACTTGTGTCAACAAAATACTTCACCTAAACACCAAACATCAAGTCCATGATTTTGGACACCACAGACTTTGCAGGGGAAGCAATGGCACCTCCAGACTGACGCACATTGTTACTGTTATTTTGAACATAGGAGCAAGGAGAGGCTCGCAAAGTGTTCAGCTCTGAGGTTTTACTAGATGATGGAGGAGGCTAAAGGCATGAATCCCTGATTGTTAAGCCTTTCATTCAGAGCCTGCTGTTGCATTGGATCCAATGGCTTCACACCTATAATTAGAACTCCATTTATTTGCATCCCATTCTTGCTGAGAGCTTTCTGAGCATCAGATCGATTCTGCACCAGCAAGAAAGTAAACCAGTCAATAACTGTCATTCAGTTAGTTTTAATCACTCTAAACACCAGCAAATGGCCAGTTCACTCACAATTACGTCCCAGCCCAATGACTGTTGGCTGGAAAAGGGCACAAATCATGCCCACTAGGCCACTACAGAAAATTAAGAAGGATTAATTATTTATCATACTAATGAAGGGCCAAGCAAATTGATTGGACATAGAATGACAGCTTAAGTTGTCCACATCAAATCCCATCTGGTTGACATCAGATGCAACGATAGCACTTAAGCTAATGTTACATAAACAGAATGTCCCATTCCTGTTGTCTCTATAATGCACTAACTTTTTTATAAAACTATCATGTATGTTCCTAACATAATACTGACTCTAAATATAATAACAATGGAGATAGATTTCAAAAGTGAATGAGCCATTTAGACATGGTAACAACTACCAAGTAGGGTCAAGTTAAGCACTTCGTATCTACAACATTGATCCCAGCCCAAACCCTTTATCAGACAGGTTCAAACCCAAACCCTATACACATAGTGACATAACCATAGTTTTAAACTGCAGTTGTGGTTGCAGTAAAATAGGATGCAGATGCATTAGGTTGTGGCGACCAAGCTTAGGATCTGCATGTTTTCAATCCAAAATCCCATATATTAATATTTTTAAAAAGTTTAACTGAATTTTATTCAACCTAGTAATCTTTCCGTTTCACATGGATTGTCCTTATTTCCACTTTGGGTTGTTTCAAAATTATTGTCCTTGTCAAAATGTCAATGAATTCATTTTAATAGATTTCCCAAAATACCCTTACTCATGGAATAAATTACACGATATAGACAAAACAAACTAAATTAATGTTTTGTAATATATATACTGGGTATGAAAGCAATTAAAAGGGTTTCCTAAAAAAATGTGTTTTTTCAAAGAGGAAAGTCGATATGAAACAAAGGCAGTAACATTTTTATGTATGAGTGGAGTATATTATGTTGTTTTTGGTAAGGAGTTCTTTATACTTGGATGGGAACCTTGAATAACTTCAATATAATAATAAGTATAGGTGGCCTTTATTATAAAAACATAATATAAAGAACAAAGGGTTTAATCAATTGAAACTTAAGACCCTTCTAGGACATTCCACTGAGGGTTTCTGCATACTCTGCTTGATCCCCTTTAATGATGTCTCCAACAATTCCACCAGCAACCCTTCCAGCACCTATAAGTTCTTCCTCCTCCTTCTTTGCTCCTCCTCTTCTTCTTTGATTGCTTCTTTGCTTTGATTTGTTTATAGATCTCAGAATTCGTCTCCCTTTATTTTTTATTTTTTATCCCATCGGGCACATGGCCGTTATAGCGCTGTAACAGCTGTTATTTATGTCTGTATTTTCCGGTACATACCCCATATCGAGCTGTGTCAACCTTCATCAATACCAATAAATACCAGCCAATACCGTATATATAGAATTATAGACTATAATTTAAACCGTATGCATAAACCATTTATTCCTACAATTTTATTTTTTTCATCCTTTTGAAATACAATGCAAACATTTGTTCCAATAAATATAACATTATTAGTTACAAATGAATTATTAGATAGTATTGTTGTTACAATAACGTGTCAATCATGACACAAAAGAGAAAAAATTTACTTAAAAGAGATAAAACATTACTAACAACATAATTTCTATGACCAAAAAAAAAAAAAAAAAGGTAAAATGATCCGTTAAGTTCAGTGGGGTTAACACAAACCCAAGCCATCTATAAATGGGCTTAAAATGGTGACACAAACTAAATCCATCTATTTGAATGGGTCTATGTAAGTAAAATAAAAGAGAAGACAACAAACTTTATTGCATACATCAGGTGTTTGCAAAAATGAGCCCAACTTTCAACAAGAGAAGTAAAGGACATAGGGGTTCTTCCACTTTTAATCACTCAAAACAAAGAATTTATCAAAGAAGTTGAACGGCCATACAACCCTAAAGTGATACTAGAACAAAATCACCGAGAATAGGACAATCGCTATTCTTTCCTGCTAGTTCCCATGATTCTTCACTTCTATCACATTTTCTGTTATTTTCACTCTCCATTGACAAATCAGTCATAATGTCATAAGCCCAGGAAAAATATGTAAAGAATGAAAAACAATAAAATAATGAGATCTTAGGTCAAAAAAAGCATGAAGCAGATCAAACTGAAAAATTATGGGAATGAATGAGAACCTGATACAGAATGTGCATCCAGTTGGCATCTCTTGGACCTGGAACATGTTTCAAAATCACACCACATTTTTCAAACTCCCGCAGAACTAAATTGGTATCACCTGGGGAAAATCTGGAAAGAAATATTGGAAAAAGGTATTATAGGTGTAGAATGTAAATTAATCAATGAGAGAAGTATATTTTGCCATTGATATGATAGATAATTAAAGCAATATTGTAAACATAGTTTCTTGAGAGTTTTAACTCTCGAGTAAAATGCTTAGAGGCAGCCAATAGAAAGGAATGGCTAAACCAACCCCGACTGGCTAATCAAGGCAATAGAAACAGGTCCCCCTTCCTCCCTCTATCATAATGAAAATGAGACTGTTGTTTTTGGTGAAATTTAAATATTCAGCTAATTCAAACCATGGAGTTGAGTTAGATTCAAGAGAAGTAGATCCCCTTTATTATCTTTGCATGATTGAATTAAATAATCAGTTATATATGACTTATATAGATGATAGGCTTACTTATATTACAAGATTATACAAATGCAAAGGACTCTTATACTATCCTTCCTGGGACAGGCTGGTCTGCACAGTGTAAAATGTTACTAGTTCTCAAAATTGCCTCATATATTGAGATGAAATAACAACTCCCATTATAAAAAATAAAAACTTGAAAACGATTTTGCTTCTTCCTTCTTAACCACACTCTACAGACCACCACAAAACCATGGATTACTACAACCATCAACCAAAGGGTCAACTTGGGAGCTGATGACAATCAGGTGAGGAAACCAAGGGAGGAAGGTGTTTTGAGGGTAAGAAAGGGGTGAGAAGAACGAAGGACATTATTAGAGCAGTAGAGCACACTCCATATCCAATTTCAAATACGTCCAAATAAATATCATCTCAAATAGGTCCATCAGAACCTCACCGTATTGATATTGAGTAATTCATTTGAACATAGAATTTCAATTACCATGAAAAGAACTACCCCCACCCCCCCCCAGAGGGGCAAAAGAGAAAAGACAAAGCATAAACAAACAAAACATTGAAGTAATAGGTGAATTAGCACAGGAAAAACAAATGAAAGCAAAATTATGTCATAATATCAAAGAAACAAAATCCATATATGATATCAAAAAAATCATAGAATTCATCAATGAACCTTGGGGCTCAATTAGGAGACATTTGGATGTCCCACAGGAAATGCAATCCCTCCATTTTATTTTCTAGTGTTTGAAGGTGCATTGTATCATTTTAAAATGAAGTCATCACAATATAAAATAAGACATTGAAATAAATTATATAAAAATAAAAGAGGGGGTGCAAACAAGGAAATTCACTATAAATTATACCATAAAAATATGTGAACAATCTCAGTTCTTGAAACCCTGAGATGATCAAATATATGATTAGCATGAAAATAAAAATGGACTCATAATTATGTCAATCACATGGATGATTGCATTTCCACAGATATCATATTCCCTCTGTCAATGAAGTATAACCTTGTCAAAGGACCTAATACATAAAGGACAAAGTAATTTCTACCTGATTAAAAATAAAAAAATAAAAAATTTATCAATACACAAAAGTTAGTAGAATGAAACTTATAGCCAAATGCCTCCAACAGCATTGGAGGATCAAGTTCATATACTTAGAGTGAGCGACTAGGAAATACTTAATACCATTATCAACTATCATCATGTTACTCTAAAGTTAGCAGTAAAGAGTTTTGTAACTTATCATGATCATTTGCACTTAAAAATTGGATATCTCAATCAAATTACACAAAGAGGTGAGTAACATACATAGAAGAAAGCGATTTTTTGCAGGCAAGGTACTAAGGTAACCAAGCACAAAAACACCAAAGGAATTAAAGAAATAAATGGAAGATTTTTGTATAAAAAATTAAAAAATTAAAAAAAAATTACCCATAAACAGTAACCCATTCTTCCTCATCAAGGTTCCCCGCAGGCAAGTGATTCCTCTGAATCTCTGGCCTTGCAACTTCTCTCGGAGGTGGAAGAGTGATCAAAGCACCAGGCTGAACCACACCCTCAACAGGCGACCCTTTTCCCTTCTCATCTTGCTCACTACCACTCTTTCCAGGGGACCACCAACTCAAACTTCCCAAGCTGTGTTGAGTTTGCTGCCCACCCATTACAGCATAAGAAGTGCTTGCCTCGGATTTGCTTTTCTGTGGAGTCGAAAAGTCTCGACCAGAACCATGGGCTGGAGTCCTCAACTCTGACTTGAATTCCGGGGACACTGGGTAATCCGGAATTCCAGATTCCGGCGAGAAATCCGAGCGGTCTTCCAAGGTAAAAACTGGAGGGGGTGGAAGATCCGAACCCCCAAAATTCTCACGCCATAAAGCAGAAACCGCTGCCGCCTGACCTGGGGTTGCGAATTTCCCTCTTCGGGCAGAAACGGGGGAGGCCAAATCATGAAAAAACAGTGACTGTCTTCCAGATTTGGGGGTTCTCTGTACTGTGGTGCTCATAATGAAGTCTACAAATAAACAAGAAATAAATAAATTAAATAGCTAAAACCCATGAAGCGCTTTGTAATGTGTGTTCGAACCGGGGAAGTAAGAACTGTGCAAAACCAAGGTTCAGGAGCTGGAATTTCTTAATGCTCCGTTTGGTTGCGTTTTTGCTTAATTGAGGTAAGTTCACCATTTTTTCAGAAACCAACAACATATAAACATAACGACACAGACTATGATTTTCTTTTCTTCTTCGTTTTTTCCCCCTCAATTTTCTCAGCAACCAAACGCGCACTCTCAAGAAAATGAACTAATGGATTTAGCTGAAGCGATAGCTGAATGTTTCTGCTTAACATCTAGGGTTTGTGTAGATAAAAATGTGAGTATGTGTCCATACATACATACATACATACATTCAGACAAACACATATATAAATATATAATACTTAGATGTGAGAGAGAGAGACAAGAGACAGAGAGAGAGAGGAATACCTGTGTTTTGGTGATGAGCTCTGGAAGATCGATTAGGGTTTTGAATTGGGAGGGTTTTTTGCGGTTTTCCCTCCCAAAAGGTTGAGAGCAGAGCTACGAAATGGAACGATAACGGAGCCCTAAATAGAAAATGAGAAGTGTAAAAGTGTAAAACCCTAGAAAGCTAAAATCCCAATCCCATCACAATTCAAATATTTGGTGTTCGCTTTCTACTCAGCTGAGACGCTAACCTTTGAGGTTGAGCGAAATGACGTAAATAACCTTACGTATTGTTTGTTTTCGGGCATTGGCTGACTACCATCGGTCCATCCCCATGGTTATTTTCGCCATTAGGAATTTTGTTGGTCTATCCTGGCTTTAAAAAATAAAAAATAAAAAATAAAAAATAATGCCTATTTCCAATCTTCTGTGTGTTTTTTTTTTTCTTTTTTTTTTTTTTTTGGGGCCTAGACTTCAAGAACTATTAATCCATCTCAAATTTTGTAATATTTTCTCTCTATGACGCGGTAATACAAATATTTCGAAATGATCCACTTTTGCACATCCTTACATCGCTTAAAGTGGGCAAGAGTTCATCAGTTGTATAACTCTCTAAAAAAAAGGTCAAAGAGATCAAGTGTTTTTATCAAGATTAATTAATGATTACAATACACCCTAGCTCATTAGGATTTCAAATAGAAATTAAAATAACCTACAACTTAATTAACTATTTTTAGTATCTTAATTCGGTCACTAACAATCACACCATGCAACCTAAACTTTAGGAATGCAGTAAAATACATCAAAATTAATTCAAAGCATCTCATTTACATTATTATAATGCATATAGCTATAGCTATATTCACCTATACTATCCCTCAAATTCAAGGGCATTTGATCAAAAAATCTTCATAAATTTGTCATCAGTATCATCGATTTATTGTTTGTATGCATGCTTATTTAGATGTCTATTCGCTATTAGATTTGTTTGGTCATAGTACTTAATTCAAATTGAAATCTAAAAATGAAGGTAAACCTCCAATTGTCAAAAGGAAAAGTCTTTACAGGTCAATCATTCTTGGCATAAAATGCTACATAATTTTTATTTTCTAGCTTTTACCAAATCTACTTTCCCAAATGATGCAGCAGCTTCACTAATCAACCAACTAAAATTTTATTATAGTAACAAAATAATGGGTTGATGTGACAATTGTCATACCATTTGTTTCTTCATTGCACCACAATGCGACACAATAGACAAATAATCTTGAGTTTTTTCAAATTTCACAAGCTGTTTTTCTTCCTCCAAACCACACACAAGTTCACAGTTTCAAAACCAATTTAAGAGATTGAATATTTTTGCAAGTGGAAAACTAATGACAAAAATCATCTCTATCAAAGACACCAAAAAAGATTTATCCCCTTCCTATGTTTCATTCAACGGTGTTGCCTGCTCATTAGACTTTTACATTGTCCTTTCCCCCTCCCCCCCCCCCCTCTTTTTATCTTCGTACTCTCTCTCTCTCTCTCTCTCTCTCAAAATACAAATTGCGAGCTAAAGCTAAAATTGTAAATCCAGGGAACTTTTTGTAGCGGGGTTTTAAATCAATGGATTGAGTCCTAAGACATGTCTTAAACTCTTAATTGCTAGTTGCTATCCTATGGAGCCAACCCTACTCTCTCTCTCTCTCTCTCTCTCTCTCTCTCTCTCCCTTAAAGATAATCTAGAATCTTGTTATGACCACTTATAAATTCTTGACTGTTTTTCCAAAAATCATCACAATTATGTTCCAATCAATAAGGCCGCCATTGCCACTATCAACTATCATGACCACTAACATACCATTGATCGCGCACTATTCTACTAACAAGATGCAACTTCATATTAGAAATTTTAGTCCAAGGTTGCAGACTTCAAAGAATATTTTGCCTAGATTTGATCCCACAGCTGGCCTATGAAGTTTTTCTTTCCAGCATTGTTAGAGTTCAAGGTTGCAACACTGTAAGGGGCTGGCCTAGACTTGGTTCATGGAATCAGGCCTAGGACTTGGTCCATATATGAAGCCTTTATTGGCTCTATGAAGCCTTGCCGCTTCTTCTCCATTATCACACAATTGAAATCATTTCTGCTTGGCAGTCATTATAGAAGAACTAGCTACATCAATGGTGCTATATATTTCATGAATGGGCCTCAAACTTGAGGGAAAGTATTGAGGATATACAAATTAAGACAAGATATTCGAGAAAGTGATCAAGAGAATACGGAAGGAAGTTAGGAACTAGAATGATCCAAGTGATGAGGATCAACTTATCGTATGGGTATTTGGTCCCAACTCTCTCAGCATGTATTTCTAATTAACCAATTAGTTTCCCATATCAAACTAGAGTGATAAGTAAGCTAGCCAAAGTGTTAGAAATGATTTAAATTATTATTTTATCTTATGGATAAGATCAAATCTCTTTGGATAAGATAAAGTTTTAGATAAGATCAAATCATTTTGGATAAGATCGAATCTTTTTTAATAGAATAGAGTCTTTGTAATTATGACGAGAATTCTTGACTTCTACTACAAGCCACCTATCCTCTTATATAAAAGGTAATTGTGTGGAAATATTAGAAAACTAACTTGAAGTTTTCATTTTCTGACTTCCTTATTATATAGTATACATATGTTGTTTTACTTTAAGTTTTATTGGACATCTTGACAAGAGGTTAAAGGTAGTTAGTTTCTACCGATTAGTACAATATCGTAGAGGAACAGCATTGAGTCTGAGTTAAGTTGAATCCCGAGAATAGAGTTACTATAATCCCTTACACGATTGGGAGGCTCCAACTATCTTTGAGAAGTGTTGTGGCGCCTCTTAGCCGGATTGGGTTAACTCTATTTTGTGCAAGATAACTCGTATTATTTTGTTATTTTGCAAATAATATTCCAACACAAAGTCCTTTTCAATAACTAGCTAAGCAAGAAATCAAAATCAAAGAATTCATCAACAAATACAGATATGATTTATTGGTGACCTTTTCATTGTTTTAGTTCCTGCCAATGGAAATTGATAAAACACCAAAATCCTTTTTTACTTTTATTAGATGTTACCATTTGATTTTCAACACTCCAAAATAAGCAACACGTACTCCTCCGAACTTTGCTGTGGACAATGCAGCATGCTCTCTGGTTCTCTCTTGGCATGCCATTGATGGGTGATCATGAGTGCTAATTGCATCAAACCAAAAAGAGAATAGGGACATAGGGTACGGCGTTAAGGTGCATGAGAGTGAGAGAGCACATAGCAACTATGTGTTTTATTTGTTGCTCACATGCAGTAATGTTGCTCACATGCTTACTGCACTTGCGCAAGTTCAAACATGCATCTCTAGAGGAACCCAAGGACTTATTATAGCCTTTTGAGGCAGAATCTCTCAAGGGCACTTGTAATTTCCCTTCGATTTCACACATATATATATATACAGAAAGACAGCTTTCACCTCGAATTAAAAAGAACTTACGATTCCCAAATGACCTTTTTTAATAAAAATCACGGTCCAATGGGTTCTAGAATCCATAATTTATTGCAAATTATAGCTTCCTTATTGGTTTACAGAATCTTAATAGGAAAGCTTCAGAAAGGAGCTGAAAGTGGCTCTCTAAGATCAGCTTGATCCGGGGAATCGATAATGGTGGGAGAGCACGAGCACTGGCATGGTTTTCCATTAATGATTTGAGCCTTCTCCATGTGCTCAACAGGAATTTCTAGTTCATCTCCCTTTCCAACTTGCTCCATCTCCTTTATTGGAACAACTGACCTCAATCCCTACATAGAGAATGCATATAAGCAGCTTATTAGTGCAATCTTGGGTAAGTCCTTGATGTGTAACGTGAAGCTCTATATGGATGTGTTAAAGAAGCACACCTCAGTGAATGCATTTGAGGCCTCATTTGGTTCCAACTTTTGAACTATGTCTACAGCCACTTCCTGCATCAGAAAGGGAAAAAACAAAATGTAAAACTTGTAGACTTTTATGTTAAAGTGCTATCATGTGATGGGGGATTTGTGCTTAGAAGACACATATATCCATCACATGGGATAATCTCTCCAGGATGTCAGGTTAGTTGATAAATTGTTTATGTAATAAAACTCTCAAATCAACATTGATCCGAGTATTATGCTTGATGACCTTACCTAGAACTGCTAATTTTCAGGTGACCAAATTTTATTGCATCTTCTCAGCAAAATAAAATAAAAATAAAAATGTAGCATTACTCTCCAATTGGAGCATAAGGGATATCAGGTCAAAGTAGAGCGCACATACGACTAATAAACATATTTCAAAAAAAAAAAAAAAAAAATGAGAGAAGTTAAGGAGGAATTAAGAAAATTACCCTAGCTTGGTTGAGTTGTCCTTCATTCAGTGTCCTGGGCTCCATTTCAATAGAGCAACAAGTAGTAGCCATGGATATTAAAAAAAAAAAAAAAAGGCAAGGCCAAAACTAGCTCTCAATCAAGTGAGTTGGGTTGCAGCCCATCACCACCAGCAACACTACCAATCAACCACTACTTGCATGGACAATGTCTATATATAGGCATAGCTTATAGCTATACATAGCTAGTGTGCTCTTTTTATTATGTTCACGGACTCTATTGACTCGATTGGTGAAAAAATTGAGGCCAGAAACAAAGCACAAAGTCTCCTATCATTTATATCCCGTGCCCTTTCTCTTGCATGTTTAATCACAAACTGCACATAGCTAGCTTCACGGGTCTAATCACCTTCCCTCATTTTCCATTGGTTGGTGGAGATGGACCAGAGAAATATATTCATTGATAATCTCTGTAGAGTTGAATTTGTGAACTCCTTTCATCATTCATCATGTGGGATTTATACGATTTAGTTGGTGTGGGTGGAAATTTGGTGCATTGATAAAAAAGGGTGTTTAATTATTTGGGGGATCAATTGTATCGGTGGAAAATAATCCAACAATTGTGTGAGGGTGCTTTTGGACAACCAATGAAATGGATGGCTTCATCATCTGAAAAACAATGTTTAGAATTAACGTTTTTAACTGTCATTTGTGATATCATTTTCTATTTTTCTATAATGGCCCATTCACGATAATGGAGGGTCTCTATGTGAATTATTCATAATTAATTGATCGATGAATTTAATCAATTGATTTTCATGAACTCTTTGGTTAGTAATAAATGCTTAGTTAAATGATTTGCAATTGTGTCACATGGGTCCGTTAACGGATTCAGTTTTGAGCTAAAACTTCAGTGAAAGTAAAATCTGGGACACTACTAATTGTTAATAATAATAATAAAATAAAATAAAATGAAGGGTTTGCTAATGACACAGTCCAAACTAATTAAATCACAACTAATTTTAGTACACTAAATCTATTTAATTTAATCAAATAGCATTGCACATCAGCACATCTATTAACTAAACCCCATAAGATAGTGGTCCAAATCCTCTTTTTCATAGACCAGCCTGTCACATTCAGCAGCCCGTGACGCACCGCATGCGTATGAGATTGAGGTATTTGACGACTATGTTTTTGGATAAGAGTAAAAAAACCGGTGCCTTTGGCAGGAAAAGAGATGAAAATAGTATGAAAGGAACGTTTTTGGTTAGTACTTAGGAGAGCCTTAAAACATGAAGCGCTTTGCCACCAGAGAGAAGGAAAACGGCACAAAAAAAGCGCGTTTAAAATGGTACATTTTGAGAGACAGAGAGAGGATCAAAATAGTCTGTGCTTTGGCTACTGAGATTAGCCTAATGGTAAGGAAAGATAAGATAAAGAATAGAAGTATGATAGATTAAGGGTTCGAACTCCTTCTATCTGTGTGTGTGTGTGTTCAATAAAAAAAAAAAAAAAAAAAAAAGGGAGTGAGTTTTGAACATTGTTGGTCTTTCCTTCCTCCAAAGAAAAAAAAAGAAGGCTTAAACGTTTGGATGCTCCAAGCAGACTAAGTTGAGTTGTGTGCTTGTGTCTATATATAGATATGTACATATATGGAGGTGCATAGCTGAAAATGAGTATGCCAGACTGATTGGAAGTCTAATGTTGGCAATCTATCATCAAACATTGTGTGCTTTTTCTGACAGGATCACATGTTCCACTAGTAACCCAAGTAATGGTCTGAACTGCTTATCAGAGAAAAAATGAAAAAAAAAAGACCCAAGTAAAGTCTTCGCAAAGCCAACGAGGGGATTATAGAATGACTCAGTTATGGACAAATAATGACAAATCAATATAATTGACTAATAACTTCACAGTTATTTTTAGTTAATAATTATCTATTTTGTAATTATTAGTCAATTGTATTGATCTGTATTTAACAGATCAGTTCATTTCAAATGATCAAGGAAGCTAACTTTCCTTAATATCGATCGATTCCTATTGACTTTGAGCACCTACACCCAAGGGCCAAGGTACCTTTTGTCATGCTTCGTCTTTGTTTTTAATTAGCAAAATTTGGCTTCACCCCATTGACAATCCAAGCACATCTTTGCTAATGCTGTAATAGGTAATTAGAGCTAGATATATATATATATATATATATATATATATATATAGATTGATAGATAGATAGCCTTTTAAGGGTATAAATTGAATTACCTTAGGGCCGGGGACCTACCAAATCTCAACCTTTTTGCCTTATTGGACAATGTTAGCACAAGGCTTTAAACATATTTTCTGGTAAGACTTTGAGCATAATTAATTATTTTTGCTTTACCTTTCTTCATAACTGGGACATGCTGCAATCTTTTGCTTTACCATTTTTTCCTTCTTTTTTTTTATTTTTTTTTTTTTTAAATTTTAAAGAATTGCTCTCTTCTTGATCTTGTCATACATTTACATTGAGTTTGATATCTCCTTAGCTTTATTCTATATGGGATTTGCCAAGCAGGCAAAATCTACCCACCCTTTTTTTTTTTTTTTTTTGGTTGGAAAATGCAAATCTACGTACCCACTTGTGCTCCAAGGGAACCGGCCTAATTCTATATAATGATGATGAAGTAATTAAATGTTTCTGGCCATGTGAAGGGGAAGGGGTCACATGCAGCTATAGATGGGGTCCAAGCTAATTAAGGAGTGTGATCGATTTTCAACTTGTTTATATAGTATTTATATAGTATATAATCCCATGCATCCCATTTGATAAAGGGGCCTCAGCCAAAGAGTCCATGCATGTTTGCCCATTTCCGTTTATTATTCATTGAATAATCAACAATGCCGTTTGATATCTCATAATGAAGTCCTTTTCCTTTTCCATATGAGGAGCAATTCCAACGGAACATTTGGACCTTTTTATCTTTATAGTTTATACTATATACTATATATCATATATGCCTCCTCTATGCCCCTCAATGTATCACCCTTTTGCTGATAAAAAAATTATGGAGATCAAAACTGGAAAAAATAAAAAAGAAAAAGGGAAAAAGAAATGTGCCCATGCTGTTAGTTCGGGTTGCTTAGTAAACATGCTGACATGAGATATATATAATTAAGGTCAGTATGTTCCTAAATATGGAATTCCAATGACAAAAAGGATAGGAGTACTATTTTTTATCAGTTTGATTAAAACGAGTGGAATTATTTATTCCATTGATATAGCTAATAGTACCCAACTCTTGTGCGATAAGGCCAATAGTGATCAATGGTGGGATTTTTAAAGCTAATTGACGAGGTCAATTCCAATAATTTTTGCCTGATGACATTGTAGTCTAGTGACATTTGCCTCATTGATTAGATGAGAGATCTCGGGTTCAAGTTTACAGAAAGGGTAATTTCCACTGATTGTCAAAAAAAAAAAAAAAAAATGAAAAATCCAATATTTTCATTGTCCAATGTCCAAATAGCAAATTAGAGATAGCCATAGTAAATGCATGTGTATACACATCTGGAGTTTACTTGAGAACCTAGCTAGCAATAGAGAAGATGTCATCTAAGTCAATAGTAAAGCATTTAAATGTCATATATATCCCACATTTGGGTTAGAATTCCCTCAAATTAAAACACTCATTTTCATCTTACTAACCTACCTTCTAGAACCATTTAAATCACACTTGTATATTTGCATATGAAATTCTTGCCAAAAAGTAAAATAACTAGAAATTGGGTTTTTGGATTTTTTTTTTTTTTTGGTAATTTTTTTTTTTTTACGGTATCTTATTTAGACCCAAAAGTTGGTCAGCTTATCAGAGCTGCTATTGGAAACACTGCAAATGGGTCAAATACAAACTCTAGTTGGTTTAATAATTGATTTTATAATTCTCCTTAAGGTAAACACAATTTACTAGAAGATTAATTAGTAACATTTTAATAACCTTGAAGAATATCATTTATAATTCATCATTCATACATATTTAGTATGAAAATAGTACAAAAATAAAGAAGCATCACCAGGGCTCTCAATCATAACCCTAATTAATATGGCCATCCTTGTTTTCGCTGACATTTCGCCCATCAGTTGGGAGCCAAATCACTGCATGATCGAAAGAACACTTCCACCCAACTTTTCTGTGGAGCCAAGCAATATTACTAATTACCTTTACCCATTACCTACCGATAATGACTCACCCACCGACCCCAAACATGATAAATCACCAAATCAACTTTTGTTAATTAAAAAAAAAAAGAAAAATTCCAGAATAGTGCAGTTTTGGACTACCATATTAAGCAACTAAAAGGAGAAATATATTATCAAAAAAGACATGCACCCTCCCAAGGTCATTGTCACAATGTCCCTAAAGGTGGAGGGATGGTGGGAGGAGACAAGAATCATTTCATCTTCTTACCAAAATAACATGGAAAGATCCCCAGACAATGGACACCCAATGGCCAGTGCCGTTCTGAGGTTTTTTTTTTTCTTTTTGTAGATATATTATCTTATACAGCTGCAGAAACAGTCATGCACGTCACGTACTGCATGTGCTAGTGCTTATCATCCACGTGCATATCTACGCTCATATAATGTGTGTATACATATGTACACATTTGATACAGAGTTGCATTAAAAAAACTCTAAAAATCTTACCCAGCAACTTAAATTTTATAAAATCAACCGTTGGATTAGATAACCGTGATTTATGCAGAAAATCAAGTTAATCCGAGGCTGATTACTATTCGATCCAAAACTTATGTTTTTTAATAAATTCCGATCAGCTCATTTATGAATATTTATGGATGAAACAACTCTTAGTCTCGAATCAACTTGTTTTTTTTGACATATATGATATACATATGAATCAAATTTAATTTGGTTTGCACAAAATACAAATTTCAGATAAGAATTTTAGAATGCACTTAATATTAAAAGATATATATATATATATATATATATGCAAAAAATAAAATATCGACATTACTCATTAATGTGCAAACCTTGTACCTTCGCCTACTTGATACAAGAGAACAAACTAGAGTGTATTGTTTTGTGGGCATGCATGGAGGGACATCCTCTACTAATAATAATTCCCATTAATTCACTATTTTTTTACATTTTGTTTGTTTTTATTTTGTTTTTATTTTTTTTTGGGTGGAAGTCCTGTGCATATATGGCGCCAAATTAGTATAATTAAATTGACATTGAGAGGGCATTTTTCCTTTATAATGAAAAGATGGCCTTTTGATATGATTTTGCATTTTGCAATCTTTTTCAAAATTTGGTCTAATCGACTTCCCTATTAAAGTTGTTTCTTTTTCCTGCAGTGCAATACATTACAAAATTAATCAACTAATTATGACTCCAAGCTCGATTAGAAAGGATAATTGGCACTTAATTTAGGAAGGCCAAATTTAAGTGTCAATTGATTCGCTTCATCGTGTAATGGAATGCCAAATTTTTCTTTTTTCAACTACAATTAAGAGCATTATAAATTCCTACATCCTATTTCTTTGAATAGGTCCCCAACTTTTTTTTAAAAAAGATTCGAATCTCTACTCTCCCCCATTTGAATAGGGGTAAAGGTGCTACCTAGGTTATAAGGTCGGTAATGGGTTAGGAAGCCCACTCACACACTATATATAAAGTCATAAATTTATATATTATTGTATCAGAATCATGCCCCTGAACCATGCCCTGCACCGATGAACAACGTGCAATATCATTGTCATACATTCCCAAACAGTAATCATTCGCTATCGTCAGTTTAACCCAAAAATTAAAATTTTGGTTGTTGCAAGTTATGTCACGTTCCTTATTGGTTCAAATTGGGTTACCTTTAGAAATTGTTCCTAAATGTTAATTAATTAATGTGGTTAGCCTAATAGTATCAACTACCTATTGCTTTATAGGTTTGTGTAGTGTGGAGTAAAGTAGGTCATTACTACAAGGAATCACAACATAAAATGAAATTGCCCTTGGGACGAATTCTTAATTACCTTGAGCTTTACAGTAGGCTTCCTACCCAAAAATAAATAAATAAATAAGTGGGGAGTAGAGGTTTCACACTCAGCTGAGAGGAGATTTAGATTAATCAATCTTATATCGAACGTTTTCATCGTATCTTATAACGAAAGCGTCTCGTTTAATACTTTAATCATAGCTCTGCTCCACCATATTCAAGAATTAATAATGATGGGTCACCCTAATCACTACCTAGGAATGCATATTAAAGATTTGACTAAGATATTAGTGGGGACCCCTATTGAATAGTAAATGTCTAGGGTAGAGTGGACAGTTTATATTGCCCCAATGTAGGCTCCCATCAGGCCATCACTTCCCACATGACTCCCTGCACCATTTTGCGAGGTAATTAGCCAACCAAATTAATTCACTCAAGTTATATATATTGGTGCTCTTTTTCCCTCTCTTCCTCATTTAATTTAAGCCCTTTTCCATGTAGGAGGTACGTACAGAAGACGATGTATAACTGGTATTATAAAATATCTCTCTCTCTCTCTCTCTCTCTCTCTCTCTCTATATATATATATATATATATATTAATTCTGAAATTTATCTCCACTGAAACCCATGCCCAATTTCAAGTTTCTTGTTTCTTGTTTCTAGTTTCTTCCAAATGCCTCAAAATGTGGATGGTCCATGTTGTTGAAAAAAGGGTACCTACCTTGGACTTGAAGTAAAACAACCATGCTTGTAAAGAGAAAATTCATGGTTCCGCAAGGCATAGTCTCTTTTCTTTAGGGGGATAGGGGTATCTAGACATATGGCTGTTTAATCTACACAAATATAGATGAGGCCACCGTTTACCTTGCATTAGTCAAAGAAAATAAACCATGTTAGTGGCTAGTGCCAAAAGGGAACTGAGAGAAAATGAGAAGCCGAACTTGGGACATTCTACTTCTTGAGGTTTAAGATTCAAAAGTTAAACCATTGATTGACCTCTTAATGTTATAATCTCATTAATTAAAAAGCAACATGTGATTGAAAAAATTGTGATAAAGGTCATGTGGACCATTTAATTTAAAACTATGAATTAGTGATCTACCCTGCAAATTGAAGGTGGATTTAAGTTGGAAACAAATATTGTAGGAGGGAGCTTTTAAATTCAGGCAAAAGTAGGGGGCTTTTCAATAGATGAAAAAAACTAAAAATATCCATCTTTCTATACTTCAAGACTTCAATTCGTTTATTATTTTAAAGTTAAAAGATTTTTTTAAAAATAAAATTGTGTCAAAACTTTGAAAGATATGATTGATTTTATTTGAACTAAATTCGAAGAAATCAAATCAAAATCATCTGGATTCTTTAGTTGGTGTCTTTGCTTGTTCTGTTGTTTGTTGTCCTATTTTACCCTATCAAAATAATAATAATAATTAAAATTTTAGGTCATAAAGGCAATTCATATTTCTATCAAGGAACAATTTATCCTAAAAATTTGTAGATTAAAATCCACCAATGCTAATGTGCCAATGGGTTCTTCAATTTTCTTTTTAAAATTTTTAACCCCCACCCCCACCAAAAAAAAAAAAAAGGAAAAAAGAAAGAAGGTGGGAGAGCTCTTCAATTTCACGCTCAAATGTCAATCATTTGAGGCATTGGCACAAGCCTCTGTATGGCCCATTGGCTCGATAAAGATGGTGCACCTTTTGCATGATTGCGTACTACTTTCCAAACAGACATTTCCCATCTCTAGGTACTTGAATTGACTTTTTTCTGTGCCCTATAAATCAAATTTTCACTAACTTGAAAAAGAAAAAAAAAATGTAAAAAAGGAAATTTTCAATGACTTGATAATTGATCCTAAATTTGAACCCCAAAAAAATGAAAATCAGAGAACATCATTCTCCTTACGCTTAAGCATCTTTTCTCCCTCTCCCACCTTTTTTTTCCGCGTAATTTTAGATTTTCTTTTCGTGCAAAAAAGAAAAACAAGACAAATTAGAAAAACTACAATTGGTTTGCCCCACTCTAATCCTCTACGTCGACACACATTAGATCATATGCCGATAATCTAACCCACTACGATGATGGATCAAGTAATCAGCACCGTCCGATACCCCGAACACGGAGCCCTGACCCATAAACTGCTGATTCTGCTGTGCCCTCTGCACCTCCTGCTGCCTCCTCAGCTCAAGCACCTTCCTATGCGAATTCGAATGCTTCGTCGACACAAAGGTCGGGCTCGCCGCGGGTCGGTACTCGGGCACTAATCGACCCGATTTGTACCGGACCCCACACGCGTTGCACAAGGTTTTGGGGCCCAGTGGGCCGGTCCGCCACTGCGGGGTCTTCTCAGACGCACAGTGTAAGCACTTCCGGCCTTCGCCGTTATCACTATTGCTACTCTCCCTCTTTTTAGACGACATCGTTTTGTTGTTCGAAGAGGAGGAGGATGATGAGGTGACGGTTGGGGAGGCGGAGAGGAGGAGGAGACGGGAGGACCAGTCGCAGGGGGCGGCGCGTGAGCGTTTGCTTCTTGGGCTTTAGCGGGTACGGGTGAGATGTCGGGTTGGAAGACTGGGGCATTGGTGGTGGTTCGGGTAGGATTGTGGAGTAGGGAGGATGATGAGTCGGGTGTGGGGGGTTTGGATCCGGAGAGGAGGTGGAGGTTGTGAATGTCTTCGGTGGAGAAGGATTCTTCGACGAAGTTGGAGAGCCATTCGAGCTCCGCTAAAGTCGTCGTACTGCAAAACACACAGATTTTATCAGAATTTATCATTTTCTATTATCCATTCTGAAAATTTTTATAAATATATTGGAGAACGAAATATTCAAATTTTGAAAATAAAAAATTTACTTTTGAAAATTACAATGTAGTTTTCCCGAAGATTACAGTAATGTCCAAAAGAAAAATACATATTTGGAGAGAGAGACAGAGAGAGCATCAAATTAAAATTTACTTTTAAACCCAGAAAAAATTTTAAAAACCAAAGAAAATTCGGAATTCAGTTTTGAAAAAGTCAGAAACATTTTCAAATTTTCTACTTCGGGTACGGAATTACCGGAACGCAAAGGTCGCCGGAGAACTGACCCTCGGAGAAACTCCGGCAGCCGACGTTGCCTGAAACGGAAGAATTGCAGCTGTCGACGACCGTCACAGTCGAAGAGTCTGTCGAATTTCCAGTAATAGTATCGAAGAATCCATCAGTCATGACATCTTCCTCATTGGAGAAGTCCAGCAGGTCTTCGACGGTGAAATGCTCGCCGGGTTTCTGCTCTGGAACACGCTTGTCCTGCGAGAATTGGCCATCTCCGGCGCCGAAGTATCCGGAACTGAACAAACCCCGTGCTTCCATTGATTCTTGGTACTATCAGTTTAGAGACAGAAATGCAGCTTTTTTAGACCGATATCTGTATATATATATATATATATATATATAGAGAGAGAGAGAGAGAGAGAGAGAGAGAGAGTTGTGTAGTTGTGTTTCCGAAGAGAGAGATTTCTTATCAATATTGAGAGACAGAAAGCTGTGTTTTTAGAGAGAGAGAGTTTTGGTTTGGGAATGAAGAAGACAGGTGGAGTTAGCTGAGACTCTGAGAGTGGGGGGGTGGTGGGGGGGTTTTGATGAGTAAAAGAGGGGCCAAAGTGTAAATGTAAGAAAAAAATAAATAAATGGAAGCATCTTTACCTGCTGATGGAAATTTAATAAAGGGGAAAATGGGTGTGTGCAAGTTCTGTAAAGTCAATTAAACTAGGTTAATTACAATAAAGTACTTTTTATTTTAATTAGTTTTTTTTATGCTTAATATAAATTCTTTTTGGGCTGTGGCCACAGTACATATAACTCTTGAATTTTTTCTAAATCTGATAAGTAGGTAACTAATATAAAGAGTTATTTTGCAAATGGTATGGTAGCCTAGTGTTTTAGTGGCATTTGCTTCTTTTCTTGAGTGATTGCTTTCAAATTCATGTTTATGGAAAGTAAAACTAAAAACAACTGTCAAAAGGAAAAAAGAGAGTTAATATAAATTGTTAAGGTACTCTGCCTAAAAACTCAAAATATATTGAAATAGGTAATTAATTAACCTAACTTTAATTAATTTATAAAATTTTGTCATAATTTTAAAAGGAGTTAGGTTATTGTTACCACATAAAATACTCTAAGCCTCCCATTTAATTTACATTTTTAAGGTTTTATGAAAAAAAAATTATGAAAACTAATCCCATAGTTTACTTAAAAACATAATTCTGGATAACTTTGTAGAATAAAGTTTTTCCAAAATCTATCATTTAAGTAGACTTTTTAGCCATTTTTAAAATTGTAAATGGTCAAAAAGTCTACTTAAATGATAGATCTTGGAAAAAATTTATTCTACAAAGTTGTTCAGAATTATGTTTTCTAGTAAACAATGTGATTAATTTTCATAAAAATCTTTTATATTTTTCATAAAATCTTAATAAGTGTAAATTAATTGAGGGCTTTGAGTAATTTATATGGTGGCAATAGCTTCCCTCTTTAAAAAATAATTTAACAATCTACCTTCTAGTTATGGTGATACTTCTCTCCTTCTTTTCCGGGAGATGATTAAGGGTTTAAAATTGGGGCTCCTTATATCAAAATAAAAAATAAAAAATAAAAAGAAGGAAGGAAGAAAGGATGGGGACCTCTCTTATTAGGTAAGGTGCAAAGTTGTTTACAAAATAAATAAGTTAAAAGACGTTTGAGAACTTGAATACAATACAAAACTGTGGAAATGATGATTCCAAGTTATCTTATTACCTTTCAAGTCTATCTGAAAATATTATAATCTAATTCCAACGCATTACACCTTCTCCATAGCCTCTTTTGTAAAGTTTTCAACTTAAAAGTTTAAATTCATAAGTGGAGAACTCAAATAGATATATAAAGTTTTGTCAAATCTAATATTTGGGCGATGTGAGATGTAATATATTTTAACACTCTCTCTCATGTACAGGCTTAACATAAACCTTATCACGTGGTTAATAAATACAGACTTAATAAACCCAAAAACGACATACTATGATCCTTTCAAAAAATAAATTAAAAATAATAATAATAATTTATAGAAAAAGATATTATCTCCATTTATTAGACGGTCCAGATGCATTACAATAGCCTTAATCATACTTATGTCATAAGAGTAAATGCCTAGTAAATTCATACTATATTAAGCAAATGACTTGGATCCGCTGAGTTTTACCCTATACCAATTGAGTAGAAAGGAAAACACACCGACATACTTTTCTTTTCTTTTCTACACAATTCAAGCTCATAATTATGGCTCTTATCCCTCAAAATGGCAAATTGGTTGTAAGGCTTGCAAAAATTACCTTAATTACCATTACCAGTGTAAAAAGTAAAAATACTATCATGTCAAAGTGAAAATGCAATGAAGCTGAAAATTGGGTTGTTAAAGGGTACATGAGTAAATGCATCAAGTAGTCAAGTCTTAGCACCTAAATTATTATATAATTGAGCCATTAATGAAGTAATTAAGTGAAATTGAGAGATAATTAACAATTCAAAATTCCACCCCTTAAGAATCGATCTAGCAAGTGACTCTTCCATTAGTGTCCAAGTTTACAGCCGGATTCCTCTGCTCTTTTAATTATTTTCTCTCTTGGGAATTGTGCCCTTTTTTATTTATTTTTATTTTTTCCTTCTGAGTTTTTTTGACTTTTTAAACTAAATTATTAGTACTTTTTCTAGTTTCTACCCTTATCAAGCCTGCTATTATATTCTCAACCCACGTTTCAGCACGACGGTTACAGCTCAACTCAATCCAAAACAACGGTCATGATCTCATCCACGTGTCCTCTTAGGAAAAATTTTCACTTTTCTACTTGTCACATAGGATATGGAGCAAGTTCACCAAATTTTTGGCTCACCTTCCATCTGCAATGATGAGTCTCTTATTTTTACAAATTTTTTAGGCATATTTAGGACGAGTCCTACAAGTGCTACTCATCACATGAACCCCTCTTTACTCTTATCAATAATAAAAGGAGTGGAAAATTCATAAATTGATAATTTCGTGTAATTAAATTACGTGACATTTTATAATAAATTTTGTGTCATACCGTTGGTCACGGGGATATGCATTATGCATAATATTTTTTTTTTTTAAATGGTTAAAAAAAAAAAAAAAGGTGGAACTCATCAATACACATAAGGATGTCCCCAATGCATCATAGCTTTTTCTTCGGATTAATTTTACTTATCTTGGGGTTTAAGGTTCAAAACGTGCTTGACCCTGCTAATTTTATTTTTTCTTTTAAAATTAATCAAAAAGTATCCTAGACTTACTCTTTCCGATATTTGGGCCTTTCTCTAATAATTTAGAGTCTATCTACAAGTCTATGTAACAAGAGAGTGAAGAAACTCAGGACCTTTAATTCATGAGTTTGTGGTATTTCACTTTCAAAGTTATACTTGTGGATTGACCCTTACAATTTGAAAAGGAAATATAAAAGGAGTGTGCATATAGAAATTGAAAGGAACCTAACCTATAGTTTAGGATGCGAAGATGGTACCAAAAAATGCCTAGATCTACAATAGTCTTTAGAACATTTTACAAAAAATGATTACTTTTAGCAATCCTATGCTGTTAGTATACGAATTTTTCATAAATTTGTCAAGCAATTTGTGTTGAAACAACTATTTAAGAATTCACCATGACCTAATTTGTGTGTCAAGTTGAATGAAAGGTTTTAATGGTTGTGAAGATGGGCCAAGACTCACCCCAATGTCTCCAAATAGAGACTTGAGATCCTCATCCAACTAGGCTGAGTGTTAAATATCACATGAAAGGTTTTGGAGGTCGAAAGTAAGTACTTAAAGTTGCATCACAATTTCTTCAACCATTTTAATATTTTTCAATATAACACTTAAAATTGTTTGGTGAAAAAATAAATACAGCACTTTAAACAAACAATAAAAACTATTTATTTGGCCATAAAAAGTCATATCTCATCGAATATAGTTTCAAAAGCTTATGTCATAAATAATTTTTAATATTTTTTAATACTACACTTGAAATAAATAAATTTTTTTTTTTTTTTTTTTTGCTATTAAAAGTCATTTTTCTTTGAAGACGCTTTCTTAAATATCATTGTATATGAATTATATATGAATCAAGAAGAGTGGCATTCTAATAGGCATAATATTTAAACGTTAGTCTAAACCCAATGGCTTCAGATATCACTCATTCGATATAAATAAATAAATAAAGTAAAACAATTGAGCTTAAGATTAATCATTTCCTACAAAGGACGGAGATAAAGTCAAATGAGCCCGAGTAATTACGACCCTAATCCCGAAGTTAATAGACATTTGTAAAAGGATAAGTTTATCTACTGTTAACTAATTACTCTAAGATATTTTTCATTGTTTATAATCTCTTGTTTTTTTCCCCCTTACAAAGTAAAATGAGATAGTTGTTTGGTTACATATTATTTTATTTTTGTAGCCCTTTGTAATAAATCTTGGGGTCCAAGTAGCACGTGACGAAGGTGGGGGTGGTGTCAGCGATCATGTGACTTCTCATATTCGCGTCAAAAGCCAACAACAGTGGGTGGTCAATTCTACGTGGCTGGAATCAATTGATTGTCACCACTTTCTTTGATGCTTCCCACACGTGCGTTATGCATGACATGTCTACACCAATAACATGGTAGCACGTGCAGGAAAGTCACGTGGATGGCACACACCACACGTGCCCCTCACCATGATATATGGCTTTGAGTAAGGGTAAGCTCATGTTCCCTCCTCGTTTTTGGATCCCTGCATGCAATTCATTTTACATGGGTTGTGCTTTTGCACTGCCAGGCCCTTGATTGATTTTATGAAAGCAAATCCTATATAACCTAGTAGGTGTGAAAAATGGTTCAGGTAGACTTGAGAATCAGATTGTTCCATATAATTCGGTTCGATCTAATTCGGTCTAAATAGTAATCGGTCTGGTTCTTGGGACAAATTTTTAAGAACCGATGAATTCGGTTTAGTCCACGGTTTAGGAGGTTTCAGAATCAACCCGGACCAAATTCCCGAATTACGAAAAAAATAAATTTAAAAAAAAAAATAAATAATAATATATATATATATATATATATGTTTATATTAATATATTATACTTCATATATAAGTATTATTGAATAAATAATAATATTTTCAATAAAGTTATTACCTTTTACAAAAAAAAAAAAAAAAGAGAATCGGACCCTTTTTGTCATTCCGGTCCAATAAAATTTTTGAGGTCCAATTTTTGAGGTTCCAAATTAATTCGGTCCAATCCAGATATACCCCTAGCCCGGACCGATTTGCACCCCTAAAACCTAGGAGTATGATGACAAGGATCTTGCATGGTCTATAATAAGAGTTCGGATTTGGTGTTAAACTGCGCATAGGACAATTGGTAACTGTGTGGGATATTTATGAAAAGCAAATGAGACCGCGACACGTGTATATTCTCGGTAGTGTGTTCGGGTTACCCTCTTCCCTCGGTTACTTAGAACCGCCCTCGGGCAAGCACGACCTCGGGGCATTTGAACCCTCGGGCCAACATGTCTTCGGGGCAAATGGGCCCTCGGGCCTTTATTTCCGCAGTTCATGTCACCTTCGGGCAGGCGCGCTCTCGGTCAAATGAACTCCTTCGGGCCACACGAGCACATGTCCCTCACGTGCGCCTAAATTTGTCTTACCTCCCAAATCCGACAGAGGAAATCAAGCCGGGAGCAGAGCACGCTCTTAGGAACCGATTCAGGGGTAAGACTGACAACGGTCAGGCCTGTAACCCCGAAAGATCTGCGATCTGGTCTGAAGCCCCTATCTAACCATGGTTAGCTCGGAACCCTAAATTGACCACGGTCAGGTCAGAGCATTGGTCCAATCCGGAACCTAGCACTTGCCTATAAAAGGAACACTATTCATGCCAAGAAAAGTAAGTTCCCTCGACACAAAAACCTAGAAATTCTTCTTGCTCTCTCTTTCTTTCTGAGACTGACTTGAGCGTCGAAGGGTTTTAAACCAGGAAACCCCCGGTCTCCCTTGACGATCCTTTTTGTTTTCAGGTCCCTGTTCTACGCAACATCTAGCTCTTCTGTTCTCCGAGCTACCTAGCACTACTGTTCATCGAAAAGGCCCAACATTCCCGCACGACCAGGAGCCATCTCATCCCTTACAACTCAATCGGGCCGTAGTCGCGTGGCGTTCCAAATCTCCGGACCACTCCTTCAAAGCGCTCCGCCGACTGTCCAGACTTTTCCCCGTACAGTTTGGCGCCGTCTGTGGGAAATCGAGCAAGAGGCCTTCGTGCTCACCTTCGCTTGAGCTTATGTTCCCTTTCTTACAAATGGCGGGGCGAACTAGGTCCGGGGCAACATATGCTGGGCCAGAAATGAATGGAGCAAGTGTAGTGCTCCCACCACCACCGACCGGGCGTCCCCCGGCGAGCGCTACCTTCATCGGGGAGACCGGTAGGCTGGTGGAGCAAACTCAGATGCAAGAAGTCCAGGCCGCGTATGAGCGGGCGGTCGCGGAGCACTCCAACCCGGAAGCGGTCACCGTCGTGGTCGCAATGCTCCAAGCACGGCTAGACGAGGCGAATCGCGAGAAACTCGCCCTAGAGCAAGAGTATCTCAATCTAAAAGAGCGCAGCCGCCATCAAACCTCCCCCCACCACGGCCGAATGACAACGGAGGACGGTAGTGACAACCGAAGCTACACCTCTTACCCCACCGAATCTCGGCCACGACGGCATAGAATACATGTCCAAGAGAGGCGGTTTGAAAGAGGTGAGGATCAAAGCTACAGGAAGTTAAAGAGTAAGGTTGAGCGCCAAAGAACTGATGGGGGGCGAGTGCATGACTCTTTCTCAAAGGTCATCACTGAAGCGAGTTCTAGTCGAGTTAAGCGGACCCCCCGAGAAGATAACCAAGGTCGGAGAGGGAGCGAGCGGCGCTCCGAGATGTCGGCCCTGAAGGCCAACCGGAGAGATAGAGAGCGTTACGAGGCAGTAGTCGAGGGCTCGGCAGAGCCAAGTCGACATGGGAAAAGCTCTCGAGAGGAGAGGAGAGGAGAAGGAGGGTTGGAGATTTAACCTCGGACGAATTTGCAAGGAAGATCCGAGAGGAGATCAAGATAATGAGGGAGCCGATGCGACCGACGCTGAATTATTTGCGAGCAGGAAAGTCTCCCTTCGCTGAGCTGGATCCAAACCACGCCAACCCCAAAAAATTATAGTGCCGTCACTTTCACTCCTTACTCCCCTGTAACGGATCCCGACTACCATCTGACGTACTATATCCAAAAGATGTCCCTCTATATTGACAATGAGGGCTTTATGTGTAAAATCTTCCCGATGAGCCTTGGGGAGATTGCTCTAAGGTGGTGGGCAAAGATTCCAGAGAAATCGATCCGAAGGTGGGATGATTTGGTCAAGCTCTTTCGGGATCGATTTATAACAAGCAAAAAGTACGCCAAGACCATGCAAAACCTATACGAGATGAGGCAAGGGACGGAGGAGCCCTTACGAGACTATTCCCAGAGATTCTGGGAGCTTTACACCGAGATCGAGGAACCAGATTAGCGAAGCACTCTCGACATCTTCAAACGAGGACTGATTCGATCCTCTCGGTTGTTCGAGCAACTCACCCTCGACCTGCCATCCAGCATCGAAAAGCTGCTTGATCGAGTACAGAGGTACATACGACTCAATGATGCTTCTCGAATGGCCAAGCAAACCGAACAGGTGGATAAGAAGAAAGATAAGAATCCCCGAGCGGACCGAGCAAGGGATGACCGAGCAAAAAATGAACCAACAAGAGACAAGGCACCAACAAATCCAAATCAAGCAGTCCTCACTGTTTTCATTATGCCAATCTACAGACTTTTGCGAATCGTCGAAAATAAAGACTTCTTTGAAAAACCGAGGCCGATGGGCGGAGACCACGAAAGGAAGAACAAAAAATGGTTTTGCGAATACCATAAAGATCACGGCCATAAAACTGAAGACTGCAAAACCCTAAAGCATAACCTGGAGACCTGGGCAAAATCTGGACACCTGAGTGAGTTCATAGTTAAGAACGACGATCGGAAGAAGCCCAAGGACAAAAAGATCGAGAAACCAAGAACTAAGACCGAGGGATATACCGTCTTGGGAGCCATCGACGTAATTAGCGGAGCATATGACAGGGCTTCGGTCTCTATAAACGCCCTTCAGGTGCAATATCAGAAAGCCTCCCACCTTCGGGAGGTGTTCGAAGTAAAATCAGAGCCAACGCTCGTGGCTGAAAGAAGGAAGGACAATTTGAGCTCCGCCCTATTCTTCGGGAGAGATTATCGACCGCAGAAGCACACCATCCCCACAATGACGCCCTGATAGTCCGAATGATAATCGCGAATTACGACGTAGGAAAGGTTTATGTCGACAACGGAGCCTCGGTAAATGTCATGTTCAAAAAACTCTTCGACCAGTTAGGGTTGAAAATGGACGATCTCTCCCCGAGTAATTTGAGCTTGAAAGCATTTAACGGGAATCTTTCTTACCCCCTCGGGCAGGTCGCCCTAGCCGTCCGAACCGGCCCAGTCCAGACCATTCAGCACTTTGTCGTTCTAGAAGAACGATCAGCATACAACGTGATAATAGGAAGGCCTTGGCTCCACGCCATCGAAGCGGTTCCCTCCACTTACCACCAGTCCGTCCGCTTCCCGGGACCTGAAGGCATAATGGAACTCCACAGGAAACCAAGCTGTAGCCCGAGAATGTTTTATGTATGAACTTACAGGTCACACTCTGTCATCGACGGCTAAGAAGAAGGAAAAGAGTAACGCTCGGACCGAGATGATGGAAGACTGCTCCATCGAGCCGAAAAAATCTAAAAGGGACATCGACCCATTATAGCAATTAAAGCACGGTCGGCTCGGGGTTGAAGATACTCTACTCGAGCCCGACGACCGAACGGGTGAAGAGCTCCGTAAGATGATCATTGATGAGAAATGCCCCGAACGATACTTTCTTCTCAAGAGCTCTCTCTCAAATGAGGAAGCGTCGGAATTGTTCCAGTTTTTGAAGAAAAACGCTGATGTGTTTGCTTGGTCGCCACATGAGATGCCAAGGGATCGATCCGAACATAGTCCAACACAGGCTTAGAGTGAATCCGAGCTCCAAGCCAGTCACATAGAAGCAAAGGAGGCTTGTCCGATGACTGAGCTTGGGCCATAAACGAGGAGGTAAAGAAACTTTCGAAAGCCGGATTCATACGGGAAGTAATGTACCCGATATGGCTCGCCTAACCCAGTATGTGTCAGGAAGAAAAGTAGCGAATGGAGAATATGTGTTGATTTCACGGACCTAAACAAAGCCTGCCCGAAGGATAGTTTCCCACTACCAAAGATCGACCAAGTCATAGACTCAATTGCCAGGGTACGCTCGATTGAGCATCTTCGACGCCTTTTCCGGATACCATCAGGTGCCGATGGAGGAAGAGGATCAAGAGAAAACAGCATTTATCACCCCGACCGCACCTATTGCTACAAAGTGATGCCCTTCGGTCTCAAAAACGCCAGGGCAACATATCAACGACTTGTCTCTCGGATGTTCGAGGGACTAATTGGGAAGAATTTGGAAGCCTACGTCGACGACACCATCGTAAAAAGCTCGGCTGAGTGCGACCACATAGCTGACCTTGCCGAGGCTTTTGAAAGACTGCGGCGATTCGGGATGAAACTCAATGCTAAGAAAAGCTCTTTCGGGGTGCGATCAGGAAAGGTCCTCGGACACTTGGTTACTCGACGAGGGATTGAGGCAAACCCCACAAAGATAGAAGCATTACGATCACTGAAGGAACCGAGCACATACTGAGAGGTTCAGCGGCTGAACGGAATGATCGCAGCACTCGGGCGCTTTATCTCACGATCCTCGGATAAGTGTCAACCCTTCTTCCAGGCTCTAAAGAAGAAGAAAACAAAGTACATTTGGACGAAGGAATGCCGAGTCGCCTTGAAGAGTTTAATAAGACATTTGGAAAGCCCTCCTGTCTTGTCGAAACCAAGACAAGGAGAACCATTGTTCTTATACCTAGCAGTTTCCCAGCACGCGGTCAGTGCCGTCGCAATCCGAGAAGATGGAAAAGAACAAAGACCAGTGTATTACGTAAGCAAGACCTTACTTGATGCCGAAACACGGTACTTACCTCTCGAGAAGATTGCCCTAGCACTCCGAACAGCTTCGAGAAAGCTCCGGCACTATTTTCAAGCACACGCCATCATTGTCCTAACAAACCAACCCCTAAAAGATGTACTTCGGAAGCCTGACCTTTCCAGAAGAATCTCTAAATGGGGGAATCGAGCTAGCGGCATTTGATATACAGTTCAGACCGAGGATGGCAATAAAAGGGCAAATCTTAGCCGATTTCGTTGCTGAGTTTACCGATCGTAACAACGAGCAAGATGAGTCAAACCAAAGTTCGCCCGAACATTCGGGTACCTCTTCTTCGGCTGAACTCGGGGGCGAGGATAGTAGGAGATGGGAGCTATATGTCGACGGGGCCTCGAACAATCGAGGTGCAGGAATCAGAATTGTCCTCCGATTCCCGATAGGTGAAGTTCTAGAAAGCGCCATCAGATTGCAATTCTTCCGCCTCAAACAACGAGGCCGAGTACGAGGCCACTCTAGCAGGACTGAGGCTTGCCCTAGCATTATCGGCAACCAAGTTAAATCTTTTCAGTGATTCTCAATTGGTGGTTCAGGCAGCTGAACGGTGAGTACGAGGCCCGGGACGAAAGGATGAAAGCTTACCTCGAGCTCACCAAGAAGCTTATCTCGAATTTCGAAAGCGTTTGCATCCAACAACTTGTCCAAGAACGGAACAAGCACGCAGACGCGCTGGCATCTCTCGCGTCGGCCCTAGAAACAGAATCCCGAAGATCAATTAATATCGAAACTATCCATGCCCTAAGCATAGAACCGAGCCTGGAAGTCAGCGAGATCGTCGAACTTGGTCCGAGCTGGATGGACGAAATAATTGAATATCTCAAAAATGATGTCCTTCCTGAAGACCACCATCAGAAACACCGGATCAGGGTCAAATCGGCATGATTCTGGCTCTCCCCAAAAGGCTTGCTATATAGGCGATCTTTCACCGGAGCGTATTTGAGGTGCGTTCATCCGGATGAAGTGGAAGGAGTCTTACAAGAACTCCATGATGGAAGTTGTGGAAGTCACGCTGGGGGACGCTCGCTGGCGCACCGAGCAATAACGCACGGCTACTAGTGGCCGTACATGCAAAAGGACGCCCTTAAGTACACCCTGAAAATGTCTGAACTGTCAATTCTTCTCGGATAAAATCCACCGACCAGCAGGAAACCTGCATCCTTTATCAAGCCCTTGGCCCTTTGCAAAATGGGGCCTTGATTTGGTCGGATCACTCCCCCGAGCAAGCGGCAACAGGAGATACCTCGTCGTCGCAACCGAACTACTTTACAAAGTGGGTGGAGGCCGCTGCCCTAGCCTCCATCAGGGACTCGGATATTATCAGTTTCCTTTGGGAAAACATCTTCATGAGATTTGGGGATTCCCCAAGCGTTCATCTCGGATAACGGCACTCAATTTGAGAGTCGAAGAACTCAGGAGTTCTGCGCACAATTCGGAACAAAGTTCTTCTACGCTAGTCCGAGTTATCCGCAATCAAATGGGCAAGCAGAGGCGACAAACAAAATAATTGTAAAAGGAATCAAGAAAAGGCTGAAGAAAGCAAAAGGGAGATGGCCCGAGGAGCTTCATGCGGTCTTATGGGCATACAGGACGACCCCCCGAAGATCGACGAACGAAACCCCGTTTGTGCTCGCTTTCGGGACAAAGGCAGTCATCCCAGCAGAAATGGGATACCCGACTCTAAGAACAGAAGAGCTCAGTCAAGAACAAGACGAAGAGAGCATAGCGCACGAGCTCGATCTAGCCTGAAGAAAGAAGAGGCGAAGCAATGATCCGAATGGCGGTCTACCAACAAGAACTCCGGAAGTATTATGAGAAGAAAATCAGCCCTTGAGAGTTTAAAGTCGGTGATCTCGTCCTCAGAAAAGTAAACTCAGGAACTCGGAACCCGAAAGAAGGGAAACTCGGAGCAACTTGGGAAGGGACCCTATGAAGTCATCGCTGTCGGAGAGAAAGGCTCTTATGACCTAAGGCATAGCGAAGACAATCGAGACCTGCCAAGGTCGGTTAATGTATCGAACTTAAGACTATTCTACAAATGAAAGATGTAATCTGGGCCTGGTCGGCAAAACACCAACTTGGACAAATCAATGAAGTCTTTTTATTAAAAGAATTATTGCAAACGTGCCTAGTCTTGTATGATGACGAGGGCCGATCACCCTAGCCTCGTCGTGACAACAAGGAGACAAAAAAAAAAAAAACCTAGTCTCGCCAAGGTGGCGAGGGCTGATCACCCTAACCCCACTAAAGCGATAAGGGGACGATCGCTAAAGCCTCTCGGCTTTCCTAAAAAGAAAAGAAAGGTAAGAAGAAAAGAAAAACAGCTCAAAAGAGATTAATTCCAACATACTTAGAATGCAATCGGGCCAAAAAGAGCTATATATTCACAAAAAGGACCATATATTCACAAATGAGAATTCTTTACAAAATGATTAAGTACATACTGAGCCCCTCGGGCCAAAAAAAAAAAAAAAAAAAAAAAATATATATATATATATATATATATATATATATATATATATATATATATATACACACAAAAAAAACCGAGTCAAGCATCCTCGATGACCAAAACCTCGGAGTCCTCGGCTTCGGGGGGCTGCAGGTCTGCGGAGGCTAGAGTCTCGGTCGGGGGAATGCTCGCTAGAAAGCCGCTCGGTAGGTGCATCCTCGGTCGGGAGAGTTCTCTCAGATACCTTGTCAACCCCCTCGGTTGCCTCTCCCTCGACAAGATCTTCAGCTTCATTTCCCTCGGGTGGGGCCTCCCCGTCATCGATTTCATCTCCATCTTCCTCACCCTCATCATCCGAGATGGGCAGAATGGCCCTCTCGTAGGGGATTCTTTCCAAGTCAATCTCGGGGAAGGCCTCTTTCACCCGAGTACCGAGGGTGTCCCACCCGAGCTTGTATTGCCGGTCCATGTATGGCTCCATCCACTCCACGTACTCGTCGGCGGCTTTGTCTTCAACTTGCTTGATCAAGGTGGCCCGAGATTCCACCTCGGTTTGCCACTGATCGTACCATTCCTCGGCCTGCTTCTTCCAGTGCGAAGCATCACCCCGGGACTCGTCAAGCTTAGTCCTCAAGTCCTCGGTCAAAGCCTAGGACTTCGCCAGCTCATCTTGAGATAACTGAGCAGCCTCTCAGATGCACTCCAGTTCCGAGCTCACCTTCGCAACCTCCTCTTGCAGCCGGGTCATCTCGGTCTTGAGATCAGACCTCTCGGAGGACCACTCGACCACCTCCCTCTTATACCTATCCTCGGTTTTGAGGAGGCGCTCGGTGAGAAACATTGTTTGTTGGGCGGCCTGCATTCACCGAGCACAATTAGAGATTAAAAACTTAAAGAAAATTTTCTAAGTGTTTGAGCTAGTACTTACCAAGAATTGATGAATAAGGGCCTCATAGCCCAGGTCCACCGATTTGTGCTACCAGTGGCTCGCCATATCCGAGGGGAATTTTAGCAGATTCCCGATCGAGTGATAGGTGAATTCCGGATCAGTCATAACTGAGAGACGCTAGTCGGTCGGGAGGGGAAACTGAGGCAGGTCCCTCATTATTTCTCGGCGCCCTTGGTCGATGGTCAACGACTGGTAGTCCGAGGAAGCAAAGGGGAAGCCCTCATCTCCTCCCTCTTCCTTTTCTTTGCTTGCTCGGGCCCGTGGTCCTCGACCGTCGCTATTGGCTCTGGCCTATCCGACAGTCACCGCTCCCCGAGAGGACTGCGGAGCAATGCTCGGATCAGTAGCCCGAGAGGAGATCGGAGCCCTATGCTCGATGACCTTCGTGGTCAGAGCCTTCTCTGTGGGCTTCTCAGTCGAGGGAATCAAGGAGGCCTTTCCCTGTTGTTGTTTCCTGCGCATCGCCTCCTTGATCGGGTCAGGACCCCTCTGTTTGCTCGGGCCTGCCCCCTTCTTTTTGGGCGCTAGAACCTTGATAGAAACATTGGCTCGGTCAACCATGTTTTCAGAGGACCCCCCTTGGGTAGAACTTGAATCCTCCCCCTCTGCTCGGCCCTACGTACCGAGAGCAAAGACTATGCTCGGTTCCTGCACAGTAGCCTTCTTCTTCTTTGCCTGACCAAAGGATGGGTACCCTTTGGGAACGCTTGTTGCTTGGAAGCTCCGGTACCGAGGTGGGTACTTAAGAAGGACGTGGGCTGCCCGACCAAAGCCGTCCTCCCCTCGGTAGTTCAACACCCTTTGGATCTCGTCCTCCTTAACTTCAAAAGGAAGCTCAAAGGCAGCTTCAGCTGTGGAAAAGAACAAGTCATGAACCGAGCGGAAGAAAAAGGGAAAGAAATGAATGATCAAGTACTAAGACTCTAAAAACTTACGAGGCTCCCTGAGCGCCCGAGGGACTCTTCGTCCTTCTCTCCCAAGCAAGGGAGGCTCGAAGTCACCATAGACAAACACTACATCGAACTGGTATCCCTGGCTGCTATCAGGGATGTGGGTAACAAGCACCCGCTCGGGATCTCAGGGACCTGAGGTAGAACCCGCTCGGCGACCGAGAAAGCTGGTAGCAGCTGAAAATTTCTTCAACACCTAGGTTGGTGCCGAGAATCCTATTGAGTTCTACAACGCCGAGCACTACTTTGTACGTGTTCGGTTTTAATTGGATGGGCGCCAAGTTGATGAAGTTAAGGAAGTCCACTAGGAGCTCGGGGAACGGGACCCGAACACCACCCTCGAAGAAGTTGATGTTGTGAATGGGCACTCCCCCTCGGTCATCGGTAGAGTTGATCTCTTCACCGACCTCAGCAGACCGAAAAGTAATCCCGGCCCCGAAACCGAACTTTTCCCCGAAGTCCTTCTCCTTGTTCAGGTTCCCTCGGATTTGATGAGTTATCTGTTAAGTACAGAGCTCGGTAAGGATAAAATGTCCTAGGACGCATGGAACAGATAATAATCCTATCTTTAAGGGAATTCCCGAACAATCCTAGGTAATTTATTCTCTCGGTTTGAAAACTTGGTCTTAACCGAGTACATATATTGTGCTCGGTTCAAACACATTGCAAGACACCGAGCACATATGTTGTGCTCGATTCAGGCGTTTCACAAACAACCGAGAACACAATTTGTTTTTTACGAACGAATTGAAAAAAGGAGATCTAAGACAAATGAATAGAGAAAACGAAGAACACCAAGAACAGATGAAGAACTTACCTGGAAAACTCAAAGAAGGCGATTTCCGGCGATCTGTCGATGGTCGGATTTCCTCTTTCCGGCGATATCTCTTCGATAGGCAAGGCTCTAGCTCTGGGAGTGAAAGTGAGGAAACAAGGGGGTAAAACCCTTATATACCTAGCCTCCCGAGGATGACGTCACCCCATCGAGCTTTGTGCCCAACAGCTGCCTCGGGCATACGAAGTGGCGCGTGATTGAAAGACAGTACCTACCATGTCAGAACCATCACATCCTCGGTAACCGAGTGACCGAGGACATAATGGCTCGGGGGAAGTTGTGTGGGATATTTATGAAAAGCAAATGAGACCGCGACACGTGTATATTCTCGGTAGTGTGTTCGAGTTACCCTCTTCCCTCGGTTACTTAGAACCGCCCTCGGGCAAGCACGACCTCGGGGCATCTGAACCCTCGGGCCAACATGTCTTCGGGGCAAATGGGCCCTCGAGCCTTTATTTCCTCGGTTCATGTCACCTTCGGGCAGGCGCGTTCTCGGTCAAATGAACTCCTTCGGGCCACACAAGCACATGTCCCTCACGTGCGCCGAATTTGTCTTACCTCCCAAATCCAACAGAGGAAATCAGGCCGGGAGCAGAGCACGCTCCTGGGAACCGATTCAGGGGTAAGACTGACAACAGGTCAGGCCTGTAACCCCGAAAGATCCGCGATCTGGTCTGAAGCCCCTATCTAACCATAGTTAGCTCGGAACCCTAAATTGAGCCATGGTCAGGTCAGGGCATTGGTCCAATCCGGAACCTAGCACTTGCCTATAAAAGGAACACTATTCATGCCAAGAAAAGTAAGTTCCCTCGACACAAAAACCTAGAAATTCTTCTTGCTCTCTCTCTCTTTCTGAGACTGACTTGAGCGTCGGAGGGTTTTAGACCGGGAAACCCCCGGTCTCCCTTAAACGATCCTCTTTGTTTTCAGGTCCCTGTTCTACGCAACATCTAGCTCTTCTGTTTTCCGAGCTACCTAGCACTACTGTTCATCGAAAAAGCCCAACATTCCCGCACGACCAGGAGCCATCTCATCCCTTACAACTCAATCGGGCCGTAGTCGCGTGGCATTCCGAATCTCCGGACCACTCCTTCAAAGTGATCCGCCGACTGTCCGGACTTTTCCCATACAGTAACATACCAATTTTTGGATATGCAAAGCATCGCGTCGTGCACAACACTAAATCCTAATGCTATGTTTGTTATGAGGGAATGAGGGAGGGAATGGAATGGTGATTCTATTCTCCAAAAAAAAGTTAGTGTTTGGGTTGCACAAGGGAATGAAATGGCTATTCCTTTGTGGGGGTTTATTTCTTCCACTGAAAGAGTAGCTATTCCTTCCCTGGCTATTCCCACCTTTCAAGAAGTAAAAATTATTAAAAATGAACCCAACCTATACTTTTTCATTCTATTCTTATCATTTACCAAACATTAGGATGGAATGTACATTTTCATCCTATTCTATTCCCACTCCCATTTCATTCTATTTCCTCAAACTAAACGCAACCTAAGTCCCACAACAACGACAACCTCTTAATCTGTTGGGATATAAACACATTTTGCCTTGAAATGTCAAGAATTCAATATCAATAACATTACTTAAGGTGGTTTACAGCCAATACATTGGCCCTATTAGGGTGGTTTACAACCGGGTTGCAACCAAGTGGTCCCTTTTCCTTCGAGTTTCAAGTTTTTGAACCGTAAAGTGGGTTAAGGGCCGCCAACAAAGTGGGGTTAAAGGAAAGAGGAGATTATTTCTTAGGGAACGACTATTGCCCCCCGCATTTTTATCACACGCCCTTTAGTTTAGGTTTTTAAAATTTTATGCAAAATATAAAAGGTTTTTACAAAAATTGGATACGTTGTCCACTAGAAAACATCATTTTGAACAATTTTACAGAAAAAAGTTTTTCCAAAATTTATCGTTTAATTAGATTTTTTAGCGAAAAAAATGAAATAAATGCCATAAATGGCTAAAAGTCTATTTAAACGATAGATTTTGAAAAAACTTTATTCTGCAAAGTTTGTTCAAAATGATATTTTCTAATGGACATAACGGCCGGTTTTCATAAAAACCTTTTATATTTTGTAAAAAACCTTAAGGTCATGTTTGTTTAGTTGGAATGGAATAAATGGAATGGAATCTCATCCCAAATAGCATGTTTGGATGAAGTCATTTGACTGGGAATGGAATCAAATAATATGTTTAAACAGTCATTTCAAATCTATTTTCATTCCATACTACTTCAAATATGGAATCAGATTTTATTCCCATCCATTCCATTCTAACTAAATAAACATGGCCTAAAGACCTAAAGCAGTAGGGGGTTGTGATAAAAATGTGGGGGTAATTGCCGTTCCTTATTTCCTATTGTTTAGCCCAAGGCCCATCTGGGCTCTCCTTTGGATCCAAAACAAGTGGGGCGGGGAAGTTGGGTGAAGTTTAACGTTTAGTTTAGTATTTTTATTTTAAGGGCCTCTATTGGCACCCCAAGACTTGCTTTTCATCCCCCATTTACTTTATATTTTAAAGTTTTATGAAAAATATAAAAGATTTTCATTAAAACTAATCACATAATCTAGTAGAATATATCATTTTGAGCAACTTTGTAGAAGAAAGTTTTTCCAAAATCTATCGTTTAAATGGACTTTGTATTCATTTATATAATAAAGACTATAAATGGCGAAAAATTCCACTTAAACGATAGATTTTGGAAAAACTTTTTTCTACAAAGTTGTTCATAATGATGTTTTTTAATAGATAATGCGTTCGATTTTTATAAAAACCTTTTATATTTTTTTAAAAACCTTAAAGTGTAAAATAAGTGGGGGATGAAAAGCAAGTTCTCGGGTGCCAATAGAGATCTCCTTTTATTTTTTAGATTGAATCAAAAAAGAAAGGGCCTTTTTTCTTTTCTTTTTTAAAAATAATAGTAAGGCCAAACGAAGGGCATCCCAAGTCTACTTCCATTGAGATTTGTGCCTAAACTAATCCTCCATGATGCACAGATCACTGTTAAACCCATGCATCTGATAATGAAAGCGTGTTTAGAAAACATATGGAACCCAATTAGTTGCAGCTGAGTCTAACCAGATTTCAATAAATTAATTGTCGTTTACAAAGACCCTTCCTCTTATATGATTGTTTAGCTTCATTCAAAACACAAGGCCTTACCTTTTTCGCCAATGGCCCTTGGGCCTAGTGGCATGTCCCGCCTAGTAAGGATGTGAGGTTTGTCTTAGTTCGACCCCACATGGGTGATTGAGCCTAACAGCATGTCCTGCCTAATAAAATGTGAGGTTTGCGGAGATTTTAATTTCAACTCCACATAAGTGCATGTGAAGGTGTGTGTGTTTAATAGTTTGGCTAAAATGAAAAATGGCATCGACGGGGGAGTGGATTCAGCCTAGTCCACTGTCGAATTTTTCAAACAAGCCTCAGAGAAATGAGCCCATAACAAAGACCAGAGGTGGGCTCAACCGCTCAACCACACCTGAAACTCTGAGAGGCTGAAATGGTGAGCTTCAGTCCGTATGGACAAAAATGTCCAATCATTCGAAGTTAATCCCAACATTTTCATAGGAGATAATGGGTTGAATTTGGGGCAGCTGAGAGCTTGATCAACTTGAAACCAAACCACCAATCATCTTGAAACATATTGAATGTCTTTAGAAATAGCTATATAAATTTTTATTACCTTCTAACCACACCGTTTTTTGGTAGTTGATTCTATCCTGCTTCTACTACTTTCACTTACTGCCAATGCTTCAATAACTTTGCTTTGGAAGCATTTCTGGATTTAATTGCTACTGCTATTTATGGGTTTGTTGGATAACTTCATCTTCAGTATAGGATTTAGCTGACTTGGAAAATAATCAAATATCATCTAACAAAAAGGTTATCCTACTTGTCATTTTCAAATTGTATCCGAGTTTAGTTCTAATCAATATCTTATCCATTCATGAACTTTCTTTACACTTAGGCCATGTTTGTTTAGTTGAAATAAAATGGATGGAATAGAATCACATTCCAATTCATTGCAAACAGCATGTTTGGATGAGGTAATTGAAATGAGAATGGAATCAAACAAAAAGTTTGGACAACCATTTCAAATCCCTTCCATTGTAGACTACTTTAAGCATGAAATCAAATTTCATTCCCATCCATTCCATTCCATTCCAGTTAAACAAACATGGCCTTACAAACGCCAATCGTTTGAGAGCAATAAGTTGGAGAATAAAAGAATTGCTAGGACTTCAGGACAAAAGCCAAAAACAAAAACAAAAACAAAACAAAGCGAAACTAAAAAAACTAAAACAAAAATTAGTACATAAATACTTCGACAATATACATCAAACATTCCCAAAAACAATAAATAAATAAATCATAACTTGGGGTGTCACATATTCAAATTCATGCTCTGCCGACTACATCAAGCAGGTTACGGTTCACACACAAAACTATTAAATCAGAAAACTACAAAACAACAGTCTAAGCTTTTCTTAAAATTATTTAGGTCTCATATATAAGAGAGACAACTTGTGATTGAAAAAAATTTACGCAGACACCATATTGGCCTATGTTAACTCATACAACCGAACACAACAAAGCCTCATCACATCCACTAGGATTCAGTCACCAATGACAAAACCATGAGAATCAGAAAGCCAATATTACAGTCTAAGCTTTTCAATTTTATAAAGGAATGATAAATGAGTGAGATGATAGAATTCATTTATGCTTGACAAAAATTTCCAGACGCAGTACTGGCCTACATTAACTCAAACAACTCAACGCAACAAAGCGTCCTCACATCTCATGCCTCATGTGTAACTTATATCCTAACACCTGTAAACAATCACCACCCCCCTTCTTCTTTCTTCTCTTCTCCTTCGGTAGAACACACTATAACAAGAGTTTTTTTTTCTTTCTCAACTTTATAGCATTTTTCTCAATAAGCTAAAGAACTTTTATGTTTAAAATTTCTCTCAAGAGATTTCTCTCAAGAGATATTGGACAGAGTAGAGGCCACAAGCATGAAATGTATTCTATGACTTCTTTCCAACAATTTCTTAACAACTCAAACTCCAACTGCAACATTAATAGCAGCATTCTTGACCCTGTAGTTTCAATGATGGTGGAACAGTGAGCTTATGTGACTATAAACATGTTTGATTTTGTGTATTTATAAATCCTTTTTTAGTTGATCTTCATAGAATCTGCACAACTTCGTCATTTTAAACCTTTTTTCAGGGGGGGAAGGTACTGCAGCCTCATAAGTCATACCTGAAGCTTACACCTCAAATAAAACCATTGATGCATCCCCTCGTGCCTTCACCAATTTTAAACATCAGTCAACTTTCCGTCGCTTTTCAGCCTACTAGTTCTCATGAATGCAGTTATTTCTTATTAACAAATTTTTTATGTTTGTCACTCTTCCATCTTGACATCCTCGTTTCAACACATTCCTAAAACTGGAAACTCGGATAACATCTCACTTCATCCAAGATGCTCTAATTCTACAAGCAATGATAAAATCAACATGATCCTTAAATCTCCAAAGACCATTCAGCTCTAAACTATAACCAAAAGTAGACATGCTATGACCATAAAACTCTCACTCTCGTTTCATTATAAAATTTGATGCATTAACATTAAAATAATAATAATACTGGCATTCAAGTATAATAATTTATGTAGGAGCCTTAACAGCGAAGGTAAAAGATAAAATTTCTAAAAGATTGCCACCGAAAAGGATCAAAAACGATATTGAGAAAATCTTGAGCATCCATATAATGGAAAGTAAATATCTGCAAACTGTCTATTAACCTTCATTAGTTGCAACTCTAGGTTTTTGATAGAAGCAAAAGTTTAAAACTTTGAATTCAACAACATCAAGCATAAGCACTCAACTATGTGAAAAAACAAAATAGGATAAGGTCTCAATGTATGTTAATAAAGAAGATCGAAAACATGATCTACTATAACAATAGGAAATTTCAAAACTTAGATTCTATGGCTCGACTGTTGTAACCAGTTGCCACTCCCCATCAACCGCTTCTTTCCACAACGTCACATTGTTGTTCCCATCAGCCACAGCCAATATGTTTCCAGTCAGCGACCATGACACCCTCCAGACAGGAGTCTTGAAATCCATCAACACCTTACCATCCCATTGATCCCCTTCCTTGACCACAGTCCATATAATGACTTTCCCATCCTGCGAAGCGCTTGCAATAGTAGATTTAGGAAGTCCCAAGTTGGGTGCCCACGCCACATCCCTAACCCAATCAGTGTGCATTTGTAGAGCAGGAAAACAGTCCATCTTCCAAACTCCATTATAAAGCTTCCAGACCTTCACAGTATTATCACAACCACCAGATGCAAGTTTCTGAACAGGGTCAAGCAAGCCAGAACCAACGAGAGCACCAGGTGCCGTGGACGGAGCCCATGAAACCGAAGTAACACCAACTGGGTGTGCTTGGTCGATCCTTGAGGTGTCCCAGCCACCATCCACCCTTGCGGTAAATACCGAAATATTCCCATCCGACGAACCGCACGCCAAACAAAGACCCAGTTCATGAGGAGCCCAAGCAATTGAATTGACCGACGATTTGTGGTCATCAAAAATGTGGGCTTGGCTCCACTCATTCTGATTACCTTCCTTCCAAATTATAACCCTACCATCATAAGAACATGAAGCAAGTAACGACCCAAACTTGGGGTGAGCCCAAGCAACCTGCCAAACAGGTCCTTGATGACCACTCAGCATGGCGAGATGCTGAGATGCATTATTGCTCACCCCAGTTATCTTAATGGTGTGATCCGAAGATGCTGTGGCAATACGCTTGCCGTAGTAGTCCATGGCAACATCATGGACTGTGTCCTGGTGACCAGTTTCAATCTTTTGTGAAGGCATTTCCGTACTACAACTTCTACGCTCCTCTCTAACAGTTCAGATCAATATGGGTAACTGAAATTGAAATTGTTCTCTTCCTCTTGTAAACCCCTACATAAAAACCCTAATTCCACATAAGTGAGGTACATAATTTTACTAAAATGACAAATTCTAATGCCAAAAAATAAACAAAATAATAACCGGTCTGGCTGTCCAATGAAAATTTAATGACTCCATAACCCATCATTTTGATTGGGGTCATTCACAGAAGATGGAACCATCAACATAAATGATTAATAGGATCAATTTTAAAAATTCATCAAATGACTTGATCTCAAAAAAAAAGAAAAAAAACTAAATAAATAAATTTCTTTCATTAGTGAGGATGGTTTCCATTCTCTTGAACTGCCCCATTCGAATGCCGAATTTTTTCACAAAACCATATGCAAAACGTAATGAAACTATTCAATTTGCATAGGATATCCAAACAGGTCCTAAAATAATGGTGCAACTCATAAAATTCAGATTCAGCTAGCAAAAAGTCAAAAACCCTATCTTCAGTTATGAGATTTGTACACGAATCTCAAGAACTCATAGGATTTACATACATATATATATACATGGATTGAATAGAAAGAAACACACACACATATATGGATCAGGAGAACATGATCAGAGTAAATCAGATTGAACATAGAAAACCCCAATCATCTGTTCATATATATGCCTACCTACAAACATATACATAGATATGTGTGTGTGTGTGTGTGTGTGTGTGTGTGTGTGTATAGATAATAGAGGTATGAAAATGAAGATCAAAACCTGGAGAGAACGAAGAGGAGAAGCGAAACGTCTCCGTATGAAGGCGAGGAAGAAAGAAGAAGCTCTCTTTATGGCCAAATGGAGTTTTTCAAAGTAAGGTTAAGTTTTTAGAAATAATGTGTCTGGTCATGGGCTAGACAGAGATGGGCTTGGCCCAGAACGAAATAATCTCACACTATCATATTAATGCCCACCTAAAGATGGAGTGAATGACATGAGTTTTTTTTTTTTTTCATTTGACACTTTATAAAATATATAAAAGACTTTTATGAAAACCAACCACTTTGTTCATTAGAAAACATCATTTTGAACAACTTTATTAAAAAAAAAAAAATTTCCAAAATATGTTGTTTAAGTGGTCTTTTGGTCATTTACAATCTCAATTTTATAAATGACTAAAAAGTCTACTTAAACAATAGATTTTAGAAAAACTTTTATCTATAAAGTTATTCTAAATGATGTTTTCTAGTGGACAGTTTCCATGAAAATCTTTTATATTTTTCATAAAACTTTAAACTATAAAATAAGTGGAGATGAAAGCAAGTCTTGGGATGCCAATAGAGCTCCCCCCCCCTCCCCCCCCTTCTCTTTTGTTTTTTTTTTACAATCAATGGTAACTACCCTTACCTCTAACCCCTTTAACATTAACAAATGGATGTCAATGTTTCTCCATAAATTTGAACCCGAAATCAGTCACTTAACATATGAGGCAAATGCCACTAGGTCACGATGTCATCGACAAATGACATGAGTTCAAATCTATCAAACATCAAAATAAAAATAAAAATTAAAATGATAATGATAATAATAAGGCCCATGATAAACAACAATTTTTTTTGGGAGCCTCTATTGGCATCCCAAGACTTGCTTTTCATCCCCCACTTATTTTACATTTTAAAGTTTTATGAAAATTATAGAAGGTTTTCATAAAAACTAATCACGCATTCTATTAGAAAATATCATTTTGAACAACTTTTTAGACGAAAGTAAAAAGTCTACTTAAATGATAGATTTTGGAAAAATTTTCTTCCAAAAAGTTGTTCAAAATGATTTAAACAACGTGATTTGTTTTTATGAAAACTTTATATATTTTTCATAAAATATTAAAATGTAAAATAAGTAAGGGATGAAAAGTAAGTTTTTGGGTGCCAATAAAGGCCTCCTTTATTTTTATTTTTTTGGTGGTATTCGCCGTGAAAACGGCCCAATATATACAGTGGGGTGAAGTACGTTGAAAATAAACACACTACAACACTCTTGGTGGCCATGCCCACTCAGGAATTCCACTACTATAGGATGGGCGATGGCAGCCATCAAATGCCCTCTGAGTTAGGGGTATCCATGTGCTAGATGACCCATGAAGCCCAACTGTTCTGGCCCGATATTTAGCAATCACAGGCCACAAGGCCAACAAGCCACTGCAACATATCAATTTCGAAGGAGTAGGGAAATAATATTGTTTAGGGTTTGCAAGGGGTGTGTTTAGAATAGGGGTTACCAAGCTAAACCAGACAGTAAAATCAAACACTGATTCAAAAAACTCATCCAAATCTGTCTCTTGCCCGTTGAAGACATCCCAATTCATCTAAGAGCATGGTAGGGTATGTTTTCCAATTTATCCAACTAAAAATCGTGTATTTAAGAAGCAGATTAGGCACTTGTTTACCTAAAAACAAAACAAAAAAGCAAAAGATTACGACCTGCATAAATGTCTTAATTTTTATATTGGTAAATGTCCAACCATTAGGCCCACTAAAACCTATAATGAGAATAAAGCTTCAATGCTAACCTACCTAAATCTAAAAATAGAAAATTACTTGATGGAACGGGTATATACGCACCTTAAACACGAGATATTATTCACCTAGTTATTATGTAATCAAAAATCCTCTCCATTGCAATGAACGATCCAATGAGATCTAGACCATTTACATCATATGGGTCACACATGTTTTGATAGATCTTACGTGGTATAAATGGTTTCAAGTTCATTAAATTGTTCATTTAGTCCATTAAATTAAAAGGATCTTTTCCCCAACATGTAATAGGTGGAATGTTAGAAGAGTGCACAATGCGTCTAAAACATGAAATTTTTTTTCTTGAAACACATACAACATATTACGCAAGACATGATGGGTAGTTTGTTTAAGGAGCTTAATTATATACCTATCACATGAAATAATATCTCTTAGATTTTGTCCTAATAAATAGGGAAAATTACAAATAGGTCTAGTTATAAGCAAACAATTACAGTTCAATTATAATTAGTAGTCGTTCTTAATTAAGTTAATAATCATTTACTAATAAGTTTAGTAATCATTTGTATTGAAATAAATAAGAAGATAAAATGTTTTTGAAAGATGATTTGTTTCTAGGGGGACATAATATTAGGGGTGTTCATGGTTTAGGTTAAAACCGAAAACCAAACCGAACCAAACCAAACCGGTCGGTTTGGTTTGGTTTTTTTGTCATTAGGTTTGGTTTCGGTTTCAATTTTAGAAAACCGAATTGAATTGGTTTGGTTTTGGTTTTCATGTTTAAAAAACCAAACCAAACCGAAAAACCGAAAAAACCGAAAAATATATAATATATATATATAATTTTATTTTATATATTATACATCAAATTTTAATTTGTAATTTGTTGATTTTAAGTTTCTTATTGTTTTTCCCATTTTAGCTTAGCATGTATTAAATTAGTTATTAATGTTGTGTGAGATAATGGCATGTATTAATTTGGAGATTTAAACTTGGATTGACATATGTCAATTTGTTTCCATTTTGATACAATGTTTAATGTTTTTTTTTAGTTGCTAATGTAATGCTGTTATTAAAAATGTTTTAATTTGGAGTTTGGCATGTCATTTTTTTCATTTTTTAATTATTTGTTGCTACTTGATTGGTTAAAACCGAAACCGAACCGAACCGAACCGAATTTTTATAGTTTGGTTTGGTTTAGTTTTTTAATAGTATGGTTTGGTTTTGGTTTGAAAAAAGTAAAACCGAAGTATAATGGTTTGATTTGAAAAGTATCCCAAAACCAAACCAAAACCGAACCACGAACACCCCTAGGACATATAGGACTGTCAAGTGAAATAATAATTTATCTTAAATATGACATTTCTAAAATTGATTCTAATACAAAAAAATATATATATTAATATTATAAAATAAAATAAAATAAATAAAAAATGAGTTTGATTCACCGCTCTCACATGGGTATAGATCTCAGGCGTGAATCTACAGTTGTAGGTTCCATCCCTATGGCCTATGGGGGAAAAAAAGAAAAATGAAATTACCCCTAGAGCTACTCATGGTTCCAAACCTACATTTACTGTCATCCATCATACCTCAACCTGCAAGTCAATGGGCCAATATAAATGCCGTTTCATGCTTCAAGCAGTAAAAGAGGGATGCGCTAAGTAAGCATAGAGTAAATGACGGACCACCACCTAGCACACTTCTCATTAAAACGACATCGCCACTGTACTGCCATACAGAGGTCGGTAGCCCATCGTATGCGCATTGCGCACCATGTGGACGCTAGCAGCCCCACTGCTCACATGCCCTCCACCATGCGCAGATTCAGCTTAACGACACGTGTCGGGCGTGCTTCCCTCCTCCAAAGTCCAAAAAAACGCCTTATTTGTGCGGGTTGGAGCGGTGGCGCCGCCGACGACGAAGCGCCCCGGTCCAATGAAGGATTTTCCCACAATAATATCTTGGCCACGTCACCATCCAGCTCAGCATGGCTCCGTTCACGAAGTCATGTTCAGTGCGGCCCACTAAGTCCTTTTGTCGGTTCATGCCTGTCGTATCCCCCACCACAATCTCTTTTTCCACTGTCCAAGTTCCAGCGTGCCTCGGCGAAAACCTATGTCGACCGTCTGATGTATGATGATGTATAACACATATATATGTGCATGTTACATGATCAATCGACATAACAACATTGTACATTCGTACATGATGGCTAACATGACGTGTGTGTGTGAGAGCGGGCATGCAAGGATGATCCAAGGTGTCAGCGGCATGGACGGTGGATATGATTGCAACCCCAAATCTTGAGGAGACTTGTGGCTACCACTGGCATTTCCAAACAGTTATAATGAAGGGAGATGTTATGGTCAATCGCGGTGGTCGAATCGCCGCGAGTTGATTGCTGAGTGCATAATAAATATATATGTGAGAAAAATTTATATATAACTGTAACACGAATGATGTGGTAAAGTAAGATTATCGGAATAATTTTTTATCCCATAATTTCACTTTATTTAGTTTTTATTAACATGTGATATCACGTAGCCGTGTCACAGTTATATGGAAAACTCACTCATATATGTGGGTCTAATCATAGAATGGTTTTTTTTTTTTTAATGAATAATTCAAGATGAGAGAGTGCAGGAAACTGTTTTTTTGAAGTGCAAATAATATATATGCGGGAAACTGTTTTTTTGAAGTGCAAATAATCTATATATATATATATATATATATATAAATAATATATATGCGGGAAACTGTTTTTTTGAAGTGCAAATAATATATATATATCTTGTTTTCTTTTTACTTGAACTTGAAAATTATATTGGTCTTGTCCTTCTTTTGCTACATTTTTTTTTCTCCTGAGTTCATAGTTTGGATCAAGCTATTTGATTTTTCAAACTCAAAGACTACTGCTTCTTGATTTTTCTACCGTTGATTCATCAATGTTTGTTTAACCTGGCTAGTTTATCTTTATTAATTTACCTTACATTTTTTTTTTCCTAGTTTGGATAAATTTATTTGATTTTTCAAACTCAATGATTGTTAGTTTTTTTTTTCATTTTGAGCGTCATTCTCATTGTTTGATTTGAGCGTCATTTTCGATTGGAAATTTGATACTAATAAGAAAGTGGTTTTTTGGTCTTTTTAGTATAGATGTGCAAGATTTTTGAGGATTGTTTTTTTTAATTAGCAAATGGAAAAACGACATGTCAATCGTTCCCTTATTTGGCTTGTATATCATGGCTTACGTACTAGGCTAGTAGCGCTCTATCTAAAATCTCACCCTTAGCCATGAATTTTTTTTTTTTTTTTAACTTAGATTAGTGAAAAGTCTATTCTACAAAACTTATGAAGGCATAAGTTCATGAGGAAAACTTATGCAGCCATAAATTTACTTTTTAAGTGAAACGTGAGTATTTTAATGAAAGGTTTAATGCATAAAGTCATTATTACCCTCGAGTGTCTTTTCTTTTTCTTTTTTTTTTTCTCAATAGCATAACTTTTTTGTACATATCGGTTTTCGATAACACTTATATGTTTGGAATTTATTTGTCAAAACCTTCAAAATAAGACACATAATAAATAAGAAATTATGTAAAAAAATAAAATAGTTACATTGGCCAAATGTAATTATTTTTAGAAACAGCTATATGTTAATAAATATTTACATGTAACTATTTCAAAAACAATTAAACCGATTAATTAGTTTGTGACTACATTAGGAGTTAAATTATAAATAAAACAATTAATTTTAATTGTTGTGAGTAAATAAATTTAATTAGTTTTGAAAAAAATTGTGATTAAATTTAAGTATTTTTTTCATTAAAAAAATTTAAATTTAACTTTTTCAAAATAGTTACATGGACTCCGTTGAAATGTGTTCAAAACCATTCAAATATTCAACGTGTAAATATGTTATCCTAAAAATATATGGATTCAATGTATTTAATGGAGAAACTTCAAGCTACTAGAAAGTTGATAGATTGTTGATGAAACCTTAGAGATTTTGCCATTGTTGGTGGAGGGTTGTCTATGGAGGAAGATTGCTCATTCTTTGCTTTGCTTTGAGAAACCTGTGAGAGAAAGTGCAGTTGGGGTGGAGCAAGAGTGGGGAGAGGGTATTTTGGTCCGAAAGGATTTAAGTTGGACTTGTCACTGTACAATAATATCTCATGGACTTATAGTTACAAAAGTCCAGTAATAAGGATTTGTGGTCAAAATCCCCTTTTTCTTTCCCTTGAGGGGTTTTTTGTCAAACCTGAAAACCTAGCCAGCTGAGGATAAGTCTGGTCAATTTTGATTTCAAACTGTTTAATAAGTCTCGATCTTTTTCTTATCAAACAGTTCAGTTTTGTTATGAAAGTAAGGCATAAATACAGTTTTTTGCAAACCAACTGTGAGTTGGTTTATTGAAAAATTAGATAACAATCATGAACTAGACCTAGTCCAATCCAATTTTTGAAATTCCCAAGTAGGCCCTGAGGTTACAAATATATAATCAACACCAACAAGGCTACAATGAAGGACCACTATATATATATATATATATATTTTTTTCTAACCCCTATCATTTTTTTTTTCCTTCATATAAATTTTTCAGGAAATTCCCAAAAAATTAGGGAAATATATATTTTTAAAAATTTAAAAATTGGTTAAATAATTTTTTTGATTTTTCAAATAAAATTTTTTTCCCTATTTTTTTGGGAATTTCTTGGATTTTTTAAAATATTTTTTTAACATTTATTTATAATTTTTAAAAATTAAAAACCTAAAATTATATGGGTGTGACACGTGGTAGAAGAAGCCATTATCTTCTTTCTTGGAACGGGTTCCCAACAAACCCGAATCATACATTATCAAATCTCCACTTTTGAACCTTAATATCTTATTCAATTCTTAACTAAATTGAGTTATTGGAAAGCCAAATTAAAGAGCTCGTGGGGTTCTAAAAAGGTATTCTAATGGTTCAACAAAAAATGCTCAAAATAATGTGGGATTTTAGTTCCAAAAATACAGGTCGTAACTTGTTTTCTACTAATTCTAACCCAAAAACTTCTCTCTTCAATATCTCCTTTGTTTCTCAACGAAATAAGGTGTTTCAAAAGCCGTTTTCAAGATTATGCAAAACTCTACAAGTCTATATAAATCAAACATGAATTTTTGTTTTGAAAAACCAATCTGATTTAATGGTCTCAACTCTGTTATATACACATGCACCCAAGATGACAACGTTATGCTTAGGGTTACGCTTGAGGTGAGATTTAGGGAGGAGGAGATTGGAGAGAAACTAAATAGAGAGAGTGTGCATGAAGAAGGTGCTTTTTCTAAGAGTTGGTAGAGACAGAAAGGAACAAAAATGAGAAAGAAGAGAGAACTAGTAGATAAAGAGTGTGCATGTGCGCCACGTGTGCTCCACCTTAGTAAGCACAGTGCTATCATGTCCATGTTTCGCAGTAGCTTCGATTAAGGGGTTTATGTTAATGGGCTCGTCGATGAGGATGAGGAGAGAAGCGGAGAATGGTGGCAGCAGATCTGTATTTAACAAACAAGGGGGGTATTACAGAGAAAAAAATGACTAATCACAGAGGCTATGGTTGCTTCTAAGCATTAAAATAAAAAAATAAAAAAGGAAAGAGAGGTGGTGATGGATTGTGGACGCTGTTGGGGTTTGCATCGATTGGTCGTCCCCTTCTTCAATTTTTTGTTTTTATTTATTTTTTTGCATATAGTGTTTGATTAAATTAAAATATGTATATACACACACATATATAGTTGTCCAAAAAAAAAAAAAACACCTTGGAATTGTCAGGAGTGGGGGAATTCATTGGTTGGTTGTAGTGGGAGTTGGCTGGGCATAATGTTTGATTAAATTAATTTTTTTGTTAAAAAAATAAAATAATAACACACACATGTCTAGAAAACTCCATGGATGAGCATGCCGACAGTGATAGCGGCGTGGGTTTCGTGCTTACGATGAAGGTCGAAAAAAATAGGGTTGGCTAGAGGAGTTAGACAACGATCAATCTGGATCTTATCAAGCATGTGTTTCGTTAATTCATTTTATTTCATCCCACATGGCGTAGGTCGTATAGCCTCACAATAGGAGGGTATAAGAACTCATTTTTATTTTTATTTTTTATAAATTGTCGAATATTTATGAGAAAAATATGAGATATTAAATTCTATCATTTTAAAATTTTATCGTTGGAAAAGTGTTTTGAAAAAAATGTAATGTTAGCTTGCCTCACAGTTTTGTCCTATATTTTGTCTTATTAAGAGCATCTCCAATGGTGAGGTATATGATGTGCTATTGCTATATTATAACATTTAGCATAAGTTGGGTTGCTCCAATGGTGAGCTAAATGCATGTGCTAAATATAGAAATAGCTCACTCTTGTGCTATATTTGGCATAAGGGTGAGCTATTGCTATATTTGCCATGTTAGATTTCCTTCCCTTTCTTAGCAACCAAACACACCACTCCCTTTATTTCTCAACAACTAATACAGCAGCAAATATGAAAAATCAGATATTTCTCTTCTTCCATTTCTAAAATTTTCTCAATAACCAAACAACTCTAAAAATACAATATTTTCAAACATAATATTGAAATCTTATTAAAAAAAAAAAAAAAAAATCAGAACAAACCCTTCTGTTTAGCCCATTCGTCCCACTTCAAGCAACCTCACATTCAAAAAACATACCCTTCTTGAGCTACCGTTGAACTAAATCACATATTTGAGTTCGTCTCTTGCTTTCAAGCATCTCAATTTCCTCAACTAATAATCTTTTCTCACTTTCTGCATAACCCCTTTTTGCATACCCTTTTTCAGTTAAGGCTTGTTGCACACAGTTTAAAAAATAGCACACCATATATTTGCACCATTGGAGCACCTTGTGCTAAATTATAGCATTTGGCACTGTAGAATGTGCTAAAATAACAATAGCTCACCATTTTTAGCTCACATGACTGGAGATGCTCTAAGTGTATTCAAAAGGAATTTAATTTGTAGAATTTAATTATATTCAGTGGATCCCATAATTTTACTATTTCAAATGTATTTAGTAGGACAAAATATGAGACAAAGTGTGGGGGCAAAGTAGCATTACCCTTTGTTTAAAATTCCAAATCCCTTGTCCAAACAATCTTCTAACCCCCATCTCTCTCTCACTCTCATATTAGTATAAGACCATGAGTGAATCTTCCATGTGATTGTGACACGGTCACGTAGTGTCATGAACTAATAAAAATTAAATAAAATAGGATTATTAATATAACTTTCGATCCCACAATCTCAATTTTCTTAGTTCCTGTTGGCCCGTGCACTATGTGATCATGTAGCAGTTATATACGGAAGTTTTTCTCTTGGACCACATAGACATGGTGTCAGCGTGAGACCCATTTGGGTACCGCACCCTGTCTAGGCATGCCATTTTTGGGTATTAATTAGGAAAACAGTCTCAAAAATGTAAAAATTCCCTTTTATTTATTTATTTAATTAATTATTTACTCCGTAATATTCTAATACTCCGTACCAAGGATGGGATTGTGGTTTGCTAACCTGCCATAAGGGCCCACACATATTACATCACACCCACCAGCCCCATCACCATATGTCACGAGTCACATGTCATGTCATGTCATATCATGTCATGTATGTGGGCATGTTATGCTGCCGATCACTGCATATAGATGAGGGTGTGATGATGAAGTTGCCTCATAAAAATAAAATAAAATAAAATATTTAATTTAATTTAATTTATTTTTACTCTAGTATAAGCCTTAAAAATCGAGGCGCATGCAAAACCTCATCATGCTGTCCTCTATGACCCACGCAAAACTCTCTCATGCCTTTTGTTTTTTTTTAAGCTTCTGATTCCCGCATTAACTACCTTTTACGCCCCTCTCCTTTGTACTAATTTACACCCTTCACCTTCTTCCCCTACTTCCTCATCATCATTACCCTTATCCCCTAAAATGGGCTTTTGACAAATTTGCCACTCTTAAATCTATGGGAGTCCATCCTATAAGTTTGGCTTTTATTATTTATTTGTTAAATATTGTTTTGACTTTTTTAATTGTTTTATTTTTATATTTGTTATTAATAAGACCTAGACTTTTAATTCAACCCTCAAGATATAGATAAGATTACTATTTGTTAAATATCAGTTAACGGTCCGAATAAAGTTGAATGATAATTGATTTTAAGAGAGCATGTGGTTTTAAAAAAGTGGGAAATTAAACTCAAGACTTTTGTTTATTAATGCATAAGTCTTAAGAGTTAGGAGCCATTGGTTATTGTCTGATTTGGTTTAGTTGATGCTCTAGATAAACATAATGGGTGATTAGTTCCAAAGAATGAGAGAAATTGAAACTATAACTTTCCGATTGTTTAAATTTAAGTTCTAAGAGATACTAATATGTTTTAAATATGTAAATATATTATGTGTGTTCTAAGTATGAAATAAAACTATATTCTTCGTTTGAACCAAATGAATACTCAAATATATCAAACTGGCATTTTTTTGTAAAGTTGTAGAGATGACTATTGAGGCAGTCACCTTTTTTTTTTTTTTTTTAAATTGTTTTACCATTGATTTTTATAACTGTTTATTGATTAAGACATTAGTATCAATCCGCCACTTAAATTTCCACCATTGGAGCTATTGGTCCATAAAAGAAATTTTTTAGAAAAAAATAATGCAGCAAAGGGTAAAAGAATAAGGTGCATGGCCAAATAGGGTAATTTAGCAATTCCGGTAACTTTCCAGGTTATTTGATTTGAAAGCATCGAAAGGGCATTTCAGTCCAAACAAGATCTTCCATTTTTTCAAAAAAGTTTCACTCGCCACCCATTTCCCTACACAGTGGAGTGTAAGACCTCTGAGCCGAAAGTGACGAACCAATGAAAAAACACACAAAACACAACGACAGCAACAGCAAACAGATGAAAACAAAAGCAAAAACAAAAGAAAAAGCACTTTCCTCTGTCTCGAATTAGGGTTTTTTTTTTTTCATCCTCCACTTTCTCTCTCTCCCTCTGCTTTTAAAAAATAAAAAAAGAAAGTGTTTTCACTTCGATTCGCTCGAAAACACAAATCAAAAAGATCAAAGCTCTCGGAGTAATAATAATCACCATGGCCGAGCATGAGATCTCGCAATAACTGCAACAAATTTCAGCTCCATTCTGTTTGCCAGTGTTTTTGTTTTGTTGTTAGAAAAAATGTTTCAGAGGTTGGGAACGATTGGCGAAAATCAACGGAGGAATATTCGCAGCGATTTTGAGTTCGTTCTGTGTATCAGAGGGAAAGTTTGGATCTTGTGAGGGAATATCTTGTTCGAATCCAGAGGGGAATCGGTCGGTCAGCTGAGTCGAATCGGTGCAGATAGGGAAAAGAGAACAAACAAAAGCTTCAAATCTCGAGGAACTTCTGGTGTGAGGGAGGGAAAAAAGAAAAAAACAAAAAAAAAAAACACTCTCTTTGTTTTCATCTCGTCTCTGCGTTAATTTCGTGGGGTTGGGAAAATACGACAGCAGATGCTCTTGGAAAATGCTTTTGGTGCTTTTGTTTTCATGTTTTAGGAAACGGGATTCAGTGCTTCAAATGTTTCTGTGAAGTTAGTACAGTATTAGCTTTGAGAGGTTTGGGTTTCAGCTCCGATCTCGAAAGATAGATACTTTCTTGTGTTTGCTGCTGCCTCATAGTGAGCAAGGAAGGATAACAACGTCTGCGTTTGGAATGAGTTGTTGCTGAATATATATATTTATCTTTTTATCTATATATAATAGATATAGGCGTTTGTGTGTATTTCATGGTCTGAAGCTTTGAGCTAGAATACGAAGTCTTTATTCAAATATCAGAAGAGAAGCTACTTGGGTTTTGTTTTGGTGTTTGTGGGGTTTTGAATTTTGACGTGATGATGGCAATGTCCTGCAAGGATGGTAAACCGGGGTTGGACAATGGGAAGTATGTCCGGTACACACCTGAGCAGGTTGAAGCCCTCGAGAGGCTGTATCACGAATGCCCCAAACCCAGTTCGATTCGCCGGCAGCAGCTGATTAGGGAGTGTCCTATTCTCTCCAACATCGAGCCCAAGCAGATCAAAGTTTGGTTCCAGAATAGAAGGTATGCTGGTCTCACAGCAAAATTTGCTTTCTGTTAACCTCTGTTTGGTTGCCGAGAAAATTGATGAAAAGAAAAAAAAAAAAAAAGAAGATCTTTATACATTTTCTTTTCGTACATTTCCTGGAAATCCCTTCATTTGGTTAGTGAGAAAAATGAGGAAAAGATGAGAACATTAATTTCAAGTCCCAAATAATGAAGAATCTAACATTTCAGAGTTGTATAAAGCTCAGTTTGGAGTGAGGGTTTCTGGGGTTTTAGAGTCATATAATTATTGAAAAATGTAAGATTTTGCATTCATTTCTTTTCATACATTTTCTCGGCAACCAAAGGAAGCATTAACTGATCATCTTGCCATGCATTATTATTGACAATGCATTGTGCACCTCTGTTTTGTTTCCTTCAGATGCAGAGAGAAACAGAGGAAAGAGGCCTCACGCCTCCAAGCTGTGAATAGGAAGCTGACCGCCATGAACAAACTTCTAATGGAGGAGAATGATAGGTTGCAGAAGCAGGTGTCACAATTGGTGTATGAGAACGGTTACTTTCGCCAACATACCCAGAATGTTAGTATCTAATTTTTTTAAATTTTTTTTAAAGTAAGTTTTCTTGCTTCCAATCAAAGTATATGATGAGCTAAATGTTTATAATACCCTTGCTCTAGAAATCATCTGGTTTTAATTTTTAATTTTAATTTTTTTAAGTATGTGTGTTTGAAGAATAAGAGGGTTGTTCAGTGTCTAAGAAAGCAAAAAACATGACTCATGGAGATAATCGTACAAGACTTAAATTGAGTTGATTGCTGTATTTTCATTTCATGAACCAGACCATGTAGAATATAAAATTTTTTACTTTCCTTTATTTTAATTATTTATTGATTTATACCTTGTATTCGGGATTATCTGATTTTTGAGGGTTTGTTTTCTTGGCATTCTTGCAGACGACGCTTGCCACCAAAGATACAAGTTGTGAATCAGTGGTGACGAGTGGTCAACACCATTTGACGCCGCAGCATCCGCCAAGGGATGCTAGTCCTGCAGGGTTAGTGGGAATATGGTTGTTGGGTCCCTTTCTGTCTTCGTGCTTTGTGACCACCTTGTTGTTTGTGTTTGTGGCTTGTAAATTGATGCCTTGTATTTTTTCCAGGCTTTTGTCCATTGCAGAAGAGACTTTAGCAGAGTTTCTTTCAAAGGCTACTGGAACTGCTGTTGAGTGGGTCCAAATGCCTGGAATGAAGGTATCTCTCAAACCTTTTTTAAGACATTATATATTTAGATAATAAAGTAGGTTAGAATTATGAAAAAAATTAAGTAGGTTAGGGTTATAAAAACTGGACAAGGGAATAATTAATATTTTTATTTTTATTTATTTTTTGGTTAACTAACATTTTATTTTTATTTTTATTTATATTTATTTATTTTTATAAAAATTTTATATGATCCGTAGCCATATAAACTTTATTCTACTAAACAATTAGTGAAAAAGATTTTTTTTTAATGATGATTTTTTTTTTTAATAGCCTGGTCCGGATTCCATTGGAATCGTTGTTATTTCTCATGGTTGCACTGGAGTGGCAGCACGAGCCTGCGGCCTGGTGGGTCTAGAACCCACAAGGGTAAGTCCACCTAGTTATAATTTTTCGTTTCTTCCCTTTATTTTTATATCTCTAGTGTGAGTTTATGATATGGTATACTTGGCAATGTTACTTCTAGGTTGCAGAGATCCTCAAGGATCGGCCTTCATGGTTTCGTGACTGTCGAGCTGTGGATGTTGTGAATGCACTGCCCACAGCTAATGGTGGAACCATTGAACTGCTGTACATGCAGGTAGATACCAGTTATTGTGTACCTATCAAGTCTGATGGAGCACTTAAGTGTCCAATTTGTTAATGAAATTCTGCATTTGTTTGATGATTTAGCTTTATGCACCAACAACATTGGCGCCTGCTCGTGACTTCTGGTTGTTGCGCTATACTTCCGTTCTGGAGGATGGCAGTCTTGTGGTATGTGGTTATGAAATCTTCATTCGTTGTATGACACTGACTAAATATTGTAGTCCTTCTAGCTGCTTTTCTATTTTGCTGCCCTCATCCAAAATCTTCTTGAGAAATTGGTCTAATAATGTCAGGCTATATACTCAGGTCTGTGAAAGATCGCTTAAAAACACTCAGAATGGTCCAAGCATGCCACCGGTGCATCATTTTGTGAGAGCAGAAATGCTGCCAAGTGGGTACCTGATAAGACCTTGTGAAGGGGGTGGTTCAATCATACACATCGTTGATCATATGGATTTGGAGGTAAAAAAGTCTTCCTCTTTTGTGTATTTGAATAATCTCCTTTCCTGTACTTGATGATAAAATATATGTTATACACTTATACCAACTTATGATTAATAACAATAACAATAACATGTTCATTTCATCAACCAGCCCTGGAGTGTGCCTGAAGTGTTGCGTCCACTGTATGAATCATCAACTGTGCTTGCTCAGAAGACAACAATGGCGGTAAGATTGTAGTTTATTTTTATTTTTATATTACTGCTATGCTCAATTGAACACCTTAACTACTGAGAAATTTTACAAATGATCTTTTCATCAAAGACAAGGACGATTATAATGATTGAGGAAGATAGTACTCCTTGATGATGTCATTCTTATATTGATTCAGGCTTTACGCCAGCTGAGGCAGATAGCTCAGGAAGTTTCTCAGTCTAATGTCACTGGTTGGGGCAGACGACCTGCAACCTTACGAGCGCTTAGCCAAAGGTTGAGCAGGTTAGGCTTAATTTTTTGATGTCATTTCACTGTCCTGTTTGTTGCTCTCAGCTATTCAGAATCTGATAATCATTTCTGGCAGGGGTTTTAATGAGGCTCTTAATGGGTTTACTGATGAAGGGTGGACAATGATGGGAAATGATGGCATGGATGATGTTACTATCCTTGTAAACTCATCTCCTGAGAAACTAATGGGTTTAAATCTTTCCTTTGCTAATGGATTTTCAGCTGTCAGCAATGCGGTCTTATGTGCCAAAGCATCAATGCTTTTACAGGTCAGATCACCAGAATGATCCATTCTATATGTTCTTTTCACTGGGAAACAGTTGGAAGTGAAAATAGAGAATACTTTATTACTAAATTATGTTGTCTGTACTACATTGATTATTTAAATCAGTGAGTGGCCTGTCAAATTGGCAAGTACAATTCTATTGTCATGGAGAGTATTGGCAATTTGCTTTTTATTTTTCGTTTTGTGAAGGTATCATTATGGCCATTTATCTTCTTTTTCTTCTTCTTCTTCTTCTTCTTCCTGGTGTCCCTTTTAATTGGATATGCCAATATAGACATAGCTGACGACCCGATGCAATGTACACAGGCACCCAAACTGTTGGTCATATCCCTACACCCCATACCTCTATGGCCTATGCTACATGGGCATGGTCATTTGTCTCTTTTGGTGGTTGGGTTGGTTATCTGCTGGGTTCTATCTCTGTGGTCTGGGATATATTCTTTCTTTTATTTGTTACTTGTTTAGTACATCTGTGTATCACAAAAATCCAGACTCCAGTCTTTCTCATTTTTTCTTCTTTGCTGTCCAAATATCGATCCTAACCTATGTTGGGAGGCATTTTCTTAAAATCGATTTTATTTTCATAAATTGAATTGTCTGGTTTATTTTACAACAATGCCAATGATCATTATTTTGTAGCTCCAAAGTTGCAAAATGCCAAAATGTCTTTTGCAGTGATCATCACCTCAGAAAATATCTACTGACAGCCTGACAGTATAATGAATGAATTATTTTTGCACTACTTTGTAGATTCAATGATGATGAAACTTACATAGAAAGTGGAGCATTATATATATCCATTTATATAGAATGGTGCTATGCGTAATGGTTAAAGTTCACCGTAAGCTAGCCGGTGATAGGGACCTTTATTTTTCAACATAGCTGTCACTTCTTAAATTCTGGCCAAACATGGGACCCAGTGAAAATTCATTAATATTTTCACTTGTGACCTGTAGCATTTTCTATATTTATATATTTTATGTGAGGTAAGGTAATTTTGAAATGATTGTTCCAAATTTTTTGTGAATCTAGTCATATTTTCATTTTATGTGATTCAAGGCAATTTTTGAAATGATTAATGCAATTTTTCCTGAAATCTTGTCATATTTGCAAACCTCATCCTGCTGACCTGCTCATCTTCATTCTTCTCGTATATTTTTCACTTCTTATTTTAGGGTTAATGCTTGACCATTCCTGTTCTGCTGTGTGCTATTCCTTTTTACAGAATGTGCCTCCTGCAATACTTCTTAGGTTCTTGCGTGAGCACAGATCAGAATGGGCAGACAACAATATTGATGCTTACTCAGCTGCGTCTGTTAAAGTTGGTCCCTGTAGTTTGCCAGGATCTCGAGTTGGAAGTTTTGGGGGTCAAGTTATACTTCCACTTGCTCACACCATTGAGCATGAAGAGGTCAGCCAGTTGCTAACAATTTACTGCAATCAACATTAGTTGGTTTATTATGTTATTTATCCAATTCAACATTTTAAAAGCCTTTTCCTCCTTGTATGTGATTTATGTCTTTGGGCTTATCAGTTCTTGGAGGTCATTAAGCTGGAAAGTCTTGGCCAGTGTTCTGAAGACACAATGATGTCTAGAGACATGTTTCTCTTGCAAGTAAGTATTATTTTTTTGAGTTTTTCTGATATGCTACATGTGAATTGTGGTGATCATAAATAAAAATGCTTGTGCTAGAGCAAGCAATAGCCTGCTTGTCTTAGAATCCAGCTTGGGACAGTCTAAAGAACACCCAATATGAGCTCTTTTAATAGCCTTAGTTAATTATTGTTTAGGGATAGATTTTTCATGTTTCAGCTTAGACTGGCTTGTTTTGTTCATGTGTTGTTCACTTATATATGCTAGCACCCACCTGCTGTGCACATGTTCAGTGTAAGCTGTCCTACTAAATGAGTGTTGATAATAGTAGGTACTCATATCCACTCGTGTGTATGCACTTGAGAAACTTATTAAAAAATAAATAATTATTTTTACTTGTAAAAATTTTCATTTTGATTTTTCAAATGTACTGAATGAATATTGGAGGCTATATGAAATAATTGATCTAAGTTAAAACTAATAACCTAAACTATAGCATTAATTTCTGTCTGCTTTTATTTGTGTGCTTGGTCTGGAATAAGTCTATTTAAGTAGACTCCGTTATTTTCCATGTGATTTCATTTTTTGAATGTGTTGTTTGATCAGCTCGTCATTTACGAATGATCACCTGGGTAGTGAACTAATAGCTGGGATGGATTTGTGAAGATAGTTCCCACAAATGCATATTAGGGTATTTGCAGGATTGTGTTTCATGCTTCAGAGAAATTTGTTTTTTTGTTTTGGTCACAAGTTGCAACTTGCAACTTGCAACATCTGTGTTTTCCTATATTCCAGACTCAGAACTCTTCATGGGTCCTATGATTAATTGAAGCCACTTTATAAAGAAACAAATTATTTGCAAATGCGGTGACCTTTTGTGGAATAGTAAGCAAAATTTTTGATATTGAAGCTATAATGAAATTTAGTGTTGCCCATGGTTGGACTGTGGTAAGACAATGAATGGTTGGGCCCTCTTGTTAAATAATAAATATATAAGAGAAAGCTTTAATGCTGGAAAGATAAATAGAACATTGTTGACACGATTTGTGGATGTTAATGAGATGTTGAGAAATAAAACTGGGTGGGAAGCTTGATCAACAGTTCCAAATATTTGGACTTCAGTAAAAATGCTGGAAGATGAAATTGGTCTTTGAAGATAATGAAGACATGGAAAGGAAGACACAACTTTAAAATGATATAATTTTAAACTGGCACCATTGATTGTCATGAAAATGGTATAAATTGAACTCTCAACCTTGAATGACAAAAATCGTGAAATTTTGGGTTCCATTTTTTTCCCTCTTAGTTCAATTTTATTCACATATGCATCAGATTCCGCTTGAAATTTGATTCTGTTATATCATGAGATGAAAGTATTGCAAATGTGGGGATGTTTGTTTTTCATCCTGGATTATTGGTGGGAAGTAACTTTCCCTTTCGTTGAAAAGCAAAGAGTGTAACAACTCGTTTAATTAGTGATGTTAATATTTATTGGCATTCTTGCTGAACTTCCCGTTTCTACTGTTTTGATAGCTGTGCAGTGGAATGGATGAGAATGCTGTTGGCACCTGTGCTGAGCTCATATTTGCTCCCATTGACGCTTCTTTTGCTGATGACGCACCTCTTTTGCCTTCTGGTTTTCGCATCATTCCTCTTGATTCTGGGAAGGTTGTTATCTAAATCCCATATTAATGTTTTTGTATTCTCTATTGTTTTCTTACTTTTTTTGTTGGATTTTCTTAGTTGATGCACTCCAAATTGATGCAGGAAGCTTCCAGTCCAAATCGTACCCTGGACCTTGCTTCTGCTCTTGAGATTGGGCCAACTGGAAATAGAGCACCCAATGATTATTCTGCTAATTGTGGTAGTATGAGATCTGTGATGACAATAGCATTTGAATTTGCATTTGAGAGCCACCTGCAAGAAAATGTGGCATCCATGGCTCGGCAATATGTCCGCAGCATTATATCATCAGTTCAGAGGGTGGCATTAGCTCTTTCGCCTAATTTAAGTTCCCAAGGTGGTCTTCGGTCACCACTGGGTACTCCTGAAGCGCACACACTTGCTCGTTGGATCTGCCACAGCTATAGGTATGTCACTTGAGTTTTTTAACCTGGTATTCGTGCACATAGAGTTTGGATGAGAGCAATGTTTTTGCTGTAGTTTATTTTTTGTGGCCTGTGGTGTCAATAACTCAGGCTCAGGTTTAGTATATCAAAATTGCAAGTGCAAACAGATAACTAAAGAGATATACAATGAATGATTAGTCAATATATCTAATGCTCATTCCGAATCTTAAGAAATTAATTTCTATTTACTATTTTTCAAGGAATTTATTAATTGTAGTTTTCAAAAGGTTACTTTGATGAAAATTTTGAAAATTCTAATTTTTTGCCCACATTTATAAGGGAGGATCTTCTTATTCCAATAGAAAATGTGGAATTTAAATATTTAAATTGTTAGTTGTTGTTTTATTTATTTATTTATTTTTAGAACAAGTACTCTTCATATGTTTATTCAATTTGAATAAACATTTTCACCCCAAATATCAATATATCATTTATCAACTAGTAGTGAGTGAAGTGTTGGTGTGATGGAGCATGACATTGATATGCTTTACCAGACGTGGTGTTCTGCAAGAAAGGAAAGAAAAGTACTCCGTCTGTACTCCGTCTGTTCCTCTTTTATTGTCCTCTTTTCCTTTTTGAGATGTTCCAAAATTACTGTCCCATTCAAAAAGTCAATGACTTTTTTTAATTGATTTCCTAAAATACCCTTTCTCATGAGTATTTTACATCTTTCGAAGTTTTGTACACTTGAGGGCAATATTGGAATGTTAAATACATTTATATTAATGTAAAAGCATTTAAAAAGGTTTTCTAGAAAAGCTTGTTTTTCAAAGGGGACAGTCAAATAGGAACGGATGGGGTGTAAATTCGGGGCCTACGTTCTTTAATACCAAGTTTTAAGTGATTTTTGTTGGTCGAATCATAGTGATACCGAACTTTCAAGCTTGTGCCTAACAAAAAACGTTAGTCAAATCAGAGCGTCAGTTAATGATCACACTTTCCAAATTTAATGTCAAATTTTAATGTTTTCAAAATTGAGAATTTGCAATGCTAGGAAGTGTGGGCCCATTGGGCCAGTTGTGTAGCAAAATTACTACTATGTTCCATTATTGTCTGACAGATCGGTTATTTCTTGTTTCACAGGTGCTACTTGGGCGTAGAGCTACTCAAGTCCAATAGTGAAGGAAGTGAATCCATCCTCAAAACCCTGTGGGATCACTCAGATGCTATCATGTGCTGCTCTTTGAAGGTGTGCATTTCAACTATTTCACTCCTTTTTACTTTATGTTTTTCCTCTCCATAATTCTATGGAAATAAGGTTTATGTTCTTTGAGGAATTTTTTTATTTATATTTTTCTTCTGATCCTTGCATTTGTCTTTGATTGGAAAATGGCATTAGATACTCATCCAAACCTACATGACATCTAGTCTCTGGTGTGAGGGGTTTGAATTTGTGCATGTGTGCGTAAATGTATGCAATGTATTTATGCTTGTATGTATAATTGTTTGTGCACGTATACATATTTGCTTATGTATTTATACAGGACTATGGATATTTGTCAGATTGCATTGGGGTAATACCCAAATTTGACTTTATAATTATCTAATATTTATGATTATTGAATATTAAATTGGAAGAATATTTAATTCTTTGACTGGCTTTCTGGCATGGAATTGAAGGAGGTATGTTAGCTGTGATTGATGATCTCAATCTCCTCCTTCCATGCAGTGGAATGATATGGCCTTCATAAGTATATCTCTTTGTTGGTGTCTTGTGGTATCTTCATTTCACTGCTGTTCTGCTTATTAATGTAAATTTTCCCTCATTTAGATGATCACTTACTTCATGATTATTAATGTAGTTGTACATTCTAATTTGAATATGCAAGCTTTTCCTTGAAAAGACATTCAGTAAATTTTTGTTTCAATAGAGTTCTACTGGCAAATGGAACTTCTCACTTGTGCTACACTTGAAATTCTAATGTGTCAGCCATGTTATTGCTTTATGCGTATGGGTGTAGTGAAGTGGGTGGTGTTCTGTGAGTTTTTATTAATTGAGTAGAGTATGCTGGGCTGCTTGTGTTTATATGTTTGAGAATCGTGGTGTGTGAATCCAGCCCGGAAGCCAACAGACCTTTTGTCTAGGTGTAAATTTACTTGCTTTATCAATTGACCTCTTCTGATTTGGCAAACGTTCGATGGTTTAGGTGTAAATTGATGGTCGCTTCCTCACATGATGTGAACTCAAGAACTTTAATACATTTCAGGTTGCCCTTCAGATTTATTTAAATCAGAGTTTCAGGGAACTTTAATTGGTATAGTCGTATAGGTTCTCTCTTACCTTTGTTGCTTATACATTACACCTTAAGTAATTTCACTTTAGGCTTGAAAATGCACTCATTGCCAAACACAAAACTATTGTGCAAATCACATTTTTGGCCTCTTTTTGGGCTTTGGCTTCTTTGGAGTACAGTGGCATTCCATTTTTTGTTATCTTGTCTGAATGGTTGGCTGTATGTGGACTGGAGTGATTTTAGTTTTGATTTTCTTTTTCTATATATTTTTCTTTCTTTTACTGCTTTGTAGGACACCTCATTCTTTTATTTATTCTCTTCAATTTATAATATATTCTCTTTGTTGCTGATCCAAAAAAAAAAAAAAAAAAAAAAAAAGGTAGGTGCAGTTCCACCCTTATAAACGGCTAATATATCATCCACCATGAATTTGACATCTAAAATTCTCTTTTCATGCGCAGTCTCAGCACTGAACAAGTTTCAAATGCTAAGTTCAAGATGAATTCTCAGACTGGGAGTTTTATTCCATCTAGAAATAACTTCATATATAACCGGAGCATTCTCTCCAACTCTTTAAATCCTCCTAACACATCACAAATGAGATTCTAGAGAGCTTTTTTTACCATCATGAACAATTTAGGATACAATAAAATGATAACTAGAATTTAATGAAGCATGTTTTACTAGCTGAGCTTATTCGTCACCAAAGGAAAAAAAGGGGGATACTCTGTGTCTGTAATGAAACATCGCCAAACCTGTCCAGATTTATTATTGAATCTGTGTGTTCATCAAAAGAATAATGCAAATGCCTAGTTCTTTGTGGTTCAAATGCTTGAATACAATGTCAATTTCCTTTTCTATTGTCATTGTAATTTTCTTTTTCTATGGTCATCATGTTCTTACCTTTGAGTTTTTGGAGCAATGTAATTTAGAATTCACAATTTACGCAGGCATTGCCAGTTTTCACATTTGCAAACCAGTCAGGACTTGACATGCTTGAGACAACCTTGGTTGCACTGCAAGACATAACTTTGGAAAAGATATTTGATGATCATGGGCGAAAGACTTTGTGCTCAGAGTTCCCACAGATAATGCAACAGGTATAGCAGTTCCAAGAAATGAAATTAATATTCCATTTCTTTCCCCTTCATTTTTTTTTTTTTTTTTTTTTTTTTTTTTTTGGGATATAAGTCAATCACCTCATAATAAACCTTAACATCCTACCCAATAGAATAGGGTTTCCCACTCCAAGCTAAACCTATCACAGGGTCCAAGACTTGAAACCGGAACCTCCCCCACAAATGGGGAAGAAATGCCATTAGGCCAATGGGCCGTGGCAATGTTCCATTTCTTCAATATGATGGAATTGGAAAGCAGAAAACCTATGCTAGCATCAGTCAAAAATGAGGCTATGAAGTAGTCGAGTCATCAATAAATAATCTATGAACCGTGTTTCTTGAACTCCTGAAGTGATCCTATATATGATACAATATTCATTTTAGATGCAATGAAAAATTAAAATGAAATCCTTTTAATTGTTGTATAAGAAATGATAGAATGATATCATTTCCATGGAAAGTCCAAATGCCCCAATTCCCTGTTCTGTGCTTTCCTCATTTCTCACAGAAAATGAAATGAAAAACTTTTATTCTGGTCCTTGCTTGGTAGAATTATTGGACTTTTCTTCTGTAAGGTAAGTCATCGAACTTTTCCCTGGTTCTTTTGCTTCTACATCTTCTACAGACTGGTAGTATCTCTCTTTAGGAGTCAAATATTGCATTGATGTATATAGAATTAGATATTTAATAGATAAAAGCTCTGTTTTGATATCCCCCCCCCCCCCTCGCCCCTTTTCTGGCAGGGTTTTGCTTGCCTTCAAGGTGGTATCTGTTTGTCAAGCATGGGCCGGCCAGTTTCATATGAGAGAGCAGTGGCTTGGAAGGTGCTGAATGAAGAAGAGAATGCTCATTGCATCTGCTTTATGTTCATGAACTGGTCATTTGTCTGATATTTTGATCAGGACTGAGGGAGCAAAAGAACTTAGGAAGTAAAAGAACTCTAAAACCCTTATTTTCTTTTTTCGGCTTGTACTTTTTGTTATGATTGTGAAGATCCTGGAAGAACTGATTAGGACTTGGTTACATATTACTATGTTAGGCATGCTATTGTGATGTTACTCTGAAAATGCCTTAACAATTTTTTTTTATATTTTTTTTGGGTAGCATGCGGTTGATAGATATCTTCCAAACAGTGGCCATAGCCACCGTCTAAAAAGTACAGAGAACACGTTGAATTAGTTAGTCAGATAGCAGACATCACAGTCTTAAATATGTGATGAGAGTGGTTAGTGTGCGTAGTTATATTGCAAACAGGCAGGAATTCAGACTCGGGTGGTGACATGGTTATAGCATAAAGTACGTTTGTAGAAAATGGAAGGCAGGGATCGGTGTTCTCATGGAATCTTCATACCGCACCCATCTTGACCTCCTACTGTATTCTCTGATCGGTGCCAAAATGGGCATTAAACATGAGCGACTGAGGCTCTTTTCAGCCATTTCTTTGTCATTTTTTTTCTGCTGCGTGAAACAGACTCGAGTTTTTGTAACCAAAAAAGGTGAAAAATGAGGAACTTGATTTTCATTTCTAATGTCTGGGTTTCTCTGGAAGATTGAGGAGGAGAGAAGAATAAATTGCAATCTCACAAGAAGTAATGAATCCCTCACAAGTCACAACAAATGATAGCAAAATATTGGAGAAAGTTCTATTAAATTTTGAAGTGCCCATATTTTTAGATGTGTTAAGCTAAGTTTTAACCATAGCATCCCAGTTATACTAACACAGGGCAGCCCCATAATATGAGCTGTGATGCCGACCCAGGGAACACCCCACCAAAAAGAGAAAAAAATAAAATAAAAAAAAACAGATGGAAAAATTTAGAGAAGAGAGAGAGCGTGTTTTTTCTACATAAAGATAAGAGAAATTCATTGAACTGTTTAAGAACATTTAAATAAGCCATTGATGCTCTCGCACTGCAAGTATGCATCAAAAAGTGAAGCGAAAGAGTTGGAGAGAATGAAGAAGGAGGAGAGTGAAAGAGAGACATCTCTTTAGCGGTAGAAGGAAAGTGTGAGAATGAAAAAGGAGGATGGAAACTGCGAAGGTTCAATGGATGGCTGAGTTTACATGGGGATAATTTATTAAGAAAAAGGAAGTAACTCGGAGTCCACATTGGGAAAATTGGAAAAAGTGAAAATATAAATGTCTTGGGTGGTGGGTTTTTTTTTTTTTGGCCGGCGGGGTGGGGGGGTTGTTGGTTTGGGTTTGTTGAGTTATTGTGTCTGTTTCACACTTTCACACATATAGGGGACTGGGTGTGATTAGACTATGGATACTGTCATGCTTGAAACATGCCCTTTGGATAGGGTACTTTTTATTTTTATAATTTTTGGTTGGTAATGTACTGTGAAAACTGTTCCGAATTGAGCTGTACTCGAGTTCCAAGAAGATAACCCACACACGATTTAGAGCCTGCAAATAGAACACACCCACCTCTGGTTAGTTATGTAAGATTAAGGGGAAAATGTATTAAAATTATTGGAATCTCATAAATAATACCTTCATGGTAGCAGAAGCAATTTTTGGAAGGTAACACTGGAAAGTGGAAAGAGTCTTTCTATAGAATAGCTTTTGTGCCTATTGAAATTCGCTCTCCTGTCTTTTTTCTTTATAGCAACATTTCGTTCACTAAAATTTCTTGACCTCTTTTGAATGATGAATGTAGATAAGCCACCATCATAATAGAAATGGTCAATATGCTACGCATCAAGCTTGATGGAACCGTCTGATAAATTGACACTCCCATATGAATTTTGGATCGTTAAGTTTTGATAGAATGTGCTAAATTTTTTGACATTCATATTATTTCATCTAATTGTACTTCTCGAGGATCATCTTCTCCAAACCTCTACAACTAGACTTTGATGATTCTCAGAGGAAATAATTAGTAAACGTGCAGTGCAATACTTTAGGGCTACGTTTGGGAATGCGGATTTGGATTTGGATTTGGGTGTGGATTTGTAGTCCAAAAGATTTGAAATCCATGGATTTAAAAATCCACTATTTGGATAAAATGGTTGAAGGAAAGATCTCTCATTGTGGATTTCTAAATCCAAATATTTAAAAAATAAAAAAAATCACTTTCATTTCTGCCAGTTTTCGCTTTTTGGGAAAAAAATTTGAGGGGTTTAAACCCCCAACTTATTCTAATATACTACTTTGACGTACCCCATCCTCTCTCACTACTAAGCGAGCCTCAATGGTTACATTGTGCTAGTTTCTAGCACCTCATTTGGTGTGACATGTTGTTACACGTCACTTTTTGTTTCCCCGGGGAACTTAACTTGGTTTTGATTTTTAACTTGAAATTCAAGTTAAGTTTAACTTAAATTATACTTAACTTAAAATTGAGAACTTTTTTATAAAAAAAAAAAAAAAAATACAAAATTTTCTATTCATTATAAATCTTGTTTCGAATGTTGATCCCGATGTATAGATTCCAAAATTATAAATTTTATTCCATTAAAGACGGACATTTATAATGGAATTTATGATATTCTCAAGCTTGAAATTCAAATGGGTTTGAAATAGTTAAAGGGTATTTTGGTCAGTACAAAAAATTGTGGGAGTTTACTTTGAACCGTGCATTTTTAGATTGTCCACTTGTTGAGACGTGAGTGGGCTAGCAGTTTCCTCCTACTAAGTTCGGCTTATATATATAGCAGCACCCTATTGCTATTCTTACTATAACACTAATAGCTCCTTTATCTCAACCATATGAAACGCAAAACAAAATTCTAGCTCATTCCAGTGGAAGCAAGCTTGATGCTAATGGAACCTAATCATGTAATGCACACTCAATTTTATTTTCGATTATGTCTATGAAAAATAAAACCCAAAAGGCTAGGGTAAAAAGAATCCAATACTCCATTTTATTTGCTGTGAAAGAAGAATATTATAGGTTTACACGTACATAACGGTACAATAACACAATAATTTATTAAAACCTTGAATATCACCAGATACAAGAGTTCAATACTACATAACATATATGTCTCACCTTACAAGTAAAGACCCTGTAGTTAGAGTGAAATTGAGGCCATGGGGTGGTGTATAGCTCTTCAACATCATCTAACAACTAAGCCTTGTTGCATAGTAAGTGATTCTCATTAACTAAACTTGCACATTTTGATAGTTTAACATCACCAAGAACAGCAGCTGAATAAGAAGAGAGATTTGCCATATTACAAAAACACCTAGAGGGAAAAAGGGTTTAAGAGAGGGTTTGGACCAACCCAAAAACCATAGATGACATCTGAAGGTTGAGAACTAGTTCGTCTAACAAATCATGGAGGGTACAAAAGGTAGGAGATCTAGTTTGGACCCACCTCAAAAGAACCCTAGAGATTAATTGATAGATTGAAAGCTAGATCTTCAATGGCAAGGGAAAAAAAAAAAAACCTCGATATAAAAAGGGGTGATAGAGAGTTTGGACAAACCCAAAAAACGCCCTGGAGAATGACTGAAAGGTTGGTCCTAATGTAGATCATGGGAGAATATGCAAGCTTAAAGGGAAGTTTAGAAATGTCCAAAAGCAAAACCTTATAGACTTTGAATGAGTACTATACTAGAGTACTAGACTAGTCAGCAAAGGATGAAGGGGAGAGGTTGATTAATATATATAAAACCATGTCCCCAAGAACTTTTGGCAACTCATTTGGCGATTCTCAGATCATTCATCTCCCTTGTAATCGCTGCAACGCAGCTCGAACTCCTTGCCATCCCGCCCTTCTTTTGCCCGACTTTATCCCTAGGACTATTAGATTTAGCCCGAATTCCTCTGCCTTCCAACCTTGTGCTCTTCTTCAAAATGTCTCTCATGGCCTCAGCTTGGAATAGAGCGGGATAAGCCCTAAGTTTCTTAAACCTAACACATGCACTCATATGAGCACTCAAGGCTTCTTCTCTTTTCCCTCCATTCTTCTCCAACTCTTCCTTCACTGCTTCAGCACACAACCCACATATCCACTTCCCCAAGAACTTGTCCCGAACCCGATCTATGTACTCCAGCGTACACTCTTCGCTCATGCCACAGCACTCGCACTTTGCATCTTCGACCTCGGATATTGGTGGGAGTGTAGTTTCATCTATTGCCTCTTTGCTCAATTGGAACGAGATGTCAGACATCGATCGATGGAGGCCATCGTTCGAGAGTCTTGGTGGCTTACAGAAGTTGTTGGTCCTAGAGTAAGAGCTAACAATAGCCTCTCCATGTGGTGCCATGACAGAGAAATGCAAAGTCTCTAAAAGAGTGATTGAAGAAGGAAATTAAACCCTAATGAGGAAATTGAAAGCTAACTAGAAAATTTGTAGAAGGCAAGTGAAACAAGAAACTTGAAATGGTTTCAAGTGATTGTAAACGAAGAACCAGGAAAGAAAAGAACTTAATTTGAAACTCATCTCATAGTAGAATAAGGTAAGTGCATGCACTCTAATTTATAGTAGTTCTCTTCCCTTCTCTAGAATCCTCAAAGCACATTTCTGTGGACCATGGAAGCTCGCATGTCAGCTATCAGTGCATGTCTCTATGAATGGTCAGGAATATGCTAGATTTTTCATGAAGAGTGGTCCTAGAAAAGCAATGAGTTTGTTTTCTCTTTTTCTGTCTGAAGTAAATATACCCATCTAATTTTCAAAAAAAAAAAAAAGTGAGGACATTTAATTTGCAGATTCACTGGTTCCTTTATTTTGATGTCGATGGAGCACCATGGTCCCGCAAAATTGGTTAATCGATCAACTAAATGGGGAAACTTGAGGCACTATCATGTAGTTGGTCATCCATTAATCGGTGTTATTACATTAATTACTTCGGCTTTTTAATTTGAAAGCTTTTCTATTGCCTTCTAACAATTATATTAGGTTAGGAATAAGTGTGATCACTAAAAAATAATGCAAGTTGGGCATTCACGTGAAGGCCTACTCCAACCATATACCCCTTAGATACCTATCGTTGCTAAAGGAAAACCATGCATGCATGATAGAAAGGTACTGGTTCATATGGGTTTTCCCTACAACCATAACCCTCAAACGTCACGAGTAGCAAAATCAACCACATAAGAGAGTGGGAGGGGTTGTTGGGGATCGTTATCGCAATGAAATAAAGTGATCAGTGTTCATGGGTTCACCGATACCTTGAAATAAAAGAGGAAAAGGTGGCTTTAGATATGTGGGTTTTAGGGGCGGCATCCTATCCGTAGAAAACCTTGATTGGTTAATTGTCTATAATAGGAATGTGCAAGGGCGGAGTTAGGATTTATCTCCAACAGGGGCATTGTTCTATGATTATGTGAAGTGAGAATTGGGAATTAAAAGCCCTAGAAAGCTTTTTTTTTTGGAAAAAAAATTACTTTTTAGTAATCGTTTTTTAATTTAATACCAAAAAAAGAATTTTTGTTAACTTATTATAAATTGACTGTAAATATACTTTAAAATGACTACCATCTTCCTCTTTTTGGCATTATGTTGAGAAATAGTTATCAAATGATAATACCTCTCTCATCAGAAGAAAAAAATAAAAAAAAAACTTGGTTGAGCCAGTGGGGGCACGTGCCCCCAAAGGGCCCCCCCACCCCCCTGGCTCCGCCCATGGGGATGTGTTTGGCCTAAGTGCTTTGCTAGTTGTAATTTTGCGTGCGAAGTCACGGATGAACAAGAAAGGATATATTAATAATTTAATGAGTCTGTCTACTTCTCTCAGCTATCCCCTTATACATGCACCAATTCTGTACGTGAACTCCTATTTTTTGTTTTTTGTTTTTTTATTGTTTCGTTTATGTAAGCAAAAAAAAAAAAAAAAAAAAAAGAAAGAAGAAGAAAATATTAAGACTATCATAAGAGATTGTATAGCAAAGTAGCAAACAAATTTTACTCCACAATATTTAATTAAATAAAGCTTCCTTTATTACCCAAAAAGAAAAAAAAAAAAAAAAAAAAAACCAAGGGACGTAGACTAGCTAGCTGACATAAAATAATATCTCCCAAAGAGAAAGATTCAAGATATAAACTCTTTAAGAACTCCCTCCATTCTACAAAATTAAAATAGCTCAAATTTGACAAAACACGTAGTTTAAGAAAAATCATCATTGCAGTGACTTATTATTTTTTAAATTCCATATTTTCAAAAATACCCTCCTTACTAGATATTGGGTTTTGTGTTGAAATTAATTATTGAAATAATAAGGGGTAGTTTAGAAAAATTCAAAAATTTTATGATTTGACTTTTTTAAAGTGGACAAATATTTTAAAACAAAAAAAATAACAAAAATGGCCAATCTTTATGGGACAGAGAGAGTAATAAGTAAGAGTCTAATCACACCAACCCAATCTTTAAGATTGTGATGAGATCTCATTTACATTATTATAATATTACTACTTATCATTTCTTACAAACTTGAACCTCTGCAACTAGAGCTAATTAATACATCAAAAGCAAACCACTCTAGAGCTAAACTCCCCTCTAGCAGTGTAATAATTTATGTGATAAATGAGATGGTGTTAGACAGTTTATTGTTTTTCTAATGAGTTAGCATTACATCACAAGACATGTGAGTTGGTATTGACCGTTATTACCCACCATTATAAATTTCTCTAAAACTATGTCAAAATGAACCACATGCCCCAATCAAAACTGGCAAAGAATTTCAATCAAATTAAATGGTTTTAGAATGAATGAGAAAGTCAAACCTTGAACATCTCTTGTGGTTATATCATTTAACATTTTATAATGAAATTTTGCACGCATATCCAACGACTTAAGTATCGGTATTGATATGATGGATATATTGATGATTCAAAAATATGGATATATTGATGGATATATCAAAAATATTGATTCGATTTATAGATATGATGTGTATTATTAGTTAAATACGGATATTTTTATTGAAACTCTGGGGAACAATAATTTAGACTCTAATAAACAATCTAACATCAAAATATTGCAATTTAAATATATATAAGTACAAGTATATGTTGTGTACGGTATAAAAAATGTGATATGTTGAGAAAATAAATATTAAAAATTTATTCAAAATTCAACATTTAAATGTTGGTATAACACATAAAATTAAAATTTTCTATATCATTTACACAATAATATCATATATACCAATAGTTGTTGAATTATATATGATAAATGTGTGTTGGTGTGTATGTGTGTGAAATTGTAAAGGGTGGAGGTCTTTGTCTAAAAGTTTGAATGATAGAATTATAGAAAAGCTAAAAAACTTAAAAGGTTAAAACAATTGGGAGTGGCAACCTTCAGCTCATGGAATACAAGTGCCTTAAGCCCTTAAAGTAAAAACAGATGTGCAATTCTACAAAATAAAACAAAATGTAATTATGCAAAGTATCGATATTTACCGATATATATCATTAGTAACATATTAACATGTGATAACATGAGAGATGTTCTTGATATTTCTCCATATAATCATCGATATATCCATGATATTCTGTTAAAATGAAATAAAGGATAGAAATCAAATTGGTAGATACCGATAAACTCATATTTAAAACCATGCTCATATCTATCTAGTGGTAGGGTACGTGCTTCAAAATTCGTGGAGTGTCTTCTTAAATACGAGTTTGTCAAGGATTCCATGAGGGCTCCCTCATTATAACATTTTTCTAATTTAGCCACTTCCTTTGTTGAGGTGGGCTTTGTTCAAACTTCTTTAAGAAAGAGAGAGAGTGTCAGAGTGTCAGAGTGTGCGTGTGATTGAGGTGGGCTGGGCCTGCTTTGGGTTGTCACATGATTTTTTTCTTTTTTCTTTTTCAAGGATAAGTACATCGAAAAGGGTTGCCGACTTGCCGCCACATGATTGAAACATTGTATGGAGTAAATGTAAATTAAAATGAACGTTTTCGATCTATTGGTCAATAATCAACTAGGTATTGAAGGACGGATCGATCCCCACTTCATTTAAAAAGAAGCAACTTGTTGGAGAATAAGCTAGTGGGCAGCTCTAGTGGCTACAGTTGTGGCAAGCAGAGGACACCCGTCAACCTCCCTCTTCGGCTAACCTGATGCAGCAGGCAGAGGACGTACACAAATGTTATCTGATTGATCATTGCTAATTTGTTACCTCTAGTTGTATACCTCTAATGCTACTTAAAAGATGGAGTTTGAGTCAATTTTCCTACCCTGTTTTGAGTTTTGAACATATATATATTAATAACTTAAACATTTCTTGCATTTTCCATCCAGTCATTTTTTTAAACAAAAAATGTGCAGTATTCTAAACCAAGCTTAAGTGTCTACCAAATACTCTGTGGAGGCTTTTTGGATTGCCTTGTAAGCAGTAATACAAGTATAGCATTTTGCCCATGTCTTACAGATTTGCATCGATGGCCATGCATGAAATTGATTTACAAATACTGTGCAAAATTCATTCACTATTGTTACAGTATACCTTGTACTGTATAATGTATAGCGTAGGATTTCCCCCTGTATTGTACAGCTATACCTAAGATTATTCCTAGCCTAAACTCTATATATAGGTCCCTCATGTACATGAAAGAGACACATTGAATATAAGGGTTTTACCCTCTTTTTCCCTTCTCCCTTTCTGTGTTCAACTGCAATATGGTATCAGAGCCAAGTGCCTTCTTCCACAGCCGCTGTTCACCGCGCCGCTGATCACCGCCCACTGCCTTCCATTTCCGGCGAAGACAACCAACGCCATTGTCGTTCTTCACCTCACCTCTGTCCATCACAGTTGAAAGCCTTCCGCAAACCTCCACCACCTAAAACACCTCTGTCCATCACAGTTGAAAGCCTTCCGCAAACCTCCACCACCTAAAACACCTCCAAAAACCTTCGCCTCACCGCGATCCGCAGAACGGCGAAAGCCGCGTCGCCAGAACCAGCCTTATGCGCCCCCGCGCCGCCTGAAGAAACGCGAGTGAGATCTACTCGCGCTGTAGATCTCACGCGCCATCACGCGCCGGCGAGCATCTTCACTCCGGCAGCGCTCCGTCAGCGCTCACCGCCTAAAACACCTCCAAAAACCTTCGCCTCACCGCGATCCGCAGAACGGCGAAAGCCGCGTCGCCAGCAACCGCCGCACGCGCCCTCACGCGCCGCCTGAAGAAACGCGAGTGAGATCTACTCGCGCTGTAGATCTCACGCGCCGGCAGGAATCCTCACTCCGTCAGCGCCACGTCAGCACTGCCACGTCATACTGCCACGTCAGCACCGCCACGTCAGCACTGCCACGTCAGTACTGCCACGTCATCCTGCCACGTCAGCACTGCTGCATCAGCACTACTACATTAGCCTGCCACGTCAGCCCTACTACATCCGTTTGTTGTTTTTCCTTAATTTTCTCCATTTCTGGGCTATTTTCAGCAAACAGACAGTCATTCTTAGGTATTTTCAGCCCTCTGATCTCATTTTTGAGCTCCTTTTTGGCTAATTCTATTCCGAGTGTACAGTTATGAGTAACCCAGAGCTTGCTATCAACATCCCTCTGGTCTTAAATGGCCAGAATTATGTTCTCTGGGCTCAAGCCATGTCTGGTTACCTTCGTGGTCACAAACTCTGGCGAATTGTCACTGGTGATATCACTGAACCAAAGAAAGGGACAGAAGAACTTGAAGAAAAATTTGTGGATCGTCTTGAAGAGTGGGACAGTAAGAATCAGAAGATCATCTCTGTTTTTCGCAGTACCTCTATTCCATCCATTGGTATGCAGTTTGGCCGTTTTGAAACCGCCAAAGCTGCTTGGGATTTTCTTGCCGACCGCTACACCACTGCTGGTCTCTCTCATCAGTACCAACTTTTAGATCAACTTCACCGCATGCGTCAAGAACCTGGAGAAGCAATCGACAGTTTCCACTCCCGCATGCAGGCCTTTTGGGATCAATTGGCCGCTTCAGAACCTACTTGGACCTGTTCTCAGGATGCGGTGAAGTTTCTCAGTTACCGAAATCAGCAGCGTCTAATCCATTTTCTGATGGCCTTAGATGATGTATTCGAACCTACACGTGCCATTCTGCTTCATCGCACTCCATTACCGACCTTGGAAAGTGCTGTTTCTGAACTTGTTGCATATGAGACTCGACGCTGTACTCGCCTTCCTCCTTCTACTGAATTTGCTCTTGCAACTCCCTTCTCAGCACCGGCCCACACTGCTATAGCTATTCCTCCTTCTAGGCGTCCATCTCTATCAGGTTGCAAGTTTTGTCATGAGCCGAATCATACTCTGCTTCACTGTCCTATTCGAGTCTGCAAGCACTGTCACAAGCGCGGTCCAGGTCATTTCTTAAATGACTGTCCACGCAATCCAAACCCACAACCTCGACATGATCATTCCAGAGGAAATTCATTCAGGTCTAACAGGTTCAAGCCTCACCATCGTTCTACTACTGCTGCTGCTATTGCTACTGCTGCTGCTACTGAGGACCTTTCTCCACCTACCTCTCCCACTTCATCTCTCTCTAATGCCGATCTCACTGCTCTTCTCAAACAGGTCCTCTCTACTTTTGGTAACCCTCCTCCTACTGCTCTCTCTGTCACACCAGGTACTTCCTCTTGGTATTTTGACTCCGCCTGTTGTAATCATATGACCTCTAATCACTCTCTTTTCACTACTCAAGTTCATACCTCCCATCTTCCTACTATTCATACTGCTGATGGCTCTCACATGCATGTTAATCGCATTGGACAAGTCTCTAACTCAAAAGTGACTCTCCCTGATACTTATTTCATTCCTCAACTCACTTTAAATCTTATTTCTGTGGGCCAACTTTGTGAACTTGGTCTTAATGTTACCTTTTCTTCTACTGGTTGTATTGTACAGGATCCAAAGACGGGACAGACGCTTGGGACCGGCCGTAAAGTTGGACGTTTATTTGAACTGGTCAACTTCCACACTCCATCCCACCTTACCTCTCCCGCTCACTCCGCTGCTGCCTCAACTCCTCCTTCTTTAACTCTTTGGCATGCTCGCTTAGGACATGTTTCTTTCAGTCGTTTACAAAAATTGGCTTCTAGTGGTATTTTGGGCCCTGTAATAAATAAACATGATGATTGTTTATCTTGTCAGCTCGGTAAACAACCTGCTTTACCTTTTTCAAGTAGTGATTCTGTTTCTGATGCCCCATTTGATTTAGTTCATTCTGATATTTGGGGTCCCTCTCCTACCACCACCATGGGTGGATCCAAGTATTTTGTTATCTTCATTGATGATTATTCTCGCTTTACTTGGATTTATCTTATGCAGCATCGCTCTGAACTGAAACAGATTTACTATAACTTTGCCCGCATGATTACCACTCAGTTTTCGCGTCCTATTAGAATCTTTCATGCAGATAATGCTATGGAGTACCGCGACACTGACTTCCTCCAATTTCTTCAACAACAAGGCACCCTTCCTCATCATTCTTGCCCAGGCACCTCTCAGCAAAATGGTCGCGCCGAACGCAAACATCGTCACATTTTGGACACTGTTCGTTCTCTTCTTCTCTCTTCCTCCTGTCCTGAGCATTTTTGGGGAGAAGCTGCTCTCACCGCCGTTTACACCATCAACCACATTCCCTCTCCTGTCATTAATCATCAATCTCCCCATGAACGGCTTTATGGTACACCTCCTAACTACAATACTCTCCGTGTTTTTGGCTGTGCCTGTTTTGTGTTACTTCAACCACATGAACGTACCAAGCTTCAACCTCGTGCCCGTCTCTGCTGCTTCTTGGGTTATGGGATAGAACACAAAGGCTATAGGTGTTGGGATCCTATTTCCAAATGTCTTCGTATTTCCCGTCATGTGGTCTTTTGGGAACACAAACTGTTCTCCTCTCTCTCCAAATTTCATCTCCCTCCCTCATCTACCCTTTCTCTATTCACTAACCCCTCTATTTCTTTATTTTCTGATGATGTTGACACAGGATCAGAAACACCAACTACGGCCCCTCCCGCAGTGCCCGTCTCGCCTGACGATCCTGAAGATCCCGTTCCCACTCCTCCTCCATCTCTTCGCCGTTCTACTCGGGTAAGAGAATTGCCAGCCCATCTTCGTGACTTTCATTGTTTCTCCACTATTCTTTCTCAACATGAGCCTCAATCTTATCGCGAGGCTTGTACTAACCCTCTTTGGCAGCAAACATTGGATGATGAATTACAGGCTTTACACAAAACTCATACTTGGGACTTGGTTGATCTTCCCTTGGGCAAACATGCCATTGGATGTAAATGGGTTTACAAGATCAAGACTCGCTCTGATGGAGTTATTGAACGCTATAAGGCTCGCCTCGTTGCCAAAGGCTTTACTCAGGAGTATGGGATTGACTATGAAGAGACCTTTGCTCCTGTCGCCCGTCTTACTTCTGTCCGGAGTCTCCTAGCTGTGGCCGCTGTCCGCCAATGGGGATTGTTTCAGATGGATGTTAAGAATGCATTTTTTAACGGTGATCTTCATGAAGAAGTCTACATGCACCCACCTCCTGGGTATGATCATTTGCCTAACCAGGTCTGTCACCTCCGTCGCGCTTTGTATGGACTCAAGCAAGCTCCTCGAGCCTGGTTTGCCAAATTCAGTTCTGTTATTGGAGATTTCGGCTTTACATCTAGTCCCTATGACTCTGCTCTTTTTGTTCGTCAGACTGATCATGGCACCATTCTTTTGCTTCTCTATGTTGATGATATGATTATCACTGGTGATGATTCTACTGGCATTTCTACTCTGAAACAGTTTCTTAGCCAGCACTTTGAGATGAAGGATCTTGGTTCCCTTAACTATTTTTTGGGTCTTGAGATTTCTTCTGATTCTCAGGGATACTATCTTTCTCAGGCCAAGTATGTTTCTGATCTCCTCACCCGTGCTGGTCTTACTGATAGCAAGACTGCTTCAACTCCTCTCGAGCCTAATGTCCACCTCACTCCTCTAGATGGTACACCTCTCCATGATGCTACCTTGTACCGACAGTTAGTTGGCAGCCTTGTTTATCTCACTGTTACTCGGCCCGATCTTGCCTATGCAGTACATCTTGTCAGTTAGTTTATGTCTGCTCCTCGCTCTTCTCATTATGCAGTTGTTCTCCGGATCCTTCGATATATTAAAGGTACCCTTTATCATGGTCTTCATTTTTCTGCCGCCTCTTCCCTTGACTTGCGTGCCTACTCCGACGCTGATTGGGCCGGTGATCCGACTGACCGACGTTCTACCACTGGCTACTGTTTCTTTCTTGGCACCTCCCTTATTTCCTAGCGTAGCAAGAAGCAAACCGTCACCGCCCGCTCCAGCACTGAGGCTGAATATCGTGCTCTCGCCGATACTACCCAAGAACTTCTTTGGCTTCGTTGGCTTCTTACTACTATGGGGGTTCCTCTTCCGACAGCTACTGTTCTTTACTGTGACAATCGTAGTGCTCTTCAGATTGCTCATAATGATGTATTCCACGAACGCACTAAACATATCGAAATTGATTGTCATTTCATTCGTCAGCACATTACCAGTGGCACTGTGCGTCTCCTCTCCGTCTCTTCCACAGATCAGCCTGCAGACATCTTCACCAAAGCTCATCCCCCAGGACGCCATCTCAATTTAGTTTCCAAACTCAAGTTGGTCTCTACAAACCCTACTTGAGTTTGAGGGGGGGTGTTACAGTATACCTTGTACTGTATAATGTATAGCGTAGGATTTCCCCCTGTATTGTACAGCTATACCTAGGATTATTCCTAGCCTAAACTCTATATATAGGTCCCTCATGTACATGAAAGAGAAGCAAAGCTTGAACCCCAACTGCTTGGGGATTCACTATGATTAAACAAGTACATAAATAGACATTGATGTCACCCGGCCTACTGCCCTTATCTTTGGTGGAATCTGATTGTGCACAGTTGGAAAATGAGAACTAGACCCTCATTTTTGACATTTTGTATCCATGTAAATAGGAGAGTTCATTTAAAGGTGAAAACCCCCCAACCCCCTGCACTGAACTCCCAAAAATTGCTGTTAAGGTTACGAGTATTTTCCCAGTAGTCATATAAGATTTTGCGTACAGCATTGCGTGAAAGTACTGTGGGGCACAAAACCCTCAACCTCAAGTACTGATAGTGGCAGATTCAGAAATTTATGCTATTAGGGGCGACTTTGTTTGGATGTTAGTGTTTTATTTATTTATAGCTCTATAAATTAAATAATCATTTAAAGTAGCTTTCTACTTATTTATTTTTTTTTGTAATATAAAATAAAAATTAACAAGAACAAAGAAATTTTTTTTGAACTTAATAATTAATACAAAAACTTAAATATTCATTGATAATAAATATATATATATATATTGATGAGGCAATGTATGTATTAAACCAAAAAAGGGGCATAGTCCAAGTATATGAGACATATACAAGCACTAACCAAGAGCCCTAATTAAAACTTTAGGAACTCCACAAAAGAAATAAAAGAAAACCTACTAGTATTAGTGTACCTGACAACAAAACCACCGGAAAAGAGTTTTTACAAAAGACAACTTGAGGCCAAAATCAAAATTTCCACTTCATCAAAAGTTCTTACGTTCCTATTTTACAATTGTCTTCGATGAGTCTTCATGTTTTGAAAGCGCTGAATGATAATCTCATTGTCAATGCTATCAAAAATATCTTTTTCAATATATACAACTAAACTATTATTCATCCCTTGATCTCCCATTCGGTTACGCAATTGACTCTTCACAATCTTCATAGCAGAAAGCATCCTCTCTACTATAGCAATCTCAATGGGTAGGATTAATGTCAATGTCACAAGCAAGTACACTAATGGATATACTATGTCTTTCTTAGTTTAAACCATTTGAAGGACACTAGTTTACAACAAAGAGTCGAGAATGGTTTTGAGACTTGATTAACATATGTCACACAAATGGGTCAGAACTATTTATATAAAGGGAAAAAAAGGTCGGGAAAGAGAGAGGAGTAGGGGGTACAACTATAGGAGGGGTCAAAAAAGATTTAGAAGGGTAAGGTTTAGGAATATGAAGAAATATGTATAGTAAAAAAAATATTTTGAATGGGTGAGGGGGTCAAGTGCCCCCTCTGGCACCCCCTCCCTCCGCCCCTGAGTACTGAGGTTCTTGGCTTGCTAGATTAGCTCTCGTCTTGCAGTGGATGAATCCTGAAACAAGGAGCTTGCAACCCTCTAGTGCTAAAAAGGCTTGTAACATTCACATTCAATGTCATTGCAAGTACATTTGCTTTTGGGCTACTTGTTTACAAAGGAAATTCTTTATGGCTGATTCACTACACCTGCCTTGCGTACGTAAATTTTGTTATGCTTTTGGGGCATAAATGGGTCACTACAAAATTTCGGGTTTGAATTCTCTCGCATGTAGCTGCACATTCAGTTCATAATTGCCGCCCTAGCAGCAATGTTCACTGATCTTCCCTCTTCAACTCTGACGGTGCACGAATTTAAAGATCAATTCAATTCAAGCTCAAAATTTTGGTCTTACGAAGAAAATGTTGCCCGGACAAACAGGTTTGGGAAGTATCTAGTCGATCTGTAGTGCTCCTGATTGCCTCTATGTTTGATTGTAAAACCAAGAGGCCGATATCATCTCTAATGCAGTAATGATTGATTAAATCCACTTAGTAGATGGTAATATCGAACTAAAGATGTCATTTCTTTGGTAAACAGATGCAGAAAGGTTCTAACGCAGCTCAAAAATGCTTGCAGAATGGTTAAATTAATTAATAAATTTATTACAAGAGTTCAATTCTAATGTGGCGTAACACTAACCACTCTTTGGCCCTTTTGATTGCCATTTCCATGTTAAAGTTGGATGAGTCTGCAATGCTGATACATACTTGTAATACCAAATTGTCTTGAGTGATTGATCTCTTCCCTCTTAGACTGCTCCAAATTTAAAAATGAAGCAACTAAGCAAGACTAGATTCCCATACTTCTAAAAGAGTTAATTTAGGAATCTTCGTCTCTTTTTTGACTGACTCAGTTGAACTTAAAAGAAAAATGCTTAGCAATTATCTTTATCAGTAGTACAAAAAAGATGACACTATGTAGGATGAGACTGAAAAAAATTCTCATTCAATAAGTATTCTCAGGATTTTTTTTTTCTTTTAAACAAAAGGAAAAATAAGGGAGAAAAAAAATAGAACAAGAAAGAAGTAAACAGAGTAGAAGATTCAGGAATGGCATAGACTTGATTGACTTTCTTTATTTTTGGCTTCCTAATCACCTTGAACTATCTGTCTGTCTTTAACCTTCTTTTATTTTTTGCTAAGAAAGATGTGTAACAAAATCATCCCAAGCTATACTGTCACCCTGCATAACTGAAATTATTTTGGTACTTGATGTGTTAAAATTAGCACCTGATTCAGTTCAGAGTCGACTTTGGCAGTATAGTTTTCGCAGATCTTTAAGCCTTTTAAATTGCTATTGCTCTTGCTCTTAGTTCGACATCATAGACATTAATTGGTTCTGGAGACTCGACTTGCTCTCTTCTCAGAATGGTATTGCCTGTGTCATTTCTTCCACTGGCCTCGGATGAATCCTCAAATTCCTCATTCGAAAAAATTGCGTTTTCATTGAAACTGCTCTGATCATTTGAACTCGGTAAAATTTCATGATGCATAGAATTTTCCAGATCATCTCCTCTAGGCTCAAAAGGACTTGAGCTTAGAAGATCAAGGCCATCTGGTGGAACCCCAGTCTCATCACGAAAGCCATGAACCCCATGCCCCATGTCATCCTGACCAGGATTATCTGTGCTCTCTGCTACACTAGTCTGCAATGCATTCTTCTCACTCCTTTCAGAGTCTACATATTCTTCCTCATCAAAACTGAACTTTTCTTCTTCTTCTTCTCCTACTTGGGTATTTGGGTTATCTTCTTTAGTGTTCATTGGCTCTTTCCCTTTTGTTTCCAACTCCGTTTCATCCCCTTCAAGCGCCTTGCTATGTGACTCTACTGTGCTATTCTTAGCTGACTCTCTTTCTTCTATTCCATTACTTACTATTTCCATGCCTTGTCTCCCAGCTTTCATTTCGTCCACTTTCTCTTCGACATTCCAATCGAACTCATCATCTCCAACGCCTACATCTTCAACCCTTTCATCCTCTCCCAATGCATTTCCATCTTCGAAATCTACAACAGCTTCGACAACGAAACCCATATTCCCTTTACGTCCCAAAGCTACGGTCCCACCTTCTTTACTGAATTTTTCTTGTGCATTCCCACCAAAACTCTTGTCATTATCATCCGAGTGCTTGATCCGGTACAGCAACCAAATGGAAACAGCAAAAAACAAAGCAACCTGAAGAGACTTCTGAATACTAAACCCTCTGGGTCTAAAATTCCGGCCACTAGGATGGTTAACCATCATATTTTGTTCCATTAATTCCTAGCATCAATGAAAAACACATTGAAAAAAAATATATAAATACCACACAAAGAAGGGCAAATAAAATGGAAATTGAGGAAAATTTGTGTTCTCACTTGTTAGAAAGTGTAGGAAATGAAAGTGAATTGTGCAGTTTCCAATTTACAATCCTAAACTTAGGCTCAACATTGGCTTGGGCAACAAATACGGGCTCGATAGGCCCAAGAATGACAAATTTTGATACCATGTAAAGTTTCCAACTTACAAGTTTAATCTTATAAGTAGAAGGCCCAAACAGGTATATAAAGGTATATCAAACCCAATATTTAAGTAATGTGAGATGTGGTATATTCTAACATGAATTAAATTTGTGTGTGTGTGGTGTGTTAGAGATATAGAGATGGGCAGTGATTAGGAAATGAAAGTGAATTAAATTTAAACTTTTTTGGCTCCATTGAATACTAGTTATGAAAAAGGCTGAGGCAGCAAACTTTCTGATTTCTACCATAAATTTACTGTCCCATTTCACAGAATATTGCCACAGAACAAAACATATGATCCCAATGACCAAATAATCAAATCAAATAACTTAACAGAAACCAAATTCAAACATTAAAACTCGCTGAATAAACCAACCCAGCTTGCCAATTTTGGTCCAAAAAATTAAGGGTTGCCGCCAAAAATATCAATCATGAACAAAAATCTTATAATTAATCAAATATGAATTAGCCGTGAAATCAATAAAGTAATCGACAAGGAAATTTGACCCAGAAACATGAAATATGCAGAGAAAGAACCCTCCAAGGTTACCTTTTTCCGATGAATCGTTGGGAAATATTAGTACTGCGAATCGCCCGTCGAACAGCCCGGTTGTCTGAGATTCAAAGTGAAACCAACGACGTTAACGAGGAAATTTGTCTTAGAATTTTCTCCTCTTCCTTTTTCTTGTTTTTTCAAAAGAGACTGCTCTGTGGAAAAGTCATAGTATTGCCTTCGTTTGTAGACACAGAAAATTTTGGCTAAGCGTTGAAAGTCATGGAATGATGGTTGAGATTCCAATGAAGCCGTTAATTTTCTCGATCCTTTTCCCCAAGTACCCTTGTTGGTTCTTTTTCAAAGGGGCGCTCTATTAGAAATATAACAGATTCGTACATGTATGAAAAGTTGGAGGGTATTATGGGAACTAAAATATTGTATTGCCGTGGGTCCCACTGAAATTGGCTTTTTCAATCGTGCTAAGCATCGGGACGTTGGCTCCAATCCGGCAATCACAGCCAATGAGTAGCGTCCACGTGGAAAGCTGGACAAGTGCCATCTGTTGGGATGTACTCCCCGTTTCATAATAAGTGTTGCTTCGAAAAAAACACACGATTTTTAATGAAATCCTTTTAAATGCTTTCACATCAATGTATATATTTTAAAATTTCACATCAATGTATATATTTTGAAATTTCAATTGTGCCTTCAAGTTGGTAAAACATTAGAAAAAGGAAAAAAAACATTTTTAAGGATATTTTAGGAAATGAATAAAAAAGGTCTATTGATTTTTGAAATGGGACACTTATTTTAAAACATTTCAAAAAGAAAAGTAGAATACTTATTATGAAATGGAAAGAGTATGAGATTAAACATGGCGCGAGGAAGGAAGCGTTAATGGCCTTTGGCTTAGGCCTTATGCTTCTTGACTGTATTTGTTATGCAGAAACGAGAGAGTGAATGAAATAATGATTTTGTTATAATAAAAAAAAAAAATGTATTTGGTAATCAAGGGGGTAGCTATATGATTAATTATTTTAATTATTACGAGTATAATTTTGGTTAGTTACATTTAACTAACAAATGTTCACTAGCTAAAATTATTTTTAGTTAAAAAAAGTGACGTTTTCTCTCTCTTTATACTTGATTCCCTCTTTCTCTCTCTCCACCAAATGATAAGAAAAAAAAAGGTTATTAATAATTAAAAAATAACAAGTATCCTTGGAGTGCTCACTTGGATAGCTAGTTAGTTATTTTGAAAAATATCATTTTATTAGATAAAGTAGCAAAAAAATAACTAGTATCTTTAGAGATGCTCTAATGAATATCTTACCCTTAGTTACTGGAAAAAAATAGGGTGAGAAGATTGTAAATGAACAAGAAGTCCACTTAAATAATAAATTTTTGGAAAAAAATTGTTCAAAATGATGTTTTTTAGTGAATAATTAGACCAATTTTCATGAAAACGTTTTATATTTTTTATAAAATCTTGAGAAGTTTAAAATAAGTAGGAAATAGAAACGAAGTCATAGGGTGCCAATGGACTATACTACACAAAATACCCTTCATACAACACCCAACTTACATCTGCGAAAAAAAAATTGTTAAATAAATTAAGGGAGTTTTGATCTATACACATAATACCACATAAGGTGTTGTATTTTGGTATAGTGTTGTACATTGCATTTCCCCATGCTAATAGCTACCCCTTTTTTAAAAATGAAGAGACTAAAAAGGCCCAAGTCTAAAGTTCAAGCATGATACTCGAATAGTAGCCCCAATATACTTAAGGGTTCGGCCTCTCAAATTTTTTTGCATCCCCACTGAATTTAGTATTTTAAGGTTTCAAGAAAAAATAAAAGGTTTTTATGAAAATGGGTCTAGTTTTTCATTAGAAAACATCATTTTGAACAATTTTGCGAAAATTTTTTTTTCCAAAATGTATCGTCAAAGTAGACTATTTTGCCAAAAATAAAACAAATACCATAAATGGCCAAACATCCACTTAAACGATAAATTTTGAAAAAAAAAAAAAAAAAATCCTTTTTCTATAAAATTGTTTAAAATGATGTTTTCTAATGAATTACGTGGTCAATTTTCTTATAAACCTTTTATATTTTTTTATAAAATCTTAAAAACCTAAAATTAGTTCTCGTACGAATAAAATTGAGATGTGGCAATATCTGGACCCTATACTTAAACAAGTAGGGAGCGGCTAATGCAACCCCCCAAAAGGTTAAGTTGCCCCCCTTTGTTATCCCCACCCCTCAAAAATATATACCCACCTCTCTCAAAGACCTCACTACCCCTCATTCTCACCCACCCCTCTCACTCACCCCACACCCCATGGTAGTGACGACCGGCGAGAAGAAGAAGAAGAGACGGCGATGGCGACCGGCGAGGAAGGGCGATGGTGATGGGGCCCCCTCCATTTTTTCTGGCGACTCTTCTCCTGTTTTTTTTTTTTCCTTCTCCTCTACTGGTCAGATCTATCAGATCTGTGTTCCTCCATTTTTTCCGATGACCTTCTCTCTTCTTCTTTCTTTCTCTCTGTCTTTCTTCTTCTTTTTTTTTTTTTTTTTTTTTTTTTTCCTCTGTGGTCAGATCTGTGTATTCCTCCATTTTTTCCAGCGACGTGGAGGGAGGGCTGCCGACGAGAAGGGGGTATGAGAGAGGGGTTCTGGGAAGGAAAGAAAAAAAAAAGCAGAGAAGAAGAGGGAAGAGGAGGAAGGAAGAAGAGGGGTGTGGGGTTCCGGCGAGGGGTGTAGGAGAGGGGTTTTGGGAAGGAAAGAAAAAAAAAAAAAAGCAGAGAAGAAGGAAGAGGAGGAAGGAAGAAGAGGGGTGCGGGCTTCCGGCGAGGGAGGTTTTGTTTTCAAAACCTCCATTTTTTCCAGCGAGTGGTGCAGGAGAGTGGTTCTGGGAAGGAAAGAAAAAAAAAAGCAGAGAAGAAGAGGGAAGAAGAGGAAGGAAGAAGAGGGGTGCGGGGTTCCGGCGAGGGAGGTTTTGTTTTCAAAACCTCCATTTTTTCTGGCAAGGGGTGCAGAAGAGAGGTCGCCGGTGAGGAGTGGTGCGGGAGAGGGGATGGGTAAGAGTTAAGCCCTTTTTGGTAATTTTACATAATAATTTTTTTAATTAAAAAAAATGGGGGGGGCAACTTAACCCTTTGGGAGGTTGCAATAGCCATTCCCAAACAAGTAAGCAAGCCTAGGCTTCAAAATATTTTTAAAGCCCAACCCAATATAATAACAACGGCCCATTCTGACCCAGGAAAAAGCCTAAGTCTAACCTAGCCCAATAAGATGCCGACCCTTACAAGTGGGCTCTAGGAAATCCTCTCCTTTATCCATCAAGGGAGAGGGAAAGAAACGAAGTAGGAGGGCGGTTATAGCAATCCTTGAACTTTATTTGTAAAACATTATTTTTTTTTTTTTTTTCATTTTTTAAAGTTTTCTAAAAAACATAAAAGGGTTTTGTAAAAACTAGTCGCATTGTCTATTAAAAAACATTATTTTAAACAACTTAAAAAAATTAATTTTTTTTTTTTTCAAAATGTGTCGTTTAAAAGGAATTTTTGAACATTTACAAAAACATAAATTAGAAAAGGCCAAAAATCTACTTAAATGACGGACTTTAGAAAAAATTTTCCTATACAAAGTTGTTCAAAATGATGTTTTTTAGTGGGTAACGTGATCAGTTTTTATAAAAACCATTCATATATGTTTTTCATAAAACCTTGAAAAGTGAAAATATATATATATATATAGAGAGAGAGAGAGAGAATTTACAAAGAAAGTTGAGAGGTTGCACTAGCAGTCCTTATGAAATAATGAACGCATGGATATTTGAACAGTGTGTAAAATTAGTAGGTTAGGACATGCAGTGCCTTTAACTTGGCAGGTGAGGTGATAACTTTTGGAACACGTGTCAAGTTTTTATTGAGTTATGGCTAATTATTGTGAAGAAATATATTTTTTTTCTTTTTGATAAGTAAATAAAATACTTTTACTACCCCTTTAAAATGATGAAATATTTCCATGGCGATGGGCCAACCATAACAAAATATTTCCATGTGCCAACCATACAGACCCTTCATGAGATAACAAATCATAGGGTGGCGCTCCTAGACAAAATCTGACCAGAATGTGGTGCTACGTACATTAGGTTTTCAGGTTTTCCTAGAGATTCAACATTCAAACCGACTCTTTACAACTACGTGAATTAAGCAAATAAGTCTCACCAAACACATAGAATATAGAATACTGCTTACTATTTCAAACCCTCTAAGTGAAACAAACAGCACTATTCACCAATAAAAAGCGTAATTCCTCATAGCTCCATCAACCCGAGCAAGCTGAGGATCTTACTCAAACTTCAGTTGGGCCCAGTTCTTGGCCCACTGGGTGGGTCGTCTACCTCCGAAGGATATCTCAAAATCTCTATCTATTCATGGAAGTGAAAGGATAAACTCAAATGATTCAATCTCAAACCTAGCCAGCCCAGGCCCCCGGGATATCCCAGATTTTCTTAAATAATTGGAAAACCCCCGTATATGCTCAATTATTTAATTTATTTACTGTTGAACCTCTTGATCCCAGCAAGGGAAAGTCATTTCGCATTGCAAGAGGTATGGAGGTTTCATGCTTTTCACACGGAAAGCGACCCATGTACGTGTAACAGAAATCTTTCTGACTAAGAAATCCTTTTTCAAGAAGGGTTTTTTTTCCTTTTTTTGATCAGTCTTTTTCAAGAAGGTTATCATTTGGTAATTGTAGAGGTATGGAGGATTTTAGCGCACACACCCACCCCCACTATATTCAAAAAAAAGGGGAGAGGGGGAGGGAGGAGGGGGGTACGGTATGGAGGTTTCTTACTCTTCATCCAAAGGTGACACGTGGGATAAAAATATACATTTGCTTAGGAAGTGTTTGATAGTGACAGAGATATTGGAGTTGATTGAAGAATATGAAAAATATTTTTGATCCATCTTATTCATCTATGTACTAACAAGGGATGGGACCACACTAGGAGACTAACATTATGGGACTCACCTCCCATTTGTGCATAGATGGGTTAAAAAGCATGATGACCACAAATAATGAACGTAGAAATAAAAAATTCATTCCCTCTTGAATTGAAAAATTTAAGAGAATGATATCATCTTCACAAATAATAAACGTAAAAACATTTAAAATAATAGCATTTTATTAAATTCTTAGAATTTATGCTACATCATCAACTATAAAGATAAATGACTTGACTTTTTCAAATAGTTTCATTTAAAGTAATCGATTTCTACTTTCACTCTTCATTACAAACAAACCTTTAAATACCATTTAGACGATTAACTTCGTATAAAAATTGTAGGATCTTGTAGATTTGATAGTTTAAGAATTGTTTTAAAAATTATACATAAAATTGGTCTTTCTTTTTATCTTTTTGTCCTACACTTGATACTTGAAATTGTTCTTTTATTTTTGTCAACTAACAAGTGTAAACACACACATTCAGACAGAATCTAAATATACTTGAAATCGATAGTTAAAACCTCTTTTTCATAACAAGAGGGGAAGAAATGCTATCACTCATCAGGCTATAAGCCATTGACAAATGAGGCTTAAAAAATAATATATAGAAGATTAATACTAGCTTATCCAATAGTTTTTAAAGTTGCTTGTGAATATATCCATACGTAACGGACTATATATAAATTTCAAAACAAAATATGAAGTTCCTTATGCTATATATATATATTAAAAAGAAAGGCAGTAAAGTCATATGTTAAATCAATTATTTAAAAAAAAATAATATCAATTATTTTGACATACTAAACACAATAATATCACTCATGCATTCTCTACTTCCACATGCTTATATAAAATTTTGGGGCCATTATTTGTACATAAATTTTATTTTTTAAAATGTGATTTGATTAAGTCTTAAGTACCCTTAACTCAACCATTAAAACCAAATGAATGAAACGACAATGGAGGCCCAAAACATTAAATAATAATTTGAAAGATCTACATGCCAAGTGGAGCAAAAATCAAATGCACTCAACCCTAATAAGGTTAATTTATCAGGTGTTAATAGTTGACTAGTTTAAATCAAAATAGTTGAATAAAAAATGCTATTTGTACCAACTCACGCGTTAGATGGTATGGTTTCAGATGATTTATATAATTATTTCTTTACCGAAACGATTTGAGGTTGTTCATATTGGTTCAATCATTATTAGTGGAGTGGTGCATGATTAATTATGTTGTTTGTTTAGATCAAAAGTTTGTTATACTTAGAGGGTGTCAAAACTTGAAACCAAGAGATTTGAAAAATATTATACTGTCTCAACCAATATGGCTAAAATAAAATTGGCAAAAAATCTATTGCAAGTACTAACTCTTTATACCGATTCACATTGATGATGTAATATTATTTCTTTAAAAGCAAGTTTGTATAAAAAGTTGGTAAGTGTAACAGTCTTTTAATTTGAACCGAGGACATGATTTCAAGCTCACATGGGCTTGAGCTTGCCTGATCACCACTCCACCGAAAATGATTGAACCAATATGAACAACACTAAAGTAACCCATTAAACACCTGTACAATATGAAAAACACTAAAGTAGCCCAAAAACATATGTACACCCATGGTAATTTTAGTGGTATCATAAAGTACAAACCTTTTTCCTGTGTCTTCTACCACCCTGGCTGCCTTTAAATACAAACCCTCCCCTCTCCCCCACTGCCATCAAACACAATTCTCCAATCTCTCTCTCTCTCTCTCTCTCTCTCTCTCTCTCTCTCAAAGAAAATATCTCTACCCTTACATATAGTAACGCAGAAATGGAACCAAATTTACCGGTGATAGCAAGGAGAATATGGAGCATAGTACGTGTAGTCTATTTCATGTTGAGAAAGGGAATATCCAAGAGAAAATTTATGGTGGATCTCAACATGATGATGAAACGTGGCAAGATCGCAGGGAAGGCGATCGGCAACCTCATGTTCCACCACCACAACCACTCCTCCTCCACCTCCAACCACCGCCGCTCCCACGACCCACACGTGTCCTCGTCCTTCTCCGCCCCGCGCGAGTACGAGTTCAGTTGCAGTAACAGCCCTGCGTACCCTTACCACTTCCCCTTCCACGTCAGTGGCAAGCGCAAAAACAACAGCCACCACCACCACTCTCACTTCTTTTCGTGTGCTCACGCGCCGCCAACGCACGACGACGATATCGTGACCGTCAATGCGGTTAAGATGGTGTTGGAGATGCTGAACAGCAATGACGCGATGGTGGAGGCGTCGCCGATGCTTCCAGGGTTCGGACGGAGTCCGTTGGTGAGGCAATTGAGGATAACGGACTCGCCATTTCCGTTGCAAAATATCGACGAGGACAGCCACGTGGACGAGTTGGCTGAGGAGTTTATAATGAAGTTCTATAATGATTTGAAGCAGCAAAAGATAATGGCTGGATTGGGGTCGTGTTAATAATTCCGGCAGGTTGTCGTCGGATTCCGGTGGGTGAAGTTGGTGTGATCAGGCAGTGATGGACATATGGGGTCTTGTTATTGTCGATAACAATAAAAGGGTTGCATCGGCTATTGGGCTTTCACACCCCTTTTTTTTCTTATTTTTTATTTAATAAGCTTGTAAGGACTAAGGAGTGTGAGAGATGTACAATACTACAGGGAATTGTATTATGTCTGTGTTTATCAATAAATATTTCAGAAAAAAAAAAAAGGAAAAAAGAAAACAAAATATCTAATCTATACAATCAGGGAAGAAAATTGATACAACATTAATTCCATGCAGCACAAGCCACAAGGTACTAGTTCTTACAAGAAAGGGAAAAAAAAAAAGAGTACTTTGAAGTAACTAGGTCTTGATTATCAAGTTGCCAAGATGTAAGAGATGCTGTTTTTTATTCTAATTATATTTCTTTTTTCCAAAAAAAAAAAAAAGGTGAGGTCTTGATTTTCCGGATAGAAGAGATTTAGCACGATTTAGCAAGTGCAGACACATATTTGTATATATTAGCTTTTGATCTCAGAACAAAGGATATAAATATACAATCATTGACAGAATTGAATAGCATAATAGAATTTTTGTAATTGATCTCGTCCTTAAGATTAAGGCTTTGTTGAGTTGAGTTGAGTTGAGATGAGTTTTCGGTATTAGAAAATAAGAGAAATTTGAAATGAAAATTTCTTAAATAGTTTTAAAATCGTTAGTTTTCTTAAATTTTTTTGATAAATTTTTTTTTCCTAAATATCCCCCTTTTTTTTTTTGGACAAATCTATAATAAAGCAATGATAATCAAATCTTGACCACTTAAACCACAAAAAAATGAATCTTTAACATCTTTTTTGTGGTCATGATTTGATTGTTATTATTTTTTTAACAATGACAATTTGTTTTGCTAGTAAGGTCATTATTTTTTTTATTTTCTTTAAATTTGTTTTGGAATCCAAACAGACTCTGTTTTTTTTTTCTTTTTTGGTGGCATTTTTGCTAGTAGTTGATGTATTGGGGTACCTTTTCTTTTCTTTTGTTGCTAAGGGTGTATTTTTGGTGTACATATCGTTGTGCTTGTACTGGGAAAAATTGGAAGCTCTGAAACACCATTATAACCCTAGCTTCCTTTTTTGGTCTAAAATGACTATTATAGGCTCAAGACCAATTCCACTAACATGTCCTGAATCCTGATGTGATTCCACTATGTTAAAGTGAACCTACCAATAGCTGTCCTATTGTCCAAAATATAACCATTTTTTCAAACTTTTTCTTTGTTTAAATTTTTTCTAAAACCTCCCTTCTTTTTAGGTTGGTTATCGGTTACTTTACATGTTGTATTTTTATAATCACACCTTGCATGAAATGAATAATTAGTAGCACTTGTGATTAAATTTTGTAATCAGGGGGATTGTTTACCAAAAGGCGTCTAACAGACCCCATGGAGCTGATTAGGTCCCCAACGACCCCAAATAATGATAAATTTATATCCAAAAAAAAAAAACTTAAAAGTAACACCTCCATCTACTTCCATTCAATATTTGTTACTTACCCATATTGTAAAATTTTGTCTCTCTCTCTCTCTCTCTTTAAAGGATATATATAACATTTATTTTTAATATCGAGATAAACTCGTTATTTAGATTGAAATTCTGAATAATATTGTCTCCAAAAAAGCAAATTGATTATACGTCATAAATAAATCTTTATGAAAATTTAGTCCCAAAAGAATAAAATAGTTCATACAAAAAGGAAAAATTACACTAACCCCTTAAAGTTTGGGCCTTTCTCACTTTATTCCTATCGTTTAAAATTATATTTAACCTCTTTCAATTACACATAGATAGGTAGTTTGTTGTTGATTTCTCTCATCTTCCTTATGCAGAGGATCAAGGGTACAGTATTATCATCTGGTAAAACTCTAAGGGCAATTTAATTTATACTAAAAATAAAAGTAGAGAAAATAAAGGTGGTAAAGTGAAAATGACTTAAAAGGCAGTATAGTTACGAATTATTAATTATTAACAAACAAGAACCAAAACTAATTAATTTGGATTAAGACGGGTCAGAATCGGCCTAAATTATTCAATTCCTATATATTGTCTAGACTAGAGTATTACAATCCAACCTACTTCATTATCCTACTCCTATGATCTTAACCCATGCCACCCATGGCCCGTGGGTTAAGGAGACGATCCCAATCCATGTGCGAGTGCCCTAAAGAGGGACACAATGGTGCTGCCTGTTGAATGCAGATTTTTATATAGGTTTTCTTAACGTGTGCTCTTATTAAATTACAATTAATAACTCAATCATTGCATAAAAAAATGTGTTTTCACAATTTTCTAAATATTTTCACATTTTTCCAAGCAACTTTCACCATTTACAATACATTTTTATTATTTCCAATGCAATGATTGGATCATCAATTGCAACTTAACGTGTGCCCTTAAGACACACGTTAAGAAAATCGTTTTTATATACCATCAATTTGAGTTCCCGAACCCACCTCGAAAGTTTTATTTGTCTAATTTTTGACAATGCACTAGCAATGAAGGCCTAAGCGTGTTGTGGTTGTCCCACCAAAAGATTTGGTACATGCATTGGAATACACATGTATTTAGGGATTTTTTTTTTCTCAGGAGTGACAATCCATAGAACATATGTACCTATATCCCTAATCTTCCTTAATATCAATAAATGGGTATCAATGTTTTTTTATAAAGTTGAACCTGAACTCACTCATTTAATAAGTTAGACAAATACCAATAAGCTATCATGTTATTAGCACGTTTACTCAAATAGGTGTACTTGGTACGTTGAATTCTTAAGAAGGAAATATAAGGTAAAAAAGGGAATTATAATAATTGCAAGATCAAGGCGCATTTGTCGCTTTAACTATATATGATATAGACAAGCGCTAAATGGACGTTAACATGCAATTCCAACATCAACAGTTGAAAACAATTAATATTAGTGGAAGTAAGCTGGATTGTTATTTCTTGCGGGCAAGATCTACATCTTTGCTAAGCAATGCGGGCAAGATCTATTATATACTCTTTTCAGACATTATAATTAATTTCACAACATGAAGTGGTGGCACGACAAAAAGACCTATGAAGCCAAAAGCTTAGGTAAATGTTAGGTGAAAGTGAGAAAATTAAGCAAATTGAGGGACACGTGTCACTTTTTAAACTTACCTTTAATTAGTTTCCTTGACGTGCTTCACCTGTCTTTTCAGAGAGTTGGATAATTATTTCTGAAAACAACCATTTTTTGTAAAATTATAATTGTTGGCACGCATAGAGCATGGGATTTTCTTTCCTTTTTTTATTATTTACAACATATATAGAGGATGGGATTTGCCCCAAAGTAAAGGCCGCTGAATTAGGTGATTAGTTTTAGAATGTGGGAGATAGCACTCACAGAAGACAACAAAGAAGGAGATATGAATTTTGAAACTTCAGATTACATAAATCCAATATATATATCTCGGTAATATGCATATTATATTGAAGACAGTTCAAATTAAATTGAAAGTTGTGATGAGGGGTATTTGTAAAAAATTCCAAACTCTGTTGTTAGCCCTATTAGACCTTATTGGCTAGGAGAGGTGCATGCGCCCAAATTACTTCAGCTTGATTACAATTTATCTACCAGCTTAATGAGGTCCTTTTTTGTTAATTCTTACAGAAGCCCCTCTTTTCCTTTTTTTCTTTGTTGATTAAACGGAAGGACTTCATTAAAAACAGTTATACCATAGCTAATAGAGAGAGAACTATTGATACCTTGGCGGGAGTAATGTCTAGGATATTACCTCTAATTGTTAATTAGAACGAATAAAAAAAAGGGAAAAAAGAGATCTATTGAAGACTGTTGATCTTATAGGATCTGACATATGGCTAAGCTAGAATCGTGTAAAAAATTGTATGTAAAACTTATGTCACTTGATCCTATCCTAATTTACGTATTGCAATTTCAATTATATATATATGTTCCCTCTCCATTTCTTTCATATATCATATAATAATGGTGAATTTTCAAAAGAATCCGTAAAACTAGCTCAATTAATTCAAAGTGTAAGCAAGTCAAGATCTACTCTAGATTGGCTCTTGTCTAGCAATAAGCTTGGTGTTTTAAACTTTAGGTTGTCTTGTTTATAATTAGACTAGGAAATGAGTCTGCTAATGAACAAAATTTGAACTGTTTTTAACTTTTTATGTAGTTTATTCTTGTTAATCCCAAAACATTGAGCACAATTAGATGATGACGAATGATTGAGTCAAAAACTTCTCTAGTGCAGAGTTAGCTTAATATAATAGAGTGAAATTAAATTGTCCACATTCATTTAATTGATAGGAAATCATCACATGTGGGAAATCCCTAATGTACCATTCCGCTCAAATAGGATATAGGATGGTGCAGAATCATGCGTGGCATTCATGTACGTACCCATGGCTATCACACACAGTACAACATTAAGGTGATCAAATTCATTTCTTTGATTAGATATCTTAATTACGTAGGGCCCTTTTAATTTCAAGTCTACACTAGCCTCATTTCAAGTGATAGGGTCTGTTTTTTTTTTTTTATTATATATATATATATATATATATATATATATAAGCTGAGTTCTCAAATCAATCAAGATATTTGTACTCCATAGAATGTTTAGAGCTCAATAATTCGATGTCCTTGTCAATTTAGGTCAATTTATGTATTGATAGCTTAATAAAGATTTGTTTGACATTCTTGTCATGGGTTTTTTGGAAGTAGTTTACCGTACTGTTAAATTTCATCCTAATCTAAAAACACAACTAGCTAAAATTCCACAGAAGTAACCATCCATGCAATCTATATATATGGGGTTTTATATTAGAAGTGCAATTAATAAAAAATAATTAATTGACCCCTTCAAGTACGTTATTTGGCATTTTAAATCTCTCATGTTTGGACCCAACATATTGTTACCTACAGCTGGTTCTTTGTTGTCTAGCTAACAAAGTCCATAAATCATATAATAATTAAATTAAAAGCCTTGGACTTTTCCTAAATCATAAAAGTTAAATTTAAAATTAATCAATGAAGCACGTACAGTTTTTTTTTTTTTTTTTTTTTTTAAATTTTGTTTTGTTTCTTTCTTATTTTTGCTGAGTGGAAGCACGTCCAGTTTTGAACTCAGAACTGATTTGCAGAAGATGTATATTAAAAGAGAGCAGACAAAGATCTTTTTAAATTTGTTTTGGTTGGACATGATCATGTGTAGTTTATAATAAAATTATCGATCTTTCAAGTTAGGGAGCTGTCCCATTTGTTTAGAAAGATGGGAAAGACTCGAGTAAATATATAGACCAAATTGTTTGCCTACTTGGCAATTAAATGATCGAATTGGCCCCACTCTTTAATTCACCTTCATTTTCGTACTCAGGCGGCTTTTAATTTTGTAGCTTGGCTTTCATGAAACTTTGCTAACAAAGGGGCCATCTTATCAAAAGTACTCGATCCGAAAGATATGCGACATAGAAAGTATAATCAATGGCCTTTCAACATCTTTTGTTTTCTTTCTTTTTTTTTAAATAGAGAAAACAAGGTGCTCAATGCTTGCACGATTGTCTCCAAACCATGAGCATATGGAACTAATGGAAGGCTGCTTGAAGGTGGGGAAGGTGCAGTGCGTGCCAAATATTGCAGGCTTTATGAAAAGTTCAATTTCTTTCACGCCAAGCTTTCTCCAATCTCTCCACTAACAAAAAGGTCTTAATAATTATAAGCATGCTTTCACTTCCAAAACACGGTACATGCGCGCACTCAGGTGCTTCGCATGCATAACCCTGCCATGCACATGGCAATAATACATGCATACACTGATGCACATGCGTGTTTAGCTAAAAGAGAACATATTGAAGATGTCACATGTTAAGTTGCAATTAATGACCCAATCATTGTATTGGAAATGATGAAAATGTATTGTAAATAGTGAAAGTTAATTGAAAAAATGTGAAATGTTTGAAAAACTGTGAAAACATATTTTTTCATGCAATGATTGGGTTATTAATTGCATTTTAACATGTGCACTTGGGGCATACGTTAAAAAAACCCTATGTTATTACTCCTTTTGTCCCACAAAGATATGTCATGTTTGACAAAACACACAATTTGAGAAAAGTCATCATTTCATTGACTTGCCATTTATTAAAACTCTATTTTTTCGAAAGTACCTATTTCCTACTTTTTATTGGGTTTTGTGTTAAAAGCAATTATTAAAATAATAAGGAGTAGAATAGGAAGTTCAAAAAATTATGATTTGAATTTTTCAAAATTGACAAACATTTTGAGACAAAAAAAAAAAATGTAAAAATGACCTATCTTTGTGAGACGAAAAGAATAATTAATAGGCAATTAATTATATTGGAATGTGATGCATGCAGTCAAGATACAACATGATTAATATAATTAAATAATTTTTGGCAAGTTTACTTTAAAATTTTTACTTTTGCAAAGAGTGATTTAAAATATTTGTGAAATGTATCTGTATGTGGATGAATTTACCAACATGTTATATGCATGTGTGTATATATATATATATATATATATATATATATATGTGGGTGTATTGGTGTAACAAGTTTGCATGGTTAATCAAGCAATTAGGTTTGAAAGGAAAAAAAAAAAATGCATTGTTAGATTTGAATCTTTTAAAAAAGAGAGTTTAGAAAAGGACCCAAAAGGAAAGAGTAGGGTGGAAGGCTAATGAAAAGGTATGTAGTGCTCAATTATTGAAGACTCTTTTGCTCATGCACTAATGAGATCTCTCTCTAATCTCTAATATGCCAAGAACATACTTCCCATGATCTTTGGCTAGCTTTTTGAATATTCTGGAACTAGTTATATATATAAATATTGAGCGCGTATATTATAGACCATTCGATTTGTGACACTTGGCTGGCACCCATGCATTATATAACAAGCAAGGACAAATAGGATCAAGAGTCAAAAATGCTACACGCAGTCGATTATATTATAGGTAAAGAAGAGTTTATTTTACTTTAATCTACTGCTAGGTCAAAAGAAGCTAGGGTGCAAAGGAATAGTGCGTAATTAGAAGTAATGCAGCTTAATGCGATGTTTGGTTGCTAAAGCCAGCTTTTATGTTTCTTTTTTGGCCAATTCCCGGCTGTCAAACAGAGCATGCATGATTAGAAAAAAGGAAAGTTGAGCAGGAGTTTAGTATATATATATATATATATATATGTTGCTGTTGTTTTTTGGTCCAACATTGTAGTGCATGTTAAAGCTAGCTAGGCACTTTAGGATTCATGCTATAGCTTTAAAGGCACTCAGAATGTGGAGTTGTTTACTCGTTGAAAGCTAAAATTAAAAGTAAGCACGCTTTCATAGAGAATAGATTATGGATTCCAAGCTGTAGTACTGTTGAGATTAGAGCTGGCAAATCCTCACCTTAACCTGCCAGTCGCCAACCTAATTAACCTGAACCCAGCTAAACCGAACCCATTGGGAAACCATGCCAACTCAGCATGTCAAAGCCACAAGCTCAAATAACCAAAAGGTTAAAGGTCCAAAACCCGGATACCTAGCTCCATATTAATTCTTAGAGATAAACCAAGCCAATTAGCCAAAGCAGAACCAGTAAAACCAAAGTATATTTTGAATGTGTGTAAAGAGGTTCTAGTTGAAGCAATGCATAATTAGCTGTTGGTGCAAGGACATAATGTAGCTATCTGATGCGTGTTAAATACCTCACCATCTATTAAATTACTCACCATCCATACAATGTTATTTAATTATAACTAAATATAATGCTAGGATTGATCTAATTAAGTACATATCTAACTCAGATTTGAAGCATAAAATAAATTCATTAACATGCCGCAAATAAATTAATAACGTGAAACAAAACCAATGAAAGAAAGTTAGACAAGAATAGCACTGCTCTCTCTCTCTCTCTCTCTCTCTCTCTCTCTCTCTCTTGTGTGGGTGCACGGTGAGATTCAAGCTTATCTTAATTCATTTCACGTTTGCTCCATTTGGATCAATGGAAGAAAGTTAAAATGCTGATCGAGAATGGCTTAGAGAATTAAAATTTCTCTCTATATAACATTTTTAGGTTGTTTTCTTCCTTTCAAGTTTTCGGAGATCTTGTGTTTGGTAAGAAATTAAAAAAGGGCTAAAAATGTGTTGATGTGGTTAGAAGTTTGGTAAATGGAACTGTTGGCAAATAAAAAAATCTTCATGACGCACTCTGCCTGCATAGAGAACCCACCCGCCCCCGCCCCCCCAAAAGAAAAAAAAAAAACTATCCTTCTCCAAAAGATAACCGAGAGGCCGTACTTCATTAAATAGAAAAAATTTGCCGTACCCATACGGCCATACAATCTGTTACGTGAGGGGAAGATGGTGTTGTGCCAAGGTAGATGACTTTCCATCCTTCTCTTTTAATCCTCTGAACTATGAAGAATAGCAAATTAACTTATCAACCGCCTTATTACCCTCGTCAATAAAGTAATAAATATTATTTTGTGAGCCTCATAGGAAGGATTTTTTGAAATAAACTCTAAATTAACCATGCTACTATTACATTTTTTTTTTTGGAAAACTCTTCATAATTACCAGTTGAGCAGCACCCTCAACTTGGATCTCGCGGAAATATCAACCTCTTTTGAGGGTGGAATCCGAAACAAAAATTTAACACCTAGATGATCACTACTACATGGAAAAGGGCTAGCTATGATTGAATTATTTTTTTTTTAATTTTTTTTATTAGCAAAAAGATATGTTTTTCGGATGAAATAAAATTATACCCAAACACCAATATAGCAAAGACACGCCAGTAAACAAACAAAAAAGGAAAAAAAAGGAAGAAAAAAGAAAAGAAGCACCCCAAAACAACCTCATCTAAAGAGGGCAGCAACACCAACTATTGGGCCGTTGGATGTCCAAATGAAAGTTGTTTATTGAAGGCATAAATTCATCACCCCGTATGATATAATATAAAAAACAATTGGAGTCATTAATATGATTAATGTAATAAGTTGGATTACTTCTTGGGAATTCATGAAATGCCACTATTTTAAATTTTCGCTCTCATTTAAAAGGATGATCATCATTCTCTTAAACCTTCTCATATGAGATGATGGGTTTATGTTTTCAATACTATGTAAAATACCAATAATTTTTTAATTTCTATTTGGAAGCCCAAATGGGCTTGGACTATAGGAATGAGGCCAGAAAATTTTGGATTGATTTTGAACCAATTATAAATTACTTTTGAGGCCAAGCAAATGGGACCTCTATTGGCACCCAAAGACTTGTTTTGTATCCCCCACCCATTTTCAACTTAAAGGTTTTATGAAAAATATAGAAGGTTTTAATAAAAACTGATAACGTATTTTATTAGAAAACATCATTTTGAATAACTTTTTAGAAGAAAGTTTTTCTAAAATTGATCGTTTAAGTAAACTTTTTAGCTATTTATAGTGTTTGTATCATAAATGACTAAAAAGTCTATTCAAACAATAGATTTTGGAAGAACTTACTTTTAAAAAGTTGTTCAAAATGATGTTTTTTAATAGAATGCATGATAAATTTTTTATAAAAACCTTTTATATTTTTCATAAAATCTTAAAATGCAAAATAAGTTGGGGATGAAAAGCAAGTCTTTGGGTGCCAATAGAGGCCTTCCCAAACAAATCATTTTACAGCCAATGGCATTGCCTTTTAGTTCCTTGGATGCATGACTGGATTCCAAATCATTACAAGCTAGGCCCATGGAGTCATGGACTTGGGGTTTAGTTGTGGGCCATTGATCCATTAATTGGACGATCCATTGTTTTTTCTAACATTTGGGTTTGTCAAAATAGAATCAAACTTCCTCGGCATCCCAAATTATTAGGGAGTGGCACTCGCGATGCATGTGCAATACCTTGGAGAAGTAGTTAACAATTGAAGCTAGGGATGGATGCCTTGGTTATTTTCAGATAATTGAAGAGACGCTAAATTGGTGATTGGCTTAAATAAGACAGTACGTGTAGTTTATGGACACGACGATGGTAAAACTAGAGTACTGGCTATTGAATCCATAAGAGGTGAGCAAGAGGGAGAGAGATAAGACACAGGGAAATGTGCCCTAGAAATGAAGCTAGTACAAGGCCCACAAGAAAATTTTGGTTCAAAATGACTTGGGAACGTCCGATGCTGCAAACCAAATGACCAAGAGGAGCCCAACTGGTGGAGGGGTGTTGTAATTGGGCCTCCTAAAAGGAGCCCACATACCAGCTCAGTGAGAAAACGGAAAGGGAACTGCTATTGCAACCCCACTTTTTTATCAAACCCCCCCACCCTTTCATTTTAGTTTTGAAGATTTTATGTAAAACATAAAAGGTTTTTACAAAAACCGACAGCGTATTCTACTAGAAAATATCATTTTAAATAACTTTGAAAAAGGGTTTTTCCAAAATTTATCGTTTAAGTAGACTTTTTGACAAAAAATGAAATAAAGACTACAAATGGCTAAAAAATCTACTTAAACAATAGATTTTAGAAAAACTGTCTTCTATAAAGTTGTTTAAAATAATGTTTTCTAATAGACTATGCAACCAATTTTCGTAAACATCTTTAATATTTTGCATAAAACCTTAAAAATTTAAAGGATGGAAGGGGGTGTGATAAAAAAGTGGGGTTGCAATAGCTATTCCCAAAGAGAAATTATCACCGACATCACCACAGGGGGCTCAAACGCTCAAACCCACAATAGTATAAGGCCCATTGGGCCAGACAAATTGGTCCAATATGATTTCATCAAGGGAACGGCTATTGCAAATTTGCAACCCCTCATTTTTATCACCCTACCCCTTTCCTTTTGGTTTTTAAGATTTCATAAAAAAATAGAAGGTTTTTACAAAAACTGGTCGCAAGTTCCACTAGAAAATATCATTTTGAACAACTTTGCAGGAGAAAGTTTTTCCAAAATCTATCGTTTAGGTAGACTTTTTGGCAAAAAATGAAATAAAAACTATAAATGGCTAAAAAGTATATTTAAACGATAGATTTAGGAAAAACTTTCTTCTACAAAGTTGTTCAAAATGATGTTTTTAGTAGACATCACGGTTGATTTTCATAAAAACCTTTTATATTTTGCGTAAAACCTTAAAAACCTAAAAGATAAAAGGTGGTGTGATAAGAATGGGGGATTGCAATGGCCGTTCCCTTTCATTAGATCCATTAACTTTGTTATTTACCCACCAAAAAGGAAAAAAATACATCCAATAAAGAGCAACTGGTCTGCGGTCATATTAGGCCGAAAATATCTGGGCTTATAGTGTTAGTAGACCGTATAAAAATAGCGACGCCCACCGTGGGGCTCGAACCCACGACCACAAGGTTAAGAGCCTTGCGCTCTACCAACTGAGCTAGACGGGCAGCTGTCATTTGGCTGCAAGTTGTTTATACTTGTCTGTTATTCGGCTTATTTCTACAACTTACCCAAGAAAATTTCATTGATATTGCTGAGAAAATGTATGAATGCGGGAAAACAAGAGAGCCGATTCTGTTTCTGCTATTTCGAAAAACGAGGGATTGGGATTTTGGTGTTTAGTTCATTCTTTTTAAAGCAATTTGGGGAAAAAAAAAAAAAAAAACCAAAAGAGGAGGAAGCCAGTTAATGAAAAGGAATGGATGGGAAGAATGGTTGAGGTTTCCCTCTAGAAGCCGTTTCGTTATTTGGGAGTGGGATTTTGGTGTTTGGTTGTAATGGAGGCGATAGTGGGCTAGCTTAAGGATGGCAGTGGGACTGGGTTTGGGACGGGTCACCTTTATCCCAATCCCATCCCATTAAAGATAATCTCTTCTCGGATCTATTCCAACCCTACGTCAAAATGGGATGGGGCGGGGCATTTACGTTAATAAAAAAACAAGTTTTATTTAAAAAGGGGAAGAAAAAACCAATCTTAAATCATATATTTCACACGTAAATTTTTACCTCTTTATGGTTTTGTAAAAGCAAATACTAAAAGAATTTAAAAATAAATATAAAATTGTGAAAAGAAGTAACTAATAGTAAATGTGGAATTTAAGAAAATATGAAAGATATTAAAAAAGATCAATATTTACACATATTCAGGATGGGGTCGGGTGGGGCAGAGAGGGACTACCTTATACAATACCCTGTCCCTAAATTTGATACGGGTTTTTAATTTTACCCCAAACCCACCCCTACGTTATTTACTTGCTCCCCAACCCCCTCCCAATAGAGACGGAATACCTTTGTTGGGTTTATTGTCATCCCTAGACCAGCTAGTCGCCAACAATGAAGCTTATGGATTAGAACAGTGATAGGGATGATTGCAGTTGAGAGCACATCAACTATGAAGTCTGTGACGGAGATGATAATTTGCTGATTTTTTTCTTTAATTTTCATTTGATAATACTATTTTGGCAAAGTTCCCTCAAATAGGGATTGAAAATTACCGACAAATACAATTTTGTCGCTACAAAGTACAAACGATCTTTAGCTACGAAAAATTCCATATTGCTAATTTTCTGTTAGGAATAGCCTCTTAGATTTTGTAGTGAATTATACACCGTACTTTTGACTACTAAAGTCAGTTGTAGTAATATTATTATTCAGACGATTCTCCTCCTATAGTTATACTGTCTCCTTCTCTTTCATCATTGAGTGATTGGGTAACAATCAAAGGGAAGGGATTTACTTGTATAAAAGAATTTTAGAAGTCCTTGATTTTAAGAAAAAAATTCACAAATTATGCTAAAAGCGCCAGTAAAAATATGTAAGATGTATTAGCGAGTAAAGTTTTAAAACTTGTAACTAATGAAACTTTTAGTGTGGATATTAACTTTTATGACTATGAGGTTGTTACAAGTGTAATTGATTTGACCGTTATAATATTCATTGCACTAGTTGTTAGGGCATTAAAGCCTAAGATTTAGATGCCTATATAAAGACATACACCAAGAGACCTAAAGATACATCTTCTCTTCTCTTTGCAATTTACATTCTGCATTTCTTTTCTTATATTTTCATATATTTTGGGGCAACTGATTGAAAACGGTTCAAATTACTCTTCCTGTGAACGTACTCATAGAAGAGCTAGCTGCGATCTTCTAGGGTTGTATCTTAGAGGAGTTGTCGTCCGCCAAAACCTGTACATAAGGAAATGATAACTCCTTTAGGAATAGCGTAAGCACACGTGCCTTCCCACAGGCCAGCTATTTCAATTTTATCTTTTTAATTTTCTCTCATATTATTATGCTTTATAAATTCAATTGTTATGTCTTGTGTGATTTGATATTTGATCTTGTGAAATTTTCCAACTTCTATTAATTGTTTGAACATTTAGATTCATTACACAAATTTTCCCCGACAATCTAAACGAGTTAGCTGCATTTTGTGTTCATGATAAAAGGTTCAAGGTTAAGGCTTCAAATTTTTTTAAACACGTTGTAAGATAGAAATTTAGTGGTATACGTCTTTTTAAGAATTAAATAATTGTTTTATGTTTGTTTATTCAAAGCAAAATAAACAATTTTATATTAGATGGTTCATTGTTTCACCTAGAACATAGTGAGTGCTTTACATGTGATTTTAATTAATTAAAAAAACTGTTTTACATTTTTTTTTTTTGGGGGTTAAGTCGTTTATAAAAGCTTAGTGTTTGCCGTTCAAATATAATTTTATAAATTAAAAAAAAAAACGGTTCCTTTTAGTGTTATAAAGCTTGTAATAGTTTTGGTTTGATATATAAAATTTTATTCTTACTATTATGGTTTAAATTTTTAAAAAACAGTTTGCATTTGTTGTACTTTAATAATAATAATTAAAAATACGGTTTTCATTTATTACGTTCTAAGGAAAATTGCTTTATAAAAATAAGAAAAAACTGAAAAAAAATAAAAATAAAAAGTTTTGTATTTACTGTATTACAAAAACAGTTTCATTTTAACAAGTTTTTAAAAAACAAGTTTGTATTTACAATTTCACAAAAACATATTTACTAAAAACAGTTTCGTTTTATCAATTTTGTATTTACTATTTTAGGAAAACAATTTGGCTGTAATAATAACAATAAAATCAGTTTATTATATACTGTTTGTTTGAAGGAAAAAAATAATAATAATAAAACAGTTTTCTGCATAAAAACAGTATTTTGAACAATATTCTATACTGTTTTATATATATTAAAAAAATTACTGTTTTAAATTTGAAGACAATAATTAGCATTAATAATAAAGTTCCAATTTGCATAAATTCAGTTGTTAGTTTTTTTATTGGTTTATGAAATAGATTCATTATTTTAATTGCTGAAAATTTTTTTTGATTAACATAATATTTAAATTGTGCAGTGTGATTCATTTGCCCATCCTTAAAATAATACATATGGCATCTGAAGAGGCTAATTCAATAAAACCCGAAAAATTTAATAGTCAAAACTTTAGGATATGGCAAAGTCAAATGATATATTGGTTAACTGTGTTAGGTTTTTATTTTGCCTTAGAATAACAAACATCAACTCCTAGTGAAACGGCTAAGGAATCAACGTCATCTACACCAATCCTTTTTAAGGACCAAATGGATTTCCATTATCACTATAGGATCCTTAGTACACTTTCTGATCATTTTTATGATGTTTATTGTTCCACTACTAGTAATGCAAAAGAACTTTGGAGTCTCTTGGAAGATGAGTGTGGAATTGAGGATGCTGGTGTGAGCGCGGGGCCTCGTGAACACGCACGGCTCGAGAATACGCACTAGTTTCAAAGGACTAGCATAGAGAGGAGTCGCCACCCAAGAAAATCCGGGAACCAAACTAACCCCTTGCAAGGGTCTAACTCGTCATTATCAGAGTAGGTTCAGAATTAGGGTACATCATTGGGAAGGTGTTAGGCACCCAATGACGTCCGATCCGTAGATCTGCCCCCACTTTATGCCTATTAATCATATTTAATTACCTAATTTAATTAAAATTATCCCTATTCATGCAGAGAATTAAAATACACACACATTATGGCAGTTATACAGTATATAGGAAACTAAAGAATACATAATACAAGGTTTACTAGAAAAAATAATAAAGAAATGACAAAAAGAAATAAAGAAAGAATAAAAAAGTAATATAAAGTAATAAAGTTGAATTAAGGAAACCATGCGTATGCACACTAGGCCATGCATACACATGGTGCCCCATGTGTACGTGTACTATGAGCCATGCGTACGCGCCCCACTTTCCGTCCTTGCAAAATAGATGGTCAAACATGTGTATGCACCTAAGGATTAAGTGCACGCATATGGTGGCACGGGTATGCACATTCAAATCATTTCATCTGCAAAACAAAGGTCAGTTTTTACATTTTAGCCGTATGCGTGTCAAGCTAAAGCGCACGTGCGTACATACATGCGTACACGTATTCTTTCCTATAACACTACGATCAGGGATTAAAGGCCATGCACACGCATTCATATTTTCCACATGCATACGCACTATAATCCCATGAAACACCATTAACTCTCTGCAAGATCAAGTGTTAGTCAACGATAAATTCAGTATTCTGGATTTATCACTTCAGATCATCACCCTAATAGCATGAGCATGTTATGTCTATCATTGGACGTGCATGTACACTTAACAAAACTAGAATATGCATTTTTACAGGTTAACATATCACAGGAATACCAAATCATTCTAAACAATATGAGTAAAAATAATCACATTCAAACTATGTAGGCAATTTAATAAAAAAGGCAAAATGGATTTTACCAACAGTAGACTGCTGCTGGATTTGGAGCACCTTCAGGTCCACTGCCAATCCTCTATTGGTTCTATCTCTCAGAGTCAAGCCCTCTCTCTTTCTCACCGACCTCTCTTTCTTTCTCTCTCCCTCAATTTTCTCTCTAGTTTCAGTGCTCTCTCTTTCTTTGTCTCTCTTCTAAACACACAAAATTCGATCCTTGAACTTTACCCATTGTTTTCTTTTTATAAGGGAGCAATAGGTCACCTCCTCCTACTAAGAAAGCTCCATTCACTCCTCCTTAGAAGGTAAGTCTTCTCTTCCTCCATGATTCAGGATTATTGTCTAAATGGGAAAGGAAGAAACTCATTTCATGCATGTGCACTGTCAACTGGCACTTAAGTACGTCAAATTTTGAATTTAAAAGGTGTGTGCATCAATTTGAATGGACATGGACATGGTCATGCGTACGCATAGCCACACTATGCGCATGCATGTCCTTGTCATGTGTACGCCTCCTTTTCATTCTCAAGAATTGTCTCACAAAGGCTATGATCCAATGTATGTGCGTGCACCTTAGTTATTCATACATACTAGCTAATTCACTTGCTTAACTCATCAGAAACAGACCAAGGATTGGCAGCAAACTTTATGGACCTCATCATCGGGAACCCATAAAAATATGGGGACAAAATGGGGTGTCTACAGCTGGTATAGAAAGGTTTAGTGTTTTAAACTTTAATAAATATGTTATGAAAGATGGAAAATTAATAAATGCCCAAATCCATGAGTTTCAAGAAATGTTGAAAGAAGTAGAGAAAAAGGTACCAAACTTAGTAAAGATGTTAAGGTATCATGCCTAATTAATAAACTTCCACCCTTATGGTCCAGTTTTGCTAAGTCACTTAGACATAAACAAGGAGGTTTGGCTTTGACCCAAGTCTTTAGTTCTATAAGAATTGAAGAACAACATAGGGGAGAGTCTAAAAGATCTAATGAAGAGGAGGCTAAGTTGAACTTAGTAGAAAACAATAGAAATCCCAACTCCAATTTCAACATGAGAAGTCAAAACCAATTTTGTTCAAGAGGGAGAAACTTTTAAAAAGATTATAGGAGGAATAATAATAATAATAGTTAACCCAGAAACCACCAACAACATAATAATTAAGAATAAGGGCAAGGAAGGTGAAAAGAGGCTGTGTTTCGTATGTGGGAGGTCCAATCACTTGGTTAAAGATTGTTTCTTCAAAAAGATTGAGGAGTTCAAGCCCAATTACAATAATAGGAGAAGACAAGTGAGACCAAAAGCCCAAGTCAATATGTTAGTTGATGAGGAACGAGAAAATTCTTGTGAACCCACTATAGGGTATAATTCTAGTCCATTTATTAATATTATATATTTAAGCAATGATCGGTGGTTAGACTCTGGAGCTAATGTACATGTTTGTTTTGATCAATCATTTTTCAAAAATTATCAGAACTCAAGTGGAGGATGTGTTACGTTAGGGAATGATTCCACCGTATGTGTGTTAGGGATTGGACAAACAGACTTGAAGATGACATTTGGGAAAATCTTGACTTTAAGGGGGCGTTTGGTTCGTGGGTTGGGAATGTGAGTCCTGGGAATAGGCCATTACTTGGGAATGGGAATGTATGATATTGAAACCTATTTCGACATTTGGTTGGGGGGTATGGAAAGCAAGATTCCCTCTACCATTCCCATTCCCATGTTTGCTAAAGTCAGGAAAATGATGCCTAATATGGATTAAATTCCCACAATACCCTCACACTGTTTTACCATTTTTTGTTTCCTGCATTTTCTTTTATCATCTGAGCACAATACCCACCATCATACCCTTTTTTTTTATGGCCACCATCATCATTGTAGACACCCCATTTTGTACCACCTAATTAATTTGAAATCACGTATTTTGGAAACCCAATGATGAGGTTTATTGTATGTTTTGAGATAATGACAAAGCAATTCCCGACGAGTAGCCAAGATTACAACAGGAAAATACTGTCTTTTTACATTTCATGCATACGCACCAATGGGTGGTGCGTACGCACCATGTTTCCATGCGTACGCACCTTAGGCCTTTTTCAGGCATCTTCAGATCTGTCTCCCACTAAACATGAGAGCATGGGGGAGAGTATGGGAGGGGAGTGGGGAGATTCCCACGGGTGTTCCCCGCATGGGTAGGGGATGGGCCACTCAGGGGATGTTTTCAAAACCTAATTGAGCCCTATTTATACTCTACTGATGGGACTGGAGAAGGGATCCAGGAGGCGGTCCTTTTTTAGAGATAGAGCATTTTCCTTTTTTTTGGGATAGAGGCTGAAGAGAGAACGGCCAGAAAGAGAGAGTGAGAGAAGCCAAATACCCACCAAAACACTAGAAAACCAGAAGAGAGAAAAGAGTGTTGAATGTTGTAATCCAAAGCCGCGAGAAGGGGATTGCTGCGTTGATATTGGAAGCATTCAAACCTGAGGGGTACGTATCACAGACTCACATGTATATATGCACTGTAAATTTATACTGCATATTTGTTTCTATGAGTTATTGTTTAATATAATGATGCCATGTTACACTGTTAAGGTCAAGAAAATCATTGGTAATGTTAGATTTGAAGGAAAATAGCCGTGACATGAGTTCTTGAATTGACGGGTTTTCGGGTTATAAACTCAAGACTTTGACCCAAAAAATAATCATGATTGTGCAAGTTTTTGGATGAACGATTTATGCGCGCTTGTATCGCGCTGCAAGAGCTTCAATTTGGTTTTTGAATCATTAAATTTGGTTAAGAAATGAGTAAGATAAGTTAGGGAGAAGTTAGCACGGGACAAAGCTCAATACTGCATTTTTCAGCTTCAACCCGTTCTGAGGTTGAAGGTGAAGTGGACAGTGATCCAGTGTGGGCGTATTCACCCACAGGTACCGTGTTCCCTAGCATTTGAAGACCTTAGGTTAGCCCGATTGACTCCAAATTTGACAGATGGATTCGTCTTGTTGAGACCTATCATGTGGGACCTTTGGTTGGTCATTTTGACCACAGTTTGACCAACTTTGACCGTTCATCATTTGAGCTAAGTTGGTACGTACGCACCACTTCTCCTGGTAGAGAATTAGTTAATGTTAGAGTAACTAGTTTTAATATTATATTCATGGGTTTAATGTGAGTACGTGTGAGTTATATTGTTTATCATAATTTATTCTGGTTTTGATTAAAATAGATTAGATTATATCATTATAATATTAATTAGGTTATTTTTTTAAGTATGGTTAGAATATTTAATGTTAGTGTGAGTATTTTTTGTATATTTTAATGGTTGTATCTTTTGTTTAATATTAGTGTATGCTGATTGGTAGTTTTGTAGATTAAATTAATGTTAGTGGTGTTAGTATTTTATTTGTAAAATGCATGTTAGTGGAGAATGTAGAGAAATTGTCTTGCTGGTGCGTACGCACCACTACATGGTGCGTACGCACGCTGTGCTCTGACAGAAAAAACTCGTTTGCTTCAAATGGTCACTTTGAATCCACTTGGTGCGCACGCACCACCACATGGTGCGCACGCACCACCACATGGTGCGTACGCATTGTAGTCTAGGCACTCTTTTATCTGTTTATTTATTCTGCTTTCTGTGAGTTATTATCTCCTGTATATTCTGTCATGCCATGTGCTACTAACCATTTCTCTACTTAATTATTTTCTTATTTGCATAATCATTTGTGTGCTTGGCATATTGTTGCATTTTCGCATGCTTAGGGTTAAATTTGATTAAATACCTCGATTAATTAAAGCCAACAATTATTCACGGAGGCCGGTTTCAACCGGGCATTTTTGGGTGCCTAATACCTTCCCAATAATGTACCCTAGCTCCGGACTTGAATCTCTGGACCTCGAATTTGACCAAAAAACACAGTTCCCAAAGCTAAATTGGGTGGCGACTCCCGCTTGCGCTCACAGTGGCGACTCTGCTGGGGAATTTGAGAGCTAGACTCCATATGATAAATTGTTGGCTTTAATTAAAACAAAGGAATTTAATTGAATGAAACCACAAATTGCACACACGGGCACGATTACCCTTATACCCTCGGTGAAAGTCTGACGGAAGGTACCGGGCCCCATTCGCGCCTATGGTTACTGAAAGTTGGCATCACTAACCCACAGCCTGTGCCACTAGCCTGTGATAAGCTAGTGAGTACGTTAACGGATTGCTCATTGAGCGTCCTAGCTTGGGTGACCCTTGAAGTTGAAGTACCCATTGCCTAAACCCACATAGAAAACCCCAACCGGCCGCTTTTTGCATAACCTTGTTTGAATGTGTGTCATGTTGTGTGTCATAATGCATCCATGATTAGGCATTTATCGCGGGTACGGGGCGAGGCCCATGCTACTCATTAGCTGTTTCAAGTTGAGCCCGATTGAGGGAAGATGTGAGATATTGTTATTGGACCTAGGCCCAAAAATAAAACAAAATAAAAGGGTTTTTCTGTTCGTAGGCCTACTATTCCTAGTCGTCGGAAAATCGTCTATAAGTGCTCCTTTTTGTCACCCCAACAAGGCTCACTCCTCCGCCACAATGTGTTCCTGGGGTCCCGTCGTCTTCGCTATCCTGTTCACTGTGCTTACCCTCCAAGTGGCCTATTTCTGCGCATGTGAGAGGATCCCATTCAGGAGGATGGTTCCAGTTCTGGCAATCATCGCACTTTTGCCCGTTTACATGCACCACTTTGGGAGTTAATATGTATTTTGTATTTTGGCTTACTGTAGCCGGTAGTGCAGAATATGTAATCTGGTTTTAGTTCATGCATGTGAATATAATTTCCTTTTATGTTCATTTACTATACTCCAGAAAAAGAAAAAAAAAATAAAGACCCAGAAAAAGAACAACAAAACGGAGAAGGAGAAAGATGCTATTCGTTAGTAGTACTTTGAGTAGGATTGGAGGGACCAGCTTCGGGCCGTTTCCGGAGACTCTCAAGTTGGTCCAGAATCTGATCCTCGAGCCCTTCTAGAGCCACAACCCTAGGTGTGACGCCCCTGGCATAAGCGTCCACCATGTCTTTCAGTACTCTGTTCTCCTCTCTCAAAGTCCTTATCGTCCGACCGGATTGCCGGATAGTTCGTTGAAGGCTGAGAATATGGTGGTTTGGCCTCCCGACTTCCACACCCCTAGTGTGTAGACGCCGAGCCATGCTAGAGGTGACTGTGGTGGCCCGAACACTCAAGGCCATGGCGTCCCCCATAAGGTCCATATCGGATCTAGTGTTTAAAATCCTTTCATCACGAGGAGTGATGAGTCCCGCGGCTACCGCCGTCGCATTTGTAAGGCTGTGTACCACGGTATCATTGACCGTGATAAGTTGATTTTGGGTTGGGAACATTGGTCGCCATATGTCTGGTTGTGCCTCTGGCACAGCGTTCAGGTCAGGACGATTTCGGGAGGCGGAGGAAGAGGCCATAGATCTAGGAGAGTAAGAGATTTGAGGAGGTAAGGGTTTGAGTGTCAAATAATTTTGGATCGCCGGCGATCGATTTTCGTTTTTAAAGCCAAGAGTCAAGGGAGGGACTCGAGGGCTGATGCATTGTCGGGAGGCCCGACACGCTATCAGAAACCCTACACTACCAGTGGTAGGGGATTAAATTAATCCCCTCGAGATCCGTGGTTAGCAGCTGACGCTGCCACTTTATTGACAAAGCGACACTTAGGCTGTCAATCGCCGAAATAGCGTCGGTCGACAGCCACGGGCTAGGCTGTCGAGCGAGTAAACGGGCTTTCGGGTTTGGGTTAAATTCGAACGTAGCAAGTTTTTGGGTCGTCAAGTGTTGTCGGGCTAGAGGAGCACTAACCCACTTTTTCATCTACCAATGGGAATAGGAAAGCCCAAACAGGTCAAACCTAAAAAAGAAAAGAAATATAAATTTTTGGGCCTTTGATTCAAAGAGAGGTGAGGTGTGTGAATGTTGGGCTCAAATTGAAAAGGCTAATGGACTGCATGGACCGAATAGGCATTAGGATTCACCCGATTTGATGAACAAAAAGCAAATCTGATTTAAAATTGAAATTCGAAGTTGGTTATTCGTCAAGCTTAGGCCCAATGAGAGTGAGATGTGTTATTTTTGAAATTGGACTCAAGCCCACACAAAAAAAAAAAAAAAAAAAAAAAAAAAAAAAGATGGGCTTGGATCCAAAAGAGTTTGTGAGATGAGAGCATTTGTAATGGGCCTAAGCTTGGAAAATGATCTACTTTGTGTACCTGTCAAACCTTGGGCACTTGAAAGATTTAGTAAACATAACGAGGCCCAGGGTATGATAGGACAGAATTGGGTAAAGCCTAATAAAGCTCTCATTCAATAAGAGGGGCATAAACTTAATCACTTGCCTTGGTCAAAATTTCAGTAAAGAATTGAGCAATCACAGTCAGATTTGCTTACACCAGGCTGGGCTTGGGTCCGTTCCCCTACATCGAACCGTTTAAGAAAAGCAGAGACCGAGCTAGTAGTGATGGAACGCGGACAGACGGCAGAACCAACCTTGGCAGAACTCATGGCCATGATGGTACGTGACAGAGCTGAAATGAAAGCGGAAATGAAAGAAATGGTTACTAAGATGAGTGAGAGGCTGAGCGTCTTGAAAACAGGGAAAGACAAGCCTAAAAGCCCAGAAGCACCCAGTAGGGAGGAAGGAGAAGGAGTAGTTATCCAAAGAACTGGAGGCACTGATGGCATATGGGATGACGGAGACTATGAAGAATACCAAGCCAAGAGGGATGTGAGAGCAAAGGGAAAAGATCCGAGGATGGACAAACTGGAAACAGAAAACCAAGAAATGAAAGAACAGATGAACCAAATGAAAACCGCCTGGCGGAAGTCACAAGGCTTAGACAGCTTCATGTTCTCCATGGATGGGATCACTTCTGAATCAAAGACTCAGCTTCCGGAAAAATTCAAGATCGCAGATTACGAGAAATTTGATGGAACCGGGGACCCCAAGCAACACTTGCGTCAATACTTGAGCATAGCTAAAATGAGGGGGCTAAATTCAGATCAAGTCTTGTGCGCTTTTCCCCTCTCACTGTCAGGAGACGCTTCCAAATGGTATTACGCAGTAGACAAGAAGATCACTGATTCTTGGGAGGCATTGACTCAAGAATTCACGGACAAGTACAACTACAACACCATGTTAGACGTGACATTGAAAGATTTGGAAATGACAAGGCAGAAGCCAGACGAGACTTTTTCAGACTTCCTAAGCCGTTGGAGGACAAAGGAAGTAAAAATGGTGAGCCGTCCTGCTGAAATAGACCAGGTCAACATGATACTGAGGAACTTGACGCCGGTCTACTTCGATAAAATGTTGACTTCATCAGTTATGGATTTTCAACAGTTGTACCAGTGTGGAACAAGGATAGAAGATGCAATTCACAAGGGGCAGATAGAGGGCAAGCCCAGAAGAGTATTTGGGGCAAGTAACAGCGCTCCAAGTGGGGTAAATCGGGCTAATGGGCCCACGCAAGCTACGGTCAGTGCCGTGCAACAAGCTGAAAAGAAACCGAGGTTTTTTCATGATTTGGGGGTCCCTCTCTCCAAAGCCTTTGTTAACCTAATGAAAAGAGGACATCTACAAGCATTAGAAGTAAAGCCATTGCCTAATCCTATTCCATCATTCTGGAAACAAAACGAGTTCTGTGATTTCCACCAGCGCATCGGGCATCGGACTGACAACTGTGTCCGACTAAGGCACGAGATCCAAGATCTTATTGACACGGGTAAGCTACCACCCCCCGGGGAAGAGAAAAAGCCCAACGTACATCAGAATCCTCTCCCCAACTACAAAGGTGCAACACCGCCATATGTGAACATGCTTGCGGAAGGTGCGGAAGGTTACGACCCATTGGCTTTGATAGTAGCTGTATGTGCACCATGGGAAGACAGCGACGAAGAAAGAGATGGGACGACAAAAAATATATGGGCTGAGATCAAGGCAGATGACACCGAAGACTCCATGCACCTCACCCGCGCAGGGAGACATTTCAAACCTTCTCACCTAGAAGGCGACCATCCAGGGAGAGAGGTAAATCAAGAAGGGGATGGGGAAGAACTAAGGCAGCGAATGCGGATCTTGGAGCAAGAAGAGGAAGAGGATAGGGTTCTGAAGCAACTCAAGAAAACACAGGCAAACATCAGTCTATGGGGGCTACTAGTGGCTTCAAGAAAACACAGACAGGCAGTGTTAGATGCATTGGCAAAACAAGAGGTTCCAATTGAAACTACACCTCAGCAGGTCCTCTCCCTAATGAGGGTGGGGGAGTCTCCAGACGAGGTCATCTTAACTTTTTCGAAGGAAGATCTCCCCGCTGAAGGATCGGAGCGTGCAAAACCTTTGTATATTACTGTTGAATGCAAAGACTTGAAAATCCCAGTGGTATTGGTGGACAACGGATCAGCCTTGAACGTATGCCCCATGCGCACAGCAACCAGGTTAGGGTTTGGCAATGAAGATTTGGCGCCATCTGCGATAACAGTAAGGGGGTATGACAATAGCTCCAGAGCAGTGTTAGGGACCTTCCAAGCGTGCTGTAAGGTAGGACCTGTTATATCCGTTGTTGAATTTTGTGTCATGGACATACCCGCCAATTACAATTTGCTCTTGGGAAGAACGTGGCTGTACCCACTAGAAGCCGTCCCGTCCACTGTACATCAAAAGATTAAGCTGCCATGGGAAGGAGGTGTCTTGATAATTCATGGCGATGGAGAAATCACGGGCCAAGTATCGGGGATAAAAGCAGGAGAGGAAAATCCAGGGTGGAGAGGTTTCGAATTGGTTCAAATGTTGGAAAGAAAAGGTGAAGGGATGGAAGAGGTTCACCCTGATTTCGGGGAGGGGATCAGACACACGGTAGCTCACATCATGAAAAAGATGGGGTACATGCCAGGTATGAGGATGGGAAAAAGAGGTCAAGGAGTCACTGAACTCCCGGATTTCCGCATGCAGACAAACCGTAAGGGAATAGGTTATGCCGAGGAGGAAGAACTGCCGAAAAACAAGAATACCCTTAACGGGAATTTCGTCAAGGAAGGGGAAGACTTCCCCTATTGCGGCTTCCCCGAGCCATGGTTTGATAAATATAGCAAGAGAAGAGTGCCGGGGCTGGAAGTTTTCTTCGCCGCAGAACTGAGGTTAGGCATCACCAAAGGAAAACCTCGAGGGAAAAAGGTGCTAGAAGTAGATTGGGCTGAAAATCTGGGGAATCTGAGTCTACTGCTGTCTGAGTAGGGTTTAGATATACTGGTCCTGACTGAAGAAGAGGCCGCCACAGACCTGACTAAGCTGATCACTGAAGCAAATGGGGGTACAAGCCTGTGGGTTTGGAAGAAAGGAGCTGAGATCCACGCATACTCCAACGCGGGTGACAAATCCCTTCCAGCCAAGGACAAACTCACCACTAGCTCTGTTCCTAAGTTTCTCGAGAACACTACTGCTGTAACCACCCCTATTGCTAATGAAATGGATTCTGATTTTGCTTATGTTGACGTGTCTCTTGAGGAATATATTGCACAAATGTCTGAGGATCCTGATTTAAACAAAATAATCAATGACAACCAAGAAAGAAATTTCGAACCCATTAAAAGTGAAACTATCTTAATTAACTTGGGCACTAATGAAAATCCTAAGGAAATACAAGTTGGGTCTACACTATCCATGCAAAAACGATCTAGTCTTAGCACTTTACTGCAGGAATTCCAAGATGTATTTGCTTGGTCATACGCGGACATGCCTGGCATAGATCCAGAGATAGTGCAACATCGCATCATCGTCAAAGAAGGATCCAAGCCTGTCAAGCAGCGGCTGAGAAGAATGCAACCCGAATGGTCAATCAAAGTAAAAGAAGAAGTCTCGAAGTTATTAGAGGTGGGATTCATACGGGCAGTTGATCAAGCAGATTGGGTCGCCAACATAGTGCCAGTACCGAAGAAAGATGGGCGAGTCCGAGTATGTGTGGATTTTCGCGACCTCAACAAAGCTTGCCCGAAGGATGACTTCCCCCTCCCACATATTGATGTCCTAGTGGATAACACTGCGGGAAGTGCGCTAATGTCATTTATGGATGGATTCTCGGGATACAACCAGATTCAGATGGCACCTGAAGATATGACCAAGACAACCTTCACCACGGGATGGGGGACTTACTGTTATACGGTTATGCCATTTGGGTTAAAGAATGCCGGGGCCACTTACCAGAGAATGGCTACCACCTTGTTACATGATATGATGCACCGAGAAGTGGAAGTGTACGTAGACGACATGATTGTAAAGTCAGAAACCAGGGAGAGTCATCTAGACAACCTTCAAAAGTTCTTCGAGCGAATCAGGGAGTATAAACTGAGGTTGAACCCGCAGAAATGCACCTTTGGAGTAACATCAGGGAAACTATTAGGGTATATGGTGACAAACAGAGGCATAGAGGTTGACCCTGTTAAGATCAAGGCAATTGTGGAGATGCCGCCACCCAAGACAGAGAAAGAGGTTCGGGGTTTCCTGGGGAGATTGCAATACATCAGCAGATTTATAGCATAACTCACTTCGACCTGCGAGCCTATTTTCAAACTGTTAAAGAAAGGGGAACCCAAGGAATGGAACGATCAATGTCAACGAGCCTTCGAAGTAATAAAGGAATACTTGCTGAATCCACCGATACTAGTCCCACCACGCCCCGGAAAGCCGCTGTTGTTGTATCTATCAGTATTTGAGGAGGCTTTAGGGAGCATGTTAGCTCAGCACGATGACCAAGCACGTGAGCATGCTATCTATTACCTAAGCAAAAAGTTGCACGAGTACGAAGTGAGGTATACTGCAGTGGAGAAATCATGCTTCGCGCTAGTCTGGGCTGTTCAGAAGTTGAAGCATATCTTGATAAATTATGAGGTGTGGATAATATGCCGCATGGATCCGCTCAAGTACCTGTTCGAGAAACAAACACTCAATGGGCGATTATCGCGTTGGTTATTCCTCCTCGCAGGATTTGAATTGACTTACGTCACCCAGAAGGCAATTAAAGGGGGAGCAGTAGCCGATTTTTGTGCCGAATATTCAGTCCCAGGACAGGCCCTCGACGACGACTTCCCCGACGAAAACCTCTTGAACATTGAATGTGTACGAAAGTGGAAGATGTATTTTGACGGAGCATCGAATCAATACGGGAATGGAGTTGGAGTTATCTTGATCACACCAGACAACCTGCATGTACCTTTGTCAATTAAACTCAACTTCCACAACTCAAACAACACTACCGAGTATGAGGCCTGTATCGCGGGATTGGAAGCGTTGCTAGCCCTCAATGTGGAAGAAGTCGAGGTCTATGGAGATTCGGCATTAGTAATCGCTCAAGTTCAAAATATTTGGAAAACCAAGGAAGAACATCTGAAACCCTACCAAAGCTACCTCGAGAAATTAGCTCTAAAGTTCCAGAAAATAACCTTCACTCCTCTACCCCGATCCCAAAATCAATTTGCCGATGCCCTAGCCACTTTAGCCTCATTGATCCACATCCCAGAAAAAGCCCAATTGCAACCCTTGATCATACAACAAAGCTCTCGACCTGCCCATGAAGCCACCATTATGTCCATAGAAGAAGAATTTGACGATGGGAAACCTTAGTATTTTGATATTTTGAACTTCCTGAAGCGAGAAGTGTACCCCGAGGGAGCTACTAGGAAAGACCGACGGGCACTGAGGTTGTTAGCAACACAGTATGTTTTATGCAGTGGAAACCTGTTCAAGAGGTTGGCCAATGGCATTCATCTGTTGTGTGTCGATAAAGAAGCAGCCCAAACACTGGTTAGTGAAGTACACGGAGGGGATTGTGGACCCCACATGAACGGGAGGATGCTAGCTAAAAAGCTGATTCGGTTGGGATATTACTGGACCACCATGGAAATGGATTGCGTGGAGTATGTGAGAAAATGCCACCAGTGTCAGGTCTATTCCAACATGCAGTACACACCTCCGGTCGAATTACACCAGTTGACTTCGCCATGGCCTTTCTCTGTCTGGGGCATAGATATTATGGGTAAGATTACCCCGAAGGCTACGGGAGGACACGAGTACATATTGGTAGCCATCGACTACTTCACGAAATGGGTAGAAGCAAAAGCCTACACGGAATTAAAAGCCAAGCATGTGGCCAAGTTTATCGAGACTCACATTATCTATAGGTATGGGGTACCACACGAGGTCATTTCAGATAATGGATCACATTTTCAGGGGGAAGTCCAAAGTGTTTTTGAGAAGTACAGTATTAAGCATCACAAGTCCTCCCCTTACAGACCACAGACCAACGGAGCAGTAGAAGCAGCCAATAAGAACATAAAGCATATCCTAGAAAAGTCCGCAAAGACTTACAAGGATTGGGCAAAAAAGTTGCCAGGAGCATTGTGGGGGTATCGAACATCAGTAAGGACGTCTACTGGGGCAACGCCTTACGCATTGGTATACGGGATGGAAGCAGTTTTACCGGTGGAATTAGAAGTTCAATCATTAAGGGTCATGGTAGAAAGCTAAATCCCTAAAGTTGAATGGAAAAGGGACCGGTACGAACAATTGGCACTGTTGGACGAAAAAAGGCTTAAGTCACTGTACCATGTACAAGGGTATCAAAGGAGGGTTGCCAGGGCTTTTAACAAAAAGGTGAGGCCGAGAAATCTGAAGGAAGGAGACCTAGTTCTCAAGGAAATGTTGACTCGGGTATTGGATCCTAGGGGCAAGTTTAGGCCCAATTGGGTAGGCCCGTATATCATCAAGGCTATATTGTCAGGAGGAGCAGTCAGGCTAATGGACGAAGAGGGAAATGAGTTTACGCAACCTGTCAATCTGGATCATTTGCGCAAATACTATATATGATGTAGACCCTATCTTGTATTACGAAGGAATTTGAATCAATGCGAAGTTAATTGAAATAAGTTTCATCCATTAAATGGGAACAAATAATACATCTTGCCTTGTTCTTGTGAACTAAAATGGAAATGACATGAAATGCAATATAATCAACAAGAGACGCATCAGCGTTGGAAATCATTCCCTCATCCACTACCATCATGACCATCTTGATTCAGTCTTTTTCGTTTACGATGAACTTCGTCCTCTTTCGATCCCCCAATGTCAGAGGCGAGCCAGCCGTAGTAAGCAGCAGAGGGACTAATCAGCTCAGGGGCGGCGACGGATAAAACCCGCATCCTGTTGGGCCATGCCCCTTGAATGCGCTCAACAAGACGGGCCCCAAGTGGACAGACATATCCCATGTGTTCTTTAAGCAGCGATCTTTGAGGCCGGCCGAATTGCCGTTGGATGCGAAGCACGGGACAGTAGGACACTTCTCGAAGGCCAGCCAGCATCACGCTGTGAGAAAAAATCAGACCTAGAGTCATGTCGGATATTCTCCACCAAGGACAGTTCCACCGGATACCATGACAGGAAATGTTAGAAAGCATGCCGCGAAGCTCCTCGATGCTAGGAAAAGGTTTAATCAAGGCCCGACGGCGGTAAAGTTGTGGTTGGTACGCCCAAGGACTCACGTGGGGTTCTACTATAAGCTGCAAGCGTTCGAATAACCAAATCTGAAAAGTGGAAAAAGTGGATCAAACCTTTTATGCGTACGCACCAAGATACAATGCATACGCATCACATCCACATACGTACGCACTAATGAACGAAAAAGCAGCCAAGCACAATGAAAAAGAAAGAATGGACGGGAATGAAGGGGAATCTACCTGCAACAGCAAGGGACTGCCACCAACAAAGGGGACCTCACCCCTCGCAAACCTATCTAAAGCATTGAGAGTTCCGGCTAAGACCATCATGCTTGGATTGGATTCCCTCAATAAAGGAAGGATCTGCAATAGGGCCACGTCGGCGGAGTCGGGGGCATCTACAAACAATAACATGCCAAGATACAAAAGCAAAGGGCATTCAAACGGTGTTGGAGTTGATTACCTGTAACTATAGGAGGAAGTTGGCTGAAGTGCGAAACTACAAGTTGGAAGTCTATCCTTGAATTTGAAAACCATCCCCGAGCTACCCTGTTTGGAATACCGAATAAAGAAGAAATTAGGCCCTCGACTTTGAGCGGTACTACGGATGGTAGTAATATATGGTCGAAATCCGGACGCCCAAGGATGGCCCCAAATTCCTCCATGGTGGGACACACTTCCGTGTTATTGAAGCGGAACACATGACGAGAAGGATCCCAAAACTCGGTAGCCAGTTTGAGAAAGTCTTGATTAACCCGCACTTGGGAATAATCAAGCAAAGAAGACAGTTGAAACTGGGATTTAAATTCCCTGCGAGATTGGCCATCCAAAGATTTGAGCCAGTTAGAAAGGTTCGCCATTAGTGAAAAATAGGAGGCGGAAGGGATGATGCTGGTAGAGTTCAAGTGGCGGCTAGGGTAATGAAGGGAAAGCCTTTATAAAGAAAAAGTACAGCAAATGCCCTTTTGGGAAAGAGACAAACAAGAAGGACTGCTGTGGGCCCTAAAAAGGGACAGACTTTCATTTGATGCGTACGCAGCTGTGAGAGATGCGTACGCATTAAGCTCAAGTGCGTACGCATAAGTGGAGGGTGCGCACGCATTCAGTGGTTCCTACACTACCACAGCACCCTGTTTCAGTAACCGAGCCACCTGGTTTCATCTGTATTTACACTAAGCAGATCAATGCAACTTCAAAATAATTTCAGGCAGCACACAGCAATTCAAAGCAAGAAAAGCACATATTGAAATAAAAACCAAGTGCAAATGTTTAAGTACATAACCCCGAAACTGAAATTGTAAATTGTTCAAAGAAAAGAGAGATAGAGTCTAAAAGCCCCTAGGGCGATAAGATGGACCGCTGGATGAACCAGCCCCACCACCACCTTGCCCACCATCATCACCACCCTCATCATCATCACCACCTCCACCCGCATCTGCTGCACCTCCGGGTGCCGGCCCCCCCGCATGCGCAAGATTGTAGCGGAATGAGCAGTCAACATCCGCTTGAGCCCACCAAACATCTGGTATACAAACTCCATCTCCGCAAGGGTAAGCTGAAAAATCAAAGTGCGATTAGGGCATGCATATTTCGAACTAACTATTTTGCAGGACCTGTCAAGAGAAAGAAGAAATGCTACCTGACGCGTGCCAGGAGGGAAAGGGAGTGGATGCGCTCGCGGGTCGGGGACAATGGACTCCTCATACGCCTCGCCCTTCTCATCATAAAGAGGAACCGACCACGAGGGGAATGCAGGAGGAAGTCCCTCGGGAGGAATGCCCGCATCAGGAACCTGGGTATGAAAAAAAAAAAAGTGTGCAATGGCAGGGGCAAGCTTATGGAAAGCAAAACAGTGACAAGAATGGAACAGAATGGATACCTGGTGACCAATGAAGCGGGGCATGAGGCGCTCCCTGGCAAAGGTGGCATAGTCATGCTCTAGGCTCAGCAGACGAGAAATGTAATGAATGCCACCTCGCTACTCATCCAAATCTAGCTCACCCATCTGATAGGGCACCAAGGAGAAGGCAGGAGGATCATAGGGGACTCGGGCACACAACTCAAGATCTGTAGTCAGCTGGGGCACGACCCTTTCGGCAAAGTAAAAGGCCCGGGCACGGGGATAGGACAGCAAACAGGACACCTCAGCCATGGCGTGCGCGTCCTCCTCCCACTCTGGGGGACCAACCTCAGCTCGACCAACCCAAGGGCGGGGATTCACCTATTGTCAGGACATGATCAGACAAAAGGAAACAAAAAGGGGAAAGAGAACAGTAGAAAGCAAGAAGTGGACCCATACACGCTCAAGCCTGTCTAGGAACTCTCGGACTCCAATGTGGGACAAGTCCTCCTGATCGCCCAGAGGTCTCAAGTCAATGTACTCCTGGGCCCATAGCTGCAAGACAAACAAAGAAGAATCGATAAACATCTTGAGGAGAGAGCAAAGCATGAAAATAGAAGAGAATGGAACCCGTACACGGTTACTTACCGCCCACAACCTCCAGCAGCCTGTCAAGGAGTCGGATTTTACCCGACTAAGGGCATCCGTGGTGGCATAAAGGTGTGCCAAGACAGCCGACCCCAATCCATACTCATATGCAGCCTCAAGGTCCTCCAATGCTAAGAGCCAACCTGGCTCAAAAGTCTGCGCAGCATTAGGGACTAGAAAAGCCCCTATAAGGTAGAGGATGAAAGCTCGAGCCATGATAACACGCTCCTCCACGGAGTCCTGTCCCCTCCCAAGAAACTCATTGTACAAAGCTGGATACTTCATGGTGGCATTGGGGCAAGGCATACCCAACAAACGCTGGGTCAACGCCTTCCTCTGATCCTCAGTCAGCTCAAAAGTGAAGGACCTCCCCCTCATCCGAAGACCTGTCAGACAGTGGAAGTCATAAGGGGTGAGAGTCCACTCCCTACCCGCTAAATGGAGGGTATGGGTGGTATCCCACCATCTCTCTGCCAGGCAGAAAACCAAGGTGTTGCTGGTAGCCCGATGAATCGTCACTGCAGCCACGGTCCCAAACCCGACATCCGACACCAACTGCTGAGTATCGGGGGTCAACCGGTCCCACCAAGTAGTCAAACTCTCCAGACTGCCACGTCCACTTTTCTTCTTTGGAATCTGGAAAGAAGGAGAACCCAGGTAAGTACAGATACAGGTAAGTACAGGTTCAGATCAATTCTATCAAACACAAGTTCGGTGCGTACGCATGACCTATGGTGCGTACGCATTGGTCACAGTGCGTACGCATAGGAGGAGACTGCGTACGACTAGGCAAGACAGTGCGTACGCATCGATGCTTAAGTCCATCAGATTTCTGTTTTATTTTTATTTGTTTCATTAATTCGAGGTGCGTACGCACTACACCTCAATGCGTACGCATGTGGGACTTATGCGTACGCATGTGGGACTTATGCGTACGCACTCAGGACCCTGGTTCGTCTTCAACCTCGGGACCGTGAACCCCCTCAACCTCCAAACTCAGATTTCACAAGTTTTCTCCAGTTTTTATGATGTATGCAGACATACTATGATCATTCGAGGATAAATTTCGCATTTTTATGGAAAATGAGAGATAAAAGCTGAATCTTGAAAGCATGCAATATTCGACAATGGAGAAATGGGTTTCAAGAACTTACTCTTTGTTGCCGCGCAATATGGGAGAGATGCTCCTGTGGCCTGAAGATGATGTCGGGGATTTGCTGCGGGTTGAGCCGTGGATCCCAACGGTTGATGGTGAACCCCTCGTCATCGCCGCGAAACCGTTTGTTTTTGGGAGGCATATTCGCCGGCGAAGAAATTACAGAGAAAAATAAAAAGAAAAGGGATGGGAGGAATGAGAGACAGAGGAAGAAGAACAGTGGGTTGGGAATGGGTTTGCAAGAGAATAAAAACAAGTTTTTTATGAAATAGGAGTGAGTGGGAGAGAGAGTTATGGAGGGAGGGAGAGTGATTTTCGGGGTAATGGGAAGAGTCGCCGGAGAAGAAGAGGTCGTTTCAGAATTTGAAACACCCCTTAAAAGAAACGGTGCCGTCTCGGTAAGTATTTTTGGCAGAATTGCATCTAATGCGTACGCACTAAATGTGGGTGCGTACGCACTAGGTATTCACGCGTACGCATCAGGCCTTCCCCATGTATTCCTCAAATCGCGTCGCCGTGTGACAAACCCGATACGAAGGAAATCGTACCTAATCTGAGGTCCGATACGAATGAAATCGTACCTAATCTGAAGTCCGATACGAATGAAATCGTACCTAATCTGAGGTTCGATACGAATGAAAATCGTACCTAATCTGAGGTTCGATACGAATGAAAATCGCACCTAATCTGAGGTTCGATACGAATGAAAATTGCACCTAATCTGAGGTCCGATACGAATGAAATCGCACCCAATCTGAGGCCCGATACGACTGAGATCGCACCTAATCTGAGGTCCGATACGGAGGAAATCGTACCTAATCTGAGGTCCGATACGAATGAAAATCGCACCTAATCTGAGGTTCGATACGAATGAAAATCGCACCTAATCTGAGGTCCGATACGAATGAAATCGCACCCAATCTGAGGCCCGATACGACTGAGATCGCACCTAATCTGAGGTCCGATACGGAGGAAATCGTACCTAATCTGAGGTCCGATACAAATGAAATCGTACCTAATCTGAGGTCCGATACGACTGAATTTGGTACCTAATCTGAGGTCCGATACGAGTGAAATCGTACCTAATCTGAGGTCCGATACGACTGAAATCGCACCTAATCTGAGGTCCGATACAAATGAAATCGTACCTAATCTGAGGTCCGATACGACTGAATTTGGTACCTAATCTGAGGTCCGATACGAGTGAAATCGTACCTAATCTGAGGTCCGATACGACTGAAGTCGCACCTAATCTGAGGTCCGACGCGACTGAAATCGCACCTAATCTGAGGTCCGATAGGAATGAAATCGTACCTAATCTGAGGTTCGATACGACTGAATTTACGCCCACCCTGGGGCCCAATGTATCCTTTTAACCCACTCAGGGGTCTACTTTATTCTTCAAGATAACTGTCATCCACTGATTTATACCTGTTGACATCCTCGTTATAGCCCAAACGAGGTCGGATTCTCACATATGCATGAACTACGGCGGGTCTGATCCCTTGCAAAAGGGTACGTAGGTAGTTAGGTGATCCCTAATTCGACCCCATGCATGGTTACATTTGATTTTGAGTTGTTAGGCGGTCAAAATGATTGGGTCTATGGAATCTTTCGACACCACTCGAAGGAGCGAGTGAAATCGAAAGAGGGGCAACTGTAGACACCCCATTTTGTACCACCTAATTAATTTGAAATCACGTATTTTGGAAACCCAATGATGAGGTTTATTGTATGTTTTGAGATAATGACAAAGCAATTCCCGACGAGTAGCCAAGATTACAACAGGAAAATACTGTCTTTTTACATTTCATGCGTACGCACCAATGGGTGGTGCGTACGCACCATGTTTCCATGCGTACGCACCTTAGGCCTTTTTCAGGCATCTTCAGATCTGTCTCCCACTAAACATGAGAGCATGGGGGAGAGTATGGGAGGGGAGTGGGGAGATTCCCACGGGTGTTCCCCGCATGGGTAGGGGATGGGCCAGTCAGGGGATGTTTTCAAAACCTAATTGAGCCCTATTTATACTCTACTGATGGGACTGGAGAAGGGATCCAGGAGGCGGTCCTTTTTTAGAGATAGAGCATTTTCCTTTTTTTTGGGATAGAGGCTGAAGAGAGAACGGCCAGAAAGAGAGAGTGAGAGAAGCCAAATACCCACCAAAACACCAGAAAACCAGAAGAGAGAAAAGAGTGTTGAATGTTGTAATCCAAAGCCGCGAGAAGGGGATTGCTGCGTTGATATTGGAAGCATTCAAACCTGAGGGGTACGTATCACAGACTCACATGTATATATGCACTGTAAATTTATACTGCATATTTGTTTCTATGAGTTATTGTTTAATATAATGATGCCATGTTACACTGTTAAGGTCAAGAAAATCATTGGTAATGTTAGATTTGAAGGAAAATAGCCGTGACATGAGTTCTTGAATTGACGGGTTTTCGGGTTATAAACTCAAGACTTTGACCCAAAAAATAATCATGATTGTGCAAGTTTTTGGATGAACGATTTATGCGCGCTTGTAGCGCGCTGCAAGAGCTTCAATTTGGTTTTTGAATCATTAAATTTGGTTAAGAAATGAGTAAGATAAGTTAGGGAGAAGTTAGCACGAGACAAAGCTCAATATTGCATTTTTCAGCTTCAACCCGTTCTGAGGTTGAAGGTGAAGTGGACAGTGATCCAGTGTGGGCGTATTCACCCACAGGTACCGTGTTCCCTAGCATTTGAAGACCTTAGGTTGGCCCGATTGACTCCAAATTTGACAGATGGATTCGTCTTGTTGAGACCTATCATGTGGGACCTTTGGTTGGTCATTTTGACCACAGTTTGACCAACTTTGACCGTTCATCATTTGAGCTAAGTTGGTACGTACGCACCACTTCTCCTGGTAGAGAATTAGTTAATGTTAGAGTAACTAGTTTTAATATTATATTCATGGGTTTAATGTGAGTACGTGTGGGTTATATTGTTTATCATAATTTATTCTGGTTTTGATTAAAATAGATTAGATTATATCATTATAATATTAGTTAGGTTATTTTTTTAAGTATGGTTAGAATATTTAATGTTAGTGTGAGTATTTTTTGTATATTTTAATGGTTGTATCTTTTGTTTAATATTAGTGTATGCTGATTGGTAGTTTTGTAGATTAAATTAATGTTAGTGGTGTTAGTATTTTATTTGTAAAATGCATGTTAGTGGAGAATGTAGAGAAATTGTCTTGCTGGTGCGTACGCACCACTACATGGTGCGTACGCACGCTGTGCTCTGACAGAAAAAACTCGTTTGCTTCAAATGGTCACTTTGAATCCACTTGGTGCGCACGCACCACCACATGGTGCGCACGCACAAATACATGGTGCGTACGCATTGTAGTCTAGGCACTCTTTTATCTGTTTATTTATTCTGCTTTCTGTGAGTTATTATCTCCTGTATATTCTGTCATGCCATGTGCTACTAACCATTTCTCTACTTAATTATTTTCTTATTTGCATAATCATTTGTGTGCTTGGCATATTGTTGCATTTTCGCATGATTAGGGTTAAATTTGATTAAATACCTCGATTAATTAAAGCCAACAATTATTCACGGAGGCCGGTTTCAACCGGGCATTTTTGGGTGCCTAATACCTTCCCAATAATGTACCCTAGCTCCGGACTTGAATCTCTGGACCTCGAATTTGACCAAAAAACACAGTTCCCAAAGCTAAATTGGGTGGCGACTCCCGCTTGCACTCACAATCATCATCTTCTTCTAATTTTCATTCCACAATACCCACTGTTTTCCACGTTTTTTATCTTCCATTTTTTTTATTATCTAAGCATAATGCCCACCATCATACCCTTTTTTTTTTTCACGACCACCACCATCATCATTATCATCTTCAAAGAATCTTTTATTCTTTTGTTAAGAAAAAGAAAATCAAGCACTCAAAAGGAAAGGAATGAATCATGGATCTAGATGCATAGTGTAAATCTAGGAGGAGACGAGTGCAAGGATGGCGACTGGGGTTTGCCTCATTTGAGAAGAGGATCATTAATGATGAAAGCCATGATCCATTAAGCGAGATTAAGAAGAGAAGATGGCTGATACCTCATTGGCGTCGGAGATGGTGGGTTGACCCGATCACCGCCAAACCCTTGGTATGAAAACCTAAATGCCTTTACTCAAATCAAATCTAAAGCATCTCCTCCTGCGAGAGGCTCCGTCCTCCTTTCTTCTTCTTCTTTCTTCCTTAGCAATACCCCAATCTCTGTCGCTGGTGAGAGGTTTCAACCTCAAGGCGACCACTGCAATTTTCATCGCCAATGAGAAGCTTCGCTCCTCTTGCTACTGCTGTTGTGTGGTGAGGCGAGAACTAGGGCTCAAGGACTAGAAAATCAAGTTTGATCGCTGCTATTGCTAATTATTTGAAGTTTGATGTCTATGATTTACAGCTTGGAAATCTAATTCGTGATTCTGGCTTGAGGAGATTGTTGCTAGCGATGATGAAGAGATCGATTCTTGTGATTGAGGATATCGATTGTAGCGTGGAGGTGCTCAATTGACATGGAGATCAGCAACGACAGCTAGGGCTAGGGTTGATCGTGTTTTGAGGATGAAGGGGGAGGGATATAGAAGGAATATGGTATTATTGTGAGGAATGGGGAGGGGCACGCTGGGTATTTTGAATTTTGTTTAAGTGGATTCTTGGGCAATGGGAATGAAACCAACCAAAAATAAAGGAATCCAAAATGGGTGTTTTGTGGGAATGTTGGGATACTAGGAATGCAACATTGCCTGGCATTCTACGAACCAAACATTGGAAAGTGATGCCATTCCCCTTTCCCAAGTAGGATTCCCCCCAACCAAACGCCCCCTAAGTGGTGTGCGGCATGTTCTTGAAGTGAGGAGGAATTTATTTAGTGGGTCTTCTTTAGTTGAGTAAGGTTATAAAGTTGTTATGGAATTCAATAAGGTTGTAATAATCAAGAATAATATTTTTGTTAGTAAAGGTTATGTAAGTGAAGATCTTTTTAAGTAGAATGTAATGTCTGTTAATGATGTTAATAAAATTCCTCTAAGTATTTTCAATATGGAATTAAGTAGTGTTTGGCATGAACGATTGGGACATGTGAATTTAAAGAAATTAAAGAGAATGATGAACTTAGGGTTAATCCCTAAAGTAAATGTAGCTATAAAATACAAGTGTAAGATCTGTGTACAAGCCAAACAGCCTAGTAGACCTCACGAACCTATTGAGAGGAAACTAACCTTTTAGACTTAATACATAGTGATGTGTGTGATTCAAATAGACCTCCTATTAGAGCAAAAAATAAGTGCTTCCTAACTTTCATAGATGATTATTCTAAATATTGTTATGTCTACTTAATTAAAACTAAAGACGACATATTTGAGAAATTTAAAATATATAAGGTCGAGGTTGAAAATCAATTGGAAAAGAAAATAAAGAAATTTAAGTCCGATAGAGGAGGTGAATATAGTCTAACTGAATTAAACTTATATTGTCAAGAACATGGATAGTTCATGAAGTAACACCACCTTATTCACCACAATCAAATGGTGTAACTGAGAGAAAAAATCGAACTTTAATGGATATGGTAAATACAATGTTACTAAGTTTTGGAGTGCCTGAGAACTTGTGGGGGGAAGCATTACTATGCACCTGTTTTATACTTAAACCGCATAATGGTTAAAGATTTTGAGAAAACACCATATGAGTTATGGAAGAATAGAGTACCTAGATTAAATATTCTTAAAGTGTGAGGGTGCCTTGTGAAAGTGGCAATACCCGATCCTAAAAGAAAGAAGATATGTCCTAACACAATAGATGCAGTTGTCACTACCCCAAAGGAGGAGATGGGAATGTTTCCCTTCCTAACGTTGGGACGACCCCGGGGGCATCTGTTTTATGGTGGGTGGTGTTGAATAAGATGGATTCAATTTAAGGGCGCCTTGACTATCCTAGGCATGCAAGCATATCTAGAATTATCAAGGCTATGGAGTCGCCACCAATTAAGGGTTTGAGGACGCGATTGGACATCCTATAGTTGGTTAGAGAGTGGGGTTATCTGAGATCCCAAAATAAGTCCATCTAAGGTCTTATCATCAAACGGGTCCATTTGAGGTCCATTTGGAAATTGATTGACTCTTAGTGGTATGTGAGACTAAAGATTGAGGGTAAGGGGGTTTGGTTATGAGTGGGGAAGGTGTGAAGCACCCCACATCGCCCGTTGGAATCCAACCGTTCCCGATTTCGATGATGTTTCTTATTAAAATCCCATTTGGTATTATTGATTTTCTATATGAACAACTTGACATAGAATATCCTTTTGAAGGGTGGCGAATTCTCTTATTTTGAAAAGAGATCTTTAAAGGCATTGGACAAAGTCTTTTTGAAAGAACGGAAAGTATGCCTTAAGGTTTTTGTAAATGAGAACCTTTTTGAAAAGACCACAAATTCGCCTTCGTTCTCATGGGTATCTTAAGTCAAATTGATTAACTCTAAAGTATTCTTATCTTACAGTGGTAAAATCAATCCCTTATGAAAGGATGAAAATAGAAATGATGTGAGTCCATTTTTAAATAATTAATATCAAGTGCGAACCTTTTTGGGATCCTGAGAAAGCTCGAGACTTTTGAAATCGATGGAATGGGTAAAGAAAAGGATACTTTTTGAAAGCTATTGAAGTAAAGGGGATGTTATCTTTTGAAGATAAGAGATTGCCTTTTGAAGACAGGGGTTCCTTTTAAAGGAAGAAAAATGTATTTAATTGGGAAAAGAACACTTTTGAAGTGCAAAGAAATCTTGTTTAAACAAAATGAAAGTGAAACTTTATGATTCTCAATCCATACTAGAAAAGAGATCCTGCGTGGAATGATGGTTTTGGAAAATTGACTTCAGGTGATAAAATGATGTTTTTGGAAAGAGAGCACGTGCCCTTTTAGTGAAAAGATTTATTCGAGTCATTTTTGGAATGAACTCATCAATTAAAAAAATGATGCACGAGTTAACAATGACGACGTGAAACTCTTTTGAATGAAAATCTTTATTTGATAAAGATGGTAATGTTGTCAAAAATGATTTATGGGAAAATGGTCCAATGCAAGTATGGATCTTTCAGCAAAGATTTGAGATATAAAGAATCACTTTCAATTTTGATAGACCTTTTTGGAAAAAGATACTTGAAGCTTTTGAAGCATGATAAGTGGTTGGGAGGAAATTCATCCTAACTTAGTGCGCATTTGGATTAATTGAATAAAAATGTGATCAATTAAATCTCCAAAGGATTGAGATTTTACTACGTGACATAGGGACACGTAGGAGTTCCTGGATCTTGGGCAAGGTTATTCATTGGAATCTGGTGGGTCAATTTGATTAAATCCATTTGATAGTGATAAGCTATTATGCTATGGATGAGTTTTTAAGCATTTGATGCTGTAAACTTTTATCTATAGCATGATAGTTTACCTCAAGACATTAGTTGAACCTTATTCACATGGGAATTGAATCGAAGTAGCAACATAGCATGAAATTTCAAGATGAACATATCAAAGATGTCAAAAAGATGCATAAACATAATCAACATTGGCAAGGTTTGGAATTCATGAATGCGATGTTTATTGCTTTAAAAAGCACAAGTATATGTATGAAAAGTAAAAGGGTCAAGTGATCACAAATGAAAAGTGCTCAAATATTGGGGCAAAGAGTCGCAACGACCACAATCCGGAGGGTAGCGAAAAGCCATAGCCTCTAAATAAAGCGGTAAATAAAGTGATAAATAAATAAAAGCTGAAAATGTACAAGCGATGGGGCAAAGAGTCGCAACAACCACAACCTAAAGGTAGCAAAAAGCCATAGCCTCTAAATAAAGAAAATGAAAAATGAAAACAATAATTTTGAATGAATTTGTCCAAGTCCTTATATTGGTCCTTTTATCCAAGCATGGGGATATTTAATTAAGTCCGATCAGCTCCGTAACAAAGTGAATTATTTTATGTTCAAGTTTATTATGATTACCAACAAGGAAATAAGAAAATGTTAGTATAAACAATATGCATGCATGCATGAACCTAACCCTGCCAAATTTGATTTTGTTTAGACATCATTTCAATCTTTTGGTATGCTTAAATCTCCATTTCACACATCACAAATGCAAGCTCATATGCAATAAAAGAGAATAAAAATGGGTGCTAGCAACCTATTGGAATGGTTTGCATGCAAAGGGTGGTTTAGGGTCTCCCTGCCTTTAACCCACTATACAGGACTTTGATCCCTTCACGACACGTGTTAGGAGGCCCATGTATGTACTCGAGCAAAGGTAGGGAGGGCAACAATCACATATTGAGGTTGCAATGAATAATGAAGTTAATAGGAAATTAAATTAAAAACTTAAGAATGAATTTTAAAAGGGAAGCTCACCTAGTGTAAGTGATTTTACCTTAGCTTTGACCAAATTATGCTTGAGTGCTCCTCTCCTAGGCTTGAAAATCTCCCTTTGAGATGCTCCTTTGAAGGTTCCAAGTATGCTTGGAAGGTGGTGGAGTGGTGGTGGAAGTGATAGATTGAATCAGAGAAGGAAAGTGTGGTAACAGTGAAGTTACCAGTCAGCAGATGTGAAATTTCAACCAGCAGACACGAAATTGACAGTCTTTCTGTAGTAAAACTGCAGCAGAATTTGTGTCCTTCCTATGCTTTCCCAAAGCTAATTGGAAGGTTCTACCCTTGGATTCTCCTTCAAGAACAGCCCCTAAATTTGTGGGAGAGGGTTTGTGAGAGGATATGTGGTAGGCCTTTTGTGGTGAATGGAATTTGATGGGTGTTTTTGTGAAGTTGGGATGATTTGTGTATATGGGATGGAATTAGTTAGAATTTAGGCAAAAATGGATGATAGCTGTGTGGGATCTTTAATGAATAAAAATGTGGGCTATTTATAGGAAAACATGGACTTTTAGGGGTAAATCGGTAATTTGGAAGGGCATTATGGTCATATGGGACATGGAGGGCATTTAGGCTTTGGTTGGTGAAGGAAATACCTCATTTGATGAGGGCAAGATGGTCCAAAAGTGGCAAAAGGGGAAATTGCCCATTCATGCCGGTATAGTAGGTGTGACCCACGCTGGCCTGGCCAGCGTGGAAACCAGTCCCATCCAGGCAGTTAGATTGCAGCTGCAAAGGGCTGCAAGATACTATAGAGTCGAAAGCAGGATTTGCCCACGCTGGTTTGGCCAGTATGGGCACACTTATCCCACATTTGTGATGATTTCTCATCATCACACATGGGAACTTGTGTTTCTTGGGCAATGTGTACTTCTAAAAGGTGTGGGGCCGTTGAGGTGGGCCTAGGGTGATGGTCTGCCCTACTGTGGGGTCGAACGATCGTGTAATCGTGCTCGATTGACGATTGGAGGAATTTCGACTGTTGATCTTGAAAGTGGATTGAAACTTTGGGTTCCTAAACTTGGTTTGGGACCAAAAAGTGGAGTGTGGACTCTCTAGGATGGGATTGAACGGCCTGGATGTGAGCATGATGCTTGTAGGGCTTCGCTATTAGGGTTTTGTTGATCGTAAGCCAAATGAGGTTCAATCTTTGATCAAACGGTCCTATATTGATCTTGAAGGATTGAATTGAAGATCCAAAGGTCGGTTTAACCATTGGATGAGAAATGGAGAGGAATTGAACTACCTAAAGTTGTATCAGGGGTTCGATTTTGGGTAATTTGGGAATTGGAGGGCTCGTGTTTTCTGATTCTCAATCAAATGGTCCTAGACCGCTCTAGGGATATTAAATTGAAGATCCTACAGTTGAATTGACCATCGGATTAAAGATTGTTGGGAATCGAACCACCTGGTGTTGATTTAGGAGTTCGATTTGGGGTAAATTAGCGATCGGAGGGCTTGTGCCCTCTGATTCTTAATCAAATGGTCCTAGACCACTCCAGGGATATTGAATTGAAGATTTGACGGTGGAATTGACCATCGGATAAAAGATTGTTGGGAATCGAACCACCTAGTACTGATTTAGGGGTTCGATTTGGGGTAAATTGGGGATCGGAGGGCTTGTGCCCTCTGATTCTCAATTAAATGGTCCTAGACCTCTCTAGGGATATTGAATTGAAGATCCTACGATTGAATTGACCGTCGGATCAAAGATTGTTGGGAATCGCACCACCTAGTGCTGATTTAGGGGTTCGATTTGGGGTAAATTGGGGATCAGAGGGCTCATGCCCTCTGATTCTCAATCAAATGGTCCTAGACTGTTGCAAGGATATTGAATTGAAGATTTTATGGTTGAATTGACCTTCAGATCAAAGATTTTTGGGAATCGAACCACTTAGTGCTGATTTAGGGGTTCGATTTGGGGTAAATTGGAGATTGGAGGGCTTGTGCCATCTGATTCTCAATCAAATGGTCCTAGACCACTCTAAGGATATTGAATTGAAAATCCTACGGTTGAATTGACCATCGGATCAAAGATTGTTGGAGATCGAACCACCTAGTACTGATTTAGGGGTTCAATTTAAGGTTAATTGGGGATCGGAGGGCTCGTGCCCTTTGATTCTCAATTAAATGGTCCTAGACCACTCTAGGGATATTGAATTGAACATCTTATGGTTGAATTGACCATCGGATCAAAGATTGTTGGGAATCGAACCACCTAGTGCTAATTTAGGGGTTCGATTTGGGGTAAATTGGGGATCGGAGGGTTCGTGCTCTCTGATTCTCAATTAAATGGTCCTAGAATGTTCTAGGAATATTGAATTAAAGATCCTACGGTTGAATTGACCACCAGATCAAAGATTGTTAGAGATCGAACCACTTAGTGCTGATTTAAGGTTAATTGGGGATCGGAGGGCTCATGCCTTCTGATTCTCAATTAAATGGTCCTAAACTGTTCTAGGGATATTGAATTGAAGATTTTACGGTTGAATTGACCGTCGGATCAAAAAATGTTGGGAATCGAACCACCTAGTGCTAATTTAGGGGTTCAATTTGGGGTAAATTGGGGATTGGAGGGCTCTTGCCCTCTGATTCTGAATCAAATGGTTTTAGACTGCTCTAAGGATATTGAATTGAAGATTTGACTGTGGAGTTGACCATCGGATAAAAAATTGTTAGAAATTGAACCACTTGGTGCTGATTTAGGGGTTCGATTTAGGATTTTCGGGCATCATGCCCATTCTAGGCCTTCGGGCTTCGGATGTCGGAGGTTGAATTGGGGAGAAGCCTTGCCCTAGTGGGTAGGACAAGGTGGACAAGGTTAGGAAAGGAGTGTGTCTGATCTAATTGTACTTTCAACGGGTTGACTGATTTTGTCCGAAGGCGGCCTGCCAAAATTTGGGTGTCTACAGCAGTATTTTTAGGATACGTTCACAATAGTAGTACTAATAGATTCTTAGTTGTGAATTCTGAAGTTAGCGATATTTCTAATAATACCGTAATAGAAGCGAGAGATGCTACATACTTTGAATCTTTATCTTTAAAACTAGGATTTCCACCCAAGTCAATAATAGACACTATGATAGAGATAGACCATCTACTAGCATACGTAGAGATGAAGAGACTAATACTCAAATAGAAGTTAGAAGAAGTAAAAGATGAAGAATAGAAATGAAATTTGGAGATGATTTTTATACATACTTAATTAAAGGAGATCCTACGACATATAATGAAGCTATATCATTGATAGATGTACCTTTTTGGAAGGAAGCAATAAATAATAAGTTTGAATCAATAATTCAAAATAATATTTGAGAGTTGACCATTCTACCTCCAGGAAGTAAAGCAATAGGATGTAAATGGGTGTTTAAGAAAAAGTTAAAACCTAATGGAAGTATAGATAAGTATAAGGTTAGACTAGTAGTTAAAGGATTTACTCCAAAGAAAGGAATAGATTATTTTGATACTTATTCTCCAGTGTCTAGAATTACAACAATTAGAATTTTGGTAGCCCTAATATCTATCCATAAGTTAGTTGTACATCAGATGGATGTAAAGACCGCTTTTCTAAATAGAGATTTAGAACAAGAAATTTATATGGACCTACCTAAGGGTTTCATAGTTAAGGGATAGGAACATAAGATATGTAAGTGAAATCTTTGTATGGATTAAAACAAGCTCCTAAATAGTAGCATGAAAAGTTTGATAGTATTATTTTAAATTATGGATTTAAATTAATAAATATAATAAATGTGTACGTTATAAGATGGATAAAAGCTAATATGCTATACTTTGTTTATATGTGGATGATATTTTGATCTTTGGTACGAGTCTGGATATTATAAAGGATGTTAAGAATTATTTGTCTAAAAATTTTGATACGAAAGATATGGGAGAAGCACATATAATTTTGGAAATGAGATTAATTAGAAATTCGGAAGGAATATTTTTAGATGAATTTACAGTGTCCACACCATATGGTCCTAATATATATTTAGTAAAAAATGTTGGAGAACCTGTATTCCAATTAGAATATTCTCAAGCAATAAGATCTTTGCTATATATTGCAAATAAGACTAGACCTGATATAGCTTATGCAATTGGAAGATTAAATAGATATACACACAATCCTAGTAAAAAGCATTAGGTTACTTTGGAGAGAATATTTAAGTATCTTAAAGAAACTCTAAATTATTCCTTATGTTATAAAGGATTTTTAGGAGTAGTAAAATGATATAGTGACGCCAACTAAATAACTGATAGTATAGATATAAAATCTATTACAGGACATATATTATTATTAGGAGGAGTTGCTATCTCATAGGGTTCAAAGAAGCAAACCATTATATCTAGGAGTACTATGGAGTCTGAGTTGATAGCTCTAGATACCATTTGTACTGAGGCAGATTGGATTAGAAATTTATTATTAGAAATTCCTTTAATCAGTAATAGTGTGTCTGCTATATCTATACATTGTGATAGTAAAGCTTCTATTGATTTAGTGAATTAATCTCATACAAATAAGAAGATGAACATGCATATATATTTGCGCTTAAAATCTGTGAAAAGCATGCTTAGTAAAAATGTTGTATCTCTTGACTTTATTTAATTTGAGAAAAATGTTACTGATCAACTAACCAAAGGTCTTTCTAGGAGTGTAGTCCTAAATTCATCGAGGGGGATGGGCTTAAACCCACAGGGAGTCATCAACGGAAGTAACCCAACCTTTGTGATTGGAGATCTCATGAAGGAATTTCAATGGGTAGAAACAATCCGCAAAACATGACTTATTATCAGCACCTTTTATGAGGAGAATGTCTCTTCCCCATCATTATGGTGAGAATGCTATTGATGTGATAGTAAAAAAAAGTTTTACTCTAAATAAGCCCAAGGCAGGAACACTCCTATAGGGTATAGTCACAGTACCCTTAGAGGACTTACCTAAGTGAGAACCGCTGTGAGGTCGTGGCTATGGGATTGGACTGACCCTAGAAATGTTTATGAGAATCAAGATATTAGCGCATGGCCATAAATAGTGCTAATACGCATTGAACCAAGTCCCATATCAATATTATGTGTGTGACATGTTGAAATTTGGCTCAAGGGGTCAAGTTCAAGCTTTGACACTATGATTCCTCAGATGGAAACTGTCAACACTACGTGTAAGTTCAAGTCTAGAAGACACCTACGCCCATTGCATAGTATATAGTTGCCCATATATATATATATATAAAATTTTATTTTGAAGTTTTGAATCTTATGGGGGATTGTAAGATATATTGGTGAGTAAAGTTTCAAAACTTGTAATTGATGAGGCTTTTAGTGTGGGTGTAAACCTTTATGACTATTGGGCTATTACAAGCCTAATTGATTTGACCGTTATAATATTCATTGCACTAGCCGTTAAGGTATTAAAGCTCAAGACCTAGATGCCTGTATAAAAATATACACTAAGAGACCTAAAGATATATCAGACACATACGTTCTTCTCTTAACAGTTTATAGTCTTCATTCTTTTTTCTATATTTTCATATATTTTGGGGCAACTGATCGGGGACGGTTCAAATTACTCTTCCTGTGAATGTACTCATAGAAGAGTTAGCTGCAAGTTTTTGGGGTTGTATCTTAGAGGTGTTGTTGTCTGCCAGAACTTGTACGTAGGAAGATGATAACTTCTTTAGGACAGCGTGAGCACACATGCCTTCTCACAGGCCAGCTATTCTAACTTTGTCTCTTTAATTTTCTCTCGTATTATTATGCTTTATACTTTCAATTGTTATTACTTGTGTGATTCGATATTTTATCTTGTAAAAGACGATAACTCCTTTAGGACAGCATGAGCACACATGCCTTCCCACAGGCCAGCTATTTTAACTTTGTTTCTTTAATTTTCTCTTGTATTATTATGCTTTATAATTTCAATTGTTATTACTTGTGTGATTTGATATTTTATCTTGTAAAATTTTCCAACTTTTATTAATTATTTAAACATTTAGATTGATTACACAAATTTTGCCAACAATCTAAAGGAGTTAGCTGCATTCCATGTTTATGATAAAAGGTTCAAGGTTAAGGTTTCAAATTTTATTATACACGTGATATAGAAATTTAGTGGTACATGTCTTTTTAAGAATTAAATAATTGTTTTATGTTTGTTTATTCAAAGCAAAATAAACAATTTTATATTAGATGGTTCATTTTTTCACCGAGCACATAGTGGTGTTTTACATGTGAAATGAACTACACCCTATCGGAAATGGAGATTTTCCAGCAATTGTCATTGGAGAAAATGACCTGAAATTGGGTCTTTTTCCTTTTTTTTCCTTTATTTATTTTTTATTTTTATAACTGTTCTCCCTCCAAAATTTGATATTGCGGGGGAGTAAATCCAATGTTGTGTTGGCCCTCTCTCCAAAATTTTATATTGTAGTGGAGTAAATCCCATGTTGTGTTGGCCCTCTCTCCAAAATTTTATATTGTAGTGGAGTAAATCCCATGTTGTGTTGGCCACTGATGGGTCAACCAGCTTCACTGGAAGTCTGGAAATTGATGCCTTCAATGGTAGTTGGGCAGGTGAGTTTGAGTCCATGAGTTGTAGTTAGGGGTGTTGATGGTTTTGGTTAAAACCGAAAACCAAACTGAACCAAACCGAATCGGACGGTTTGGTTTGGTTTTTTTGTCATTAGGTATAGTTATGGTTTTAATTTTAGAAAACCGAACTCAATTGGTTTGGTTTTGGTTTTCAGTTTTAAAAAACCAAACCAAACCAAAAAACTGAAAAAACCGAAATATATATATAAACTTAAAGTTTGTAAATTCCCAATTCTGATAAGGGTAAAATAGGTAATGGGCTTGTTTTTGTTGATTTTAAGTTTCTTATTATTTTCCTCTTTTTTAGATTGGCATGTATTAAACTAGCTATTAATGTTGTGTGTGTTAATGTTGTGTATGATATTGACATATTGATATATGTCAATATATTTCTATTTTGATACAATGTTTGGCTTTTTTAGTTGCTAATGTAATGCTTTTATTAAAAATGTTTTTATTTGGAGTTTGGCATGTCATTTTTTTTCATTTTCAATTATTTGTTGTTACTTGATAGGTTAAAACCGAAACCGAACCGAACCAAACCGAAATATAATGGTTTAGTTTGGTTTGGTTTTTTTATAGTATGGTTTGATTTTGGTTTAGGAGGAACAAAATTGAAGTATAATGGTTTAGTTTGAAATCTCCTCTAAAACCGAATCAAATCGAACCATTAATACCCCTAGTTGTTGTGAGGAGGCCGGAGAGGCGTCATCATTGATCGTGATGAGATAGCACGCCGTTTTTTAATTCTATTTTATATTTCCAGCTTTGTTATTTATTTATTTTTTATTTGCGGTTTTGTTACTCTTCTGATCAATCAACTTAGATCATGTTGCAACTGACATATTTTTCAAAATATGTTTGATCGTTTATAGCATGATTAATGATACATTAACTAAAAATAACGAAAAAAAGATTTTGTGATGCCTTTTGCTTCATATGATTATTGGAAATTATCACTCTCGGCATTGATATGTTGGCCCCCCAAAAACAAATTAAAAAAAAATACGAGAAGGTAACTAATTTTTTGAAAGTCCCATGGCAACCTAGTTGGATTTTGCCACTTCCCTTACCATTATTATTATTATTTTGGTTTTAATGGTTTTTTTGTAAACTTAAAACTCAAGATCACGCACTTAATATGTAAGACAAATGTCATTAGACTACCTTCAAGGCTGGTTCTGGGTCACGGCGAGCAAGACAACTGTCTAAGGCCCCACATTTTGACTAAAAAATAAGGGTCTTATTTTTGGACTAACCTTTATAATAGGTTTAATTTTTTTTTTTTTTAAAGAGAACAGTTATTGCAACTCCTTAATTTTATTTACACACCCCACTAATTTTTATTTATCAATATTTTACTAAAACACAAAAAGGTTTTAATGAAAATTTGTATGTAATCCACTTGAAAACATTATTTTGAACAATTTTGCAAACTTTTTTTTAAAAAAAATTTATTGTTTAAGAGGATTTTTTGATCATTTACGGTATCCATTTAATTTTTGACCAAAAAATCCACTCAAACGAAAGATTTTGGAAAAACTACTTTTCCAAAGTCGTTCAAAATAATGTTTTCTATTGGATTACGTGGTCAATTATCTTAAAAACTTTTTTATATTTTTAAAAGTTTTAAAAAATTAAAATCAGTGAAATGTGCAAACAACTTTATGTTAGTATTAAAAGAAAAAAATTAAGTATGAAAGGCCTCGTTTTTAGAATTCGTCTAGGCCCAAAAAATTCAAAACCAGCCTTGACTACCTTTATACATTGCATGTTTCTTCTTCATAGGGACAAAACATAAGGTAAGATGCCTTGCTTGTTAATGGAAGTTCCCAATTCTTCCATCTCCCCTCCCAAAACCAAAGAATAGCTTCTTGAAGCAACTTCATCATCTACCCAATGTAAAAATACTCACCTCAATCAATCGTGAAGGTCTACATCAAACGGTTGGAATCAAATCATCTAACATCGATCTAATTTCACGCACTACATACGGGCTCAGGCAGTCAGGCCTGACTCTAGAATTCTCGTCTTCCCATCGTCACTTGAACAATGTAGTGTCGTTTCGCCACTACCAGGTAGATGTCAGAAACATGCCACATGCCAAGCCCTATATGGTCATTTCACCTCCGTTCCATTCTTATCTAATTTCTCACTGCATTACCACGAAAATAAAAAAAGAAAAAGGAAAAAAAACTGGAAAAAATCTATTTACCCCTCAAAACCCCAAATCTCACCTTCCATCTCCTCCCCATCAACGGCTCTCATTCACCGACCTTAATACACCCCAGTTTTCCCTTTTTCTTTTAACGTCATATATGTAAAATATAAATTATTATATATCGTCTTCACCCTTCTCTGTAAGTACTCGAACTCGTCTCTCTCTGTTCTAGATTGTTGTTTCTCTCTCTAGAGATCCCGAAACCGTCTGTGTCTCTGAAACCCTAATTCGTTCTGTAACGATCTCAATCTGCTACACGATTCGTTAGTGTTTTCTTCGTGTTGAGGATCGCAATCTGTGAAGAAAAAAGTTTGGACCTTGATACGCTTCATCGTCTATATCGTTTTCTTCGTCTTCTTCTCATACATTATTCATCTTCATTGTCTTCATCATATTGTTGTTCTTGGTTGTGATTGTGATTCTGAATCGGAAGAGGAAGAGTTTTGGGTGGGAAAGCTAGGGTTTGGAGGATGAGATTTGAAGGATGAACGATGCCGGTACTGCGTAGCGGAGTGCGCAGGGGCCGGGCAGCGAAGCAGCCTAATCCGATCGAAGAAGGCGAGGCGATTGCCACCAGGACTCGAAGAAGGCGAGCGGCGGCAGCGGCGCCGAGGAACAAACAGCAGCGGCCAGTCGATGAGAACGTAGTTGCCGCAGCGGCGGCAGCAGCACCTTTGCAGGCAAAGGAGGAAGCAGAGAGGGGTTTGAAAGAAGCTCGTGGTGTTGGAGGAATCGGCGGCGGTGCTCGTGGTGGGGTGGAGAAGGAGGAGGTGGGGGAGAAGCAGATGGATGAATTCGATAGTGGAGGGAAGAGCGCCGACAAGGGTCATGCGGGTGAAGATGAAGGAAGCACTGCTCCGCTTCCCGAGAAGGTATGGGTTCGTTAAAAAAATTTATTTTTTACATCATTTATTTATTTATTTTAGTTTATCAGTTCCTGTTTTGAGGTGTATGCATGGAATTTTTATGGATTATGCTGGTGAATGCTTGTTTGGACAGTATATTTTAAGGCTGCATTTTGTTCTTTTTTACACTATCTGGAAAGTGGAATTTTGGGGGTTTGTAGTAGTTTTTGTAAGACAGCGTAATTGCTGTTATGCTTTATTCATTCATTCTATGTTTACCACTACAAGTCGGGTGCCCTAAAAGTTTGTGTTTTGTGTTGTAGTGAAAACCACAGAGTGATGAGGGAATTGCCTTCGTCTGAATATACTTTTTGCCTTTTTGGGCCTATACAAATTTGGAGCTGGATTATATTTATGGTTGCATTGGTATTAATTTTTGGGTACATTGTATCTGCAAAATGTTTGGATATTTCCCTGAAATGATTCCCGAGGAACATAAATTTGTAATATGATCCACCCCATAAGATACTCTTCTCCTGTCTGTCATTTAGGTGTATTTCTCGATTGATCACTTTCTTCTGCTGGGCAACATTTTACTAAAACATGATATTTTTTGATATGTAAAACATGATATTAATATTTGGAATACTAATGACAAGATGGATTAATATATTTCACCAAAGCACCTTCTGCAGTGTTACTCTGATGCAGTTTGCTCATGTATGCATAATGGAAATTGAGAGTCACTGAACTTAGTCCAAGAACTGGTAATATTGGAGAATTATTCCATGTTACTGGCACACCACGTGGCATGAGAGGTGTGGTGTGTGAGACCAATAAATGGTTACCATTTATGCATGAGTTAGTCATGGGCTCCACTACAGACTGTAACTTAGGATTGGTTCTTAATGCCGTTATCCCAACTTTCTCTCTTCACCCCTATATTATGATTGGTGTCTGTCTTTATCCTGTCAAGCTGTTACGTTCTCATTCTTTCTTTACCTTCTCCATTCCCTTTCTTTCTTTACGCTCCTCTATTTACAGTATTTCTCTCTACCTTGTTTTTTCTGTATATCTGTCATGGGTTTTCTTTTGCCTTTACTGTGTTGGCTTGCCCCATGGTTCACCATCCTGACCATGGGAGCACACCCTCTAAGAACATCACTGACCATCCATGCCATAAATGATGGCCATTGTGAAAAGGCTATGGCAAGGTCTTCAGTAATGGGTGATGTGGATGATGATTGATTCAACAGTAGTGGGTCATGCTGATGATGATAATACAGGTTGAAAACCTAAAAGCAAAGAAAAGTCTAGGGAAACAAGTTTAGAAGAAGCAAGTATTTTATTGAAATGGAAAAGAAACCATGTTGAATACTTGAATTTGGAACCTGAGAAGAAAGGAAGAACAGAAGCCAAGCATAGTCCTCGCTTGATGGGGCAACATTGTAAATGGGTGACAAAACCACTACGGTCAGTGGCAAATGATTGGCGACCAACAATTGAGGTCTTTCACAGTGTAGAACCCAAAGTTGGGCAAATTTTTTTCAGGATGATGCCATTTATGGTATAAGGTGTGACAATATATTGGGTTGGCACACCACATCACTCATGCCTGCCACGTGGTGCACTGGTTGTACAAAATAATTTCTCATAATATGGGTGGTCTCATATAAATCCTGTTGAATTTTCTCTATTGAATTAACAGTTATCGAATGCAATTCATTTGCCATATGAAGTCCTATTGCTATTGTTGTTGTTTTCCAATTATTGGACTTTGTTAATTACGTTTTGTTGCTGCATATGTGGAATATGTTACTACATAATGATATACTGTGGGATATTGTCACGGATCGAACAATTAAGTTAATATCATAAATTTCACATCCATCATAATATGCACATCTAGGTTGTCAAATATTGTTATTGAATGTGATGCTTATTTTCATTTGAAGGCCTATTAGCATTGTTGTCATATGCCAACTATTTACTTCGGTAATTATGTCAGTGCATATATGGAATATGCGATCACATAGTTGATATTCTGTGGCATAATGTCAAATGGATCGAACAATTAAGTTAAGATCATGAATTTTATATGTGACGTGATATGCAACATCTAGGTTGTCAGAATTTTCACCTTGGATTGATAGGCAATTCTCCTGGATCATTTCAAGAAGGGTGACGCTATTGCTAGAGAGTATTTTGTTGTTTCCACAGCTCTCTTAATTTATAAGTCATTGAAGGACAAGTTTGCCCTTTGAAGTCAGAAGAGAGAGGAGAGTAGAAAAGAAAAAACAGAGAAGGAAAACTAGGAGGGGGAATGAAGGGAGAGAGAATGGGAGTAAGCCAGTATGACACCTGCTACAGAAGCCCTACCTCAATCTTACCCAATTAACCCCTTGGCTGCTGCAACTCCACCGCCATCTCAAATCGTTGCATCATTTTTTTCTGCTTCCCACTTTAGCGCTTAAGCACTCATCCAACCAACAACAGCAACTACTCGCTATCCTTCATCTGCTCCCCATCACCACTCAAACCAGTCCCCAATCTCCATAAACCCCAACAACTCCCCTGCTCAGCCACCATCAAACCCCACATAAACCCACTATCCCCCCACCTTCAATCCACCTCGTAAACCCATTTCAGAAAAAATACCACTGGACCTGCATGAGGTACAAAGTCTCCCTTCTCACGATCCAAATGCCATTTCTCTCTCATTCCTTATCTTTCCCCTTTTCCCTCTTGTTGAGAATTAGGGTTATAATGTGTTGTTTCATAGGTGTTGATGGTTGCAATTTTAAAATCAAAATGATAGGGGAAATGAACAATGATTATGGCGATCGACATCACATTCTTCTTTTTTTAATTTTAGTTTTTGTCATTGGCCATTGCTTTGTGCTTGAGGTTGGGGACTAGTGCAACAATTTGCAACACCTAAAATGCTGAGGTGCAGAGCAAAGGTGCCAGACATTCACTATGCTATTCCTTTTAAAAAACAAATCTACTCTCTTTTTGCTTTCTAAATGGTGAAAGAATTTTTTCTTCTCAAGCTAATATACGTACAGGAGAAATGATATATGAACAATTGCATATGAAATCAAGAAAGGCGACCTATCATTTGTTTAAGAGGAAGAGGGTAAAGGTGAAAAAATAGGTGGGCCTCTCTTTTGACTTTGAAGGGCAAACTTGTCCTCTAATAGTAAAAAAATTATAAAGTGTCGTGGAAGCAACAAAAGTTGCTCTGGCAATATCACTACCCTTTCAAGAATCGTAAGATACTATAAAATGGAAAAATTAATTATAACAAGATTATAAGTCTGAAGAAGTCTTGAATTTTTTTTTTTTTTTTTTTTTTTTTTTTTGGGGGGGGGGGGGGGGGGGGGGGGGTGAAGTGATAAGTTAGGAAAAATGTGGCCACTGATATACTATAAAATCAAAGTTGAGTGTTGACTTGACATAAATTATCTTTTCTTAGAAGGCTATTTACTTATTAAATTGAAGAGTTTATTTGGCTTTTTAGTCTGCCCCCCCTCCACTGCCTCCGAGAGAAAAAAGAGATAATTATTGCTGATAATAACCTTAAGGAGAGTATAGTTAAAAAATTTGGACCTAGCCAATTAAAGGACCCTCATTTAATAATGTGCAGAAAGCAGTAATTTCATAATCAATGAATATAATTGGTAAAATTAGTATAGATTTTCATCTAATAACATACAAAAAGCAATAATTGCATAATCAATGAATATGAGAGGTGAAATTAGTAAAGATCAAAGGATGAAAATGTAAACGAAGAAAATATCGAAGAGGCATATGAGGCTAGAGGAAACTTAAGCAAAAAAGACCCGAAATCATGGATCAAACATCATACGCTATAAGTAGAATTAATGACAAGTGGGAAGTCACATACTATACTTGGTGGATTGGAAACTCCTTGGGAAACTAATTAACTGTCTTTGTTATATGCAGCAGGTTTTTTATTTGCATTTTGGCACCTACTTGCTAAGTTCTAATTTTGTGATGGTGCATCTATTCCAATTGAAATTGTCAGGCATTGAAGTGGACGGGGAACTACTTGGGTTGCTCTAACAATGTTTCGGGCTGAAAAATAGAAAAAATCTTGAAACACAGTTTAGAAAAATGAACCTCTATCGTGCTATATGGATTGCAGATTTCTAAGCTATCTATGTTTTACAGTAACAGCGGTTCTGGTTAGGAAAGGTTTTTGTTTGCAACTTTGCATTATGGTACCTACTAGTTAGGTTCTATATTCATAATTCATAATAGCACTACCAACTTTTCAGTCAAAATCAGCAAGCTTTATGGTGGATTGGGAAACTATGTGGATTGCCTTATTAAGAATGTTGAAAATGACATTTAAAGCTTAAAATTGAAAAAGTTTTGAAAGACATTAGGCAAAAACGATCCTTGTTTGGTGGTCTAAGGAGGTTAGAGGCCCCCATGGAGTGAGTCTTTGGAAGGCAATTATGCAAGGTATAAATGATTTCAAGTTGGAGATTGGATTTAAAGTGAGGGATGGTAGTAGAGTGAAATTTTGGAAGGATGTGTGGTGTTTTAATTTACCTGTTATGGATGATTTTCATTCCTTGTATGATATCGCTCTTGATAAGGAATCCTTAGTTAAGTATTATTTGGAATGGGAGTATGGTGATATTTTTTGGAATGTTATTTTTTCTAGAAGCTTCAACGATTGGGAGATGGAAAGTGTTTTAGCTTTCTACCAAGTTCTTTATGATAGTAAGATTTTGGTTTGTGAGAATGATTCATTGGTGTGGCGTAAGCACTCCAAGGGGTTATTCTCCGTAAAATCTTTCTATAACTCTTTAAGGCCTCATGGTGGGGCTTTGTTTCCGGCCAAGAATACATGGATTGCTTTGCTTCCCACTAAAGTGGCGTTCTTTTGTTGGTTGGTAGTAGGTGATAAATGTTTGACTTTGGATCATCTTATTGGGAGGGGCTTGCTTACACCTAATAGATGTATTTTATGCAAAGACAATGTGGAAACGGTGGATCACCTCTTCATTCATTGCATTGTGGCTAGAAGTCTTTGGATGCTCATTTTCAATTTATTTGGGGTTCATTGGGTCCTTCCTTCGTCTACTCATGATCTTATTTCGGGGTGGTGGTTCAAAGGGGGCAACAAAGAGGCTAAAATGATTTGGTGTATGGCCCCTCATGCGATTTTTTGGTGCATTTGGAGAGAGAGGAACCTTAGGACCTTTGAAGGGGTTGAAATGTCCGTTGTTGATCTCAAATCTATGCTTACTATGAATCTATTTTTGTGGTTTGTTAGTTATGCTAATTCTATCAAACCTTCTTTTGTGCTTTTTCTTGATTCCCTGAAACTATAAAGGGTTTTTTGGCTTTTTTGTGCTTGTATATGTCTCATGTACTTAGGCTTAGCCTTTTGTTTTCAATAAAATATTTACTTCATAAAAAAAACAATCCATGTTCGTAGAATCTGGCCTGCAGATTGCTTGGCTATCTATGTTCTATGGTTGATGGGGTTTGTGGCTTTTATTGTCCTGCCTGTATTTTCTTTGCATCTTCTGTCAGTGTATTCACTTTAAAAAAAATAAAATTTATCTTCACCACAGGTTCAAGTTGGTGGTTCCCCAATGTACAGAATAGAAAAAAAGCTGGGTAAGGGAGGCTTCGGACAAGTTTATGTTGGTCGCCGTGTTTCTGCTGGAAATACAAGTGAGAGAACTGGCCCAGGAGCTGTAGAGGTAAAGCATTAGTTTTTACATGTTCTGATTATAGTTCGATCTGTTCTTTCTCCTCCTATTCTTCTATTTATTATTTATTAATTATTAATTTTTTTGGGATATACCTTTTGCCTCTGCATTCTAGGTGGCCTTAAAATTTGAGCATAGAAGTAGTAAAGGATGTAACTATGGACCACCATATGAGTGGCAAGTTTACAAGTGAGTATTTCTATTTATTCATTATTTATTTTTTAATAATATGCATGACACCCACTCATTTTTTGTTATTTTTACAGCACTCTTGGTGGCAGCCATGGTGTACCTCGAGTACACTACAAGGGCCGGCAAGGTGACTATTATGTCATGGTATGGTATATCATTCCTATTGCTTTCTAGCTCTGAATTTATGGAGGTCCACTTTAGTGTTTGCTCACTCTGCCTCTGCCAGTTATAGAATGGCTCCCATAACAGAAGACCTTATTGCCTGCAGGTTATGGATATGCTGGGACCTAGCTTATGGGATGTTTGGAACAATAACTCTCACACGTGAGTCTTATCAAATGTTGGATGATAAATTTGTAGATCCTTTTGTTTTCTCTCACTAAAGCATTTCATGCATTTCAATTTCTTAATTATGATGTTCTGTTAATTTCAGGATGTCTATTGAAATGGTTGCATGCATTGCTATTGAAGCAATATCTATATTGGAAAAGATGCATTCCAGAGGGTGAGATTTTCATTTTTTTTATATTAAAACTATGCACATGAGATTGTTGTGGTTTCCTTTATCCTTTTTTGTTTGGTAAGGTGGAGTTTCATTGTTTGGGAACACTTAGTTTTTATTTTTATTTTCTGCATGGTGTTTTGGTATTTTGGGGGATGCTTTGCCTAATTTCTACCATTTGTATGAATGTGTGAGACATCTTTATGTGAACCTTGTTTTACATCATCCCCTCTTTCCGAGTGTGATTTAAATTGTAGGAATTTTACTTGTAATGGAAGCAATCAAGGAGATAGGGATCTTTTCCTGGTGATGTGGCTGATGTCCTTCAGTATGAAATTCTCCATGTGTAAAGCATTAATGTGGGAGGATTGGTGGTACCTTTTTGTCTGGTTGTCTGATCTGTTATTAAGAAATCAAAAATGCAAATCTTTTGTCTGAAAATGCTTATTAGATTTTTATTTGATATGGATATTTGAATAGCTTTTATTCTGAGACATTTTAACTGTGTATATATGAATCCAAACTGGGTCATGACAACTTTTGGCAGGTATGTGCATGGGGATGTAAAGCCTGAGAATTTTCTGCTTGGTCCTCCAGGAACTCCTGATGAGAAAAAACTATTCCTAGTTGATCTTGGTTTAGGTACTTTGTAGTAGATCACATCATTTGTAATTATAAGAATTCATCCTACATCTTTGTAATGTATCTCATTATTTTATAACGTGTTTTGGTTATTAGCAACAAGATGGCAAGATAATGCATCTGGTATGCATGTCGAATATGACCAAAGGCCAGATGTATTCAGGTACACCATGTTTTTTTTTTTTTTTTTTTTTTTTAATTATTAAATTTAAATTTTTAATTTTAGCAGCCATGTCCTATTTTCATTCCTTTATTGAACATTGTTGCTCCTTGGCTTAATAATTAACATTCTGATCTGGCAGGGGAACAGTGCGCTATGCTAGCGTGCATGCTCATTTAGGGAGAACTGGTAGCAGGAGAGATGATTTAGAATCTCTTGCTTACACACTCATTTTCCTTCTTCGTGGACGTCTGCCATGGCAAGGATATCAGGTTGACCCCTTTTAAATTTGTGTTAAAAGTTTCTGTCCCATATTGCATATTATTTTTGACATAATGGTGTCTTCAGGGAGAGAACAAAGGGTTCCTTGTTTGCAAGAAGAAGATGGCGACATCTCCAGAGACTCTGTGTTGCTTCTGTCCACAGCCATTCAGACAGTTTGTTGAATATGTGGTGAACTTGAAGTTTGATGAGAAACCTAGCTATGCAAAATATATTTCCCTCTTCGATGGGATTGTTGGTCCAAATCCAGATATCAGACCCATTAATACAGATGGCGCACAGAAGGTACTCATGGTGTTATTTCTTTTTCTTTTGCTTTTAAGAAGTTGAAGTTATTACTTATTTATCTGTAAACCTAATTTTGGAATCTTTCTGATTTTTTATTTTACATTTTGTGAAGCTTATCTATCAGGTTGGTCATAAAAGAGGCCGGCTGACTGTTGAGGATGAAGATGATGAACAACCAAAGAAGAAGGTTCGGATGGGGATGCCTGCAACACAGTGGATTAGTGTTTACAATGCTCGTCGACCTATGAAGCAAAGGTATATCCATGGACTACAATATCCACGATATCTTCAATACATCCACGATATATCCTTGTATCTGTACCCCTCGATACGATATCTAACTGACATATTTGTTTCACAATATCTCTTTACAATGTTGTTGATATTATTGATAAAATATCGATATATCCATAATATCTTCTTTTTTTCACATGGTATCATCGATATATCGAATATATCTACTATATCGAGGTTATATATCAACGATATCAAGATATTCATTTTCTTGTTATTGTGTCAAAATTATCACCTTTTACTCTTTTAATATTGATGTATATAAATATTTCAATTATACTAATGGCTTAAATTAGTGTTATGAAGTAACAACTTTCAATTACTTTGTTAAAATATTCATTCTTTCACTCGGTGTGGCACAATTTTTATAGCCTATGTAATACATACTTATCTAATACACATTTAAATTGCAATATTTTGATTTTAAACTGTTTATTAGAGTCTAATCATTGTTCCCAGGGTTTCAATGGAAGTATACGTGTTGACTAACAATATCCATTGTATCTCTAAATCGTTATCCAAATTTGCGATATATCCGTGTTTTTGGACCCTCGATATATCCATCGATATCGATATTTAAATCCTTGGGTATATCTACACTTCAAATGATGCATTATGCTCCATCCAGATAATCTATTGGGAATGTTTTATTGGATAACTAGATCCTTTTGAATTTTTTGCTTCCTTTCTCTCTTTTCTTTTGCTTCCTTTTTTTTATTTTGTATTATCTGTCTTTGTTTTCTGGTGTTTCCCTCCTTGCACTTTCATTTTACAGTCTTACATCCATTTTATCCACCCCCCCAAAACAAAACAAAACAAAACAAAACAAAAAAGAAAAGAAAAAAAAACCAGAAAAGAGGACCGTTCGGGATACATATAGTTTAGGTGGAAAGGATGTGAAATTTTTATTGCCATGTTGTTGTAGGTATCACTATAATGTGGCAGATGCGAGACTTCACCAACACATTGAGAAAGGGAATGAAGATGGTTTATTTATCAGCAGTGTAGCTTCTTGTCAAAACCTGTGGGCCCTAATTATGGATGCAGGCACTGGTTTCTCTGCACAAGTTTATGAACTATCACCCTGTTTTCTTCACAAGGTACATGGTGTTATCTCTGTTCAACATGAAGCAAGTGTTTACCTTAAGATGTTGTTGTTCATCTCTCAACAATCCTTTATTTGTATTTTGTAGTTGTTGTATGCATAATACAGGATCTGATCATTGCTTATATTTTGTACATGTATACATAAGTTGACACAAGTAACTGAATTTTCTTTTGGCTGTATGAAGGAATGGATAATGGACCAGTGGGAAAAGAATTTCTATATCAGTGCAATAGCTGGAGCAACTAATGGGAGCTCATTAGTTGTGATGTCTAAGGGTTAGTTTTAGACGTTTGATTCATTGATTTCTGTGACAAAGTTTACTTACACTTTGCTTGACTGACTGTAATTAATTATGTACAGGTACACAATATTTACAGCAGTCCTACAAAGTTAGCGATTCTTTTCCATTCAAGTGGATAAACAAAAAATGGAGGGAGGGTTTCCATGTTACTGCCATGGCCACCTCTGGGAGTAGATGGGGAGTTGTTATGTCTCGTGGTGCAGGATTTTCAGAGCAGGTCTTCTTGAACTTCTACAATGTTCCGTGCTATTGTATACCCTAGTACTGAGGCATCTGTGCTGATTATCTCTTTTATTAATTTCAGGTTGTTGAACTAGATTTTCTTTACCCTAGCGAAGGCATTCATCGGCGGTGGGATGGTGGATTTCGTATTACCGCAACTGCAGCTACTTGGGACCAGGCTGCTTTTGTTCTTAGTGTGCCGAGAAGAAAGCCTGCAGATGAGACACAGGAAACGCTTCGAACCTCCGCCTTTCCTAGTACACATGTTAAGGTGAATTATTGTTTTTATATTAAGTCGTTGGTTCCTTTTTGCTACTGATTTTGTGAGCCTTTTTCGGACTTTAAAATTAATATGATGGGTTCTTGCAGGAGAAGTGGGCAAAAAATCTATATATCGCATCCGTTTGTTATGGTCGAACAGTTTCATGAGCCGCCTAATGCATAGTTGGGGTGCCTCCTGACACCATTTTGAGATACTGTTCTGCAAAACTCCTCATCTCGCTATCCGGTTGGGAATCTGAAAACCCTGGTTTTCTGAAGTGGCATCCAGGCTTAGAGAAATTTTGATGAGTAGAGACATTAATTAATTGTAATCAAACATATAGAAGCTGTTAGTAAGACCTCATGTTGTGTCTATCAATTGTCTGGAATTTCTCTCCCGCTGAATGTCCATGACCAAGCAAAGCCCAAAAGAATGATGGGCTTCTTTACTGCTGCTAAGTTTGTATAGTCTTTAACAATAAGTGCTTGGTTAAGCTGTTGAGGGCATATGACCATCATGTTTTGTTTGCTCTAGTTTGCAACTTTGCATCCTGTGACATGGCATTGGACTGGTATCTGGATTGTTGATATTGCTTTGTGGTTCTTGCCTCTTTCTACCTGTTTTATTTTCTCAAATGATATTGAAATTCCGGTTTTACCAAGCCTACAATACCTAGAAGGGGGGTTGAATAGGTATTTAAATTTATGTTACCCAATTTTTATTATGAACACTCAAAATCCCAATTATCACAATCAATTCAATCGCATAGCAAGTATAAAAGTATGTAAGAGATTGCACAAGAGATTTTTTACGTGGAAAACCTTAGATAGGAAAAACCACGGGATCCTCGTTCAGTTGAAGCAAATCTACTATGAAATAAACGAGTACAAGACACACTTACAGACCACACATGGACTCATGCAGTTGTCTTCACTCCCACGATCACACACGATCGATTTCTGTCGTCACGGCTTTGGTCGCAGCCAACCTCTTTCACAGCGATGCCTTTAATAACGAACTCGTAAGCTCGATCACCGTCGCAACGGCCTCACAAACACTCAAGGTTGTGAATGATGTGTGGTTTGATAATCTCTAGAGCATATCAATGAAAACCTAGGTTAAAGTGCTCTAGAGAGGTTTTAAAAAGATGAACAATGAAAACCCTAAATAGGGAGAGGCTTGCTTAGCCTTCTCTATTGTAATAGCCTCTATATATAGAGACTAAGAAACCCCAAAAGACTGGGATTCGTTTTAGGATCAAATAGGAAGGTTTTAAATACTTTAAAAACTGATTTTTACGAGTTAGGATCGATCCTCCAGGACCCTAGGATCGATCCTAAAAAATAGTGGCAAAATGTCATTTCTGGGTACCCTAGGATTGATCCTCCAAACCCTAGGATCGATCCTAGAAAACAATAGCAAAATTTTTTTAACAAAACTTCTCTAATCGATTAGTTATCAACCCCAATCGATTAGGAATGTCACCAAAACCTTAAAAACCACTCTTCCTTTGATGAAAACATTAAAAATGATATTTAATGAATTAAACACCTATGAAATGGGCAACTATGGTCACTTACCTTCCTAGAGAATGAGTGAGAGCCGCATAGCTTTGAACCTTTGTTCTTTAACGCATCTTTGAAGCTTCACATATCTTCAATTAACTCAAGACTCAACCATACTTTGGCACGGAATATGACAACATTGAAAACATGGACTTTACAATCTCCCCCTTTGGCAATTCCGTGACAAAACCAACCTAAATCTCGACATGAGATATAAGACCTATTCCCAAACCACAAAATTGAACAAGTCCTAAACTCATTATGAGAATTACAACTCAATAAAGAGATATTACATGTAAAGAACCAAAAACAATACTAACTCTCACACTCAACCTATCAACCTGTGATCTGCAAACAAGAACAAACAATACCCAAGCATAATATCACTGAAATAGATTAAAAACTCAACGAAATTCTATTATCTTCCAAGCATACAAATTCAAAGATATTCTCCGCTAAGCATTCAAATATTCTCCCCCGAGCATACAAACTCAAACTCAAAACTTCTCCCCCTTTTTGTCATGAATTGACAAAGGAAAGCACACATATAAAAGAATGAAACCATATCATAGGAAAATCAAAGAATAGCAAGAAGAACCAAGTGATTTCATAAACCAAGCTTTAAGAACAGCATATCAGAGAGATGAAAACATCAAAGAAACACCAAGAGTCCTAAACTAGGATCCAATCTCAATACCACCAGCATCACCATCCTCACATCAAGAGATAAAAAGATATATAAAGAAAAATGTACTCAAAATGAGGACACAAGGAATAACAACTCATATCCACTCTTACAAGCATTCTTAACTCCCCCTCAAGTAAGGCACAAAAATAAATAAAAAAAATAAACAAAACATGTGCACTTGACAATACGAGGATATGTTAGGGTGTTCCACAAATATAGAAAAAGAATTAAAATTGAGACACCATTCCACAATATAGAAGCACATGAGTTATCAAAGACATAATTGTAAATTTTCAATAAAGTCCAACACACTTATGCACGATTAGAAAAGTTATTCAAGAAATTTCACATGCTAAGTGTATAACGCACTGACAACGCCAACGGGGTCGGTTGGCAAAACTACTCATGCTAACCAAAGTCTAACAATTCCAAAGAAATAAAGAAAAGGAATTCAAACCATGTTAAAATCGAAAAGATTGCTTTTCATCATTTGTAATATTTTCTTTTTCTTCTGCTATGAGCTTTGGGAATTATGTTGTAGGTATCAAGTTTTCGTATCTTTCCCATATTTTTCAATTTTTTTAAACATACATTCATTTTTTTCTTTATTGAAGCTCACCATCAATATTTTTTATTATCAACATGATGGCTTTCACACTTTCACGTAGCCAGCCTTCTCCATGAATTACCTCAAGTTAGCTTCGGACAACGCGAAGGTAGCCCTTTTCATGAGATATAGGGATGTGCATAACATATAGGTCATTCAAATTCTAGAATCCTAAGAAATTTTAAGACATAGATTTAACAATTCATAGAATTAGCCTAAAAACCCCAAAGTCATATGTCAGTGGTGCAGTGTAAAGTGTATAGCATATAAATTCAGAACTACTCCACTAAGTGTGCTTAAAAAGTGAGACTAAATATCAAATTTATCAATTTATAAAATTTCAACTCAATATGACAATCATAAAGGATATAGTCTCAACATCTTAGTGCAAATCATATATAAGTAAAACACACAACTAGCCAAGAATAGCAAAGCACACAAGAAAATCTTTTTGGTTTTTCTGAATTTTTCATTTTTTTTTTTATACCAATGAAAAAATAAAAACAAATAAACTCCAAAGAAAAAACAAAAATACACACAAAAGCAATAAATCCTAAATACTCCATTACTCTAGGAACAACATGAATGACATAGAGAAAAGATCACACCTAGAGCACTATGGATAGTTTAAGGTCTTTGCGGACCATAGGTAGTTTAATGTCATTTCGGACAAAAAGCCAACTCAACTAGAATCTAGCACAATGCCTTTACCCTTATCCTTTTGCACAACACTAACAAGTGGGGTATGACATTCAGAATCCTTTTTCTTCACCCATTCTTTCCTAGCAATGAATCTCTCTCTAGGAAAACTTACAGCTTGTATAGAATCACTCACAGAATCATGGGAAGAAGTGCCTGATCCTCTATGGGCAATTTGTCTCAAATCAATAACCTCTTGACAAAGCTTCCTAAGACAATCACCTACATTGTCCCAACTCAAGATAGGATTTCTAGAAGTCCTAGAAGAACCATTCCTAAGATGAAAACAGTTAGGACGAATGTGACCCATTTTACCACAATGATGACACACAAGAGTACTCCAAGAAGAGGATCTATTCCAAACATAAGGAATATTATATCCATTAGACCTCTTCACTTGCCTATGGAAGTCACTATTTGCCTTCCTAGGTGGATTCTTCCTAGGTAACTCTTGATTCTTCATAAGGACTAGGCATCTAGGTCTAATATGTCCTTTCAAACCACAATAGACACAAGTAGGGACTCGCTTTGAAGGCACAATAGGTGGAGGAATGACAGACTGAATAACTTGAGACCCTTGAGTCTTGACAAACATGGTTTTAGATGAATTAGGAGTAACCCTATCACTAATAAAGCCTAAACCACGCCTATCACTAGGACTCTGTCCTACACCTAACAACTTGTCTAAGGTCTCTTTACCTTTTGACATTTTCTCAAGATCTCCTATCTTAGTCTTCAAATCTTTCTCAATATTTACTACTCTCAGCTCAAGACTTTTCTTAGACACAGACAATTCAAACTTCTCTTCTTCAAGTCGAACCACCTCATCAGTAAGAAGTGCTTTCTGAGTGCTCAACTGACTCTCATGACCCTTAGATTCAAACATTTCCATCTTTAAAGTCTCTATCTCTTTTTCAAAAGTTTTAACCTTCATGTATAGAGATTTATTAGACTTTTTGGTTTTTAGACACTCTTCAAACAACTTGTCATAAGCTAATTGAAGGTCTTCTTCTTCTTCATCAGATTCAATCATATTTTCAGAATTTTCAGAATTAATCTCATCTTTTTTAGACTCCCCCTGACTCTCAGAATCAATAACACTTGATGAGATTTTATCATTAACCTAATAAATAGAAGTAAAGGCCATGAAATTGGAGTTATCTTCTTCTTCTTGAGAGGAATCCTCAGAATCTGACTCAGTCTCACTGTCACTCAATGTAGCATTATATCCCTTTCCATTATTCTGATCACTACTTTGTTTCTTCCTAGTATTAGCACATTCAGGAGCAATATGGCCGAAACCATGACATTCATAACATTGAATTTTATCTCTCTCATCAGTCATATCATTTGGTCTCTCCCCCTGAGTTCTAGACTGAGATCTAGACCTATTTCTCTCCCTTCTATTCTTATTGGAACTAGAACCATTACCTTTGCTAGAGTTAGATCCATTGTTCCTATTAGAACTAGCACCATTACTATTTCTAGAATTGGAAACACTACCCCTAGGATTTCTGAAGAATTTCTTAAATTTTTTAACAAAGTAGGCAATTTCCTCCTCAGAAATATCAAAATCAGAGCCAGTCCTAGAAACATGTCTGCTAGACTTCTCATTCACTGTACTCAAGGCAATTCCAATGTTTTTAGGTTCTTTCTTAGGTTTGCAAAACTTCATCTCATAATTCTGAATTTCACCAACCAAGTCTTCCTTTTTCATGGTATCTAAATCTCTATTATCTTCAATGGAAGTGATCTTAGGAAGGAACCTAATAGGCAAAGATCTAAGAATTTTTCTATTGATTGTAGCATCAGACATAATATCACCTAAGGAAAACCTAGAATTGACAATATCACTCAATCTTGCATTAAACTCATCAAACACTTCATTTTCTTTCATAGTCTCTTGTTCATACAAGGCAGTAAGCATTTGAATTTTAGTGTTTTTAACAGATATGGTACCTTCATGAGTTTTCTCAAGGATATTCCAAGCCTCTTTTGCATATTCACAATGCGCTATCCTTCGAAATTCATCTCGGGATATTCCACTGAAAATAGCATTGATTCCTTTGGAATTCCATTTAAGTCCTTCATAATCTTCTTTAGTCCATTGAACTTTAGGTTTGTCAATAGATACACCTTCCACAACCACCTTGGGTGGAGTATATCTATCAATCACAGTAAGCCACACTCTCTCATCAATTGATTTGAGATATGCTCGCATAAGAGCCTTCCAGTACCCATAATCATTACCATTAAAATATGGTATCGAAAGTTTGACAGGCTCCATACTACCGGAATCGAATGAAAAGATCAACACTCAGGCTGTTAAACCTTAAGAGTGAACCTACGCTCTGATACCAATTGAAATTCCGGTTTTACCAAGCCTACAATACCTAGAAGGGGGGTTGAATAGGTATTTAAATTTATTTTACCCAATTTTTATTATGAACACTCAAAATCCCAATTATCACAATCAATTCAATCGCATAACAAGTATAAAAGTATGTAAGAGATTGCACAAGAGATTTTTTACGTGGAAAACCCTAGATGGGAAAAACCACGGGACCTCGTCCAGTTGAAGCAAATCCACTATGAAATAAACGAGTACAAGATACACTTATAGACCACACATGGACTCATGCAGTTGTCTTCACTCCCACGATCACACACGAGCGATCTCCGTCGTCACGGCTTTAGTCGCAACCAACCTCTTTCACAGCGATGCCTTCAATCACGAACTTGCAAGCTTGATTATCGTCGCAACGGCCTCACAAACACTCAAGGTTGTGAATGGTGTGTGGTTTGATAATCTCTAGAGCATATCAATGAAAACCTAGGTTAAAGTACTCTAGAGAGGTTTTAAAAAGATGAACAATGAAAACCCTAAATAGGGAGAGCCTTGCTTAGCTTCCTCTATTGTAATAGCCTCTATATATAGAGACTAAGAAACCCCAAAAGACTGGGATTCGTTTTAGGATCAAATAGGAAGGTTTTAAATACTTTAAAAACTGATTTTTACGAGCTAGGATCGATCCTCTAGGACCCTAGGATCGATCCTAAAAAACAGTGGCAAAATGTCATTTCTGGGTACCCTAGGATTGATCCTCCAGACCCTAGGATCGATCCTAGAAAACAGTAGCAAAATTTTTTTAGCAAAACTTCTCCAATCGATTGGTTATCAACCCCAATCGATTGGGAATGTCACCAAAACCTTAAAAACCACTCTTCCTTTTATGAAAACATTAAAAATGATATTTAATGAATTAAACACCTATGAAATGGGCAACTATGGTCACTTACCTTCCTAGAGAATGAGTGAGAGCCGCATAGCTTTGAGCTTTTGTTCTTTAACGCATCTTTGAAGCTTCACATATCTTTAATTAACCCAAGACTCAACCATACTTTGGTACGGAATATGACAACATTGAAAACATGGACTTTACAGATATACCTGGGGATATTTAATGTTCCTTTTTCAGAATATATAATCTAATCAGATGCAACAGTGATTGTTGTTTTCTTCTGCCTTACAATTGATACAATGATGATTTTGTGTTAATGTGTTGTTCTTTGTTTGTTGGGCATATCATTTTTGCTCATATATACATGTTGAAAGTTGATTGCTCAATGCCAACACACTACATCTGTTGTTGGAATATTTCATAAATATCTGGGTGGATTTCAAATGCCACCTGATTTGCACTGTTGAATTTTATCATGGGAGTGGTACTAAATTTGGTGGCCTTTGTGTTACCTGTATATCACATGGGGAGAACTTTAGAAACAGCCACTTTTGATTGGTGGAACTCAGGAACTCACTGCTGGATGAAGTACCAGTTCTATCAATGGAAGTGGGGATTTTGTGAAGTTTATTGCTGACTTGCATTTTGATTGTCCGTGAAGTTTTAATGTGGCTTTGTAAAGGAAGCGGCTGATTGCCATGATCTACAGGTGCTTAGGATTGTCTAATGATTTGAAAAAGCCCAACCCATTGGTTACTTCCACTTGTTTAATTATTTTTGTACTTATGAGATTTTGTGACAAATAAGCTTTTGCGACAAGCAGTATGATCTTGTTACTTTTATCCCTCATTTTTTGATTTTTTAGTAGTTGAAACATTGTGGGGACCATTTGCAAAACTGATCTTTATTGGGTGGGATAGGTATCTCATCATTTGGATTCTGACATGTGCTGTCACATAAAGTATTAAGCAACATTATTGGGGAAGATTTTATTTCATTTTTTGTCTGTGGCGCAATCTGGTTGGTTATCCACCATTCTAAACAAATTTACTGTCTGTTTGGTTTGATTTTTCTGGCTAATATATATTATGGGGATGTGAATTGACTAGTATGTGGTCTATTGTAAGTGACACATGTTGGCTTATCTAGGACAAGATATTGGAGCATAAGAACTGTAGCCAAGGTCAAAATATGCATATGCAACGATTGTCAAGGCTGAAAATTGGATCATTCCTCCGGCGTGGTAAGTCTGACATCTAATTTGAGCTCAAGAAATCTGCTTTATAAATATTATTGGCTACTTTTATATATCAATTATTATTATTATTATTAGTATTATTGATGTTTTTAGTTTTACAATGCTAGTTTCTTGTCCTTTGCTTCTCGTAAGTTGTAATTGCAGTCCTATAACTTCTTAGTTCTGACATGGGTTACTTAAATTTTCTTAACTATCATACTTAAAAACTGATTATATATGACTGGTTTTTGTGTTTATTGTATGTACCATTTAGGGATATTCCCCCTTTGCTCCATGACTTGTTAGAAATCTACACTTATTTTTCATCATCTTCTTAATTTGAGTATTTTTGGCCCTACAAACTATTGGAGATCAAATACTAAGTTTTTCCATAGTGTGGCTAATGCTCACAAGAGGGGTAATTTCATTGGAAAACTTAAGGTTGATGGGGTTCTTGTGGATGATGAGGAAATCTTTGCTAAAGAAATTGTTGACTTCTATCAAGATCTTTTCTATGAAGAAGAGGATTGGAGACCTTTTGTTGATGAATTGGATTTTAATGTTTTAAACCATGGGGATGCAGACTTTTTGGATAGCGCTTTTGAAGAAAGGGAGGTCTTGGAGGCTATTAACTCCCTTGGTGGGGATAAAGCTCCCAGCCCGGATGGTATGTCTATCGCCTTTTTTAAGAAGTGTTGGGTGGTGATAAAAGAGGATTTGTTAAAGGTTTTTAAGGAATTCTTTGATAATGCAAAGTTTGAAAAAAGCCTCAATGCTACATTTATTACTCTTATCCCTAAGAAAGGAGAGGTTGTTGATGTGTGGGACTTTTGCCCTATCTCCCTTCTTGGTAGTGTTTATAAGATCCTCTCCAAGGTTTTAGCCTCAAGACTTTCAAAGTTTGTTGGAACTCTTATTTCTCCTTCACAATTTGCCTTTACTAGTGGTAGGCAAATTGTGGATGCGGTGCTAGTGGCTAATGAATGTGTTGACTCTAGACTTAAAAGTGGAGTTCTCGGGCTTTTGGTAAAGATTGATTTGGAGAAGGCATATGATCATGTCAATTGGAATTTCCTTGTTTATATTCTTGGGAGGATGGGCTTTGGGGAAAAGTGGCGTAAATAGGATCTCTTGGTGTATCTCAACCCCTTCTTTTTCGGTTTTGGTGAATGGCACCCCTTATGGTTTATTTCATAGTTCTAGAGGTATCCGCCAAGGGGATCCCTTTCTCCTTTGTTATTTATTCTTGTCATGGAGGTTTTGAGCAAGTTTATTGCTAAGGCTATAGTTGCTAATTTGATGGAAGGCCTCACGGTTAGTGATGGTCGATTTGGGAGTGGTAAGATTTCGCACTTGCTTTTTGCTGATGATGCTCTTATATTTTGTGGTGTTGATGAAGACCAAATGCATAATTTGAGGGGTATTCTTCTTTGTTTTGAAGCGGTTTCGGGGCTTAAAGTGAACCTTGGTAAAAGTGAAATTATCCTGGTGGGTAGGGTGGATAACACGAATAGTCTTGCTCATATCCTTGGTTGCAAGGTTAATTCCTTGCCGGTTAGATATCTTGGTCTCCCTTTGGGAGCTCGCTTTAAAGATACTAAAGTTTGGGACCCCGTTGTTGAGAAAGTGGATAAGAGGCTTAGTGGTTGGTACAAAGGTTACCTTTCTAAGGGAGGGAACTTGACACTTATTAATAGTGTGTTATCTAGCATTCCCATATAGTTTATGTCCATTCACAAAATTGCAAGATTGGTAGCTAATAGTCTTGATAAGTTTCAAAGGGATTTTTTGTGGAATGGAGTGGGAGGGGTCCGGAAATTTCACCTTGTTAATTGGCATATCGTCAGTCTTGCTAAAAGTATGGGTGGTTTGGGTATTAGATCGATATCGTGTGTTAATCAAGCTCTTATGGTTAAATGGCTTTGGAGGTTTGGTAAGGTGATCAAGGCTTATGGCAGGATCTAGTGATGTGGAAGTATGGTGTCTCTAGCAACGGGTGGTGGACCAAGGATGTTAGAGGTTCTCATGGTGTGGGTCTTTGGAAGGCTATTATGCAAGGCCTTAATGATTTCAAGAAGGAGATTGGTTTTAAAGTGGGTGATGGTAGTAGAGTGAGTTTTTGGAAGGAAATTTGGTGCTCTAATTTGCTTCTTATGAATGAATTTCCCTCTTTGTTTGAGATTGCATAAGACAAGAATGCTTTGGTTAAAGATTATTTAGTTGTTAATAGTGGTGTTATTTTTTGGAATGTCACCTTTTCTAGACATTTCAATGATTGGGAATTGGAAAGTGTTTTACATTTTTACCAAATGCTCTATGATAGTAAGATTTTGGTGGGTGAGAATGATTACTTGGTGTGGCGTAAGGACTCTAATGGGCTATTCTCCGTAAAATCTTCTACAATATTTTGAAGCCTCTTGGAAGTGTTTTTTTCCCGGTGAATATTGTTTGGAGTGCCTCCGTTCCGTCTAAAGTGGCCTTTTTTTTGTTGGTTGGTGGGTAGTGATAAGTGTTTGACTTTGGATCACCTTATTGGGAGAGGTTTTATTTTGCCCAATAGATGTATTTTGTGTAAATAAGAAGCGGAAACGGTGGACCACTTCTTCATCCATTGTAAGGTGGCTAGGAGCTTATGGGTGTTCACCTTCAATGTTTTTGATGTTCATTGGGTTCTTCCATCGTCTACTTATACTCTTCTTTCTTGTTGGTGGTTTAAAGGGGGTAACAAAGAGGCTAAAGCGGTTTGGAGGATGGCTCCTCATGCTATTTTTTGGTGCCTTTGGAGGGAGAGGAACCGTAGGACTTTTGAAGGGGTTGATCTTAAATCCGAATTGACTAAGGATCTTTTTTTGTGGCACCTTAGCAATACTAAGATTAGTAAACTTTCTTTTGTTCAATTCTTAGATTCCCTAAAGATATAAAGGGATCTTTTTTTGTGCCTTGGAGCTTTGCTCTTGTATATGTCTCATGTACTTGGGTTTTGCCCTTTGTTATTAATACATACTTAACTTCATCAAAAAAAAAAAAAAATTGTATTACAGGTACATCCAATTAGGTGATGGTAAGAAATTGAATTAAGTACAAGTAGAAGACATGCCTTCCAAAAATGCCATAAAAGAGCAAGTAGGCCAAGCTCCATGAATATTGGTAGCATGGGACTTTCAATGCACTTAGTTTCTTTCATACTATGAAGCATGGATATGGGATACATATATGATATGGATACGCCGATTCGGCAATTCTTAAAAAATGTAGGATACGTTAATAAATAAATATATTAATATTAATATTTGGTCTAAAAGATCAATAATAAACATTAAAAAAATGTAGTTTAAAACATTTATAGCTTGTTTGGTTGTCCAATTCGAAATTAAACAATTCAAGAAATTTTACATAGGGTTGAAGGCATAAATCTATAGTTATCAATATAGTTAATATTGTAGAATCAATTTTAAGGAATTCATAAAATACCACTATTTTGAATTGCCACTCTTATTTTTGATAATAACTATCATTTTCTTAAATTTTTTAATTCAAGATGATGAAGTGTGCCTTCAATACTACGTAAAATTTCTTGAATTATTTAATTTCGAATTGGACAACCAAACAGGCCCTTATAGAATCAATTATTAATATACAAGAATAAATGTCCAATGAAAACATCCATACCATCATCAATGTTTATCATTCATACTAACAAAAAAAAAAAAAAAACCCACAATGACATGCATCAACATTACGAAATAATCATGTAGCTCTATTGCTCTACAATGATTGCCCCAGGAGATAGATAAAGTGGGAAGAGAAAAAGGATGGGAGAACTAAAATGGGTTTATGATCTGAGTATGGCTATTGTGTATTTTTAAAATTTACATTCAACTTGAAAATAATTACAAATTAACCCTAAACTAATCCCATCTATTGTGTATCCAAGGAGTATTTGAGGCGTATTTGATGACATGACATTGTTTGTTACTGTTCCGATACGTACGGAAAGTATCAGCTATGTATTGAGGAGTAACCTAGGTGTATCAGTATCCGATAGGGATTCGTTGGGGGGTTTTGAAGTATCCGTACTTCACAACTTTCATATTTGGGGATTTCAATGGCTTATGTTTGGGTTTTGAAGTTGGATCTGTTGAATTTTTATGTTGGCAAGCTATGGTTTTAGCATTTGCTTCAATAAGAAATATAACTGTGGATTTGCTACATTCACTTAGTTCTTACTATGTATGTTACTAAATATTCATTTTTCCATTGGTTTTAAAATCGTCACCTTGTTTATGCCTTTTGTGGCTGGATGCACCTATACCTAATGTCAGCTTACTGTATTCAATTCTATTCCTGCTTTTTGCCATTGAAGTGTCTGTCCCTAGTTAAGGCACGTCATGCTCACTCAACTGTAAAAATATTGTGGAATTATAGATGCTAAGGTGGGGGGAGTCATTTTATTGTTCTGTGAATAAAAGAGCAAGGAAGTGTAAAGAATGGGTCCTTTTCGATTTGAAAATATGTGGTTGGAAGAGGAAGGCTTTGTGGAGCTTGTTAACAATTGGTTGAACTCTTTTAACATTGAGAAATTCCCAAGTTTTGTGTTTGCAAAAAAATTAAAAGCTTCAAAGAGGGAATTTGAAGAAATGGAATAAGGAAGTCTTTGGAAACTTAGAAGTGCTAAAAGCAAGTGCTCTTGAGCTTATCCAAGCTTTGGATGAAAAGGTGTGGAGGGTCTTTCAGAGGAGGATAAAGCAAGAAGAATTAAGGAACAATCAAAGTTTGCTAAAATTGCAACATTGGAAGAGATTAGTTGGCGGTAAAAATCAAGAGCATTGTGGCTTAAAGAAGGGGATAAAAACACTAAATTTTTCCATTGCCTCGCTAGTGCTCATAAAAGGAGGAACTTTATTAGAAATTTAAAAATAAATGGGGAGCTTGTAGATGATGATAGAATTTTTTCTAAGGAAATTGTGGATTACTATGAAAATTTTTCTTGTGAAGAAGAGGATAGATGTACCTTGAAGGCTTGAACCATATGGAAGCTGATTGCTTGGAAGGAGCTTTTGATGAAAAGGAAGTTTGGGAAGCTTTGTGTTCTTTGAATGGAGACAAGGCGCCCAGGCCGGGTGGTATGACTACAGTTTTTTTTTTTTTTGAAGTGTTGGGAGTGTCTTGGAGATCTTATGAAAGCTTTTGATGAATTTTTTCATAGAGCTAAATTTGAAAAAAGCTCTAATGCTACTTTTATTGCTCTTATTCCTAAAAAGGGGAAGTGGTTGAGGTTCGAGATTTTCATCCTATCTCTTTACTTGGGGGCATTTACAAAAATTTTAAAAAAAGAAAAAAAAAATGTAAAGAATGTTTTCAGTACCTATTAATTTCTAATGCATATAGGTAGCTTTGCCTGGATTTACTTTTGAAGACTTCCTTACTTTAGTCTTATTCTCTTAGCTGGGTCCAAGTTCCATTCAGATTTGAGGTTAGGTGGCTTTCTTGTCTTTGTTCAAATTGGTGATCAATTGTGGTAGAATTTCTAATTTGGTTGGCAATAAGTTGATCTTATGATAAGCTAATGGCCTGAAATACCCTTTTGGAGCTTAGTCTGGTTGTGGTATTCTATTTTTATGTGGGGACATTCTTGATTAGTTAATCTATGCTTCCTATATTACAATTGCCAACTTGCGAGGCGATTTGCAACAAGCGATGTTACGTGGTGGGATGTATTTGTTGTGTTCCAGACTCTTTGACTATTTTTTTGCCCAAGTTGTCTATCAATTTTGTTGGCTTTTTTTACACATTTCTGCTAGTTTAGATATCTGTGAGGAAGGACTTTTGATGGTTACATAAATGATCATGTGACTGATTTGCAATTTATTTCAAGATGTTGTGAAGTGGAAATTTAGAATTTATGGAAAGATGCTTGTGAGGGCATAAAATGTTGCTTTTAATTAGAGGTTGTGAGGGATCATGGACTTCTCATGGAAACTCTTGATGGGTGAAAGGGTTTTTGTAAGGGTATTTTTGGTGATAATTGATACTACACTACTATAATATTTCAACTCAGTGTATGGGCTCTTTTAGATTCTGAAGGAATTATGTGTTGGAGCTTGTTTCAGTGTATCAATAATGAATACGATTCATATTGGCCAGCTTTTTACATCAACACCTTTTGAGAGGAGGTGCTTTTCGAGAATATGAGATCAACACCTTCTCAGTGTAATGTGCTTTCTCAGAGCTGGATCCAAGTATCCAAGGGTTTAAAGTTCAATTTTGGGTTAGACTTAGCTTAAGGATAGAAATGGAATTAGTTCTTGGAAGTTTTAGAAGAACTAAAACCTTGAGGTATGTGCATATAATATTTCAATAACTGATTTCTAGTTGAATTTTCAGTCTCTTTGTACCAACATTGTTTTGCAGAAGTTTACCTGAGTTTGAAACCATTCCTAGAAATTACATCTTGCTTTCTTGAGGGAAAACCTAGGGTATAGTTTATGTAGTCATGGTGATGAACTACCCTGAGGTTAATGTATGAACCCTTTGGTACTTAGGGTGTGGCAATGGGGGCTAGTGTTTGGGCTGTCAAAGTATGGAACCATTGGAGTCCTCTTGTTGGTGGATACAGGAGAGACATTCTGAGGTCGAAAATTCTCAGAGACAATTGTTTTAGCTAGGGCAGTTAAATATTTTGGTTGACTGGAAGTGATATTGGTGTGCTTGAAAATATGGATAAAATGACAAAACCCTTCAAAAAGAAAAATTGAAATTTTGGAGTGTTGTGGGAAAGTATAAACCTTGATTTTGGATGAAATGTAAATTACTCTGGAAATGGAATTAAAATTTTCCAGTTTAAAATCAATACCAGGTTATTCTTGGTTTGAACTTAGACTCTATGTTTTAACTTCCATTTTTTTTTGGACATATATTTTAGTCTTTATCTAAATTGAAGCAAAATACCAGGAGTTAGTCAAAAATTGGTATTTCGGGTTGGAGAATGATTAAACGAGTTGACAATGCAAAAATCTTTGAATGGGTCAAAACAGGAACATGATTTTGATATTCTGAATTTGTTTCATATAAAAAATAAATTTTGAATTTGTTGAAATATGACCTTGCTTGGGGTTTAATTTCAGTAGGTGGTATTAGCTTATGGAAGTTCCAATCCATATTTGTAGGTCATAGGAGCCAGTATTGTGTGAGGATTGAGGGCTTCTTGATTGGTGAGTATTTTCATGAATAGGTGTGAGCCGTCTAGGTCACTAAGGTCAAGTTTATACGTCTATTCTGCATTCTCAAATCAACACCTTTAGTTACGGAAGGAATTTAAGCTGCAGTTGATGAAACTGTTGAACAACTCTCACAACAAACCGGCTTTATCTGTTTGTTGGGGCAGACTTTTATTTGAAGATTTTGCACCTTTATTGCAGGGCTTGTGATTGATAATTGCTAATAGGTGGAAAGCCCTCTGACCCATATTTGCATGAGGTCTGTTTGCCGCTGGTTTTTTATTTCAGTGTAGACCAACTACTGCATCTTTATTTTGTTTTTTAATTGTAAAGCATTTGGTGACATAATTTTCCATATAAATGCAGACATTATACATCTATACCCCAAATTGGCATCCTGAGCAGACAAATGGAGCATGAGAAAGCCTAGAAACTGGGGATGGAACCTTGGTGGGCTTTAAATTGTAATTTTTACTGATGGATTTTAAGGTATCAATAAATTGTATTTACTCATGATTAGGAAAAAGCGAAAAAGAAGAGCAGAGGGGGGGAGGGGGTTGGTTTGGAAGTTCTGTGATCCCCATGCAGGGAATCCTTACTTTCAGAGTGGAGTAACTTGATTGATGTACTGGGCATGCCAGCTGATATGCAGTGTAAAATATGATGGGGTTGACCTATTGAGTTTATGTTAATGTGGTATGGGGAACAAAATGGGTTGGTTTATGATGCTGGGAAATTTGAGCACAGTGGGTGTAAGAAGATTGATTCTCATAGGACTCGGTTTTTTCATCTTTTGCTATCTAGTAATTTGTTGTGTACTTATGTTCATAATGTTCATAATTTACGGCCTGCAGGCTTGTTGTATAGTTGGGCTTGTGTATGTTGCACATTTTTATTCAATTACTCCAAGAGTAAAGCTGTTTAGTTCATATTTTTAACAGCTGTGGTTTCTCACGCCTAAACTAGTGTTTTAACCATGAGCTTGCCTGCTTATTTGGATTCAGGATTTAGAATGTGGAAACTCAAGTGCAGTTGTAGAATCAGTTTCCTGACAGACGGACTACTAGGCATTTTGAGTTAATGGCTTGGTTGTTTCTGAGTTTCTCCATTTGCCATTTGGATGTTGGGAAGGAAAAAAACATGCTGAAATTGCTTTTGAATGATGCAGAAGATTACTTGGGTGATTCCTAATGAATTCTCTATTGAATTCCCTTCCATTGTTGCGGCAATTGTTCAAGTGCCTCTTCCTGTGGATGATGCTCAAGATGTTATGGTTTGGCCTTATTCTTCTTTAGGGGATCTACCATTTTCTGCTACATATTTCTTTTGCTAGAAGTCTAAGCCTCATGTGAATTGGTCTATTTATCTTTGGAAAAAATTCATTCTCCCTAAATATTCTATTTTAGTTTGGAGGTTATTGTGGAATAAGGTCCCTACTAATGATCAGTTACAAAAATGGGGTTTTGTTATGGCTTCGTGTTGTTTTTTATGCTCTCGACTTTTCCATGGGGAGGATGCAACACACTTGTTCCTGCATTGTGAGTTTGCTAGTTTCTCTTTGGACATGGCTTCTTGATATATTTCATTTTCCTATGCTTTCTCTTGGCCTCAATTTTATGGATTTTTGGCTTTTTGATTCCTCAAAGTCGAAACTCGAGTTCTCAAGTTCTTAATATTTGGCTTGCAGCTGTCATATTAGTAGTTGATTCAATTTGGTACACTCGAAATCTAGTTAGGTTTGAGAGTAAGAAGCCTAATTTTAAATGGTGTTATCTCCATATCATCTCTATGCTTTGTTTGATCTTCTTGTATTGCATTCTTTTGGAGTTACGAGGGTTCATAGAAAGGCTCCTTCCATTATCCCAGTTAAGTAGTGTCCTCCTTTACCTTCATGGCTTAAATTGAATATAGATGGCCTGGCTAAAGGGAATCCGGGTCCTCTAGTTGTTGGTGGTGTCTTTAGGAATTGTAGAGGTTTTGTGAAAGGGGTTTATTGCTCTACTCTTGGTGTTCAGTCCGCATTTGTTGTTGAATTAATGACTGTTATTTGTGGTATTGAGCAAACTTGGAATAATGGATGGCGTAATCTTTGGTTAGAGTGATTCAGTTTCAGTTATCCAGTGCCTTCACAATAAGGATTATAAGCCTCCTTGGAAATTGAAGACTCGATAGCGTAATTGTCAATATTATTCAAGTCAGATGAACTTTTGTTTTGGTCATATTTTTCGTGAAGGTAATGTTGTAGCTGATAAATGTGCCAATATGAGATTAAGATTCAATAGTTTTCATTGGTGGTGGTCTACCCCTAAAGAAATTATGCTTCTCCTTTAACATGATTCTTGTGGTCTGCTTTCTTACATATTTAAATCTTAGCGGTTATTTATTTCTTTTTCTCTTATGAACTTTGGGATTTGACCAAAGTTTTTAATCCTCTCTTTTATCATATCTTGTACTCTTATTTTCTTTTATTAATAAATTCTGGGTGAATAACACATGATTTAGAACTCTTGGGGTACCAACCTAACTGAGATGCTGGGTTGTTCTATAATGCTTGAAGTTCCTTTATTTGATTAAAAAAATGAAAAGCACTCTAGGCCTCTTTTTTCCTTCCCTAGCCACATTGTTTCCAAACGGAACCTTATTCTTGCAATAGTCAGGTGTTAGTGGGCTGTAGACTTGGGTTTACCATCTGCTGAAGTTTATAAGCAGTACTTTTGAGGAGAAGGAAAAATATGTACGCCCTCTTTGTGCCCATGATTCTTCAGCACAGAAAAATTTAAATTCGGCTTAGTTGACTGCGATACCAAAAATGGGGAAAAACACAGTTTAAAAAGTTAGGGGGTGCTCATAGACCCACATGACCCGACAAATTTGCCCAATCCGATCCCACCCTATGACATATGGTCAAATTCAACTGATAGGGTGGGTTGATGGATAATCATTTAGGATTTTATTCTTTCACGGTTTTATGGGTGATCGATAGTTTTTAAAGAAAAGACCCAACCCCAACCTGCCCGCCTGCATGTTTCAATACTGGATAAGATTAGACACCAACTCTCTTCTCCTTTTATGCTCCCTTACTTTTAGATCATATTGTTTATGATATTTGACAGCATATAATTATGTGCAATCATACTGAATCAATTTTTTTGCACATTGTTCAGACTTGTATCCTTTTGTTTCTAATTTTATATTTTCTCCAAGTTAATTATTAATGTGTGGCCTGCTTTTACCAAAATAGTATATATAATTGAAATACTACAGTTATATATGACTGAAAGACCCACTGGATCAAAATAGTATAGACAATTTTAAAAAAATAAATGAAAGCCTAGCTAAAGCCTAATTCGCAAATCCACCTGCAACCCAGCTATCAATTTGTTGTGGTGTGTCATCATATAAGCAGAAGTAGGTGATAACTGTGTTCGCCCGATAATCTGTGGACAGATTGTGGGTGAGCCCCAAATCTGATCCAACCCTACTTGCGAACAGCCCTATATCAGAAAAATGTAAAAATAGAAAGTGATGTAGTGGAGCAATGAGAGTGTTATTGTGTAGACAGAGATGGCAGTGGAGATGGAGGCGGTGGTGATAGTGTAGTTGATGGTTTCCAGTGGCAATGATGACAATGCTGGCAGTGACAATATCTGAAAGACAGTCCATACGACGAAGATGTTGTATACGGATGCACACTACAGCAGTGGTAATGGCCTGTGTCATGGAGTGGATTTGATGGTGTATTGGTTGTAGTTACGGTATGAGAAAGTGGTAAAAATAAAAATAAAAATAAAAAATCTTTTAATTTGGCATACAATATGCAAGAAAACCACTTTCGTTGCCAAATGCCCAATTTCCTCATCATTTTTTTTGGTAGCCAAATGAAGGGTATCTAGTCATTGGGTCCAACCTAATCCCCCGTCACACACAAACCACTAGCAAACCTATGCATACGATAATGAGAGAGCAGAGACTCGAACTCGAGACCTACAGTTTTTGAGCCGCTGGCAACCATCTGAGCGGAGACTCCTAATCAATTGGTCATGACACAATAGAAGCAAAAGAACTAGGAAAGGCAAAGAGAAGAAAGCATGTGAAACACCATGTAACTAACAAAACTAGCATAGCACTGACAGCAGGAAAGAACATTTGATATTTCCAGTGCAACACTACAATCAATGAAGAAAAATTATGATTCTCGGTTCCCCCTCACCCCAATTTTTCAGCTTGGAGATTCAAGGTAGCCAGCAAAAAGTATTACTTTGGCCTGCAACATATTCTCTTCAATTGAACTTTTTCCTGGCATAAGAGGACATAAGATCAGGTGCCATGAAGTTTTCACAGAACCAGAAAGTGAGTGGCATCATGTATTAAGAACATCCCCAAACCCCAAAATACCCCTACAGTGAGAGACTTCGATTTAACAATGAGGTAAAAGGAAAATTAAAATGAAGGTTCATGCATTCATAGCACACATTAAAATGCCATATTCCATATTAGATTATACCTCAGTGTGATCATGGTCATAGCGAACCACGAAGATGCATCTGCAGCCCCTTATGTCATGTAATCTCCTTTGGATTTCCACAATGTGTGCATCGCAGTAGATTGCTTGATGTGATCTTTCCTGAAAAGCAACCATAAAGAACGAAAGATAAGAAATACTACAGAAAAGTGCGAGAAATTTCACTACTCGAATATTAGCCTTTTTGATGTGCAGGACAGACTCTTGCCGGTTTTTATTTATTTATTTTAACATTTTAATTTCACATTTCAATATTTTGGAAATCACTACATCAAACTCGTATTCATGTTGGACCATCGAGACCCATGTTTGTATCCTTGATACACAGATTTTGATGCATATTTAAAACAATTGTAAGAAAAAAAAAATTAAAAAAAAAAAAATACCTGGAAGCATAGCACAAGATCTCCAACATTGACCTTCTCACACTCTGAAGGTTCTAACGGAATAGAACGCTCACGCACTCCCTTTTTCACATTCACCCACTCATCCTCCACCTTACTGAACCCAGCAAATCTTACACGAACTTCCTGCAATAGATATCAACATTTGACAACTTTACATAGGTTGTACACTAGTACCTAAAAGTATGCAAATAATCTCCATTTAAGCATGGGATTTTCGCATATCCCACTGCAGAGATGCAGATAACGTATAAGAAGCTGAGAGATGTTAGGATGTTTTAGGTCCCACAGAATGTTGGTGTTCATCAGTTGCTCTATATGGCACTAATAGAGCATATGCCCATATATATGTATGTATGTATGTATACAGCAAATTTATCAACTCTAAGCACATATACATATATATAAATTTATATATTTACATGCACACTTCTTTTTCCTCTCTTGGAGAAATATAGAAATAATCTAGTTATCCTGAATGCAGTAACATCAAGCTTCAGACCTCATTAGATAAAGTCGGCTCAATAGGATTGTACTATGCCTCAACCGTGAGTTTGCGGGTCAAACTTGATTAACTACCAGTAAGAGCTTAAATTATAAATGTCACAAAAAGATTCCAATCATCATATTTGGATTAAGATGTAACATTGAAGCAAGGAAATGCAAGAAAACAGAACAAACAAATTCAAACGGGAAAAATCATCATAAATTAACTTGGTCTGCATTATTACTTTAAACAAAAAAATAAGCATGGGGACTAATACTGAAACATTAGTACGATCACAGAAGAGAAAAAAAATAAAATAGCATGATCTTACAAGTTCGCCTGAACTAACAACTCTGTAGGTGAGGAACGAAGAAACATCATACCTGGAAAAGCCAAAGAAAAGTCGTGGTCTCAGATTAAATCAAAAGGAAGATTACAAAGTCTATAACTTAGCTATAAATCTTAACATCAATTTCGAAGAACTGAAGTCGAAACAAAATCCTGAAGTTCCTAAAATATTTTTATTTTTTCATTAAAAAGTTTATAAATTTTCAGTATGAGTGTGTTCCTTGGTTGCAAGATGCATGCTCTCCATGCATTATCTTTAAATGATTTAGCTTCAAATGCCAACTCTGAAAGATCTTTGATCCGGTCACCTGTATTGAATTGATATTGTAAGCTATAATATGATGAAAATTATAATCCAATCTTAAAACTAAAACAAAATACTTTTCATTGTGATCGCCTGCTATAGCATAGAAGTACAGTCTCATAACAGAAGGTTCATTCATTGGCTAGATTTAAAGACAGCATAAGCATTAATTAATACAGCTTTAAATGTGGTTCAAAATATGTTGCAATAGGCTTTGTCCATGATTAAACCATTACAGATGGTCACTGAGTATGTAAACACATGCTATAATAACAGGCTGAAAAGGCCTGGGATGAGATACTTTAATATCTACAGGAGCAGCAGGAAAAGAAACGTGGAATAAAAGTAAGCAAAATTATAATGAAAAAGAAAAAGTTAATATATATATATATATAGATCGAAAATAATTAGGTGCGGACGGTCCCGGATGGGATGCACAGCGTGGAGCCGTGCATGGCAAACAAGCCATGGTTCAAAGTCACGGTCACGGACGCCGTCACGTAACGGTCACGGTCGTCACGGTCGCGGAAATCTCGTCACGTCTCGGGTGAGACGCAACATTACGTATGAAAAAAAGCTAAAAAAAATCTGAAAAAATCATGGAAAAATCTAAAAAAATATAACAATCATATTGGAAGCATAAAACAAATAAAACAAATAATCTAGAACATATAAAATGGCTAAAAGTATCAAAACAGGTAGCAGCGCACTGTGTAAGTAATAAGAAACTCAATATTTAAGTCTTAGATATACAATGCAAGTAATATAAATCAAAATCATCCCAAAGATTTAATAAAATAAACGAAGAATGTAGAAAAAGAAGACTTGAAGACTAAAATACATTCCACATACCTTTCACATATGGCTCACTCCCACATTGAGTGACGGGGAGGGTCAAAGTCATCATAATCCCTACGCTCTGGTTGAGGCGGGTAGTTTTGATTTTGAAGTGGGTAGTAGAATAAAGAAAATCCAAATCCTACAGGTGGGTCTTGGGAGGTCGGAATTGAATTGTAACTAATGGGCCCTGGAAACCCTGGTTGGGGGACTTGGGGGTATGGAATATGTGGTCTTGCACTATCAACTGAGTTTCTGCCATAATGTTCATAGCCATAACTTGTTGGGCCACTAGAAACGCCGAATGATCCACTATAGTCAGAATATCCATATCTCCCGCTATTACTGCCACTGCCAGATTCATTCCCATGTTGATAATCTTGTTGATGATCATAGAAATTACCACCACTGACACTAGTGGATCTCTCAAGCATACGAGGCATTCGTGGGTTAGGAATTGGATGACCATAATTGTGACTACTTCTGCTTGTGCTAGTAGATCTCGAATTACGGTTTGGTCTAGATGGACCTTGACCCAAATTTATACCACGCATTTGAAGATCTATCTGGGTAGGATTAACACCAACATTGTAGCCATGCCTATGGTCTGGGTGACTATCAACATCATCATCACTAGGAAAGTCAACCAATCGATTCCAATACTTTCTCTGAGCATCTATTGGTCTATCCTCCTCTGTTTGTCTATCCGCCATTGGTCTGTATCCATGGTCTGTGTCTTGCGTGCAGATATATCCTGAATCACCCTGAGCCCATGTCATCCCTGTGTCAGGAGCACCACCAGACCTTCCACCTCCACCTCCAGCTCCACTGCCATCATCATCATTACTTTTACTTTTACTCCTACTCCTACGGCTATTAGATGAATCACTAACTGCCACCATTGCCTTCTGTTTGCCACTGCGCTGAGATGTTTCAATATTTTCCCTTTGTGAACGGATGGTACTGTCCCGTTCTACACTAAATGAGTGTCTTGCATTGCGATGGTGACTGTGACCACTATCCCTTGGTTCTAAATTGTGATAATGTGTTTCTTCAGAAGAGTGTTCATGTAGACCTTCTTGTAACCATGCTTCATCTGGACTAAGTGTAAGATTGGGGTCTTCTCTCTCCCGAATCCATTCATGCAATATATCCTCATCATCAAAAATATGAGTAAGGTCAATGGGATTGTAGTGATCATCATCTCTATCCCTTTGTATTAAATTTCTAACCCGTAGCCGTAGATTGTAGTGCACATATACAAGAGCTTGCAATTTATCCATAGCCAGACGGTTTCGAAGTTTGGTGTGGATCAAGGCGAATGTACTCCAATTCCTCTCACATCCTGAAGAGGAACATGTTTGACTTAATACTTTTATTGCAATCTTCCTCAAATTTGGAGCAGATTCCCCATAATTAGACCACCACTCAGCTACAAAAACAAATATTAACCTATATCAATTTATAAATGTTGGAATCAATTGAATAATCATAAATTAATTGTTGATTTGTGTCGAACCTGGCAGACAACAGGATACTGCTTTCCTGGTCAATGGATCATTAAATTCGCCTTTTCTTTCTCTAAATAGCTTTATCTAATTACAAAAATATCCGGATTATACTTATGCAGTTTTCATTAAAAATTATACAATAATTAGATTATTTAGAACTTTAAACGAAACTTACTTCATTAATCGCCTTTGATTGTTTATCCAAATCCGGCTCTAGACGTTTAATTACTTCTTTTAACCCAGTCCGTACCTCCTCAACATTACTGAACTCTTTATGGTATTGGCACATTGGGTTTAAGAAGTAGGCTGCAACATTTTTAATTGTAAAAGTTTAGAAGAATGATTAAATTTAATGAACTCAGATATTAAATTATATATATATATATACAGATATATTTTTTTTGGGTACCTGCAGCATGTAAGTGTGCATGTAGCTGATGTTCCCATCTCTCATCAATGATTTTCCAATACTTTTTATAGTCCTTCACTGACATTTTGATTGCTAATTTTGCTCTATCCATGCAATCATATATAACCCCTAATGTCGGCTTTTGGTCTTGATCGACTATCTTTAAAACTTTTACCAATGGCTCCATGACCTTGCGAACTTCCTCTGCCCTTCTCCAAAATTGATCAGTCAATACAAGGTCAGACACCGTGCTAGCCAATCCCCTCCTAGCCCCAGTTCGGACATACGACAACTCCTGCCACTCATGAGAAGAGAACATTCTCTTCAACTGTTGTTGATATCTAAGTAGGCTCTCAATAGCTATGAATTCGGTGGCAAAACGGGTGATCCCTGGTCGAAGGAGTTCTCGATCTTCTGTGTATTTCCTCATTACATTGACAAGTTGGTCACTGTTGTAAATGAAGCTTGTGATCTTACGTGCATCCTCGATCACAGCCTTCACCTTATTTATTTCACCAATGTCCTCAAGCATCAAATCAATACAATGAGCAGCACATGGAGACCAAAACATGTGTTTCCTCTTTTTCATAAGCTTTTTCCCAGCAGCTTTGAAGGAAGCCTCATTATCAGTCACAATTTGCACAACATTTTCTTCACCCACCTCTTCAACCACAGTATCCATCAAGTGATAAATGTAATCAGCAGTTTTGGAATGCCCTGTTGTGTCCACTGATTTGTGGAACAACATCTCACGGTCACAGTAGATCATAAAGTTGACAATGGAGTGTTTGTTACGGGAAGACCACCCATCGCACATTAGTGTACAACCATATTCTGGCCATTTCTTCCGTGATTCTGCCAGATAACCATTCAACTCATCCATCTGCTCTCTCAGATAAATTCCCCCAATTTGATATCCTGAAGGGCCCCTAATGCCTGACCCAGCCTGGGCAATAGTATCAATCATCACCTGATAGTATGGCCCACTATCAGCTGCATTAAAAGGAATTGCATTGAACATAAAAAATTTAGAAATTGCTTTTCCAACCTTTTTCACATTCTCTTTAAAAAACATATCTTTCACTTTTTTATATTTGGCTGATTCGGGCCTGTAAAGAAAGGGATCAACCCCTCTCAAATCAGTTGTAGAAGAATCTCGCAATTTGAAAGACTGATGAGGGGGGTCATAGTCACTTTGACCTGAGGTCCGGGTCCCAAAACCAGGAGGAGCAGAAGGACCAGCACTATCCTGGGAAGGTCTAAATGGACGACCTCCTAAATTAGATACTGAATACCTGCGAAAATCCTCCTCTTGCTGTGCTGTCCTACGACTCTCTCTCATAGCCATTCTCAATTCATGCATCTGCTCTCTAGACATATCATCATCATAACCCCCCTGCTCCTGCTCATAATCTTCAAGACCTCGCATAGGCATCCTCCCATATTCAGCTTCATCTGTTAGGCTGTTAATCACTTGTTCTTTTTTCCTCTTTGTCTCTTCTCTGTTTTTGATGCCTTCTGAAATATGCTTCCTCATGAGCTCTCTAATTGGTTTTGGACACTGAGTACAAGCATCTACTTCGCCGGTTACCCCACCAAGGTGCTGTTTTAATCTTGTGATGCCTGCACTCATAACTTTACCACAGTACTTGCACATTGGCTTTCATTTATTTCCCTCAAAAGGAACAGCATGCTCCCAACCAATATCTTGGCGTGCCATCCTAAAAATAACAGACGTTATAAACATTATTACTAATTATCCATGACCATGCAATTAAAAATTTAAATTAAAAAAACCAATGAATTTTTTTTTAACACAATTAAAAATAAGATTATTTTCATCATAATTGCAAATAAATTGACATCTTTGATCCCATTATTGATGATTCATCACATACTATAGAGTATAGAATATAGATTCACTTATTTCAACTAATAGCTATAATTTTCATTTTTATTTTTCTAAAGTACTTAACAAATAGGAATATAAGAATATATTGTGTTTTTTTTTTTAATTAAAAAAAACAGAAAATTTATTATTAGGAAAAAAAAAGAATAAATTTTTATTGTCAATCAAAATTAAGTATGAAATATATTAATTTATTTTCAATCTTTAACATATATCAATTTAATTAAGTTTTGATAAAAAAATTAAATATGTTGAATATTTTCTTCTATTTTTCTAATTAGAACAAAAAAAATTTGCAAAAATACAGCTTTTGAAACCCTAAAGTACTTAAGGAATAGGAATATGAGAACATATTGTGGTTTTTTGAAAATTTATTATTACAAAAAAAATAGAATAAATTTTTATTTTCAATCAAAATTAAAAATGAAATCTACTCATTTATTTCCAATCTTTAACCCATACCAAATTACCAATTTAATTAAGTTTTGATAAACAATTAAATATGTTGAATATTTTCTTCTATTTTTCTAATTAGAATAAATTTTTTTTGCAAAAATACAGCTTTTGAAACCCTAAAGTACTTAAGGAATAGGAATATAAGAACATATTGTGGTTTTTTGAAAATTTATTATTACAAAAAAAATAGAATAAATTTTTATTTTCAATCAAAATTAAAAATGAAATCTACTCATTTATTTTCAATCTTTAACCCATACCAAATTACCAATTTAATTAAGTTTTGATAAACAATTAAATATGTTGAATATTTTCTTCTATTTTTCTAATTAGAATAAATTTTTTTTGCAAAAATACAGCTTTTGAAACCCTAAAGTACTTAAGGAATAGGAATATAAGAACATATTGTGGTTTTTTGAAAATTTATTATTACAAAAAAAAATAGAATAAATTTTTATTTTCAATCAAAATTAAAAATGAAATCTACTCATTTATTTTCAATCTTTAACCTATATCAATTTAATTAAGTTTTGATAAACAATTAAATATGTTGAATATTTTCTTCTATTTTTCTAATTAGAATAAAATTTTTTTGCAAAAATACAGCTTTTGAAACCCTAAAGTACTTAAGGAATAGGAATATAAGAACATATTGTGGTTTTTTGAAAATTTATTATTACAAAAAAAAAAAAAAAAGAATAAATTTTTATTGTCAATCAAAATTAAAAATGAAATCTACTCATTTATTTTCAATCTTTAGCCTATATCAATTTAATTAAGTTTTGATAAACAATTAAATATATTGAATATTTTCTTTATTTTTCTAATTAGAACAAAAAAAAAATTGCAAAAAAAAAAAAAATACAGCTTTTAAAAACTCTAAATTACTTAACTAATGGGAATATAAGACATTAAAAAAAAAAAGAAAAAAAAATAAAGAAGAGAATATGAGTGCTTACTGTTTAAGAATAATCCAGTAAAAGAAAAACGAAAAAAAGAAAGAAAAAAAAAAAAAAAGAGCAAGCAAAGAGAAAAAATAAATAAATAAACACATCACTTTTAATCACTTAAGTTAAGAGATCAGACAAATTACCCAACCCACCCAACCCGACTCCCGTAAGGATCAAAAGCTCAGGACCCGACTCCCGTAAGGATCAAAATTCAAAAGCTCAGGACTCAAGAGGAGTCGACTGTCGAGGGAGGAACGAGGGCTGACCAGAGATGGCGAGACCCGATCGGCGACGGCGAGCCTCGATCGACAACGGCGACCTTCGAGCGACGACGGCGAGCTTCAATCGGCGCCGGTAGGGGGTTATTTGAGAGCTTGAGACTCACTTGAGGGAGGCGACGATGCGAGACTGCCAGACCAAGCGACGGCAGACGACGGCGAGCTTCGATCGGCGACGGTAGGGGTTTGCTGCGACTCGACTCCACCACAGCAGCTCCACTTCTCCAGGTACGCACCAAATTTGGGTTTTGCTGGGTTTTTTGCTTTCCTACTCCCTACTCAGTCTTCATTTGGGGTTTTTTGTTCACGGGTTTTGTAATTTTGCTCTTGTGGGTTGATGCTTTGTCAAAAAGCATCAACAGAGCTCTAGAAAAGCTGCAATGGAGGTCTAGGGTAGCCTTTGCAGAACCTGTTTTTTTTGTCTCGAAATGTCACGGCGAGATCACAGCGAGATCACGGCGAGATCTCGGCGAGATATTGCCGTCACGGCTGTGACGAGAAATTGGCGAGATACTTCTGTACCGCCGTAACGTCTCGTAACGGAAGCCTTCGAGACCGGTACGTCTCGGGCGAGACGTCACGGTTTCGGCCGTGACTTTGAACCATGAAACAAGCGCGTGCGCATGAAAGCCAGGCATGGCTCTGAGCGGTGTCATCTGTCCCAAACGTCCCACACTCAATCATCTCCCATATGACAATATACTAACTGTACATTTATTGTTAAAACATATAAGGCTAACCACAGTTTTAAGTTTTATGCAATCACAAAATAATCAAAAGCAGAAGACGCTACAATCATCGTGCAAGTCCACCAAACCAAACAGCCCATTCAATAGGCCATTTCAAATAGGATCCAATAAAAAACGCATATGCTGTGTTTGGTTGGGTGGAAAGGGGGAGGGAAGGAAAGGGGGGGAGGGAAAAGGGGAGGGAAGGATTGCAAATCCCTTGTTTGGTTCGGAGGGAAGACAGGAGGGAAAGGAGCCGAAGATGGATTGCGTTTCCGTCCCCGCCCACCATTTTGAATCCGCCCAAAAACGGGCGGAAAAGGGGAAGGAAATGCATAAAATGCACAGGAGTTACCAAAATACCCTTCGTTGGGTTTTATAATGGAAGGCATGTGCAGCGCTTTTTCCTTCTCCCTCTTCATACCAGACGCGCTCTTTCTCCGGCAAGACGATCCCCTTCCTGCTTCAAACACAGCGGCAAGACGCGCTCCTTCCACGCTCCTTCTCAAGGTATGCACACACCTTCTTCACTCTACCTCTTGGAACTCTACCCTTTTTGAAAGACCGATCTGAAGGAAAAAAAGAAAAAAAAAAAGAAAATGAACAATCCCTACCAGATCATTCACGAACCCAACTACCCATTACAAATCGTAGGTATAATACTTTCAAAAAAATTAAATCTTTCACTCACTGATTGTAGAAAGGGGAAAGTTCTTTCTCTCTCTCTCTCTCCAAACACAGCGCTTGCGGCATAAGCGTAGGACTGCTGAGGCTTGTCTTTTGGGGGTTTCTCCCCGGGGTGTTGTTGTCCGTAGGGTGCTGAGGGGGCGCCGTAGGGGGTGGCCACTGGGGCGTAGGTCTGGTGTCCCGATGGTTGTTGTTGTGGTGGTGGCGCACCATAAGGGGAGGCGCCGTAGGTCTGCGCCGGTGGCGCGCCTTAACCGTAACTGGTAGTGTCGTGTGGGTATGCAGACAGTTTGAAGAGATGAAAACTGATTTCGATGGGGGAAGGAAAACTGATTTCTACGGGGGAAGGGGGCTGTTTAAAGAGATGGGTAGTGTGAAAATCGTTTGGGTAGTGCTCTGTTTGCCCTTTTTTGTTGCAGTGTTTGGTGATATTTGGGTGTTTTTGGTTTTCCCTTTGCCTGTCTACGGTTGGGTGTGTTCTTGGGGTCTCCATCTGGGCAGCTCAGGTTTCTGGTTTTAGGGGGTCGGCTCAATGCCTCTCTCTTCAGTCGAAAGCCCTGATTTAGGCTGTCTCAACTGGCCTATCTCTTGTATTTTTTTTTTATTTATTTTTTTTTTTGGCAGAAAACTCTATTTGGTCATAAAAGGAATCATAAATATATCCCCATTCTATCCATTTATTCTCTCTCTGTAAAAATCATTGGGTGGTTTTTTTTTTGGTTTCATGTGCAACCCATCACAGCAATAGCACTAAAAACGACAATCTAGAAAAATACTGGTGAAACCCATCTCCATGTAATGCATCCTCTTCTTCTTCAAATTTTTAATTTATTTATTTTGGTTTCCCCTTTCCTAATATTCAGCTCTATTATTCGATTATTTATCCCTCACTTTCTCATTTGTAATTGTTTGCTAGAACTTCTATGTTTTTATGATTCAATGTATACTTAGTTTTAGAGTTATTGGGTACATTTATTAAAATAAATAGGAGTTGCTGAATTTTCTTGTTTGTGTATATATGACATGCTTGTTATATATGTGTTTGTCATGCTATGAAGGTTTTAATCGTTCTATTAAATATCATACATGGATACGGAGGTTAGTTGGGAAGGAGATTGGGAAGAAAATTGGTAAGGGACTTCAGAAGATGAAGGGGAAGGGGAGGGGAATACTGGTGAATTTGTTTTCCAACTTTTGAATAGCTGGGAACGAAGACGATACATGGCTGTAGTTCAACTTATTTGTTATGTGGTTCATGCACTTTACTTGATTGGAGTGGTATACTATTCTCAATACGTTGATCGACCACTTACCCATAATAGTGGAGAAAGAGAAAGTGTACGACAAGAACTCATGAATGAACTCACAGTTAATGAAAAATGTCGTGACATAATACGCATGGGACCACATGCATTTGCAAAGTTGTGTGATTTACTTCGAGGAACTGGCCGTCTTCATGATAATAGGAATGCCCTTGTTGAGGAACAAGTGACTATATTCCTTTATGCACTAGCACACAATGTGAAGAATCGTGTGTCACAGTTCTTTTTCAGACGATCTGGGGAGACTATAAGTCGTCATTTCCACGATGTGTTGAGGGCTGTAATCACCTTAGAAGGGCAATTCCTACAGCAACCCACTGGTTTAGAGGTCCCTCCCCAAATATGCAATAATAGTAGATTTTATCCCTATTTTAAGGTAAACATAGTTTTACTTTAATAATTTTTTAAAACTATATGTAATGCCTATATATAGGCATTGAATGAGTTTATATATTTCAGGATTGCGTAGGTGCAATTGATGGGACTCATATTCGTGTAAAAGTACCAGCCATTGATGCACCACGATATCGAGGGAGGAAAAACTTTCCAACACAAAATGTCATGGCAGCTTGTTCCTTCGACATGAAATTCACATATATTTTACCAGGATGGGAAGGGACTGCATCGGATTCAAGAATATTAAAAAATGCTTTAACTAGAGCAGATAAACTACATATCCCTAGAGGTAACTTTAGTTTAAAACAAGAGAATTGATCTAAAACATTTATATATGTATCTATGTCTATATATATATACATTCTTATTTATAAAATTCTTATTTTATAGGCAAATACTATCTGGTGGATGGGGGTTATATGTTAAAGAGTGGACTCATTACGCCATATAGAGGTGTTCGTTACCACTTGAAAGAGTACTCAACACGTGCTCCAGAAAATGCCTAAGAAATATTTAATCACCGACATGCTTCCCTCCGCAATGTAATTGAGAGAGCTTTTGGAGTGCTTAAAAAACGATTTCCGATTATTGCTAGTGGAACAGAAGCCCATTACTCAGTTGACACAACTACTGAAATTGTGTTAGCTTGTGGTATTCTACATAACTATCTAATGGGTGTTGATCCTGATGAACGATTGCTTGCTGAAGTTGATCGTGAGTTAATGAACAATGAAATATGCACGGAAGAAGAGTATCGTATGAATAATAATAGTGATGATAGCAGACAAGGGGCAATTATTAGGGATGCTATAGCTGCAAGAATGTGGGCTGACTATGCTTCTAATGGACCATGAGGGCCTTCTTCTTCTTTCTTTCTTGTTTGTTTGTTTGTTTGTTTTTTTTTTTTTTGGTTTTTTTCCCTTCTTGTGTGCTTGTGCGAATAAATGTTGTGATTTACTTATTCTATTGTTAGAATGCATGTAATGTGGGGAGACTATTTATTGTTTTTTTTTTTTCCTCTTTTCTTTGTAATAAGTGATGCTTTATTTCTTATTTTCTTGCATATCAATGTAAAATGACTCGAATTTAAAAAGTATATGTACATATTTTTGTTAAAATGCAGCTTGAAAAATGGGTAAGAAAGCAAAGAATAAAGAGAGCATTGATGATAAGGCAAATTCGGTGAAATGGTCAACATATTGGGATGAAGTCTTATTGGATGCTCTCTTGGAGGAACAAATGAAAGGAAACAGGCCAGATGGGACATGGTCCACAACTGCCTATACTAATGTTGTGAAAACACTTACACAAAAATTAGAATTCCCATTTCTGAAGGATCATGTTAAAAATCGTATGAAGACCCTTAAAAAAAACTTCAATACATGTTATGAACTTTTCAAGGGCATGAGTGGATTTGCATGGAATCCAGAAACACAATTGTTTGAGGCTGAGAATCAAGTTTGGAAGGAGCTTATATAGGTATTTTATAACTATGTACTATATAGTATGTTATATGGTTTTTCATTGATTGTTTTATATTCCTTTATATATATATACATGATTCAAACAATTCTATACGTAATCTTTTAAACATGCAGGCAAATGCAGCAGCTGCTACATGGAGGCATACTAGGATTTGCCACTATGATAAGTTATTGGAATTATTTGCAAAAGATAGAGCTACTGGTAAAGGTGCAATAAGTGCTAGGGAGAAAGTGAGAGCTTGGGCAGAAGAGGAAAGGCGTAACAGGCTTAACCCCATTGATCTTAATGATGAAATTAGTGGATATAATTTCAACTTTGAGCCACTATCTCCTGTTGGTACAACTACATCTTCTCAAGTGGACTCTCAATGTGGCGTCTCCTCAAAAGAAAAAAAGCGTAAAGCTGATTTAATGATAGATGTGTTGGAGAGACAAATTGAAGTTGTCGATAGTGGAATTGCTAGTGTGGCAGATGCAATCAGAGAGGGAAATATAATTGCAGAGAAGGGAATTGCAATTGCAGAGAGAAGTCGTCCGCGCTGTTACTCTGAGGATGAAGTATTTAGTGAGATACTGAACATTGGAGTGCCAGAGCATCTTCAATTGGATGCTTTTTTATTCCTGATAAAGAGTCAGCCGAAGGTGAGAGCTTTTTTTGGTGTTCCATCAGACCGGCGTTTGGAATTGTTGATGAAGATGATGTATGAATCAAGGGATGCTTGAAAAAACTGTGGTTGATTGTTGTTTTTTGACTTAGTGCTAGGCATGTGCAGTGGTTTTTGTTCTTTTTGGATGTGGGGATGTTATACATTGGTGTTGCATTCATCTTTTGGACAAATATTACATGTTGGATATGTAGGCATGATATGTAGGTATTTTCACCCTTATTTTGTGCTCATGTCTAGGGGAATTACTATATTTTTATTTTTGAATATGATTACATGTATTAGGGACTTTGACAGCATGGTTAGTTACACAATATATATAGAGAATTACTTAGTTTGAATCATATATCTTATGCATAGAAGACTGCCAATTATTGTATACCTCGTCTATCACTTTTTGGACCTTTTTTGTTTTTTTTTGGTTGAATGGCCGATTATTGTATTGGTGTCAAATTACTGCCAATTATTGTATACCTTGTTTGTCACTTTTTGGACCTTTTGTTTTTTTTTATATTTTTTTGGTTGAACAGAAGCCCATTATTGTATTGGTGTCAGATTAGTGCATTATGCAAGGCAGTCATCACGTGGTGTGGGACAAGCAGGGTATTCTTTATGAGCAATTGGTTTCCTAACTCTATCCTTGCTAGAAGGTGCTCCATGTGTAAGGCTGAAGCAAACTCAACGTGAACAACCTATTGATTCATCTTGCACCTTCATTTCCTCAGTTTAGTCCTAATTCCTTATAGAATCCAGAATGCACATCTTATCAAAAAATTTGAAATGCAGCAAGTCATGCCAAATTTATTTGTAAATCAGAAAGCTGAAAAGTCTCGGCTCCTAACTGCCACATACTCTTCAAGATTTCTCTCTTTGCCATTCCATGGAAAAGATAACATAAGGGAAATTTGAGAACATATTAGATTATTCAAAATTTGGAAAATAATGCCACCCTTATAAAAATTGCATTAATTTGTTTGAGAAAAAAAAAAAAAAAAAACCAAGTGCCCAAAAAAAATTTTGTATTTTCTCTATGAGGGTAATATGGTAAAATACCTCTTTTAGCCTCTTTTCCTTCCTCTTTATCTTCCTTCTTACCAAACAAAGAGGAAGGAAGGAAAGCCCCTTTCCATCCCCTTTCCATCCTCCCTACCAAACAATAGGAAGGAAAGAGGATTTCCTTTCCCTAGGGAAGGGTTTTCTATTCCTTTCCCCTTTCCTTTCCTTCCCCCTTTCCATCCCTCCAACCAAACAAGGGGATAAGGTCACTAGATCAATAGGAAAGGATTTATAGTACTTAAAACAGTCCATATAAACTTGGGTGTGCCGCTCATATGAGAACCAACTTCATGGCACCATAATAGCCATAAAGCTCTCCCGAATGGTATCTCCTTGTTCTCTCTCTCTATATATGTGTGTATATATACATTCAAAGGTTAGACTATTAGATATAGTTCGGGGTACATAAATTGTTCCACTATTGGGGAGGGTAATCAGCGGGTTAAGCAGTTGCCCCAAGCCACCCAAAGTGGTATAAGTACGACCCATCATATACGATTTGGTTTTCAGATGTAGTAATAGTTTCTAGAATACCGGTCACTTTTTCTTTGAAGTGGCGACCATTTATGAATACTGACCCACCTTGCCTCAGTTAATATCAGATAATATAGGTGGAGATGCACATGTTTGCCTCTAGTCTTGCTTCTTTATTTTATCTTATTTTCAGCAATTATGTTGTCTTTAAAAAAACATTTGATACTTGCTTTTAAGTTCCATACAAATAATCTAGATTAAGCAAGATTTACTAGATTATGTAGCAATAACCATTCACATAGGTATATAAAGAGCGATATGCATTTAACAAGGTTTCTTTCAGCATGACAGTAAGATTGTGACCTTCCTACAAAGTGTATTGGCTCAGTTCCCAGCGCTATCCATAACAATTAACTTGGTATATGCATCTGTACACAGATTTGGAAGAAAAAAGATATACATGGGCTCTAAGGCTTTTAGTTGTATAAGGGCCCAAATAAATTTCGCTGGTTGTGTCAATCCTCTCTGTCTCCTCACAAAGTTTTTCCTTGGAAAAGTAGACTAAGTTGTTGGGACATCAATGAATGGGGACTTCGGCATGATCACAAACTTTAAATTAAAGTTATTTATTTTTCCTGAATCAAACTCCCTAACTTATTATTCTTTTGCTTCTTAAATCTACTAGAAGTTTTATCACACAGTTACTTAGAATTTTAAGGCTGACTTTGTCTTTCTAGATTAAAACTAGTGTAATTTGATGGAACCTGAATCTCAAGAGATTGTGTCATTCAATATTTACCAAGAAGAATATAATACCTTATTCACTTAGTTGTCTAAAAACAATGCCATAAGCATGATGTAACTATGATGTGCTATCCAACTAATCATACAATTGATACTGCTTCCGCTATGATATTTTGGCTTATAGATTCACCCAAACCCTCATAATGCTAATCAAGTTAAATAGTATCCAATGCTTGGATTTTCAAATCCTACATGTCTGACATTACAAGTATACACCTACTGATTGACCAGATAAGCTAACCCACTAGCTTACCTGTTTTAACAAAATAAAAAATATGGTAATGGGGCATATGGACACCACATGAAAATGAAATGATCTATCTTCAATTTGTACTTCTTTTGAACACAAGTTTAGTAAAACCAGATTTATCATTAGTATCACCAATGCAAAAACAAAATGGATAGTAATAAGCTCATTTCTAGCTATCAAGAAATTATTTTATATTAATTGTAAAAAAACACAAAAAACAAAAAGACTCAGTTTAAGTGCTACAGAATAATTATTTTACCCTATGCCAAAGGCTATAGAAAATAGAATGATTTCATTTTTATCTGATTTCCAAAAACCCATACACCATGAACTAAGTGAAACTTTTAATGTCAACTATAATTGATGATCTTCTAAAGGCTTTCAGAAAAGCCAGTCTAAGTCCTAATCCACTAAAAGCCCACTGTTATAACTCAAGTAAAAAAAAAAAATATGCGCCCCATTTCAAGTTCAGCTTGAGAAGTATCATGAACCCAGAGAGCAGTTCAGAATTCAAAGCTCTTCATGCTAGGACCACTTTTATTATTTGACCTAAATAACATTCCGAATCAAGTTTTAATCAATTAATTCATTGACTCGTGTATTCAGGTAAAACATAGACAAAAGACTCGTGTATTCAGGTAAAACATAGACAAAAGAAAATCTCATCTTAATCATCACCAAATCTTGATCCCTGCAAAGTTGGGACTTGGTACACAATTTCGGTTTCACATTGTTGTCAAATACTTGTTCATTATGATTTGAATCTATACTAAGTCAAATATTAATAAACATAAAACTACTTTAGTAGTAATCTAAAGGTACTAAACAAAATAGCCTCATCATGATCATAATCATCATAAAGTGAGGTGAGTGGGATTATGCAGAGTATTTCACCATGTCTATGAATTGTAAAAGTTAATATATAAACCTTTATTGTAGAAATAGTACTTAGAAAGTTTCGGTATGAGAGGTTGCCTTCTTAACCAATATAGTGAGACTTGTATGCTTGTGGACAGTGGAAACAACAGGTAAAACTACAAAAGATGCAAGGGACAAATAGGTATAATTGAATATGAATAAGAAAACAATTATGATATTTGATCACCAACATGATGATTTGAACCACATAGGGGAAAAAGAAAAGAACAATCCACATGACAGTGTATGGAAACTTATCATAAAAACATCAGAAATGGAAATAGAAGAAAAATTATCTTGTTTGTAAACATGGGTTCTAAGGTGATGAAGGGATGTCATATCTGTCCCCATGTAGCCATGAGTACTAAGTGGAGGGGCAAAAGGGGGAAGTCACCTTTTGCGTTAAGTGTACTAGTAGGAGCATTAAATGCAGATAATGATGACAGCGGTCATCAAGGCCATAAAATGTGACAGTGGCGGAGCCTGTAGTTACTGAAGCGACATGACACGCTACAGTCATTATTGAAGGAAAGGACAAGCTTTGCCAGCCAAGCTACATCCAAGGACTTGAACTCGGACATGGGCGAACACATCACAGGTGGCCATACTCCCCAAATTTTGCCAAGTACGACCAACTTTAGCCAAGAATATAGGGTAGCAAGTGCCCCTAGCTTAGACCTCCCGAGCTGAAAGGGTATGAACTGACCCCTCTCAGGCGTCTAAAGATCCACAACAGAATCCAATATGGGTAAGACCTTATGTTTGGTCCTGGCCGAGTAGACCCAACTCGGACCAACCACTGGAGAAGGAATCTGAATGACCAGGAATATACCGTTCATACAATGGATCCAAACTACTTCCTGCCATCCAGGAGTTGGGCAAGGAACCAGTACGGATTGTTCAGACAAACCTAACCTGCACCAAGCATCATCACGTGATGACTGATGCTTTGCCATCATGTGAGGCCCTGACGTCATCTAACCAAAATCAGCATGATATATTGATATATGATCCCTGCAGAATCTCCACCATTATTGAGGACATTCTGTCAGTAGGATTGGTCAAAATACCTTGATATGGTAGGAGACAAAGGGAATTCCTAAGTGACCTACACTTGTCATAGGGCCATCAGTAACCCTACAATGATGAGGCCATTAATATCCCCAATCATCCAATGTTGAAGGTATGCAACATTCTCCATAACTTCTCCTTCACTCTTAGTTCCGTTACTCACTTGGGCATTGGAGTGTTTATTATAGGTCTAACCCCCTAGTCAGAGCTCAACTGAGATAAGGAGTCTCATCCAACCCCTAAGGTGTGACATGTCCTCAACAACCATCAGGAAATTCTCATGGAACCCATCCACTAGAATTTTCACCTACAATATCCACATTAGGAGTTTAAGGAAGTCGAAGCTTTTTATGTCAAAGAATTAATTTTCATTTTTTCCTTTGAAGTTAATATTATATGGGTTTTCTTAACATGTGCCCTAAGGGCACATGTTAAGCTACAATTAATGACTCAATCATTGCATTGGAAACGATGAAAGTTGCTAGGAAAAATGTGAAAATGCTTGGAAAACTGTGAAAACACAATTTTTTTCATGCATTGATTGGGTTATTAATTGCAGCTTAACATATACCCTTAGGGCACACGTTAAGAAAACCCATATTATATTGGCATATGAAATAAAACTTAACTTTTGGAGTAAAATTTTGTTATATTGAAGGTGAAACCAATCACTATAGCATTATGAGATGGACCAAAACCATTAAAAAAATATATTCATAAGAGTCATCTCTAGAGTTCTGCTCATGCTGGAAAGATGGATAACCTCTTGGCTTTTGAGAACTTTCAGGCTGATTGCTTCCAATGGTTACATTTGCAACATATTTTTTAGGGGCAATAGACGAAGAAATGACTTTCGCTGGTGACTCTTTTTGTTTATTTTGGAACCAGCTTTGCACCTTAAACGAATAAAAAATAAATAAGGTTATGAAAATGTTCAGCAAAAAAAATAAAAATAATAATAATAAAGTTTGGATGAGAAAATAAGGAAAACTATAAGAACCTGTTCCCATTGAATGGCAGGTCTTCCAGCGCGACTTGATGAGGAGCTTCAAAAAATGGAGCGAACCACAGAAGGAGATTTAATTTTGTGACAAACAATATCCATTTAATGCTGAAACAAGACATAAGTATGAAGTTTACCTAAAACTGGTCGCAAGCTCTTCGCAGAACTCTTGAGTCAGTGATTCTTCTCCAACTTCCTCAAATAAAATATTCATTTCCATGATCTACCATGAAACACAAAAATAACATCTAGTAAAAATATATAGATATATAATATAGTTTCTGAATAATGGCAGCAATTGATATACAAATCAGACCAATTTAAAAAGGCCTTATCCCATTGACTTGGCTAAGGCAATAGTTGACTCTGAACACCAATGCTATTTTTTTTTTTTTTTTTAAATTTTTTTTTTTAATCAAGTGAACACCAATGCTATGTTTGGTAGAAAGGAAAAGTGGAAGGAAGGAAAGGGGGATGGAAAAGTGGAAGGAAGGAAATAGTCGAGTCTGAATAATGGCAGTAATTGATGTACAAATCAGACCAACTCAAAAAGGCCTTATCCCATTGACTTGGCTAAGGCAATAGTTGAGTCTGATCACCAATGCCTTTTTTTTTTTTGGAAAGGGGGATGGAAAAGTGGAAGGAACGAAAGCCTTTCCTTTGTTTGGTTAGGAAAGAAAGTGGGGGGAAGGGAAAAGTGGAGAGATGGGGATTCCATCCTAGCCCACCAAAATCTTTCCCCCCAAAAGTGGGAGGAAAAGTGGAAGGAAAGGTACTTGTTACACATTATGACAAAAATATCCTTTTCCTTTATTTCCTTCCTTTTTATTTTGTGTGCGTAATATAGTAAAATAATAAAATTGTTCCTTTTCCCTCCTTTCCATCCTCCTTGCTCATCCTCCTTGCTTACCAAACAAAGAGGAAGGAAAGAAGGTTTCCTTTCTCTAGGGATGGAAAATCCAACCCTTTTACCTTTTCTTCCTTCCACTTTTCCTTCCCTCCTACCAAACTGAGCACAAATCACAGTGCATATATCAAGGACCATCAACCATGCCTATTAACCCAAGAGCAGGATAAATATGACACACTGATTTGCTAATTTTGATGGATCTGAAACCTTGAGGAATGATTTGTTGCCATTAAACATTGATTAACCAAAACCATGATATGTAAGTTAAAAATACTTGTTGTTTCTATCCATGGTGTCAATTACCAGACATATCCTATTGCCACCAGCAGCATAATTATTGGAGAGAAAAAGAAACTCAAAGATCACACCTCTAGTTAAATTGAATACTATGCAGCATATACCCGGACATGACATGACACAACACAGATACACCAACACAACAAATCATTAGAAGACAATATATGTATACAATCAATAAATCATTTTTATAATGAAAGAAAAAAATGTATTCCACTGTCTAAGAATGTCCTCATCATGCTTGTGCTGGCTAATTTCCTCACAAGTAAGAGAATGGGTCAGGTATGTTTAAGAGTTGGCCTCAACTCCTACAGCCTACACCGGTGTGGTGTCTAGCTGAGATACTCTGTTGGCCAGTAAGATGGGTAGCAAATATTGAAAGTAGGAGCTTTGTTAGGCTGCAAGCATTTTTCATGCATACCTTGTTCAGGATCCATGCGGTCCTCTTAGAACCATAAGAATTTGTGGATGGTGAGAGAGTGGTATAGGAGGCATGGCTACACTTGATTGTGTATGTTCTAGTTTTGACAATGAGTTAGCTTGCTTTCCTTGAGAGGTCCTTTTTATGGCGTGGTTAGCAATTTAGCATGGTTGCATTTGGTAGTGTAGTGTCAGTCCTAAATCGTCAACACTGCCTAAGGCTGTCACTTTCTCTCAGGATAACTGCCTTGTCATGATGTGTCTTGTTCATAGCATAGTAGTGCTAGTCGGTGTGCATTTCCTATTCTTGTTATGAGATGGGGTTTTAAGGGCAAATGAGTCGGACAGTGACTGTGCACTCTTGTAAGGGTTATCTGAATCGTCATCCTGGCTTGGGCTGACTCAGTTGTTTATTCTGTCTGGTGGCTTTGATCTCAGCCTTGCTGCGATGAGTTCTGACAGAGTTGACCACATCTCTAGCCCGATTCAGCCTAACTCAATGTCTTCTAGTCATTTAATGCACCGCATGCTTTTGATGTGCTGGCATGTGTGCCTGTTCTGAAGGGTTGAGTCTATTCAATGTGGGCGCTCATTAAAATACTTCTTTCGCCCCTGGTCCTTTCCACGTGGCGTAGAATGATTGGTGGATTTTTTTTTTAATCTCGACATCAGAAAATTATTGACAAGGACACAAAATCTCCGTACTTCTTTTCATTAAGTTGTTTCCTAAAATTGAGTGATTCAATAGTCCCAAGGATTTTCAACTTAATAGTTCAGTCATAGCCTCAACAAGATTACCTCTAAAGTCCTCAAATACTTATCAGTTGGTTATCCTTCAAACCATATTTAGATAGTTTGTTAAAAGAAGACAAATTGGTAATGAAATTTTCAGCTAATAGGGACATTGTGAGAACAAAGTTAAGACATAGACAAGGAAATTCATACACATGACCAAGGAACATTGGAGAAGTTTCATATCAATCTCGTTAGATGACCATAATCCTCACATTGCACTTTACAAAATAGAACTGTCATGAATTAATTATTGAGAAATAAGAAAATTGTTTATGGTGCTTTGACAAAGACACTTCCACTAATGAAGAAAGTAATTCTTAATTATATAAGAGAAAATCCAATATAAAGGTTAAGGCATTCAAAAAATTTAATTAAAAAAAAAGATTAGCTAATACAGCTTTGCTAAAGTAATTAGATAAAAATAATAAATGCCGGGGAAAAAGGAGGTCACAATTCAACACTAGCTGCTGAACTTTCAACCTCTGCATGCAGAAGCAGATGGAGAGAGGTGAGGTGGGCTGGCGGGGCCATGCTGCCCCCAAATTCCCCCCCCCCCCCCCCCCCCACACACACACACGCACGAAAAAAATGAAAAATAAAAAAATTCAATTCTCATGTGTTATAAAAGTTTTGCAATGTTACCCCCCCCCCCCCTCCTTCAAACTTGCTAATGTGGTGGTGCATACAAGTTTAATTCTATTCTTATAAATGCATCCCAATGTTACGTAAATTTTATTATAACTCTCACTTTTATACTTGTATAAGAACATAAAAGTTGCAAAGTGGTACTATAAAATGAAGGAAAGACTAATTACTCCCTTCGTCCAACAAAGATAGGCCATGTTTGACAAAACGCTGGAGTTTAAGAAAAAGTCATCATTGCATTGACTATCATTTATTAAATTCCATCTTTCCAAAAATGCCCTCACCCTTTTGTATTGGGTTGTGTGTTGAAAGTAAATATTGAAATAACGAAGGGTAGTGTAGGAAACTTGAAAAAATTATGATTTGACTTTTCAAAGTGGACAAACATTTTGGGACAAAACAAATAGCAAAAGTGGCCTATCTTAGTGGGATGGAGGGAGTATATATTTAATTTTCATGTTGAAGGCTGGTTTTTTATGTTTAGGTGTCAAGCTGTAAACCAACCCAGTTGAGCCAGGCTAAGTAGTAAGTTGTTTAGGCTTGGCTTGAAAAATTAAAGAGCTCAAAAGTAAGATTGAGTATGCATGGTTTGCTTATATCCAAAGTGATATCAAACAAGCCTTCAATTAGACCAAACTTAAGTAGTTTGATTGTTACCCTTGGGTAACTTGTGATTGTATGGTTAAGCGCACAGTTATGGGTTCGATTCTCCGCTAGGACAACCCAAGATTTAACTGGGGTCGTGGCGGTGGATTGCTGTGCTAGTCTCCCCAAAGGTTTAGGTTCCACTGGGAGGGTCCAAGGGGCCTTGCTGTGGGATGGTTCCCCCGTTATATTAAAAATAATAAAATAATAAAATAATTATAAAAAAAAGAAAAAGAAAAGAGAAGAGTATTAAAGAGCTTATTAAGTCAAGTAATGTTCTACTCAAGCTTGGGATAAATTAATGAACGTTAAAATAAGATTGAGTTTGCCTCATTTATCCCATCAGCAGTTCCAAACGAGCCCCTTACCAAGTTAATCTTAAGTAATTTAGTTCATCCTATGGCCTTTTTTATTATTTTTTTGCTAGAAAAAGATTTGAGAATAATTTTGAAATCATTAGAATTTATATATAACAAAATCACAGGTCTATATCACTTTAATTTCAAATGTCAACATGTTATTGTTTATGTTACTATGTACACTACTAATTTTGTTTTATATCTATTAATACAACCCCTTTCAAAAAAAAAATATCTAGCTCCACCCCGACCTACATGCACACCAATTTTCTAAGGGATCCTTTGTTGAATCCATTGGGGTCTTGAAGATCCAAACATGGCATACCAAATAGTTTCTAGCCAAAAACTCAATTAGAGGCCAACATACACAATCATTGTTTATGTTACTATGTACACCCCTACCTACATGCACACCAATTTTCTAAGGGACCCTTCGTTGAATCCATTGGGGTGGGGTCTTGAAGATCCAAACATGGCATAACACATGGTTTCTAGCCAAAAACTCAATTAGAGGCCAACATACAAAAACAAAACAAGGGAGTGAGTGGGAAAAGGAAAATAATGTACATAATACAGCAACAGTAACTTCTATTATGAATTATATTATCTAACCATTGAAAAATCTAATCCAGACAAGCTCTTAACGATCCCCACCCTACCTGAGGGCACGGGCAGAAAAAAAAAGTACGTACGTATATTAATGTCCACTGGTAAATCACTGGTCACATTGCACCACACAATACTATCTAGGGGTAAACCTACCTTCTCATGAGAAAAAAGGCACAAGAATTGAAATACTAAAATGCCCCGACTTTTTTGGTAAAATGGAAACTGTAGTTTTCCATAAATTGATGTGGAGCCAAGGAACACTTGGGTGGGGGTACCACTGTGGAGTAGGCAACATAATAAACTCCATTCCACCATCTAAACTCAACCTCAGGTTTATCAAATAAACAGCCAGTACTTCCGATCCATCCCTTGTTTGCTGATTGAAGAAAGCCTTAAATAGTCTCAAACAAGCGAGAAAAGCCCTCCTATATATTCTATTGGTCAGGCAACAAGCGAGAAAACGAGTTGGTGTGGTATATTCATCTCATAACATATGAACAATAAGAACTCGGATTCTTATTGAGACTAGAACTCATAGGGAAGATTGGAAGAAAATTGATTTATGGATGGAATCAAATATGCAATATTTACAGACAAACGCCCCCCCCCCCCCCCCCGGCCCAAAAAAGGAAAAAAAAAGAATAATAAAGTTAAAAAAAAAAAAACACCCAAATGAGAAATATTCAATTTCAACACTAGAAATTAAGCTTTCATTCCATAATTGTAGTAACATGTATATACAAACACACACAACTAGAAGGTCAGATAGTTTCAAAATTTTTAAGATCAGAGAGCAACCCAGTATTGAACTCCAACATGGTTAACCATTAGAATCAGAAGCTAAAAGTGATACATTGCAATCACACCACAATTAAACAACAAAAGCACATGAAGCATAAAACCATGCCTACACAAATTGTAGCATCAGATAGTTCATAAGAGAGAGAGAGAGAGAGAGAGAGAAAGAAGACCCAGATAGTTAAACAAAAGCTCATATAAATTTACCTCAGCTTGTGTAAAATCAGAGAGAGAAGTAGTTTCCATCACTTGAAGCTGCCAATCCATTTCTGGAAGATTGCAATGAAATCAAACTCCAAAGCTTATGATAGGTTTTCGCTTCAGTTAGGATTAAGATATTCCACAGAGACAAAGAGAGAGAGCTTGTGGTTCTTACAGGGTTCGTGTCTTTGCCCTTACTAGATATGGGCAGACGTGCGTTGCACGTGAATAATATTTACATAATAAAAGATTTATGAAAATTCATATATTCTCAGATATATCTATATATATATATATATATATATATATATATATAGAACATGAAAATTTAATTATTTGTTATTTTTTGTTGAAAACATAAATCCCTTTTGAGAAACATGTACATATATAATATATCTAATTTAGGTTATTAGAATAGATGCTCAACACAATAGATTAAATTTCCTTCTATGGTTAAGAGCTATGGTAGGAATAGGAAATTGGTTAGGAATCATGCATAGTAGTGAAGATCATGTAAAATTCAAAGTAAGTATTTAAAATTTAAAATAAGTATTTAAATTGGGGGCAAATAAGTATTTAAAATTTAAAATAAGGGTGTAATGGTCAATCAAAAGTTTTTTTGAGATACAAACTTTTATAGGTCGTATAGATATAGATATATATATTTATTTATTTATTTATATACACATTATATAAAATAATTCATTGTTGGATGGTTGAGCCAAATGAGGTCTACCCTTATATAAGCACGTACAAAGACCTCTAAAATAGAAAGAATGATTATGATCTTGCCAAGTGGCAATGATCCAACAGTTGGGAGAGTTTCTAGAATTTTTGGATTTCTCTTCTCAAAACCAAAGAAATGCTAGTTGGTTCTAAAGTATTCTAGTAAATTCTTGTATTCTCTTCTACATTGGTGATCTCAATTTTTTTTTAATCTAATGAGAGCTTGATCTGAGTATCGCATGTCAATGAGAGCTCGATCTTAATTAGCTTCCTAAAGCCTCTGCAAGGCAAGTTTGTCCTTCACAATTTCTCTATTATAAGATATCACCTTTAGTGAATTATATAATTAAGATGAAGAAAAAAAATCTTGAACATCAGTGAGTAAGATTGCATGATAGGATTTAATTAATTAATTAATTAATTTTTTATTGCATGGGTTAACCAGCAACCAAATAAGAGCAGAGCCTCACCCACACATACTACAAAAGGTTATGTTGATGCATTACTTTATTTTCACGAGCAAGGGTAGGGTGACACCATGCTAGTGTGATTTGAGCCGTCCATAAAAGTAATGGACAGCTCGGATCAAAACACCAAAAAGTTGATGAGTTAATCATCACCTGTGCTGGTGTGATCCAAGCCGTCCATTCTGAGCCATCTATTAAAGCAGTGGACGGCTTGGATCACACTGGCACTGTAATAGTTTTTTTCAAACTATCATCAAATCCAGATCCTATTTGGGCATGCCCCATTTTTATTTATTTATTTTTCTTTTTTGGGGGATCAGCAAAAGAATAAAATTTTATTAAGTGAAAGTGAAAACTGATAATACACCAAAAGACTAGTAGAAAAAGTTGTTTTCTCAGACATTTTGGCACTCTGCTAGAAGTTATTCCTCGTGAAAAAGAAAAAGAAAAAAAGAGAGATAGTAAAATAACGAAGTAAGGAAGTGACTTTAAAAAGTCAAAGAATGAGGAACAAAACCCAAGTACTGAACTATTGGAAACAAAATATATAAGGATCCCTTTGTCCTGATGGGATGTATACAACGTAAAACTTATAGACATCAGCCTTAAAAAAAGAAAAAGGAGGCTTAACAATCAACCCTAATCTCATAGTTGTACCTCTTCCAATTTGCTCATTGCAAAAACCCTAGCAGAATAAACAACAGATACTGAAATCCTAAATAACAATCATCGGATAATTACAAATAATAATCATTCTAAGAGCAGAACGTGATTAGAACAGCGTATTAGAGGCATACCTCACACCTCTAGTTCGCTGCTTCTCTTCGATTGGAGAGGCACTCACACGAATTTCTTTTACATGTTAATACCTGCACAGAGCGGACCACCGATGTCCAACCAACCGAGAAGCATGAACACCCAACCTCCGATCGCAGAAAGAGCAATAAAAGAAGCGTGAGAAGAGGGAGCGAGAAGAGGGAGCGAGAGAGCAGTGGTGAAGTGGAAGGAGAGAGAGAGTGAGACGTGACGAGAGAGGAAGGAAGGGGCAGACTGCAGAGAAACAAGTCACTTTCTGCGCACCAGCTGTGAAAGAACCACCAAAAACCCACTCTTAAACGACATCGTCTATTTGTCTGGGCCGCGCAGGTAGAAAGCCCTCTATGCTTTGTCGCCTTGTGGACTTGTGGTTGAACAAACCAAAACACTGTACAAGGGATAGGAGGTGTCGTTTTGCTTTAGAGGATGAACTTTGAGTTGCCGTTTTGGACCAAACCTTGGGGACGAAACTTTTGGGAAAACCTTCCCTTTTATAGGAGCTTTAGATTTAGATTTTTAGGGAGGCTCTGTGAGACTGAGTACTGTGTACAATCTTGATAATATCCGGTGAAATGGCTCCAGTAAGTTTAAATGTCCAATCAGATTTTGCCATGTTAGAATGGATGAAAAGGCTAGGAGATTGGCCAGGAGGTGCCTCGAACTTCTTAAAAAGTGAAAAAATAAAAAACAAAGGCGATTAAAACCCAAAGAACCAAGCTGTTGCCACCACATAAAATACTCGAAATTTCCCATTTAATTTATATTTTTAAGGTTTTATGAAAAATATTGAAAAAAAGTTATAAAAACTAATTACATAATCTACTAGAAAACATAATTCTGGACAACTTTGTAGAAGAAAATTTTTTCAAAATCTGTCATTTAAGTAGACTTTTCAGCAATTTTTCATGGAAAATGAAATAGAAATTGAAAATGGCCAAAAAGTCTACTTTAATGATAGATTTTGGAAAAAAAAATTTTTCTTCTATAAAGTTGTTTAGAATGATGTTTTCTAGTGAACAATACTATTTGTTTTCATAAATACCTTTTACATTTTTCATAAAACCTCAAAAAGTGTAAACTAATGGAGAGGTTTTGAATACTTTATGTGGTGGCAATAGCCTCACTCAAACTCAAATTGTACTTGTAATGTAAATTGCACAAAATCCTCAAATTATACGCCAGTTTTATAATTTCTTTTTTGAGACTTTGAAATTTAAGGTAATGCAATGGCAAAGGACAGTGATTAGAAAGTGGAGGTCCCAAATTTGAATTTCACTTTTCCCATTAATGGTTGTACCAGCTTACGAGTGGTTTGTACATATGGGTGATTAGTTTGGGGTCAATACCCTAAGATAGTAGTTGATACCCTTCATTTAACAAAATAAAATAAATAATTTCCTAAACTACTAAAATTCTCTACCCATCAAATTTGGAATCTAATTTTATCAAAATTACATCATTTTTTAAAATGATAATAGAAGGTTTTAAGAGGCTCACGTACATGACTGATTCTTTTTGGCATATGTACTCTCCTATCCCACATGCACCAACCATCGGGCAATTATAAGATATAAATCCAAAGGTGACTTTGAGGAAGAGTAGTGAAAATTTAACTGAAGATCTCTTAATTGACAAGAGGCCACAATACCACTCGTACCACTCTCATGATTTTAAAATTTCATCAAATTGATTCTCTATTTTCATCAAATTTAATAATTAAACCAATTGTAAAGGACAAATTTAAATATTATGGAGTAAATTGGTTTAATATTGTTATGTGATGCTCACATGATCTACCTTTATCTATTTTTTTTAAGTAAACTTGTGGAGGGGGTAAATTGTCACATTTCAATAGTTCAAGCATTCAAATTGTTTAGTTTTAAAATTCAGAAAGGTTTTATGGAAATTAACTTATAATTCAAAGACGTTTCTTGTAATTCAACATTGTTTTTACAATTGGATGCCAAGATGCAAGGGTTTCAGTCCCCAACAACAATCGTGAGGAATTCTTTCCACACACACATCATATATGTTTCTAGTAAAATACAGATGCATATATTTTTTTGTGTAGCCCTATATTCCTATAAAATGGACACATGGTCAAATGAAAGGCATGTATCATGTCCATAGGAAAAATGACATGATAATCTATGCAAGTAATTGACGCTAGTATTCCCCAAATTTTTTTTTTTTTTTTCTTTACGAAAGAGTACATAGATCTTTCAAGTGACACTCACCTAAATGAACTGATTTTTTCATGTAATTGGTCATAACTAGATCATTACTGCCTTGGGGTGGGAAAAAAAAAAAAGACACAGGAAGGACATTTCAGAAGAGCCTACACGAGATCATGCACATAGCATTATCTTCATTATTCATATCCGAGCCAAGAGAGTTTCATTAAGTCATTCTTATTCACTTTTTATATGCTATTTCTATAAGTTTTCCTGCTTGTAAAACATTTTTCCTTTCTATTTGAAGAAGCATTTTCCATGGATCCCCTATCTCATGGGAGACGTGCCATACTATACCCATTTGGGAGCGGCTCCTCCTAAGTGAATTCGAGTACCATCAAGGTATCAAGTGACCAATAAGCTTTCTCGGATTGGTATTGAATTTATTTCCTATTAAGCTGTTTATATATATATATATATATATATATATATATATTTTTTTTTTTTCTTCTTAGTAAATCTGTCCAATATTTGAAGTGCATGGACATACTCATTGATCGATGTAATGAACTGCACAACTCATAATATTTTTTCATCACGTACACATTGCTTCTTCTAGGCACTATTAATCTCCAAACCAATAATTTTCTTATTTCAATTTGGTTAATTTCGTGTGCTTAGGTTTAATCTAAGCAAAGTAATCCCTTAGCATCACCCATCTGGCTTGGTGATCTCCCCAGTGCAACCACCAATTGGGAATTTTAGACGACTTATTACATGTTCTATTGAATAGGCAGATGGTAGATGATATCCTTTTGGCAGTGTTCTGACACATATGCATTATATTGTTTGTTTTTTACTAAAAAAGTGCGAAAAAAGCAAGAATTATGAGGGGCATGAAGCAGCGCAAGAATTATCGGTTTTGGTGGTAGAGACTAGAGAGGGGAATGAAGCGGCGCAAAAAGTTGCTAAGTAGGGCTTTCTGGATGAGGACTAATAAGAGGTTTGGCTAGAAGATCCCCCTGCAGACAGGTTGGAACCAGTCATCTTCTGATTTCTGAGATTGTATGAATCTTTCTCTATAATAAAGCTCTTATTATCGTTTAGACCAGGAAAAATAAAAATAAAAATAAAAAAAACCCTTGCGAACATCAAAACTTCTTGTAAAGGTAAACCAAAAATTGATATACAAGAGTGAAAAATATAGCCAGTATGGCCTGCTGACCGAGTGAAATAGTCTTTTCCCTTTTATTTTTGGACCTGTTGGTGCTGCTTGGAGGAGAACAGAGAAAAGCCATTGAAATAGAGTCATGATCCTCACCTTTAAAGATTGGCCTTCCTATCACATGCTTGTACTGCCCACCACTCCATGCCTGTGAGGGAAAAAGAAAAAGGATAAGTGTATGATTGTGAAGGTGAAGTCAATCATGAATACAACAAGGATTGCCACAAATGGTCATCATTTGCACCATTAACTTGATAAGAATATGTCCTGTGATATAATTAGACCACCCCCACATAGGTGCCAGGTAGGAAAAGAAAAACACTGGCAGCTCAAAAGAGTGGTTGAATAGTTTTAGAATAAGGTTATGCCATTTCACCAATCCTTTTCACCCATATCGTGATAGGAGATCGATGGATCCCACACAATGAGTCACAATACGGGACCCACCCTTTATTAGTATATGGGAGAATAATATGAGGGAAAAAGTACTTATGTATCTTTAATCATGATTTGTTGGGTTTAAAACTTTTAGCCATTACTTCACGGCATCTATGCCCGAGGCCATTGTTGAATAGTTGGATTAAAATGCCTTGTGCAGGTAGACAGCATGGACCGCACAATGTACTATGTTGATTGTTTATGTCTGCGACTTCAACGGCGCGAATTGTGGGATCTATGCTGCTGGAGGCATAGGTAAAATTATTCTGCTACCTTTCGTTGCTAACCCGAATTTTCTTGGTGTAATTTGCACTAATAGGTTCCAATTAAATGTTTTGTTCAACTACGTTTACCTGTATCTGATCTCCAACTGTGATTACTAGAGCATCTTTATCTGGGCAAAAAGATATCCAACCTTTCTTGCAGTAAACATGAAACTCCGATGACCCATCACATAGATGAAAGCATAAGGCGTGCGAGTAATCCGAGCCCCTTATCAGCATTCTGATCACATCATGTCTCAGGGAGCTGACCCACCGGTCGGCTTCAATGTTATGGAAATGCTTGTAGAGATAACAGATTGAGCCAAACACGTCTTGCCCATGCATCAAATCATTCCCATTTGTTGATTCTCTAAGGGAATGTTCCCAAAGGGCTTGCAGAATTTTGCCGGCGACCTTCTCTATCTCCGATGAAAGGCTTTCCATTTTCTCACTGGCAAGGAACAAAAAGATTGGCATTAGACAGTGTCACATTTATCGAGCTTACCATCATGTCTGTCACAGATAATCAAATTTGTGGACAATGGACTAAAGGAATGAGATGTGCCATCCTACGTTGTAAAGCCTTAGTGACACGGTACCAAAGGCTTGGGTTCAAAACCCGTCTTAATCATTGATCATAGACATAATCATTGATTATAGATGTCTAATTACAACCTGAGGATTAAAAAAAACAGACTAATGAGACTAACACCTAATGAAAACGAATGAAAATTGTTTCTTTTGTCCTAAACCAACTATGGTATATTTGGGCTGTCCATGAATAATAAGACCAGTCATTTACAATGTCCGAAATGTTTATTGAAACTTCTAGAGCACTTGAGAAAATCCTTACTTGGCAAGACACTCCATAATATATTTCGGTGCAGTAAAAATAATTACCATCTACGCCAAAATGCGCATATTTTTTAAGGCATTTAATACCTAAAATTATCCCAAGGACACTAGGTAGTAGGTACTCATAATTAGCCATTTTTTATTTCTAAATATATATAATCACCTGAAACTAAATTTATGTATATAATTAATGAATTAATTACCGAAAACACCAAATAGATTTTTTTCTTTTTTATTGGGATAAATACCAAAATAATCATATTTAAGAAATTGCAGTTATCACCTGAAATTTGAATATCCAACCGGCCAAATTCCCTCCATTTCGATCTTCAAACCTTCATCTCTACACCAAACAAACTCTTCACTCATCTCATCCTCCTCCTCACCGTGAGCCTCCTCGAACCCATATAGCTTTTCCGGCGACCTTGACACGGCCACCTTCTTTTCTGGCGGCACCTGGAAAATTCCGCCGGCAGCGATTGAAACTGATCGGATAAGATCGCTCGGAATCCCATGGTTTACAAGCTGAAAGCATCCGATTCCGGCAATAGATTCGAGAATTTTGGCAACGACGGAATCATTTTCTGGGTCGTCGTTCAGTGATTGGAAGTCAATTTTCGGCGGGGTTTCGACGGATTTTTCTCGCGGGAAGATTCGATCGGGCAAGATGAGGTCGGGGACACGGAGGGAGTGTTCGAGGAATTCGGTGAGAACCTCGTCGTTTGCAACGCAGGATCGGCGGCCAGAAGCGATCGGAGATGGCGGCGGGGCTCGGAAGTCGAGTGGCTTCTCCGGTATGGATTCCGGCGAACTTGCCATTGAGATTGACGGAGGGTAAGGGTAAGGTTGAAGATATATCTTTGTATAATATATGAGCATATATACACACTCTCGCCGTATTTGATAGAATGAGAAAGAAAAAGGAGGATGAAGCAGCAATGATGGCATGTCTCGAACGTCGCGGACATTCGAAAATCATCACGTCGTTCACTTTTTTTCCTTCTCTGCTTTTTCTCTCCTCCTTTACAGCCTCCTGTGATTCTTCATCTTTTGGCACAGCAAAGCATCGGCCGGGTTTACGAGGTTTAGGATTAGGGATGGCAATGAACCCGACAAAACGGGTATCCATCCCGTCCCGCTCCTAATGGGACGAGGTTGGGGAGCAAATAAATAAAGTAGGAGTGGGATTGGGGAGAAATCAAAAATTCGTGTCAAATTCGGCACGGATATAGTTTAACGTTGTCTCACCTCGGCTCAGCCGGATATATGTAAATATTAATATTTTTTTAATACTTTTCTTGTTTTTTTGAATTCCACATTTACCGTTAGTTACTTATTTTTTATAATTTTATGTTTTTATTTATATTCTTTTAGTATTTGTTTTTATAAAACTATAAAGAAGTAAAAATTTACGAGGGGAATGTGTGATTGAAGATTGATTTTCTATTTCGCTTGTTAAATAGAATTTATTTTCTATCAATGTAAATGGCCCGATAAGACCCATCCTGCCCTATATATTTTTGTTGCCCCAGCCCGTCCCATCCCGACATAGGATTGGGATAGGTTTGGGATGAAATTATATTTGATGGGACGAGGTAGGGATAAGGGTGCCCCATTCCAAACCCACCCCCTTGCCATCCCTATTTAGGACTCATCACAACAGTGACTTAACCTATGAAAGATAAAAATTGTGTGTAAAACCTTGGTACCACATAATTTGACTGATTGGTATCATTGGGCAACAAAAACGCGACAAAGTGGATATGTTAAAAATACAATAACTGGAACGTCAGGCCTGACAATCTAACAGTTTTCTTAATAACCTGTGATACCATGTCACTCATATTAGAATTACACACATGCTCTTTTCATTTTCTAATTATTAGACAATGCTAGCTGTCTCAAATTCGGAAACTATATATGCCTGAAGAGATACAAAGGTGAGACCCATGTTGGAGATGGTAATTCATAACCAGGTACATTTGTAAGTATTTTATTAGGCACTGTAAAGTGGTTTATTTATCTGGTGAATACATGTATCAGTCTTTAATGTGGTTCATATGCTAGTTATTAATGTACATAGTAAGTTCATAGATTATATGTCTAGGCCTTAAGGAAGTGAAAGGTTTATGGATGAAATTTATAATGATGTATCTACAAAGTAGTTTATTTATTTGGTGAGTATATGTATTAGTCTTTAGTGTGGTTCATATACTAGTTATTGTTGTCCCAAGTAAATAACCCTAGAGGGGGGGTGAATAGGGTTATAGGCCAAATTAAAAAATAATAGCAAACTCAAAATCAGATTATTACAAACAAGAATGAATATAAGATGGAGCAATAATAAAGAGATTAAGAATAAGAGAATACAAACGATGTTAACGAGGTTCGACCTCCCGCCTATGTCCTCATCTCAAGAGCTTGCTTGAGGATTCACCAATCCACTATCACTCTCCTTCAAAGTGGAGCAACAAACCTTTACAAATCAAGTATTTTTCACCAACACTTAGCCAAATATACACTTCTCTAGTGCTTACAAGTGAGGGTTCACACAATCCTTTGATACAAGATGTTTGGAGATGATTTTGTGCTCAAAGAAAGCTTTCTCAAAGAGTAGATACACAGAAAATGAAAGCACACTCAGTTATTGATTGATTTCAGTAAATACTCACAAGAGAAATTAGGGTTGTAATTGATTTTTTTGTTTGTAACTCAATGAATGCTTATAAATGAGCTCAAGGCTTATATTTCTACACAAGGAGTCCAATATAGCCGTTCTGTAGCAATAAATGTCGGGAAAAGGGAGTTTGGTGAGTATTTAATGTTTCAAAAGTCTGTTAGGAAACTAGTTGTTGGGACTCAGCTCGAGACTTTCAGCCGGCTGAAACATCTTTCAGCCGTCTGAAACTCTTCTTTCAGCCGTCTGAATAAGGCTGCTGAGAAATCCAGAGAGGATGTAATTTGGAAGTGAAGTAACATGATTTTTAGTCCATCTTAAATTCCTATTTCAGCTGTTTTAAAGTCTTTTCAATCGGCTCAAAGAGCCGTCTGAAAAATCCAGAGGGGAGATTTTTCAGGGAGTCTCATTTTCAGCCTGCTGATACATTTTAGCCTGCTGAAACATCATTTTCAGCTGGTTGAAAATCTCTATTTTTAGACAAAAAGTTGACACTAAGTCTTGGTTCAAGGTAGGTCAAGTTAGGTCCTTATGATTGCCAAATATGCATAGTTCTAAGCCTTTTAATCCTTGTGTGAGCAATGATTGAAATTAATCTTACAATGATTTCCTAAATTTCTCACACATAGCTTGATACATCTTTGAATGGCGAATCGCTCTTGTTCATTGTTCTTGTGCCCTTTTGCGTCTTGATTCATGATTCTTGAAATGTCTTATGACTTTAATACCTGTCTTGATTAACCACTTAAATGTTTATTAGTTCTTAAACATTTTATTATGTATTGTTATCATCAAAATCATGGGGAGAAAACCATTTAGGCCAACAGTTATTAATGTACATAGCAAGTTCATAGAATATATGTCTAGGCCCTAAGGAAGTGAAAAGTTTATGGATGAAATTTATAATGATATATCAACAAGTGCTATATAAAGAAGTCCTACCCCAAACACAATGTACGTAAGCAAGCAAGCACACAAATAAGCACACAAGTGAGTAAGCAAGCAAGCACAAATAAGCACACAAGTGAGCAAGTGTAAGCATGTAACTCGAGAGAAACAAGTTGAAGTTGGGTTTCAAAGTAAGTCTCTTATTTTGAGAGTTTTTTGTGAGTGTGTAGGAGCTCTGTAAGGCCTTTAAGGAATACATCTCCCTATTTATTTTAAGTATTTGTGTGTGTACCCAACATATCTCCAACATAGCAATATCAAACGCTTCCCCTCCGCCCAACAACCCATCTATGGTGAAGCCCACCCTTGACTCTGTTCGGGTATCTCGACACCCAGTATTTTTCTTAATTGGTATCCTTTGATTCAGATTTTGTAACTATTTATTCCACCAAACTCCTCAACCCAACCAAAGAATAAAAATAAAAGTGAAAAAGAGGAAAAATGGAAAGGAATGATAGTGTTGTTTATGCCATACGTGGGCATAAGGGCACATGTAGGCGCCAAATGACTCACACATCATGCCACGTTTCACGAGTCCAGTACCCATCATGGCCCATCATGCCAGCCATACTCTTCAGAGTTAAGGACTGGAATTATGGGTAGGAGCGGGCCTGGCACAAGATAGGGTAAGGGATGGGTGGGCCAATACAGCGGTTAGCCCCCCTTTATAGGCTTAAAGTTGAGTTTGGGCTGGGTAAAGGGTAAATCCCCACATCATGGTCTAGAGTTGAACTTGAATAAGTACACACGTAAGTTGCATGGTCATGCGAACAAGTTTAATTATGTAAATTGAGAGGTTGTTTGGCAAACCTGAAAACCTGACCAACTAAAATAAGTCTGATTAGTTTTAATTTCACACTGTTTGGTAAATTTCTTTTTTTTACTAAATAGTTCTACTTTATTTCGAAAATAAGGCATAACACAATTTTTTTTATTTATTTACAAACTAACTATGATAAAAGTTATAAATTAGACCTAATACGTCTAATCCAATTTCTAAAGTTCCCAAACAGGCCTGAACTTCACTAGTTGGATCTGCCCTAGTCATGGAAAAAGAGGGGTAGGAACGTGCGACACTACTTTCCTCCACCCAAGGTGGAGGAGTTCCTCCCTACCTCTATTCATTTTTTGCCATATGTCATAAATATTTTAAAAAAATATAAATTTAAAAACACAAATAAATAAATAAGTTAATATGGATACATGGACACACATTTATGTTAACATAAACATGTAACACTCAAATATAGATTTATGAAAATATGTTCACAATTATGTAAACATGGGAATGCATGCATACAATCAATTCTTATTCTTTATGTAGACAAGTGACGAAATATGAGGAGAGGAGGGAAGGAGCTCCTCTACCCTTGGGTGGAGGCAAGTATTTTCCAGGAACGTGGTGCCTCCCTACCTCTCTTTATTCCAAAGAGGGGGAAAAACGAGAAAAAGACTAGTGGAACCTATGGATCCAGCCAAACGTGCCGCAATAGTTGCACCAGACGGAACATTCCCAATCTCTGTGATCTAGGGGATTCAGGTACCCCGGTTTTGAATCCATTGCTAACCCACGAGGGAATTTAACGGCTAAACCAAAATGGAACGTTAAAAAAGGAAGATGCAGTGGAGATGCATGGTTAACGATAACCTGCACGGGCCCATCAAGAAGGCGATGGTGCAAGGAGATTGCTAAATATTCCCTCAACTTCTTTCATAAGTAAGGAGTATAATAGACTCAAGAATACCCTTAGAAATTTTAAGAATTGGAGGGTATCCTAAGCCTAAACATAATAATGAGATCATTAGATCTTACGAGATCCAATAACTTATAAATCATATAATGAATTGATTGCAAAGATTGAGTCCTTGGATTCTGATCCTAGATATATCATATCAAACATGAAACTCATATACAATCATTTTGTGGAACTAATGACTTATAGGATAAAGACAAATGCCCCTGCAAGAATCCGGCCCTACAAGAATTCGAACAGAGGGTATGTTTAATCATCCGACTTGGATGGCATCTACAAAAGGCTATACCTATAAACACATATATTAAAGGAACTTTGATAACATTAAGCACACAAAAGGGCCGAGATTGGAATAATCTGAATGGACAACAGGGCTACTGGAATGCTCAAAAGTCAAAACTCTATGGAGAAGAGACTTTAGAGCCGAATTAGCTAACTGGGCTTCAAACCCATAACAGATTTTTGATCTGATTTGGGCACTCCAAATAATTAACAATAGCTGAAACTTTTTAACGTTCCTTTGGCCAATAAGGGGTTGTTTAGCAAACCTGAAAACCTGTCCAATTGATTTTAACTAGTTTTGATTTTATATTGTTTGATAAGTCTTTTTTCTTACTAATCGATTCTGTTTTTTTTTCTAAAAATAAGACATAAACACAGTTTTTTTTAAACTAATCGTGAATTGGCTTTTTAAAAAGCAGATAATAGTTATTGATTAGACCTAATCTGATCCAGTTTTCAAAGTTTCCAAATAAGCCCGAAAGTTTAAGTTCCGAACTTGCTAGGGTTTTGGGCCAAGAAGTTGGGCCACTTGTATCAATTTTGACTTTTGATAAAGAGAGCAGCTATTGCAACCTCCTAAACTTTATTTGTAAATCCCACTTCTTTTCATTTTTTAAGATTTTATGAAAAATATAATACGTTTTTATAAAAACTGACTTCATTGTCTATCAAAAAACATCATTTTGAACAACTTTGTAAAATAAAGTTTTTTCAAAATCTATTGCTTAAATAGATTTTTTGGCCATTTAAAATTTTCGTTTATATAAAAATGAATAGAGACTATAAATGACAAAAAAAAACCCTCATAAACGACAAATTTTGGAAAAATCTTATTCTAAAAAGTTGTTCAAAATAATGTTTGCAAGTAAAGCACACAATCAATTTTCATAAAAACTTTTTATATTTTTTATAAAACTTTGAAAAGTTAAAAAATAAAAAAATAAAAAAAATAATGAGGTATACAAATAAAATACTGGGGTTGCAATAACTGCCCCTCTTCGATAAAGCAATAGACTTGACTTCCAAAATTCTGAGAATGTTTGGTGTAAATTTTGTTATGAGTAGGTTACATGTCATGTCACGGCTGTTTTGGATTATTTTATATATTTTATTTTATTTTAATATTTCTTTTATACAAATTAGTACGGAGTAGAATGGAAAACATGGTGGACTGCGTGGACACAGTGTAGATATGAAATGGTCCAAAATTTTGGGCACTTCAAATTTTGGAATTCCTTAAGGAATTTGTGACTGGTAAATGATAAAACAAAAACAAAAACAAAAACGCCTTTTCAATGTCATGAGAAATGGAAAGATGCCATTTTATATTTTCATGATTTTCAACTGTCTGTGAATTGAATTTGCCAATTTGCTTAACCATTCAAGCGTGATTGACTATAAAAAATCAAAATTGAGGGGGTTGGTCGATCTCCAACTTAAATTATGCAAAAACGAGAGCTAAACGTCAACGCATTATGCTGTTAATTATTGGATCAACAACTTTAGGAATTAGGAATGAGTCAAAAGAACCAATGAATAAAGAAACAAAAGAAAACATCTATCGTAAATTCTTAAATTAACAACCTTTAAGAACTAAGAATCAGTCAAAAGACTTCCCCTACCCCCAACCAAAAAAAAACAGAAAGAAGAAAAATTTACACAAGAGTGGGGTGTATCCACAATTTTCAAAAATTACAACGTAAGTATAACTTATCCTAAATAATAAAGCGCTCTCACTCTCAACTTGATTGGGCATTGCTCCATGACTCTCTCTCTCATATTTTGTAAAATTCTTGTTAGAAAAATACCGCATCCTATATTAATTAATTATAAACTTCGACAGTACTTCAAATAACTGTCCAGACTCTCTACTTACTAAATTAACTTTTAGGTTGGAAACTTAACTTGGTATCAGAACATGTTATTATCGGGTTGTTTTATTTGTGAATCCGTGTTTGTTGTTCACGTGACAAATCCGTTTCTATTTTGTTAGACCTGCACATGAAGGGGAATGTTGAAAAAATATCACATCTCACATTAATTAATTATAAACTATGACATTACTTCAAATATCTGTTTAGCCTTCCACTTATAACCTTTGGCTTAGAGAGAATGGTCATTCTTTTCCAAATCAAAAGGAATTATTATTCTCACTTTTTAAGAAATGAAAATCATTAATAGTAGGTCTCATTTATTATTTTCCTTTCCATTTCATTCACATCTCTTATTAAACATTGAGATAGAATAATCATTTCAATTCCATTCTCATTCTCATTTTATTTTCACCCTCATTCTATTCCCTCAAATCAAATGAAACCTTAGACTTAACAAATTCTCAATAAATAAAAAAATTATTATATTATTATCATTTTTAAAATTTTTATTTTGATCTTAAAAATTAGGTTTTACACTTTTACGGTTGGGATTCGATCACTTTATGCGTGACGAATGTATCATGATAAGATCGTTTCAATTCATTTGGAGGGTTCGGTGTCACGTCAGTTGATATCAAAAGGGTCCCATAATGAAAATCATTTTTTTTATTTTTTTGTTTTTAATTTATAAAAAAAATGAACTCATTCAGAGGGTACTTACCCCCCAGACAAAAAAAAAAAACTTTTTTTTTTCTTTTTTTTTTTTGGGTTTGATAAACAATTATTTAGAGGGTTCGGTGTCACGTAAGTTGTTCATATCAAAAGGGTCCCATAACAAAAATCAACTCATTTAGAGCGTTCAGTGTCATGGGCGTTGTCCATATCCAAAGGTTCACCCCCCCACTCTCCTCTAAACGAAAATCAATTCATTTGGAGGGTCCCGTGTCACTTAAATTGTTCAATATCCAAAGGAAAAATGTGAGCCCCACCTCACATGGATGATATTGTCCAATGAGGAGCACTCGTGGTTCAAAACGCCCACCTCACCGAATCCCGAGTCAAGGCAGAGTTGCCAATCGTGACCTGCTGAGTCACCAATTTTAAAGAAAAATGGTCTTATGACTTGCTGTCCGTTTCCATGTGAAAGACCCTTATTGCCCTTTTTGCTCAACCGAATTTTAAACAGTTTTAACATCTTTTTTTTCTATGCCCATGCTGTCAATCTTTATAGTTCTCAAAATAGTCTCAGAACAGATTAATTTTCTCACTTTTCGATAATAGATTGGTGCAACGCCATTTTGAATCCCTCAATTCCTTTTTTTCTAGGCAATGTTCTTTTTAGATAACTTTTGGCGATCTAAGAACCTTCTCATTCATGAAAACAAGCAGCTTGAACTACAACAATTCCTAAAGTCAGTTTCTCAATGCGTCAATGCCTTTTTACAGGCAAACAAAGTCTCTACTCTACCTATCTTTAGTATACCTTCGCTTTTATTGTCTAATGAGTGGAATAGACCTCCATCTGGATTAATCAAGATAAATTTTGACACTGCAATGGGAAAAGATGGTTCTAATGCAGCTTGCATTGCATGAAACGAGCATGGAATGGTCCTAGGAGCGTGGGCAACCAAGAAGGAGTGGTTTGATCCTAACGTTGCAGAAGCCTGTGCTGCTAAACTCGCTGTTAAAACTACTTGTGAACAGGACTGGATTTTAGTTTATTTTGAAGGTGATGCTCAAGCCATCATAAATGATGTTCTTTCTTCCACTAAAGATTCATCTTGGTCCCTATGATATCATCATTTCGGATATAAAATCACTTATTAGCTCCCTGAGGTCCTCCTCTTTTCAAAAAATCAGCAGAAGTTCCAATGAAGTTGCTCATGAGATGACCAAATGGGCACTTGATAATGACTTCTCTGGTCATTTGGAAGCTGATAGATTACTTGTAGCTATGAAGAGAGTCTGCTTTAGAGATGTTTATAGTAGGTCTTAGTTTTTGTTTTTTTTTTTTCTTGTTCTTTTCTTTTGTTTGTTTCTCTTGGTTTTCTTAGCAAAAAAAAAAAGAGGGGTTCTCTCTATTCATCATTGAAATTTCTCTTTAAATTCATTTCATAGTGATGTGATAATCGCCTCATTATCTCTTAGATGTTCTTGGTGTTTCTTAAATGAATATTACATCAACTGCAATATCAATAGGCATAAAAAGAAGGAAAATATTTAAGAATCAATAGCATTTTCTTTCTCTCTTCCCATATTTATTTAAAGTAGCAGTTTTGTTTACATGCACCTTAAGGGTAGGCATGGGCGCCGTAACCATGAAAGGGTCAGGTGGGGCAAGTGCCTCACCTCAAATTTTTTATATTATTTTATGTCTTAGAGTATTTTGAAATTAAATATTTATCGCCTTTTAATTCTTTTAAGCTCTTTATTATTATTTCCCACCCCTCTTATTTTTAAATTTTTTTCTACCATATGGTAACCCCAATTCCCACACCTTCCCCAATTAATCTCTCATTCCCTCTCTCCAGAAATTTTTTTTTCCTATTTTATAAATAGATTACAATTTTTTGCAATTTTTTCTACTGCAAAATAACAAAATGAGAAATTTTTTTGAATTAAAACTTTTTCAATTTTTTGAATTAGGATAAAGTGTTAAAAACTAATCAAAATTCGCCTTACCTATACTCCATTCCTGGCTTCGCCCTTGAGGGTAGGTGTTAAAATGCATTTATTGAAATAATTAATAATTGCACAGGAAATGTAAAAATGCATAAATATTACATGAATTTTAAGAGTCACGATGTGTAAAAAAACTTAATCTCACATACAAAATCTAATATAAAAAATTCAAGATGCCTTGTTCTGCTCACATGTTGGTTGGAGTTTAACATCCATTATCCAACAATGTTTATTAGTGTTTTTTTTTTTATTTATTAAATTTGATGGGTCAATGTGGAATTTTATAAGGGAGGACCTATCTCTACACTCATTTTGATTGCATTCGCAATCCCATGGGCTATTCATAATTTTATTAAGAAAGAAGGATGTAGATGTAGCTAAAATGGATGTGAAAATAGGCCCTCAACACTCCTATATTTTTGGTTGAATTAATGCTAAAAATTTACTAAAGTGATAAATATGATACGGAGGAAATAGAATAACATGATTTGTTTGTTAAATTATGCCCCGCTTAAAATAATTTAAAAGATAGCAGAGATCTAGGGATGAGGGTGCCTTTCAAGAAGTAAAGGGATCTCCATAAGAAACGAACATGCAAACAAAAAAGAAGAAGAGGGATTTTGCCCCTCACAACGAGCATCAATCACAATGCGACAATTTGATTGTTTTTGTTTTTTCTTCTTAATTCTGAAAGAGAGTTAAAAGTATCAAAAAGTAATAAAGAATCTCAACTAAGTTGGCACCTAAGCACTCACCATCATTTACCCTCAACTCCAAATTTTATTTTTTTAAAAAATAAAACTAAAGTAGATAAAGAAGCATATAAGGAAATAAGGAAACGAAAACCAAACTGTTTGGTCTTGGTGGTTTATAATGCTACAATAAAACACTCAGAAACTCTCGAACAACAAAGAAACAAGCTTCAAAGAAAGCAAAAAAGCCTAAGAAACAAATCTATAAAAAAGAAGCCCCAACATATCTCTAGCAAACTCAAAATAAACAACACCAAAATCTGCATGGCACTAAGTAAGATCAATAAAAATGAGAGCGAAATTAGCTATTTTGTTTGCCACACAGTTACATTCTGTGTAAATATGATAAAAAACCACATATATCTGCTTAATGAGATAAAGACAGTTCCATTATTCATTTAACAATGGTCAAGGAAGTTTAAATGTATAATTCTGCAATGATGAAATAACAGTTGAAGAATCACTTTAAATCCACAAATTATGCCAACCCTTCTCCCAAGCAAAATAAATTGCAAGAATTACACTCTTGAGTTCAGCAAAAAATGCCGATTGAATACCCAAACTAAGTCCAAAAAAATCTTTTACAAAACCCCAATAGTTTTTGAGGACTCCACAACTAGCGGCAAAGCTAGGATTTCCCTCTGATAATCCATTAATATTAATCATAATACAATAAGCTATAGGGGATGCCAAAAAACATGAATAAATTTAGGGGCCTTTTGAGGAATGCCCTTAATTAAATGCAAACTATGTAAAATCTTAACATCTAAAACAGAGTTGCCCATTAGAACTTTAATTAAAAAGCTACATTCTCTAATCTAAGTCATTACAGTATCAATAGCTCTTTAAATAGGAATGACAACATTATTAAATTTCACATCATTTTGAAACTTCTGGATAATCCAAAGAATGCTCATAACAGCAAGAAGCGAAATCTAAGAAAGTTGGGGGCTAAAATAATCATGATTAGCATCTAAAAAAAAATAAAATAAAATATATGAGTCATCTTTTTAGGAAGTTAACTTAACATAACTTTGCGCTAAATCATCCTCTAAAACTCTGCCTGTGACCTATCTTTTGCGAAACCAACTATTGGATTAGATAGCCTTATCATCTAGATGATGATTGCCAAAAATTAAGTTAATTAGAAATTAATTGATATTTAAATAAAAACTTATATATAATGGCGGTTATATAGGGATGTATTGATATAAGTTATATTAGCATTTGCATTGGAGGTTGTACCTTGTGCATTGGTGAGTTACAATGTATATTAGGCTAATGCACGAGATACAACATCAATGTATGATGCTGATATAACTTATATGATCAATACATCCTTACCTAATCGAGATTGTGTATATATACATATAATCTCGGTTAGGTGACTATGCTCACCTAACTTATATCAATACTATGCATTGGGGGTTGTACCCCGTGCATTAGTTCAATGTATTCCGTAATTCACTAATGCATAAGGTACAACTCTTAATGTAGGTGATAATACAAATTATATCAGCACGTGCTCACCTAACTTATATAAGTACAATACATTAGTAGTTGTAACCTATGCATTGGCTCTAGATATGTTAACAGATCGGATTTAGACCATATTAAGATATATTTGAAACCAATCCAATGAGGAATAATTTCGATCCAATCTGATCCGACAATTTGACGAATCAATTAAACACAAATCCATATTTGAATTTGTTATTTTCGGATGTTCAATGTGAAAATCCGATCCAATCAGATAATTTTACAAAATGTATAGCTAACAAAAAATTGGCATGAATTTTAGGGGGGGGGGGAACTTTTAAAATTTTTTTAGAATCATAAAAAATATATTTTTAATTTGAGAATAAATTTTAACATTTTTACTATATAATGTTCATGAGAACCATGATATGTGGTAAACTAAAAATTAATAAAATATATTATTTAATTCATTGGATAGGCAATATCCATATCTGATTTGTTAACAAATGAATTATCGTATTCGAATTATTAATGGATTCATGGATCACAATTCTCTTACTATATCCTAATTTTCGTATCGTATTCGAATCAAAATCTGATCCATTGACAAGTCTAGATGTCTGATTGGTCTAATATACCTATAATCCACTATTACACGAGGTACAACTCTCGATATAAGAGGTTGAGTTATATTTGAACGTGCTTATTTGATCTTCATCATATATATATATATATATATACAGAGGTGAAGCCAGGATTTTGAGTGAGGTGAGGCGAATGTTAGTTGGTTAATTGTTACTACTTTGTCCTAATTTTAAAAATAAAATATGTATGCTTTTATTTAAGAATTTTTTATATATCTTTTGCAAAAATTTATAATCCATTACTATTTGATGAACAATATTTCAATTGAATACATTTACAATTATTCTCGATAAGATCCCATCTTTTGAAAGTGTTGTATGATTACTTTATTTTCAACGCTATCAAATGTTCCTTTCTCAATAAACATAACTAAGCTATCATATAAATATAAATACACATATATACACATATGGAAAAGTTGTCATCACCCAAGCAAAATCACAATACAGGCAAGCAAAAGAATATAAAAAAAAAATTTATTCCTTTTGCACAAGGAGTAAAGATGAAATAGAAAATAAAAATAAAAGAAGAAGAAGAAAGAAAAAAGAGCCATGCCATCATAAGTTTTTTCATTTTATTATTATTATTATTTTTTTTTTACTATGCTTATAAATTCCTACCCTTCTAGCAAAGCAGCTATTTTAACTCTAGTTTTCCATGACATGAAATATCCAATACAATGTACTCTTAAAGGTATAGAATTCCCTCCCCTCTTGTCATATGCACATGGCTTCTAAAAGCTATAAAATGTGAAAAGGAAAAAAAATTAGAAATTTTGAGGGTAGGCATATGCCCCACCTGCTACTAAGGTGGCTTTGCCCTTGGTCATACTCACATGGCTTCCAAAAGCTATAGAATGTGAAAAGGAAAAAAAAATTTAGAAATTTTGAGGGTATGCGCATGCCCCACCTGCCACTAAGGTGGCTTGTCCTTGGTATATATATATATATATATATATATACACTCGGTGGGCTTATTTTCACACTTTTTTTTTTTTTTTTGCTAGTTCACACCCCACAATGAATATTTGCTAAACTACACTTCCTTTTATGGATAAAAGAATGTAACAGAGATGTGGATTAGCAAAAACTCATGGGAAAATATAAATTAACAAAGAAAGTGTGAAAACGGAGCTTAGATTTACTATTATTTTGTAAAAACAAAGCAACACGACGTTGTAGGTGAAACGGTGACACCTACACCTAAAAAGACATTCGATGACTGACATAACAAAAGGTCGGTTCTACGTCATTTTAGTTAAAGTCACATCTTTTATGTCATTAGAAAGATAATTTTTTATGTTCAGATGTCACGATCTTACCCACCAGATTGTCTAAAGCTCCTTCTAATCTGCAGTAAAATCCAAGCTCGTGAAAATAGCCCCACCCTCGAAGAGACGGACCCAAATTTGCTTCTGATTTAATTTGATTTGAAGGGGTTATATCCCATGGTCAATTTCTCGTGCTTGAACTAATTGTTGTTGGGCGAAATAAGTCAACAAGTCCCAACCACTTGAGAATGACAGACGTTGAAGGTTCTACACAAAGTTTGACCTTTTTCTCAAACCAGAGGTTTTCCCGTCAATTCTGAATTTAAAATGAAACTCCCATATTCACCCCTAGTCTTTACTGTTCTAATTTGAAAGTCCTCTTGAGGGGCCCCACAATCTTTGACCCCAAACTCCACCTACTTGTGGCTCATATGGATGCAGGACAAACTTAAATGGACAGTGCAAAATTGAGGGACTTTCGTCTGATTGTCTTTGCTGATATTTCCAATGGCCATTAAAACGTTGTCAGCGTAGGGCTGAAAACAAGCATCAAGGCCAGCCACACATTTCTTTTGGATAAATTGCCATTAATTTTTTTTCTTATTGTTTTAGAAATTGAAAATGACTCGCTTCAATTCACAACCCTTCTTCTTCTTCTTCTTCTTCTTCTTCTTCTTCTTCCTCTTCTTTTTTTTTTTTTTTTTTTTTTTTTTTTTTGGGGTGTGTCAAATGCGAAGTGTCTCTAATTATTAGGTTCAGAGTAATCTCTCTAATAAACAAATAATTCGCAAATCTGTTTTTACAATAACAAAAAATTAAAAAAAAAAATCGAATTTGAGACTTACAATTTATAAGTTGTAATTCTTTACCATCTAAATTATCATAATTGGCTTTTTTTTAATTTATAACTCTCTCCGCTTCTAAATTGTTGTTTTCCTCTCCTTTTCGGGATGTTTCTAAATTATTGTCATATTCCTAAAGTTAATGATTTTTTTTTTTTAATTTCATTTCCTAAAATACTTTTGTCGTTCTCTTTACCTAATGTTTTGTATATTTAAGGATAAAATTAGAATATCAAAATAAATAAATATATATATATATATATATATATATATATATATATATATTGATGCAAAAGAATTTATTTGAGTTTCTTTAAAATAAAGTATTTTTCCAAAGGATAAAATCAATTAAAAACGGTGGGAGTATCTTTTAGAAACAACAATTAAACATATTTTTGGATTCATGCATATAGCTGTTGTTGTAGCGTCTTGATCAAGTAGACCTTTTTACATTGTAGCGCATGCAAACCTTGACACCATGTTGGACGCTTATGTTTGTAATGTACCAAAATATTGAGTCTCTGAAAGTGTTGTAGCAAAAGAGCAAAAAAAGGGTATTAGAAAGTGACTAGCTAGTTTTAAACTTCAACAATGCAGACTAGGTTTTGAATTTTGTTACATTCGGTTATAGGAGGCTAGCTATGATCCAAATTATAGGTTTTTCTCCATTGCAAACTATATAATATTTTTTTTATGTTGCCATCACATGAGCTAAGATTGCCCTGTCGGTTTGGTAAATCGATGCACACATTCATCCAATTTTGTAGCTTATAAATTAAAGCTCTTGATTGAGAAGAACAACTATCTGCAGATTTATGTATTATTCTTTTTGGGAATCTTATAACTATTTCTCAAATATATATATATATATGTGTGTGTGTGTGTGTGTGTGTGTGTGTGTTTAATGGATATAAGTGAAATCTAGAACTATTAAGAGCTCCTAGATTAAGTAGCTCAGTGTTGGTTTTGATGCCGGAAAAATGGAGGGCCAAAACATGCGAACATGAACCAAACACGATCAAGAATCAGACAAGAGAAAATCGGGTTAATTTTATACTCGCCAGCCTCAGGAACCACCCAAGGGATAAGAGTGTTGGTAAAACTTGCCATCCAAAAGAATCCACCAAAAGGATAAGAGCAATAGAAACAAGAAGAATTCCTTCTTCTTGGAAAGCCAAAGACTAAATTCTCATTCAATATTCTTCATTTTTTTCTTTTACATAAGACCCCTACACCTTTATATAGCACTTTCACCATTAATACATACCTAACACCTTGTTGGAGGGTTGTTCCATGCTAAAGTTATTTAAACCTTTTAATCTTGTATTTGAAAGGAAGCTTTAGAGAATTTGAATGTGATTTCAGCCTCTCGCTTTACAAGAAGAAGGAGTTCTTCTTGTTCTTTTGCTCTTATCCCTTTGATGGATTCCTTTGGGTGGCGATCTGGGTCACCTTCTGAGTTTTCTCTTGTGTTTCCTCCTCTTTCTCCATTTTTTCCGACATCAGGTTTGGTATATCATTGGGGGTTCAATTTGTATTGTTCGGTTTTTGGATTAATAAAATTATATTCCTTTTTGCCAATCAAAAAAAAAAAATAGTGCCATGCATTAGTGCATGTATGAATGTGGAGTTGTAATCATGGTTCCAATTTCAAGTGTGTCTTGCAGGCTATTACAAGATTGAATTAGTTATTACTAAGACAATATGAAGATCAGTGGATATAAACATTTGTGGTTTGAGGGTCAAAATATAGGCTTGAGTTTAGTTCATTGAGTGAACCAAGAATGAAATTTTTATCAAGCCGATCTCGAAGACACATGGTTTTACTCAAAGGTGTGCCACTTCTGATTTCGAGCTAAGTATTTTATCTCAATTCTAAATGCTGTAAGAAATCAATTGCCTCTAATATGCATGTAGCCAGTTTTTTTTATTTTTATTTTGCTGTTTTTTCTTCACTTACAAGATAAAGGAACATATTATTAAGCTAACAATGCGTATAAAATGTTTTTTTTTTTTTTTTGGAGAAAATTATTATATTATATATGCAGAAAACTTTTGGGATCCTGGACTAGAGAATTGTCTGGGCTTCTTTTAGAGAAGTGAAGTGGTTTAAGTAAGGGCGGAACCAGAAATCTCCAAATGCAGGGGCCAAGTTAAAAATATTTTAAATAATAATAATTTTTATCTTTACAATACAAGTTTTACTATAAATTAAAAATTGATAAATTTACTTCATTTTTTATTGTTTGGAATTTGGATCCCAATTCCCAAGTAAAATAACCTGTGAGAAAATTGGTAGATTTCATTTTATAAATTATTATGATGATTTTTAATTTTTTAATTTTTTAATCTTTAATCTTTAATTGTTATGATGATTTTTAATTAAACACAGGTTCATAGTTTTTTTTTTTTTTTTTTAACTTAAATGACATGTGAAGGTATCACGCATCCAATAGCATAAAAATGAAGATAAGATAAACAGAAAACACTTGCCCATCTATAACTATTTCCTCTAGATACTGGACAAGGGTTTTAACATCTTCCATTAAGACAATGATACAATGAGTGAGAAATGGATAACCGAGTCATACAGCAAAATCAATTATACTCGCCGTCAGAAACCACCGACCACGAAGGTTGTATCTGAACTCAAATCAAGATAGAGGCTCGCCGTGAAGCCAAGTCTCAATCCACACTCGTGATCTTTTTCAAATCGATAATTCTATCCTACGCATCTGGGCTCAAATCAAGCTAAATTTCCTCCACTCTTTTACCTAATGCTCACGACAACCTCTTTCTCAATACTTTCCCCACTGGCCACGGCATTTTTTCCATCACCATCATTAAACTTAGCACTAAATGTTAATTTTTTTAAAAAAATTTTGTAGGGGCCATGCCCCCCTGGTCCCCATGTAGTTCCACCCGTGGGTTTAAGTGATTTTGATGGCTTCAAAAAGAAGGGTCGAGATCTCATACTGGAAGTGAACTTTTATATGATATTCCAAAAAATGCCCAAAAGCCTAAGAACATGAAAACACCAAAACTTAATTATTTTAGGGTGTGCAAATGACTAATTCTAAATATTAAAAAAAAAAAAAAAAACCTAGAGCACAATGGAAAAAAAAGGAAAGTTCAGCATGCCCATGTGCACCCTTAAAATATATATACATCTGCCCTTTGATTAGTTTGATTGTTTAAAGTAAAAATGAGTTCATTGACATGAATAGTACTTAATTCAAGGTTTGCTTAATAAGTTATTGATCTCAAAGATTAAGTTTTAGCTTATCCATATAATTACGAATGAACTCAAATTAATTTTTAACTAGCTGTTCTCGAGCTAAGCTTGAGTTGATTTAACTTACAGGAGTTACAGGTCCTATCCCTGGCATAGATTTCTCCAATAACAATTAGCTCCCTAAGATCTCCAATGAGCCATACAAAGAGATCGAATTGGACAAAGAAAAATATATGAAGATGCTAATTATTTTATACTTAATTTCTTAAATTACCATTTCTCTTTAGTATTTTACATTTTTCAATGTTTATATACTTGAGGGTAAAATTGGAATGTAAAACTATTTATCTTGATGTGAGAGCATTTCAAATGGATTTTTAAAAAAACATGGTTTTTTTAAAATGTGATAATCAAATAAGAATGAAGGGAGTATATGCTTTTTATTTATTTACATGGCAGAACTACAATTGTTGCTTTTTCTCTTAGAGAGCCAAGAAATAATAACATACAAAATATATGCTGACGAAATCATGCCTCACCCATTTTTTATTGTAATTTACGGAATAGATATTAAAAGAAACAATGATGCAATTAAGTCCCTTCATGACAACAGCCTGGCGTAGAGAACACATATGGGGGCATGTGTCCCCACTGCCTCAAATAATTTTTTTTTTTCCTTTTATTTATTTATTTAAATATTTGACTAATGATTGTGATTTAAGAAAATTATTGTTTGATAACCACTCCAGAATGTAATATCAAAAGCAGGAAATTAGTTGTCATTTTGAAGCACGTATATAGTTAATTTGTAATAAATTGAAAAACAATATGTTTTATTTTTTTTGGTATAACATTGCGAACTGGTTACCAAAAGCTAATTCGAAGGCTCTATAGAGAGTTCAATTCTCACTTCACAGAATCACTATGCACTTACTGTCACTTACCTACTCATGTCACATAGTCACTTATCTACTCATGTCAACTACTCCTAATGCTTTTATTGGAGATAATTTCTGACTTCGCCTCTAAAATCACTTCTATGAATTTATGTCATATAATTGACTAGTGCATGTATAAGGAACGATGAGACTACATGTGACTTTCTAGAAATCAAGAGGGTTGGTATTGGATCTAAGGGACTCATAAGAGGAATTAAATTATAGTAATGACCTTATAAGCAAGATAATGAAACAACGGGTCTAGTAGGGCATCCTCTGTGACCAGCCACTTCATCTAATCTTGAGTCACTAATGATACCCTCTTTCACATTATAGAGGTGGGGCACGTGGACCTAACTAACTACCCATTGTGCCACATTTTCAACAAAAAAAGACCCAGGTGTTGAAATTTAAAGACCTTAATGAATTTGTTTTAATTTTGTGTCCCTCAAGTAACCAGTCGTTGCTTACCTACCACGTACTTTAAGAGTGGACCTTGGAGGTGGCTGAGAAGAAGGGAAATTTTTTAGTTTCTTTCACATTAGGAAGACAATGTGTGTTGATGCGTCTTTAACTCCGTTCAATTTTGACAATGACTTTATCGTCTCTATATATAATAAAATCATACGTACCCCATTGTGGCAGGTTGTTGTGAGGAAAAGTCTCAAGGAATTTAATGCGTATGGGGTTATGTTACTGGGTTCGTGGCATTCTAGTGTAGGCTCTTCATTATATATAATTTTGCTTTTGTTTTTGTTTTTGAAAGAGAAAAGAGAAAAAGGTTTAAGGTGTTCAGGTTCGGGATTACTCCATCTACTTTCTCCTCCTCTCCTTGTGATGCCACTCGTTCACCTAAGGAGGAGAAAGTATAAAACCAGTCTTCCATAGGCACCATGTAGGAGGTCCGCTTCAAAACCCATCTTCCATAGGCATGGCATTTGCATGGTATGAGAGTTCTTGTTCAAAACCTATTTTCATGCAAACACAGTAACATTTAACCACTATTTAACGAAAGGAAAAACATCCAAATATATTTTCTCTTTGTTCTTTTCTCAAAATAAAATACTAATTTTAGAAAATGTTAAAGCTATTTGTTATATGTACTGGTTTGACTTATCAATGTATGTGATAATGACATTATTTATAACTAAAGAGAAAAGTAAGTATGTCTTCTCGGTTAAAAAACCATTGCCATGTGTATAGTATGCTAAACCAGTACATGCAATCCATGGCTTTAATGCTTTTCATTTATTTCATTTTCTTTGATTCATGGCTTCGGTTTCTCACTTTCTCCTGGAGTCATCCAGCAGCCATATTTATAAGGGGGAATTTTAGTTTAGTTGGACTAGGAAAAATAATTATAGTTCAACACAATTATTACTAACTTAATTAAGAATGGCTATTAACTGTAATTTTTTTCTCATAGCCCAAGCAATCTAAAATTCTCCAATTTATAATGTACGGTAATTGATGTGGAGTGGACAATAGTTTATGCGGGTTTTAAGATATTAGTTGGATCGATGATTTAAATATCCGTTAGTTATTGATGACAAAACAAATTAGAAAAAAAATATGATTAAAGGGCATATAAAGGAAACATTCTTAAAAACCATTATTTTCATTTTTATATGGGCAAAGAAATTAAAGGGGAGAGATTTTGCAAGGTTTACCATCTTAGAAAAGCTCACCTTTTTAACTGTCTTCTCCATTGACAGAAGCTGGTGCATTACTTGGCCACTAAATGCACCTCGTCATAAAGTTGTTTTTGTTGGAAACAATTACTTTCATTTACAGTTCGATCAATAGGTTTTATCCAATTCTATTGGATGATTGGGAAATCTTAACATAAGGCCGGTCACAATGTTCCAATGTTCCAATAGATCAATACTGAACCAATCAATATATACCCAGCCAAAAAAGGAAAATGAAAAATCAAAGAAAAAACTGAGTCTATTAAATTATTTTGGCACCTGACCCTTGTGTGTGATCTGATGGTGACATGGATACAATTACCAAACAATAACAATTAATTAATTTATTATTAGGAAAAATTACATTGACTTTTCTAGGAGATTTTATAAAATGACACTGACATCCCTTACATTTTAAAAAGTATATCATAAAATTTAATAAATTTAACACTCACCTCCTCTCCTATCCATATATTGACTGTTAGTTTGACTAACAGAAATAAATGATGTCATACATAAAACCCTTGAAAATGTCAATATGACCTTTAATTAAAGAATAATGCATGAAATAACTAAATTAATTCTAAAATCTTATTTAAAGACAAAATTAAATATCTTAATATATATAGACACTAAAGTTCATTTTGCACCCTATATACGGTCATGTGAAAAGATGGGTACCTTTACTTATTATTATTATTATTTTTTTTTGCTACATCAAAAAGGGAGCCAAAATGCAGACAGAGAGGGGAAAAAAATAGAATAAGAGGAAAAAAAACCTTGTGGAAAAACTATTTGGACTCTACTTAAACCAATGGCTTTTGATTCTTTAAAACACCTTAAACCAAGATCGAATATAAGAAATGGAAAAAAAAAAAAAATGTAAGCAATTTAGGTTTTATTTAGTTTAAGGGTGATTTGGACGTTTACATGCTCTTTAACTTAAAAAGTAATGGAATGGAGGTCTGCATAGTTTTAGCCTAACCTGGCAGAGGTCAATGGGATTTTTAAAATTTTAGAAGGAGATCAATGTTATTATTATTATTTTTTGCAGTACCAAACAATAACTCAACCTATAGCAAATAGCCAAATACCACATTTAAATGTCACATTCTTACCCTCAAGGCCTCAATCTTACTCGATACATATATATTGAGGATAAAGCAGCCAATGAAGAAGAATTCTGCACCCGTGACAACACATTTGAACCCCTCTACCATTTGGATTTGGTGCTGAGTTGATAAAACTTAGCAAGTGTACCAAGTTCATTTACACCGTTAAATGATAGGTTGGATTAAAAGTTGAAAAAGTTGCCCTATTAAAGTCATTTTGATAATTTCAATAACAACTTTATTAGGGGAAATATCTAAAACCTCCTTAAAAAATTAAATGATATCTAAAAACTCTATTAAATATTTTATCTTTCCATCTAATCCAATAAGAGAAAAATTATATCCATTTACCCCAATTAGTTAATATTCCGTTTAATGCTGTTAAAATAAATAATAACTGGACAAAAATATCCCTATGATGCTATTTTGCTAAACACTCGGAAGAAGAAATTGAGGTTGGAAAAAACTATGAATAGGGCAAATGATGTGAAGAGGGGATATGGACCACTAGACACGACTTCCACTTTTCCTGCATCATCGTACTTGAGAGAGAGAGAGAGAGAGAGAGAGAGAGAGAGAGAGAGAGAGAGAGAGCTTGTAGAACATGGGAGGAAAAATGATATAGAAGGGGGGAGTAGGTACGCTCATATGGGAAGAGAGAGGGGGCAAAAGTGGTATTTTAAATACATGGGTATTTTTGGTATTAACATCAAAGAAGGGTATTTTTGTCCCAACATTGTTCATTTTAATGGCAGCAGATGGAATGTTAACTAGTTGGGGTTATTGGATAAGATTTTTCTGATATTGGATTGGATGGATATATAAAATATTTAAAGAGGTTTTTGATATGATTTTATTTTTTAGGGAGATTTTGGATATTTCCCCTAATTATTTTTATTCGAAGCATCCAACCCATTATCCATCGGTGTAGATGAACTCGGTACATTGCCGAATCCTCTATTATACCGACAGCATCCATATTATTTCTCGAGTACTACGTATTAACTTTTGACTCACCAAAAAAATGTTTAGATTAAGACATGGGCACCTTCGATTTCAATCAATTACCCCATGCTTAATTGAATTTAGGATGCATTTTTTAATCAGAGGTAGTAAAGTCGGCGTCCATTTCGGGCACTTTGGGAACCTTAATCTTGGAAATATTCTCAGGGTTGAACACTAATTGGCGTGACCTAATAATCCAAAGAAACGGTCTCACATTTGAAAAGTCCTACAGCTGGTGGAATTTCCCACGTTTATTTCACTGACTTTTATTCCCAAAGACTATTCTAATGAGGTTTTTTTGTATTGGACCGCAACCAATCATTTGCCCGCAACCAATCAGTTAAGGACATGAATGATATAATTTATGCTAGGATAATGTATTGGAAGTTTTATTTGTATATTAGTCCAATGTATTATTATGTAACCCATCAATACATAGGGTACAGCCTCTAATGAGGATACTGATATAATTTATATCAGGTGCACCACCTGATATTTCTGGTGCACCTGATTTTTCGTATTAGTTTAAATCAGGTATATTAAAAAACTTTACTTAATAATTTGTATTTTGCAAAATTAATCGTTAGATTAAATAACCTTTTCATACAGGCTCTTCATGCCAAAAATTAAGTTGATCCGAAATTTATTATTATTCGATTAAAAACTTGTATTTTTTTAATCAATAACAGTTACTCATTTATGGACATTTTGGATGAAGAAGCTCTTAATTAATCTTGGATCTACTTAATTTTTTTGCATGGATCACCAATATATGAAATAAATCTAATCTAACAGTTGGTTTCACAAAATACAAATCATTAGATAGTGTTGGAGTGCGCTAGATTTAAGTTCATATAAAGTGTAGCTGATAATAGAAGCACTAGATATATATATATATATATATATATATATATATTTTTTTTTTCCTTTTTCCATTCTTCCATGATCCAAGGGGCCTTTATCTATTTCTAGCTGTTCATGCTCATACAGAACTGCCTGTATATTGTATATTTTTAGTTCATTACTCACCCATATTTGGCTTTCTAAAGCATTTTCATAATGGAATTTCATAACGTGGCTTTTTTATTTAATGTGCGCAGTACAAAATCAGTGGCAAGGATCGTGCGTAACAGCCCACCCATTTTTTTATTTTTCAAATTTTTCATCATTTAAGTATCCGGATTAGATTAGTGCCATAGACTTTGTGCAATCTTTGTGACCCTAACATGTCAGGTAATTATCAATCCACATCAGATGAGGTCATTGCGTAAATGATGGGTTTTGAACATAGTATCTATGCTTCTCGAGACGCTTATCTATATTCGACATATCACGTCAACTAACCCTTTGGGGTTAAATTCAATGCTAAGATTTTTTTGTCCCAAAAAAATGTAGAACTTATGGTGAAACCACGACATTAGTAATCAAAATTTTCAAACGGAAGCAGAGGAAATTTAGACAATCTTAGTTCATCCTAGGATATCTTCCATTGAAAAAAACACAAACGAACTTTTGAACGATAGCTAGAGGGAGTCAAATTTTCAAGAGAAGATTATATTTCCATACGATAAAGATAGAAGCAAACAAATATGACTTTTCGGGTGAATTTTAGTTCGTGTTCATATTATTCTCATATTATAAGATTAAGCTCTCAAAATCACCCCTTGGATACAATTAAGCCACGTTAAAAAAATCTGCACTGCTTGTTTTCTACCCCTTTGATTCGATGGTGAGACCAAATAGTCCTAAGGCTACAGTAACAAGTAGCTATTGATGCGATTGTAGACCTTAGCAATCAAAACAAGAAATAACTTGCGAACAAGATGAGCCCCATATTTTCAAAAACAATTAATGTGAGTAGTGAATTATTAGTCTACTGAAAATGACCACTCGCTTCCTAGCGAATGCTACAAATCAATAGTTGACAAATTAATCATAAAAATACGTGGTCATATTCGCAGACTAAATTTCATGGCTCAAATCAGCTAGAGCGTCCTATTTTAGTCACTTAAAATCTGAAATTTACCAATGAAATCTCCACATATATTGAGTAATGTATAAGAACTATGCAGTTTTTCAATTACTATTGCGCTCATATGGGGAAATCTAGCTTGTTGGTCTATTTATCACACACGTTAGCATTAACATATTATACAATCATGATTCATGACCGAGGTGTTAATATGTACATATACATCTACATTTAATAATAATAAATAAAAAAAAATGAAGGGTAGATGGGGAAGGGGAAAAAATTACAGGACCGCACATCGACCACCCAGACCTTTCCCAACCAAAACGAAGGGAGCGATTCAAACCCAAGCTTAACTCATATCAACTTTGATCATGAGAGCAACCAAATTTCTCTAAACAATAGTATGAACGTTAAAAAAAGTCATGTAATTTAGCCATTTTGGAAAGGTAATCAAGCAACTGATCTTGTAGTTGGTTTAGGTCATTGGATTCGATGTACTCAAATTTAGAAAGAAAATTTTCCTATAGAAATTTGGTCATTTTTTGGAAACATTTAGTTGGTTGAGCCTGTATTAGGATGTGTTGATTTTCTTCATCTACCAACAAAAAAAAAAAAAAAAAAAAAACCTGAAAAAGAAAAAGAAAAAAAGAAAAGAAAAACAGAGATTGAAAAAAAGGAAACACAATCATCTTGTTCATTGACCGTAAGTGCTTCCAAAGGAAATTAAGCTCAAGTCATAACTCATGACATGGTATATAATTATAAACTTTTATTTTTATTTTTATTTTTTACATTTTTGCTTGGGTAACATGATATATACAACTGTTAAACATCAGCTGTTTCCAGAAATTACAAATTAATTAGTCAAATAATGAGGTAATTAATGACATGATCAGTGTTCCAAAATCGTTGGATTCTAGAAGAAGAGACAAATGTTGTGATTGAAAAGAATGGGTATCGTATCAAGAGGTTTTGAACAAAGAAGGAAATGGGGTTGCAAACTTTATAGCAATGGAAAGAGTCAAATGTAAAGAATTCATAAGATGGAGAGTACTCATGACTTGAGCAAGGTCCTGTGAGGAAGAAGCAAGATTATCATGATTTGGTATATGATCACTTTGCATTACTTTATGGGAAGCATATAACCATTTTCCCATTATACAAATATGGGAAGGTAGACCTAAAAAACAACCCCTTTTAGCCTTGTCTCAATGGGGAAGGCACAAGTGGCCTATTCACCAACCCCCTATCCTACCCAATCCCTATCCTAACTAGCTAGGCTGATATATGCTTATATTATCCTTATTGTGGAAAGCAAAAGGGGATAGTTGAGCTAAATTTACTTGTCAAATGAATTATTAAAATTCATTTTCATAAGAGAGGATATCCTTTTGGTTCCACATATATATTGACAAAATGGAATCATTTTGTTTGAATTCCTCACGAGGAAAATGCCAGCATAAACGTCAAGTTGGAAGCCTCAGTACTCTAAGAGTCTAACAATTGCCCGGTACGTGTGGGAGGAGAGAACTGTACATGCCTAAGGGGTTAATAGGATTAAAAAGACTGGGATACCCTCGTTGTCCGCCAAAAAAAAAAATTTCTTTTAAAAAATGAGAGAGAGAGAGAGAGAGAGAGAGAGAGAAAAAGTAGAGTGTCAAGTTGGCGGCCTTGAAGATGCTATTAACATCATTTTCTGAAAAGCACGGGGGTTTGCGATGCCATAAACATCATTTTCCGAAAAGGACGAGGATTTGCGATGTAATCCATGGCAAGGATGAATACTTCATCCGGCCCTCTTATACTAATATTAATTAACCTTAATTTTTTACACGCTGGAGATTTGTGATTGGGCCGTCGATCTATTATATGAATCTGTTTAATTAGTGTTTTCCGGTAGCAAATGAAGTGTTTTCGGTTCAATTAATGTAACAATTTTTTGGGTTAAATCGGTGAGCTTGTCCATGTCATCTCAAAATTGTTTCATGTTTGTTTTCGATTCTTGGGCATGAGAGGACAGTAGTCTGCGATTGAATCCAAGGAAAGGGATTTCCCGTTGTGATTATTGCGCGGCCATTCCAACATGTCGCCGAATGAATTAACGGCCACATGCCTATTTTTGGAAAGCGAGGAAACCTTTTTTGAAAAATCTATTTCAGCACATGACCTTCTAAAGTTAGAGGTTGGTGGCCGATAATCCTGGTTGGCTTGCTTTGCCACTGGCCGGTGGTCGGCATGGGAAAAACAATATTGGTTCAGTTCTACCTAATAACAAAATAAAAAAAATAGCAAAAGACCAAAACCCAAAAAAAAAAAAGAAATAAATAAAAAGAAGGATTGATGGCCTATTAATAGGATCGATCAAGAAAACCCGAATCTCATAAAATCTTACATAATCTTAATGCAATTAGTCAGTATAAACACAATTTTAATATGGCTAAAATCCAGAAGGAAGAAGTTAACCTTTCAAGTAGACCACAAACCTTTAATTTCAAATTACTTCAATGTGATAGGTCGGGAGCTCATGGTAACATGAATAAAGACATATTTTTCAAAATGTTTCCTGAGGAAAAGAAAAAGAAAAAAAAAATTGAAGTCGATGACTCTGGTTGGACCTATACACGTAGCCTAGGTCACAAGAAAGGAAGAAATTTAATCAGAAGGAACCAAAAAAAAAAGAATAAAAAAGAGAGGAGGATCGAAGACAAATGCGTTCCTTCCTTATTCAATGTCTACCAAAAAACATACTTATTATATTCAAATTATTAAAAAAATTCCCTAATCACGGATATATATTTAATATATAGTGCCACCGACATCTTTTTGTCATCTCAACTCAACTCATACAGAGCAATTTGTACACCAATTCTTAGGGTCATTAATTAATGCTCTACTTGAAAATATTTCAAAATGAAGTCTCTTTGAGTTTGAACTTGCTCACAATAATAGACCAACAAGTCATTGGACACAAAATCAAATGAGACTCAACTTTATTTACACACTAAGAGCACTCTCAAAAAAAAAAAAAAAAAAAAAAAGAAGAGAGAAGGAAAAAGAAAAAAACTTTTAAATGAGAGTTTGTTTGGTGTAACTTTGTGTCATTGTTAAAAGTAACAACAGACAATCATGAAGGAGTTTTTCATTAATGGCAAGAACAAGGCTACGCGTAATCTTGTTGTTCAAAACTACGTACACTCCTTGTGAGGGATCAAAATTTTCTTTTTGGCACCAAATAAGAAATGCACACGTAGAATTTTTCTGCATAGTGACCTTACTGGTGGCATGGAGTATAACGAGTTTAGATTTGGTGCTAAGTTCCAAAAACTCAGCATTGTGCTGAGTTTGATTACAGATGTTGATGAGTGCATGTTTTGATGGTTAGGATTAAAACATAAAGAAATTACTATTGATATGACCAAGATATCCTCAGCACGATGTTTAACCAATCGAGCCATCAAACACTCATTGAACAACTGTAAATAATTCAACGCTATACTGAGTTCACCGAATCCAAACTCGAGTAAGACCCTTTACCGATCACCTTAATGGCATTTTTCAAATTCTATGTACGTAATTAACTTCAAGATAAATATCCAAAATATTCTTGATAAAAAGAACTATGTTCAAAGACCCCATAAAATAATTTTCTTCTCGAAAAAACCTTAAGTAGGTTTAAACTATATGAAAAAAACCAAAAAACTTAACTTCTATCCAACTCCGTTTGAATGGCACGATGAATTTTTTTGACTAAAATACCCTTTTTACATTTTTCATTAAGATATAAAAATAATTATTAAAAATTTGTATTATCTTGTTTACTTAATAAATAGATTATTTGTCATTTATTACAAAAAAAAAAAAGGAAAAAAAAGACAAAAGAAAATGAATAAACAAACAATTATAAAAATGGTATGCTAGTCCAAAAACTGTATAATTTAAACGAATTTAAATAAAAATTAAGGTATTGGATTTTTTTGGATATATTATAACTTTTTTTAGATATTTTTTAGATAGACAAATCAATTTATGGATTTTTGGATAGAATTATTTTCTTCGGGACATTTTAGATATTTAGTTATCACGCTATATTTTAAGTGGCAGTGTGAGAATTACATGAGCATAGCAGGGGAGCAAATGCAGGACCTCACATATATAGGACCATCACAGGGTAAAGGACAAAATTAGGCCTAAGATAATAATCACAACTTATGCAGGAAATAGCGAGGAAGTGGCTCGGCTGTTCAGGTTTGAATGCTGTTGTCAAATGTCAATCAAACCATTCTGATTTATATATATTTTTAATTTAAAAAATAAACAGATATACTCCCACCAAATCCTACCCCTCAGCAGCCTCTCTCTCTCTTCTAAAAGCTACCACACAAGTTTGACACCCATTCATTCAAATCATATATAAATACCCCCCACAAAGGCTCTTGGAAATGAACTCCAAAGCAGCTAGTTCTTTGGACCATCATTCTTTTCCCTCTCTTTAGGAAACAGAGAGGGGACTTTTTCAAGAACTGCTGGAGAGTTGGTAAAACCAAGTGAGAAACATTGAATTTCAAAGCTCCAACAACCACCTCTCTCGATCTCCTCCTTTCTCACAGAGAAAAAATTCAGCTTCATTAATTTCCATTCTGTTATATCCAAAGAAACCCAACTGGCCAACTGAGTAAGTTGAAATCAACCCAACTGAGTTCTTCCTCTCCCTGAGTTATTCTTTCAATGTTTTTCATTTGCTTTCCATGTTAATATTGTTTCTAATGATCTGGGTCTGTATTACAAATTCATTTTAAGCAGGAGAAACTAAAAGATGGAAGGAATTGAGAAAGCGTGGAATTCGAGCAGGCGAGCGAGTAGGAACATGAGTAGGAACGCAAGCAGGACGAGTTGGAGCATGGAAGATGTGTTTGTGAGTTCTACGAGGTCGAGGAGGAGTAGTCGCCTGGACGAGGATGAAGAAGCTCTGAAATGGGCTGCCATAGAGAAGTTACCGACCTATGATCGGTTAAGAACAAGTATCATAAAGTCTTTTATGGACAATGAGAACCAAGTGAACAACATGGTGCACAAGGAAGTGGATGTGCGAAAGCTCGATACCAACGATCGCCAACAATTCATCGAACGGCTTTTCAAGGTCACGGAAGAAGATAATGAGAAGTTCTTGAGGAAGTTTAGAAATCGGGTCGATAAGTGAGTTCCATTCTTAATCTCTAATGGGTTCCTTTTGTCTTTGTTTTTTTTTTTTTTTTTCTTATTGCGCTTATTAATATTTGTCATTAGATATTTTCTTTTCTTATGAAAAAAATAATAAAAAGAAACTGATACTCTGATAAGTATGCGGAATCATTTTTTTTTTTTATTTGCACCCAACCTGTCCAAACTTTCAGCCACATGCGAGCAAAAAAAACAAAAATCATAAAACGGCTGACTGCTCTAAATCTTGTTTTCTTTTCTTTTGGCATTGGTGGCGGCGGCCAAATTAAAATGGACCATGCAAGGGGATAACCGATAATAATTCACCTTTTTTTTTTTTTTTTTTTTGTTCAGCATTCATCCGCCTGTATAGATATTGTTGGATTTGTTGAACTATCATTATGTCATGCAAACTGCTCAATTTATTTTGTGGCTACTAGCTCACCAGTCTCTTTCCATTTTCCCATCGAGAGACAAACATAAAAATTCAGTAAAAGCATTTTCAGGCGGCAGTTGTTTTGCTATGAAGGGAATCAAAGATGACATGGACAATTTTGCTTCCTCTCTTAGATATTTAGTTAGTGGCCTAATGATATTGATAGATTAACTTGATAAAATCACTCTTTCTACTTTGAACAGTACAAAAAATATCATCATTTCATTTTAATTTTTATGCCAAATTGTCATTGATTACGCAAAGTTGAATCGAGTGAGCTGTGGCGGGATGTCCCAAAAGTTGAATTTGTCGTGTCAACTTGACTAATTAATCAAGTTGACAGGGTGGGAATTCAACTTAAGTTGTTACATTTTATTAATTTATTTGGTTTTCTTGTGATTGCAGGGTGGGAATTCAACTCCCTACTGTAGAAGTTAGGTTCGAGCATTTGACGGTGGAAGCCGATTGCTATATCGGCAATAGAGCTCTACCGACGCTTCCGAACGCTGCCCGGAACATTGCAGAATCGGCTCTGGGTTTGCTTGGGATCAGATTGGCTAAGAGGACAAAACTCACAATCCTCAAAGATGCTTCTGGGATCGTTAAACCATCAAGGTTAATACACATATAGAAGTTAGCTAGTAATTAATTTAGTGTGTGTTTTAGCTCTAGGTGCCTTGAGTCCTGAGATTTTACCAGTCCATTCCCCTTCCCCTCTGTGTTATCATTAAAAAACTTAATTAAAGAAAAATAAAAAATAAAAAAACCGGAAAAGCATTTGTTTGGAAGCAACTTCATTGAAGACAACCATATACTAACTCTGAATTATTGAAAGTAAAGGGTGGAGGTGCATGATAGGTACCTCTAGTTTGGGCATTTATATTCTCAACTGACCAATTCCTTTCATCACTCAAAAAGGGTTTGGCCCATGTAGATCCCACTTGAATAGGAGTTACAAAACACCGTGAAAGGGGCCACCTGTTACTACATCTACAGAATGTTTTCACCGGTTTCACCAACCTAATGCACGCGTTTTCTCCCTTTTTTTTTTTCTTTAGGTTAAAAGTAAAAGAAACTTAATTTTTTTATTATAAATTATTATTATTATTATTATTACTCTCTTAATTACAAATTTTTACGTACCCAAATAAAATTTACTAATTTTCCATTGATACATCCATGGATGAATGAAACCCATAAAAAATAGCTGGAATGTTCAGCATTTTCCTTATCAATTACTCATTTTGATGTAACTTCAATTATTTTTTTTCACACAGGATGGCTCTTTTGTTAGGCCCACCATCTTCAGGCAAGACAACCCTGTTGCTGGCATTGGCCGGAAAGTTGGACCCAAGCCTAAAGGTTAAGAATCAATCTCAATAATTCCATGAACTTGATTAACTAAAATATTCGCATAATAATAATAATAATAATACTAACAATAATAATTTGCACGGAACAGGTTAAAGGAGGAATTACCTACAATGGGCACAGGCTTGATGAATTTGTGCCACAAAAGACGTCAGCATACATCAGTCAAAATGATGTCCATATTGGAGAAATGACTGTGAAGGAAACTCTAGATTTCTCAGCAAGGTGCCAAGGGGTTGGCTCTCGATATGGTAATTTAATCAAAACTAATCCAAATTATATAACTTTTATATATATTCATTTATAATTATAATTAAATTTAAAATTATTATAATGTTGTATTATAGAACTCCTAGCCGAGCTTGCAAGAAGGGAGAAGGATGCTGGAATATTCCCAGAGCCAGAAGTTGATCTCTTCATGAAGGTAAATCAATGCAACAGCAAATATTTATATTGGGTTTTTTTTTTTTTTTTTTTTTTTTGGTTCAATTAAATTTATTTTGTTTACTTTTGCTTTCCAGGCAACCGCAGTGGAAGGAGTTGAGAGCAGTCTCATTACAGATTACACTCTGAGGGTAAGTTGGAGACTTCACATGGCAATACACTAATTCAATATGCTGTTGCATGTTTTCCAAATTAAAATTAATTTATTCATGTGGATGGTGACCAAGAAACCATGCCCACGTTAGGTTTTGACAAAAGCACCACCAATCCCCTATGTTATGTCCACCACTCCCCACACCTTGACCTACCCCTGCAGTCCAACTATAATATTGGTGGATAAAAGGGGCCTTTCCCAATTTGTCTCTCACACTTTGACTGTGAGCAACCTTTTATAAAAGGACACCCCTCAAAGAGTATTTCACACTTCCAGAGACAGCTCTAGTCACCAACCCTTGTGCTAATTTGACTAAATTACCCCTAACATGAAAATTAATTTCCTATTTGTGTTTCAATGGAACAGCTATTAGGACTTGATATATGCCAAGACACCATTGTTGGAGATGAGATGCAGCGAGGGATATCGGGCGGACAGAAAAAACGAGTGACGACAGGTTAATTCAAAATTTTTCTTTTTTCGCTGCTTTATGTTAGTTAATAATTAGTGTCATACCCTCACACCATATAATTTTTAAAAAATTTTACATAAATTTAAAGGCATATATGATCAAAGAACGTACGTATATACTCTTGTGTTAGATCTAATTTTTCAATTAGTAATTTGATTTCACTAAGTCAAGGACTCATAGAGGTAGGGGCACAGTGGTCACATATATAACGAGTAAGTAAGGCATACATGTTGAGCCACAATCTTTGATTTTTTTTTTAAAAAATTAGACCAAGGTAGTGTGATCAAATGAATCCGCCGCTGGTAAATGCATTTGTTGACCAAATCGTAAAGCTAGCTGGACCTCCACCTAACCCGGCCTCATCTAGTCACGAAAAATGGGAATGATTCTTTCAGAAAAAAGGAGCACTCTTGTTTTACCCAAAAATAATGGAGCACTGTCGTCTTATTATATGGCCCACCATGGCAAGTGTCCTGACAAATATTAAGCTTTTGAATAGTAGAAAATAAATTATAAATTTAATTTAGAATTCTTCCTAAGATAAACTCTTAGGAATAATCGTTGACAGATGTCTTAAGATAAAATTATTCCTATTAAAAATATAAAATTATTAGAGAAATAAAATTGATTTTAAAATCAAAGAATGTACCACGTGGTTGCCTTGGACATTATAACTTCCTAAAATTTATAAATTTATAAATTCTTTATTTTATTATTTATTTTTTACTGTTCAAAAGCATAATATTTTTTATTAAATATTTTATCGCATGCATTTGCGGGTCTTACCCTAGTTTTATATAAGATTGAAGATGCAGATGTATCATCTTTAATGAGAGTGATTCAAAAAATGGAGTCATTACTGTAGTTGATGTTATAACCTTAATTTTTAGAAATTCTTGAGATTGAAAACTTATGAACTGTTCGTGCTGAATACTCCAATGAGAAACCAAGGTTTTGCCAATTTGAACCAAACCCAATTGAGGTCCACTTCACATGATAAGCTTGACAAATGGGCAATGAAAAGTGGGAATTAATTGGCATATAGAATAATACTTGGTTCTAACTATGCTTTGATGAACAACAGGAGAGATGATCGTCGGGCCAACGAAAGCACTATTCATGGATGAAATATCGACGGGTCTAGACAGCTCCACCACATTTCAAATAGTGAAGTGCTTGCAGCAGATCGCCCACCTTACGGATGCCACCATCTTGATGTCCCTCCTCCAACCGGCCCCTGAGACGTTCGATCTCTTCGATGATATCGTCTTTCTATCGGAAGGCCAGATCGTCTATCAGGGCCCACGGGATCACATCCTCGAGTTCTTTGAGAGATGTGGGTTCCGCTGCCCCGAGAGAAAGGGAACCGCTGATTTTCTACAAGAGGTAAGAAAAAAAAAAACATGATAGGACCATCTTAATATGGTAGCTTGCGCCATTCCTTGTCAAGAACCAATGCAAAAATGTAATGGGCCTGACAAGGAGCCCAATTTGGTTTAATGGGCCTGGGCCAAGCAGCCCAAGCAGGGCAATAAAGTCCAGTCAATTGATAAATTCATGCCATAACTCTTTGTGATTTGTTACAGGTTACCTCAAAGAAAGACCAAGAGCAGTACTGGGCAGACAGAAGCACACCTTACCGATACATATCAGTCACCGAATTCGCAAGCCGGTTCAAGCGCTTCCATGTGGGGCAGCAGCTCCAGAACGAGCTCTCGGTCCCTTACGACAAGAGCCAGAGCCACAAAGCGGCTCTTGTTTTCACAAAATACTCTGTCCCGAAAATGGAACTCTTCAAGGCCTGCTTCAGTAAGGAATGGCTATTGATCAAGAGAAATTCTTTCGTTTATGTTTTTAAGACAGTTCAAATCATCATCGTGGCGATTATTGCATCAACCGTGTTCTTGAAGAGCGAAATGAACACTAGGAATGAAGAAGACGGGGCCCTCTATATCGGTGCACTTTTGTTTGCCATGCTAATCAACATGTTCAATGGTTTTGCTGAGCTCTCACTCACTATCAAGAGACTTCCTGTATTTTACAAGCAAAGAGATCTTCTTTTCCACCCAGCTTGGTCTTTCACTGTCCCAACTTTTCTGCTTGGGATCCCACTATCTATTTTGGAGTCCATCGTTTGGATGATCATGACATATTACACCATTGGATTTGCACCCGAAGCCAGCAGGTAACCTTCATTATGCCAAAACATTTAGGGCCTATTTGGTCATGTTTTCATAAATTATTTTTCTTTTCTCAGGGTGACAGAATCAATTAAAAACAACATGCTTTCAAATTTTCTTATTGTTTTCTAAAAAATTGTTTTTACATGTTGGTTTATGAGAATATGGCTAGGCAGGCGCTATCATTTCCATTTTTCATATGAAGTGAAGTTAAGCAAGAGTCGTAAGAAGAATAATCTCTGTCCATCTTGTTTATACAAAACCCAGAGAGCCTAAATGGGCCTAATAATGGGGAGATTAACAGTTCGGCTTATACATAGACTCTGCCAAGTTAATTGCTGGGCACTTTGTGCAGTCGAAAAAATGTGGACCAAATTACATTGTTTTGCTTCCCCATTTGCAGGTTTTTCAAGCAACTACTGGTGGTATTTTTGGTCCAACAAATGGCTGGTGGGCTCTTTAGGGTCATTGCTGGAGTTTGTAGGAGTATGATCATCGCCAACACTGGTGGAGCTCTCACTCTCCTCCTTGTGTTTCTGCTTGGAGGTTTTATCCTTCCTAAAGGTTGGTAGCCCGCAATCTAATTGCAAAGCCCCTGATCATATACAAGACATCTATCATTATTGTCTGCAAATTTTTTTTTCGTTTGTCTTTTTTATTCTCATAAAAGAGCTAATTCACCAGCGTAATTACTTCATTAACAAATTTTGCTTTGTCTTTAACAGGCCAAATTCCAAAGTGGTGGAAGTGGGGTTATTGGATTTCGCCTATGACGTACAGTTTCAATGCCCTTGCTGTAAATGAGATGTTTGCTCCAAGGTGGATGAACAAAAATGTATGTTGTTTCATTCTCTAAATACAATGTTGAGTATATTAAACCATCAGATCAAAAAGAGTGAAAAAAAAAAATTTTTTGAGGCATGTTTCATACAAGAAAGAAAATTGCTGAGAAGTATTCAATTGCATTACAGGCTACAGACCAAGTTACTAGATTGGGAGTGGAAGTGCTACAGACCTTTGATGTCTTCCCTGATAGAAACTGGTTTTGGATTGGCACATCAGCTCTTTTGGGGTTTGCGGTTCTCTTCAATGTCCTCTTCACCCTAGCACTCATGTACCTTAGTCGTAAGTGTTTATATTCTGTTCGATGTGGAATGTGGGTTCCTACTTTCATTCTCTTTATCCAAACAATTGTAATGGTATTCTTTTTTTTTCATTCGACATAATAGCTCCTGGAAAGCCACAAGCAATTATGTCTGAAGAAGCAGCAAGTGAGATGGAAGCCAACCAAGAAGAAACAAAGGAACAACCTAGACTCAGAACATACAAGTCGAAAAAAGATTCACTCCCTCGATCCTTATCATCTGCTGATGGAAATAATACAAGTATGACATTGTAACAATATGGCTGATTTCAATCTTGTCTATAGTGAGTGATGAATATAACAATGTTGGGGTTCCTTACATGGATTTGAAATTTTTTAGGGGAAATGGCAATTCAGAGAATGAGCAGTCGATCCAATGCCAATGGACTGAGTAGAAATTCTGATGCAGCTATTGACTCTGCAAATGGGGTTGCTCCCAAGAGAGGAATGGTTCTTCCATTCACTCCACTTGCTATGTCCTTTGACAGTGTGAATTACTATGTGGATATGCCCCCAGTAAGCATTCATTTTCCCAATTATTTTCTCAAGTAATAGAGACTAACTAAACTACCTGAGTAACTGACTCCCTTGATTGTAACAGGAAATGAAAGAACAAGGAGTGACAGACGATAGACTCCAATTACTTCGGGAAGTAACAGGTGCATTTAGGCCTGGAGTCTTGACTGCACTAATGGGAGTCAGTGGAGCTGGAAAGACAACGTTGATGGATGTTTTAGCAGGAAGAAAAACAGGAGGTTATGTGGAGGGAGATATTAAAATATCTGGATTCCCCAAGAAACAAGAAACCTTCGCGAGAATTTCTGGATACTGTGAACAAAATGATATTCACTCTCCTCAAGTCACTATTCGAGAATCGTTGATTTACTCAGCTTTCCTTCGGCTTCCTAAGGAAGTCAGAAAAGAGGAAAAGATGGTAGGAAGTTATATTTCTCTTGTAATATGTAACATTTTTAAAGTAATTATAAGGTAGAAGTTTTGAATACTAATACGCTCTTCTACTTTCTTTGGTTTTCTTTACAGATTTTTGTGGATGAAGTGATGGAACTGGTGGAGCTTGACAGTCTCAAGGATGCTATAGTGGGCCTTCCAGGAATTACGGGCTTGTCAACAGAACAGAGAAAGAGATTGACAATCGCAGTGGAGCTTGTTGCTAATCCCTCAATCATTTTCATGGATGAGCCCACTTCCGGTCTGGATGCAAGGGCGGCAGCCATTGTCATGAGAACTGTAAGAAACACAGTGGATACTGGAAGAACTGTTGTCTGCACAATTCATCAGCCTAGCATTGATATCTTTGAAGCATTTGACGAGGTAATACATACACATAACCCTCTCCCTCTCTCTCTGCTTTCTCTCTCTCTCTTGCTCTCTCTCTCAATTAATTAATAAGATATTGTATACCAGTTGCTATTGATGAAGAGGGGAGGGCAAGTGATCTACTCAGGACCGCTAGGTCAGCATTCCCACAAGATCATTGAGTATTTTGAGGTATTTCATTTGTCCTGAAGTTTATTGTTTTGTTCCGTTAATATCTAAAAGAAGAAGATACATTGTATAAATCTACCCCTACTCAATTATTATTGCAGGCTGTTCCTGGAATCCCAAAAATTAAAGAAAAATACAATCCAGCAACATGGATGCTGGAAGTGAGCTCAATTGCAGCTGAAGTCCGGCTTGGAATGGATTTTGCGCAACACTATAAATCATCATCTCTGCATCAGTAAGTCAAAATATAAGCTATACCAATACTAAATACTTATGCGGTACTAAAATTGGTATGTGTTTTGAACTAACACGTGCATCTCTATGACAGACGAAACAAGGCTTTAGTTAAGGAATTGAGCACACCCCCACCTGGAGCAAAAGACCTCTATTTTTCTACCCAGTATTCTCAGTCCACATTTGGGCAATTCAAATCGTGCCTATGGAAGCAGTGGTGGACTTATTGGAGAAGTCCCGACTATAACCTCGTTAGATTTTTCTTTACCTTGGCTTCTGCCCTCTTGGTTGGGACTATCTTTTGGAAGGTTGGCACTAAAAGGTCTGTATTCATTTCCTACTTCAGAAAGTTCAAATTATCATCTTGATTCTATCCGCAATGTTACTCAAAAGTTTTTTTAACATATGTTCTGAGTTTTATTTTCTATTGTTCAGGGAGAGCTCAGGTGATTTGAGCACAATCATTGGGGCCATGTACGCTGCCGTTTTGTTTGTTGGAATTAATAACTGCTCAACAGTTCAACCAATAGTAGCCATTGAAAGAACAGTGTTTTATCGAGAAAGAGCTGCTGGCATGTACTCTGCTTTACCTTATGCTATTGCACAGGTGAGGGAAAAGGGAATATATATATAAGTAATTTGAAATATGTATCCTTATAAGTAATACAGCAGAGCTGGAATACATGAACGCTTAAGATATCGTTTAATCTTTGTTGCTCTCGAAAGTTCCATCCCATCATTGTGTTGAAGAGAACCCACTCCTTCAACATGAGTCTTATCATGCATTAAAATAAAAGGTCCAAAAGGGTTTTACTATATAAGGTGGATCACTATAAGCTTGACTGCTTGAGTGTTGTATATAACAGCATTGGCTTTGGACCTCTGAGTTCAATCCTGTTTCTCAATTAGGAGTACAAAAACATTTTTCCATCGTAAACAGAATAACTCGAAATGGGTGTTAATTTATTGGTACTATATATATTCAATATTTTTGTGACCTTTTAGTTGGCAAAATCCACGTACATACATATATTGGTACAGTTCCATTCAATCCAATTGATGTAATTTTGGTCTATGACATGCAGGTGTTCGTTGAAATACCATTTGTGCTTGTTCAAACCACGTATTATACACTCATAGTGTATGCCATGGTGAGCTTTCAATGGACAGTAGTAAAGTTCTTCTGGTTCTTCTTCATTTCCTTCTTCTCCTTTCTCTACTTCACGTACTACGGGATGATGACTGTTTCAATAACACCAAACCACCAAGTAGCAGCTATCTTTGCGGCAGCATTCTATGCACTCTTCAATCTTTTCTCCGGCTTCTTCATTCCTAGACCGGTAATTTCTTGTTTCCTCAAAGTTTCTCGTTTTTTTTTTTTTTTTTTTCCTGAAAATCAAAAGACAACTAAACCCTGCATGCTAACAGAAAGTTCATTATTGTCTAAATTTCAGAAAATTCCCAAGTGGTGGGTCTGGTATTATTGGATTTGCCCAGTGGCATGGACAGTTTATGGATTGATTGTTTCACAATATGGCGACTTGGAGAACACTATTACAGTACCTGGAGTTATGGATGACCCACCTATTAAACAATACATACAAGACCATTTCGGGTACGACCCAAATTTCATGGGACCGGTTGCTGCTGTTTTGGTTGGTTTCGCAGCCTTCTTTGCATTCATATTCGCCTACTGCATTAAGACACTGAACTTCCAGACGAGGTAGATCGAAGAGATCTATGGAGGAGGTGCTTCTTTTAGTCAAAGTGACTCGTAAATATTTATTTTAAGCCATCAGAGATTTAAAAAATGGCGTCGAATGTATATTATTTGGGTTGTCATTAAGGGTTTCTATACTTTGTTTAGGATTTTAAAAAATGCAGATACATAGCACCAAGTAGATATATGATGACTAGGATTTTAGTTAAAAAAATTTGGGGGTGGTATTTGTAAATGGAAAGGCTCTTTGGACCTTACTGTTATGAAGGAAGAAATTACTTTCTCTGTGAAGCAACAACCACCACCATTTATTCTAGCCAATTTATGTAGCAACATTTTCCATCTAAATTCAAAATATTTATGTCTATTCTTTGATTTCTTTATTTTTCTTTTGTCCCCGGTGTGAGCATCACGTCCTAAACCACGCGGCTTAAGAGTACGCTAACTAACCAACGAGGGATAGCATGGAGAGGAGTCGCCACCTAATCTAACTTTGTGGATTATATGACCCCTAATGGGGTCTAACTCGTCATAACCAAAGAGTATCTCAGTTCAGCTAGAGTTAGTGTACATCGTTAGGAAGGTGTTAGGCACCTAACAATGCCTGATCGAATCGGCTCTCACACATAATTATTGGCTTTAATTAATTAGACATTTAATTAATTCAACCCTAAACATGCCAATGCGCAACAATCAATTATGATACCATGCAATGAGATAATAAAGCACAAGGAAACAAATAAATAAAGGAGCAAGTAAAAATGAATAAACTAAACCTAGAAGAAACAATCAAACAATGAATTAACCTAAACAAGGAAATAAGAATAAAATGGGAACACACAAAAAAGAGATTGAAACAAATAAAAAAGAATAAACTAAATCTAGAAACAATCAAACAAGGAATGAACTTCAATAAGGAAATAAGAATAAAAAGGGAACACACAAAGAAAGAAATTAGAAAAAGAAAAAAAAAACTAAACTAGGAAATAAACAAATATGGCATAAAATATAGATAATACTAAAAGAAAGATATCTGCCATTTCGCTAGTTAACTATTCATCTAAACCTGAAGCAAGGCTCCCATTTCAGTTCATGATCAGAAAGAAGGTACCGCCCTTTTGGGAAATGAAAGTCACTAGCTAGTTGAACAAGACTCGGAGTGTGTTTGGTTTGCGGAATTGGAATGTGAGTTCTAGGAATGAGGCATTTCTTGGGAATAAAAATGGGAATGTTATGAATATTACCCATCCCCACTGTTTGGTTAGTTGGGAATGGGTAGTAGGAATCCTTTGAACATTCCCGATTCCTATGTTTGGTTGAGTCAGGAACATGATTCCTATTAGGATGAGATTCCTACAATTCCCTTTGTCATTAAAAGGGAAGATGGTGTTTTCAAAAGTAGATCTTCATCGATCTACTTCACAGAACGCTGATCTTAGAGAGGGGATAGAAAGAGAAAATGCAAGATTTCTAGGATTTGAGTCGATTTGGGGAGAAGAGGTATTGGTTTGGGTGGTTTAGAGAGGGTGAGAGAATGTTTAAAAAGAAAATGAATCAATGTAGGAAAGAAATAAAAAACACTAGTTCACATGTTATAGTCGACTATAATGATGATATAGTCGACCATAACAGACAAAAGCTAAGTTTTGATGTTAAGCCCTGTTATAGTCGACTATATCATCTTGTAGTAGACTATAACACCAAAAATTCATAAAAAAAGATGAAATGGTGGCTGGGTTTGGAACTCTACCCCTGTTTTGATGCTAAAATACATTGTTGATGTCTAATCTCCAAATCCCAAATCCACCCTATAGAGCAATATTCATGGAGCATAAACAAATCTCAATCTCCAACAAGGTCTAAGCACAAATACGATCCGACCCTAGGGAAATTTTTTGAAGAAGGCTTTGATGGCTTCGATTATGAAGGATCGTTGTAACTAAGGGTTTGATTAGCACAGGGTTCTAATCATTAGAGGGCTTTATCTAACAAAGAGTAGAGCTTCGATTTATGGTAGAACAAATCTCAAATCCACAACCATCGCCATCGGCCACTGCTTATACCCACAAGCACCGCCAATACCCACTGTCAGAACCACTCGCTCATTATTGTTGACCACTGCAATACCCACAACGTCGTTGGAGTTCCTGTCACCAGCGATCAAGTTCACGTCGTTGGGCTTCTCTGCTACCATTGTGTGTGAGAAGAGCAAGGCAAGTTTGCTGTCTTTTTTGCTATGGATCGTGTTTAGGGATGGAGAAAGGGATATGAGTGGAATTAGGATTTGTTGTTCCTCAAACATAAGGGCACATTTGGCAATATTTTTTTACTTAATCTCATTCTCGGGCATCACAATTGTAAACCTACCCCCACCTTGGTTTTCAAATGCCCAAACTTAGTGGGAATATCAGGGTAGCGGGAATATGGCATTCCCGGGTAAGTGTGCGTACCAAATACTAGAAAGGGGAATCAAACCCCTTTCTTGAGCATCAAACCCCCCAACTAAATGCACCCTCAAGGGTCGAACTCAATTTCTCTTTTGTTTAAGTAGAGGGTAAGAGACTATTTCACCAATCAAAGAAAACGACACTTTCGTGCAACATATTATGGTCTCAACACCGATTTCAAAGTCTTGTCTTATCTTAATCTTACTGTTTCCTAACTGCTACACAAAGAAGATAGAGTTGCGAAAAAGAAGTGAAGATGAAGTGAATCAAACAAAGTCAGTAGCGGACGAAAGAAAGGAATAGATCTAAGTGGGATTGCTGTCTGAGCATCTCCTCACCTTCGATTGATAGAATAGAGGACTAGTATGAATAGAAAGATAGGTGGGATATAGCTAAACCAGCACGCACGATTAGAATTGAATGAGCTTCTTCTCCTAAGCCAAGTTGAAAAAGCAAGTCTTACTTAAACATCCATAGTGCCTACGCATTCCATAAGCATTTTACACATATCACATAAATAAAATTAAATAAAAATTGTCTGCCTTACTATCAAGATGCGTACACACTATGGACTAATGCATACGCATGAGTGTGCACATCTTATGTCAGAATCTCAATAACAAAATAATATCAATCGTAAACCTAATTTAACATGCATAAAATTGATACTAAAAAAAAAAAATCAATTAATTCTATCATGCATAACAAGCTTTAATCAAAAGATATAAAATTTAAATAGACACAAAAAGAGTTTATTTATGTTGACCATAAAGTAAACGAAACTTTATAACTCAGCGCGCCCCTTAGGTTTGTTGATTGAATCAGATCAATATGAATAATCCTCTTTGGAAAAGTATATTCATAACCAAGAGATTAAGATCTTCCAAGCTTTAAAGAGCAAAAGAGAAAGAATAAAAAAAAATTGAAGAAAAGAAGAGGGATTTTTGTCACTTTACAGTAGTAGAAACTTTCATCGCATCTTCTAAAGTTAAAGCATTAAAATTAGGAACACTTTGTGAAATCCAAAGTTGTTTAACTTCGAAATAGATTACCAAAAAGACCAATTTCATTAAATTCTGAGTTCAGATGAAAACGTTATGATTTTTATATGAAAACTTGTTGTAGGAATTTTAAAACAGTTTTTGGACGAATTTCTCTTAATTTCTCCCTTCTTTCCCTTCTTCTTCAATGCATTAAAAGAGTATTTATATAGGAAAATTAGGGTTTTACCTTTCCTTTTTAGACTAGGTTTACTTGAAGAATAATTAAAAGATATTTCCAATAATTAGAAAAGTCTTCTAATCTAAATAGGAAAGATAAATTAACTTTTCTAATAAGTAGAAGAGTGGCCGCTAATGCACGTGCATACATGCATGTATTACATGTGAGTACACACACCTATCACATACATACACATGCAAATGGCACGAGAAAAATAATTAATTTAATAAAATAATTTTCCTTCATTTCTAACCTAAAATCTATTATGTGATTCAACTAATCATTTAAGAATAATTCATAACAGTAGTCTTAAGAACTCATCAACGGGGCCAGGGACTTAAGATGTCGAGTGGGACAAAATTGGGTGTCTACACCTAGGAGGGGGTTTAGTTGGTTGGTTCTATGTGAGTGCACCAATTTTCACAATGCGCTCGCTTTTACCTGTATTTTACCTGGTTTTGCTTCTGATGGTGGTGCTAACCCTAAAGGATTAGCATATGAATAAGAGTCGTGACCTAGAAGGGTCTAGGACCAATTTTGTAGACTAGAGAAAGGTTCAGAGCTAAGGTACATATTGGGAAGGTGTTAGGCACCCAACAATGCCTAGTAATAAATCAGCCCTCATTTTGTATTCATTGACTATATTTAGTATTTTAATTCAATATGGATCACCCATATATCATGCAATAATTAAAACACACACAAATGACATATTAATCAAATAAATCATAAATATAATTTATACAATTCTACTATCAAATATAAATTCATACCTCTTGCAAATGAAATTGGTTGGTAGTTTAAACCGTCTCTCAGGTCCACTGTCAATCTGGCAAGCGTCCCTTTCATTGAGCCAAGTAAGCTATTTTCCCTTCCTCACAAGTCATCTCTCTTTTATTTTCTCTTAATGCAACTTCTCTCTTTTTTAGTATTTTCCTAATAAGAACTCTCCTCCCCAAGTCCCTCTTTCTCTCTATTTTCTCTCACAATCTCGGCATTCCCTCTTGAGCCTCTAATTTTTTGGTGTCCTTGAACTCTCCTAAGCTCTTGCTATTTATAAGGAAGAATCAAAGTGCAAGCCTATTCACTTACCTAATTTCCCCCACCATTCCCCACTTCTTTTATTTTTTCCATCCTACGCATGTCCTATTTACCTAATTTTCCCACGATTCCTCACTTCTATCCTTTCTTGGAGTGGGTTTCTCACTTAAAAAGAAAAGAAGTTGTTGAAACAGTGAAGTTACCAGTCAATCTGACATAAGTTGACAGTTAGAAGAAGTGAACTTGACAGTCATTTTAAAAGCAAAACAGCATCAGATTTTTATCACTTAAGATAAATGGTGGATGAATCACTTGTGATAAATGGTAGGATACACCACTTGGTAATGATGGATGAATCACTTGAGATAAATGATGAATAAACTACTTGGTAAATGGTGGATGAATCACTTGAGATAAATGGATAGATACACCACTTGGTAAATGGGAGATGAATTCATCACCACTTCAAATGTTAGGTAAATGTGAGCCTATATAAAGAAGGCTTTGGTTGGAGATAATGAATACAATTGAGAAGGAATGAGTTGAAATGAATGAAAGATGAATGAGAATGGTGAGAAGTATGAGAAAGGTGCATGGGGAGGACTCTACCCAATTGGTCTTATATAAATATACACACACATATATATGCACCTAACCCAACTACTTGCTTTACTCGCAGAAAAGAGACTCAGGTTGACAATAAACATTACGGACCTCATCATCAGGAACTCACCATCAAATACAAGGACAAAATGGGGTGTCTACATTCTGATATCACATGCATTATAACAATATTCTAAGATAAGAGTCTGAGACTTGAAGAGTTATAAAAATCTAGAGGTTCTTTATTGATTCAAGCATGTGTACATATGGAATAAGGGATTGAGGCAGGAGGAAAAATTGAAGATATTTTTTTCCTTTCTCATCATTAGAAAAATAAAATCAACATTAATGCAAATTGAATCAACATTTAATCCAAAAATCAATCTCATTTAGGTACTTGTACCCTTCAACTAATGAGAAAATGGGTCAAATTCTACACAAACAAATGTATAGGACTTGAGGAATGATGGAAATGAATAAAAAGGAAAGATTTTAAGATCGAAGTAACTAAATTCAAGAAGGAAACTAAATTCTCCTATAATAAAAAGAAAAAAAAAACATTCAAAATGATCCTTTTCATTGGTTTTGATTTTTAAATAACTCATCCAACAACAGTAAATAACTCAACACGGTACAGAGTTCACCAAATCCAAACTCGAGTACTGACACTTTACCGATCACCTTAATGGCATTTTTTAGATTCTATGCACATAATTAACTTGAAGATAAATATCCAAAATATCCCTTATAAAAATAATTATATCCAAAGACCCCATAAAATAATTTTCTTATCGAAAAAAATCCAAGTAGGGTAAAACTATATCGAAAAAACCCAAGAACTTAACTTCCATCCAACTTCATTTGAGTGATGAATTTTCTTGACTAAAATACCATTGTTACATTTTTTATATTAAAATATAAAAATAATTATTCAAAATTTGTATTACTAGTCTTGGTTATCTATTAAATGGATTATTTGTCATTTATCACCAAAAAAGGAAAAAAAAAGACAAAAAAAGAAGAAGGAATAAACAAACAATTGTAAAAAGGGTATGTTTCACACCCCATTTTTGTCACCTTAGTTAGGGTTTATCATTTTATGTAGGTTTTTGTTTCATTTTCGAGGTTAGTCTTTTGCATTGAGTTTTTAAGGTTATAAGGATGATATGTGTGAATTTTGGTTTAATTTGAAGTTGATCTCAAGGGTTAATAAGAGATTTTGCGACTTGAAGGGCATTATTGTCTTTTAAGCCATATCTTTTTTGTTTGACCTTGAAATGATCTCCAAGTTAGTCAATTGGAGTTCATATTAGTATATAAGAAGTGTTTATAAGGTTCAATTTGATGAATTGATAGCTAAGAATTAATTTGCCTCATAGTGGTTCAATTTGGCTAAAAGACCCTCTCTTAGTTGGCTCAAATCGACTCATGATTTTCACTCAATTTTTCCTCATTTGATTTTAATTAGTCTTAATTTCATTCGTAAAGTTGTTTTAAAATGTTGAATTTTGAATTGGAAAGCATTTGGTACAACCATGTGTGCATACTTAAGCTTTGCAATGGTGGTACATAGCAGTTAGCCTCCTTTGTAAAACCTAACCATGCATCCATGGTTAAGGATTTTCATCCTAAAATGTTTAAAAATGTATTTCTTTTCAAAATACGGACGTTTTGGCTTTTGTTTCGTCAAAATCGGACTTCGTTTGACCCATAAAACACTTTTGGAAGTCGAAAGAGAGTAGAATAGGCAAGTGCTAACAAAGCCCTCGGGTAACTACCTAGGGCTGGGCGGCTAGCTGCCTGAGCCTAGACGGCTAGCTGCCCAGCCTTAGGTAGTCACACGAGGAGCTCCATCATTTTTTAGGGTTTTGTGATTCCCTTCTTATTTTGATGTATTTTTTCGCCTCCACAAGTCTTTCCTTCTTATTTTATGGTATATTTAAGTGAATTGAGCCCTAAGAGAGTTTCTAATAACCCTTGGATCATTATTTAGGGTTTTAATCTTGGCCATTGATTTATGAGAACTGATTCCTATAAATACCTAGCTATGTTCAGCCCTAAGAGAGAGTACTTATGCATTAGAAACCTAAACCCTAAGAGCTAGAGAGAGATTGAGAGAGTTTTCTGATAAAGAGAATTGTGTGTGTAAGAGAGAAGGATAAAAAGGAGTTCTCTAACCCTAGCAAGGGAGGATAAGGAGACATCTTCAAGGTTCTACAAGAGGTAAAGCATCTAACCCTAAAAAAATTGGAAATTAAGGTTTCTCTTTCTTAAGTAAGCTTTATTGCATGCTTTTGCTGTAAATATTGTCATGAGTTAATGTTTTTGTTAGTTAATATATATGATATTATGATATTCATGATATTTGGAGCATGTTTTAGGATTGGTTCATGGGTTATTATGCATAGTTGTGAGATTAGGGTTTCCATTATCCTTATTTCATGTAAGTTTCATATAGCATGTTTAGCATAGCCTTTTGAGTTGTTACTCATTATGGTTGTTCTATATATGTTATATGTAATTGAATCATACTAGGTTTGTATTCATGTAGTGGATTTTCTAAGGTTTTTGGAGACATTATCATTTTCTAAGGATGATTATCCTTTTTAGAGAGTAGGATTTTGCATGAGGGTATTCGGGAGTGTGTTTAAGCATGTGATCACTTCTAATATATTCTAAAGTACTATTTTGCGTAGGATATATTGATAGAAGCTTCATATGGAGTGGTTTCTATGAAAAATGTTTTAGGATAATTTTGCTTAAGAAAGCTCGCCGAAAGAAGGCCTTTTTTTTTTTTTTTTTCATGTTTTACATAAAATATCATATTTTTGTCTTGAGTTTGCTTTGTCTTCATGTTTAATGATATTATTTGATATTCTCATGATTATTATAGGGTTTTTGCATAATTTTCATAGTTTTTATGCATGTAGACTAGGTCTTTGCATGTAGGATCCTATTAGGGTTTTGTTATTCTTTAATTTTTGTCTTTTGCATAATCATTAGGATAATTTTAGGTCTTAATATATTTTGTCCAGATTTAATTATTATCATTGTGATGATATTTTGAGCATATAAAAGGTTATCTTTGAGCATGATAATTGCCTTATTGAAAATGGTTTGGTTATTTTGGAAAAAATTGCAAATGGCAAGTAAGTTTAGCAGGTGCAAATCCTATAGAAAGTGGGTGAATGTTTTAGACAAGTTATTGTGAGTTTGGCAAGTAGCAATTATCCCATAGAAAGTGGTGTGATTATTTTTTACTATTGCAAATAGAAAGTTTGCAAACATGGTAATTGTCTTACGAAATTAGGGGTAATTATTTGACAGGTTGGCTATTGTGAATGGTAAGTGTGATGGGTATGGAAATACCTTTTTCTTTCCTTATTCTTTCTCTTCTCCCTCCTAGGGTTATTTCCTAATAGAGGGATATGGTAAAAGTTTCTATCTTTTATTGAAATACCATATTTCTAAAGATCTTTTTGAGAATCATTTATCTTTCAAAATTCCCTATATTTTATGGAATGAAACTTAGGATTTACCATAAGTCTTTATTAGGTTATAATCCTATTCTACAACGAACTTTGTAGACTTTGATCTTTGTACGTTCAATACAATGTACGTAGGCGCTCTTTGATGTTCAAGTCCGCCCTAGGATACTTTCCCATTTTTTCTATTTTCTCTTTTATTTGCTTATGTGGATGGATGAATGGATTATATGTATACTGTCTTGTGATAATAAATGTTGGTTTTTATGTGTGTGAGATTTTAATTTAACCCAATTAAATTAAAAGACCGATTAGGGCGATATGGGTGCCTATAGGCTTTGCCTATAACCTTTCTGTATCGTAACTTGGCCTCTAAATTCATAATCTTTGGTTTTTGAAAGACTTTTTGCTTTTCCATTTTTAAACATGGAGTCACTTGCTTTGGAAAATAAAACATTTTTAGCAGGTTTTCCTCTTTTCCTTAAAAAATGAGGTGGTGACTCATTTTGATTTCATGTGGGCCATTTTCTCGAGTTCACAGTATATCAGTCCAAAAAGCGGGTTCACAGTATGTCGGTCCAAAAAGTTTATAATTTAAATAGAGTTGGATGGAAGTTAGGGTGTTGGGCTTTTTGGATATACTATAACTTTATTTGGGTTTTTTAGATAGACAAATTACTTTATGAGGCTTTTGGATAAAATTCTTTTTTTGAGAGATATTTTAGATATTTACCCTATATTTTAAGTGGCATGTGAGATTTACATGAGCATAGCAGCGGAGCAGAAATACAGGACCTCACATAGAGGACATCATCACCGAAGAAAAGACTAAATTAGGCCTAAGATATTAATGACAATTCAATCGGTTACTATTGGTCCTAACAAATAGGGGATTTTTGGCCAAAGCCCCATAGTATAAGAGATTTTTTTTACAATAGAACCAAAAACAAATCTAGTTTATTCATAACTCCATTTACTACCAAACTGCCAAAAATGCCCCCAAACTAACGTTTTTACTAATTACTAAATCTGCCACTAACAAATCACACTCCCTAAATTTATGGGTTTCTGTTTCAAACAAAGGTAGTGTGAAACCCCAACAGCAAATTGATGGCAAGCAACCAAAACCCCCGATGGCAAACGAACATTGAAGCAAAAAAAAAAAAAAAAAAAACGATGGCCCAACAGCAAGCCAAAATCTCCAACCGCATATTTATCACCAGTTGGGAGTTCGCCGACAAAGACAACTGTAGCATTTTTTTCAAAAATTAGCCTCACTAAGCATTCATTGTCGTTGGCTAAGAAGTTGCAGAATTTGTATATAAAAATAGTAACAATTTACCATTTCGTGCTTTGATAAATTTAAATAGAAATAGTACGTAATAGTTTATTATTTCATGCTTTGAAAAAATTATATTGAAAATAGTCACAGTTTACTACTTTGCGTTTTGAAAAATTTATATAGAAAGTAGTAATAGTTTACTATTTTGTGTTTTGAAAAATTTAATTATATAGAAAGTAGTAACAGTTTACTATTTGTGCTTGAAAAATGTAAATATAAAATTGTAACAGATTACTATTTTGTGCCACAAAAAACACTCAATCAAAAGCTCCCAAAAATCACTATTTACATTAGGGTTGCTTTTACTAGATTTATCTTCAACCTCTCTACTTCAAAAACTCAGACCCATAACATGGCCAGACTTAGATCTAGAGTTGTATACAACTATAGGTCTGGAATTTGATGGTCCGTCGTCATTGTAGAAGAAACCCTCGCTAGTGGGCGTTGTTGGAGAAGATCATTTATGTTGGAGAAGAGTGGCCGTCGTCGTTGGAGAAGAAACCCCCACTAGTGCCGTTGTTAGAAAAAAAAATGTCTGCATTGGAGAAGAAACCTTTGCTACTGGCTGTCGTCGAAGAAGAATCGTAACAAGTTACCGTCGTCAAAGAAGAGTCATCGCAGGTGGGAGATGTTGCCAGTGCGAACCATGGAGGAGAAAGTTTGTGGAGCAATGATTGTTTGCGTTGGAGAAGATCCTTTGCTACCTGTTGTCGTCGAAGAAGATCTGTCGCCACTAGCTGTTGTTAGAGATGAGCCATCGATGGAAGGAGATTTTGCCGGTGGATCCCTAGGTGAGAAGGAGAGAAGAGTTTGTGGAACGGTGTGAGAAGAACTTCCACCATAAATTAAGGGAGGCTAATGTTGGAAATTAAAAATTAAAAATAAAAAGAAAAAAAAGAATGGAGTTATGGCTAAAGAAATAGTCAACGAATGGGCTTAAGAATTAAAAAATGTTTTGATCCGGTTATTTTTAAATAGAAACCCCTAATAGGGGTAATTACTAATATTCTCAAATACGAATGCAAGAAATAGCGAGGACGTGGCTCTGCTGTTCTGTTTTGAGTGCTGTTGCTCAATCAAACCATTCTGATTTTATATATATATATATATATATATTTTAAAAAATAAACAGATATACTCCCACCAATGTCACCCCTCAGCAGCCTCTCTATCTCTAGAAGCTACCACACAAGCACGCATTCATTCAAATCATATATAAATATCCCACAAACCTTCTCTTGGAAATGAACTCCAAAGCAGCTAGTTCTTTGGACATCATTCTTTTCCCTCTCTTTAAGAAATAGAGGGGACTTTTTCAAGAACTGCTGGAGAGTTGGTAAAACCAAGCGAGAAACATTGAATTTCAAAGCTCCAACAACTACCTCTCTCAATCTCCTCCTCCTCTCTCTCTCTCTCTCTCTCTCTATCAGAGAAAAAATTCAGCTTCATTAATTTCCATTCTGTTATATCCAAAGAAACCCAACTGAGTAAGTTGAAATCAACCCAACTGATTTCTTCCTCCCTCTGAGTTCTTTCAATGTTTTTCATTTGCTTTCTGTGTTAATATTGTTTCTAATGATGTGGGTCTGTTCTACAAATTCATTTTAATCAACCTCAGAAGAAGCAGGAGAAACTAAAAGATGGAAGGAATGGAGAAAGCGTGGAATTCGAGCAGGCGGGCAGGTAGGAACATGAGTAGGAACCTGAGTAGGAGCGCAAGCAGGACGAATTGGCACATGGAAGATGTGTTTGTGAGTTCTATGAGGTCGAGGAGGAGTAGTCGCCTGGACGAGGATGAAGAAGCTCTGAAATGGGCTGCCATAGAGAGGTTGCCGACCTATGATCGGTTAAGAACAAGTATCATGAAGTCTTTTCTAGACAATGAGAACCAAGTGAATAATAATATGGTGCACAAGGAAGTGGATGTGCGAAAGCTCGATACCAATGATCGCCAACAATTCATCGAACGGCTTTTCAAGGTCACGGAAGAAGATAATGAGAAGTTCTTGAGGAAGTTTAGAAATCGGGTCGATAAGTGAGTTCCATTCTTAATCTCTAATGGGTTCTTTTTGTTTTTGTTTTTTTCCTTATTGGGTTATTAATTTTTGTCATTCTTATGATACCAAAAAAAAAAACAACATGATACTCTGATAAGTATGCAGAATCATTTTTGTATTTTTATTTGCACCCAACTTGTCCAAGCTTTCAGCCACATCAGAGCGAAAAGAAAAAAACAAAAAAATATTCATAAGACGGTTGACTTCTCTAAATATTGTTTTCTTTTCTTTAGGCATTGGTGGCAACGCCGGCCAAATTAAAATGGACTATGCAACGAGATAATCGATAATAATTTATTTTTTATCCTTTTCTCCTTTTGTGTACGTTAGCATTCATCAGCGTGTATAGATATTGTTGGATTTGTTGAACAGTTCTTATGTCTTGCAAGTTGCTCAATGTTATTCTATGGCTACCACCTCATTAGTCTCTTTCAATTTTCTCATCGAAAGACAAACATAAAAATTCAAGGACAATATTGAGCTCCTCAAAGTGGAGGTGTAACACCTCTTCCTTCCTACTCATATTATTATGTTACGTGTCATAGTTAATTTTAAAAAATATAGATGTGGTTACGGAATATGTGAACACGTGAATACAAATATATAGACACCTATTCATATTTATTTGGACACATAAACATATATATATATATATATATATATATATATAGACACGTTGATGTATGTCTATGATAACATAACATAAGGATACATGTACATAATTAATTCTTATTTGTTTTGTTAGACATGTAGCATAATATGAATATTGAGAAGGAGGAGGAGCTGCTCCTCCACTATGAGGAGTCAAGTATTAACCAAAATTCAATAATAGCATTTTCAAGGTGGACAATACTTGGCTCCTTACAGTGAAGGAACAACTCCTTCTTCCTTCTACTCATATTATGTCACGTGTCATAGTTAATTTTAAAGAATATGGATACGTGGATACGCACACGTGGACCATGAATAAAAATATATGGACACATATTCATATTATTTGAACACATAAATATATATACATGGATATATGGACGGATGTCTATAATAACATAACATAGGGAAACATTTAAACAATCAATTCTCATTTGTTATATTGGGCATATGGCATAATATGAGTAGGAGGGAGGAAGAGTTGCTCCTCCACTATAAGGAGCAAAGTATTATCCTTTTCAGGTAGCAATTGTTTTGCTATGAGGGGAATAAAAAAGGACATGGCCAATTTTGTTTCCTCTCTTTTATAATTATACTTAGTGACCTAATTATATTTATAAATTAACTTGATTTAATCATAGTTCAACTTTAAACAGCACACAGTATCATCATATATTTCATTTTATTTTTTTATGCAAAATTGCCATTGATTACGCAAAGTTGAATTTGTCGTGTCAATTAATTAATCACATGATATATCAACTTACTCATAATTAAAACTATTTTGACTCGGTTGGATGTTTCTCGATCACATAAAGAATGAGTCAAGTGGACTCACCAACTCAGTAAATTAAGAATTAATATGTGTAGTTATACTTAAGTTATTAAATTTTTATTAATTTATTTGGTTTTCTTGTGATTGCAGGGTGGGAATTCAACTCCCTACTGTAGAAGTTAGGTTTGAGCATTTGACGGTGGAAGCCGATTGCTATATCGGCAATAGAGCTCTACCAACGCTTCCGAACACTGCCCGGAACATCGCGGAATCGGCTCTAGGTTTGCTTGGGATCAGATTGGCTAAGAGGACAAAACTCACAATCCTCAAAGATGCTTCTGGGATCGTTAAACCATCAAGGTTAATCCATATATAGAAGCTAGCTAGTAATTAATTTAGTGTGTGTTTTAGTTCTAGGTGCCTTGAGTCCTGAGATTTTACCAGTCTATTCCCCTTCCCCTCTGTATTATCTTTAGAAAACTTAATTAAAAACCAAAAAAAAAAAAAACGAAGAAGCATTTGTTTGGAAGCAACTTCATTGAAGATAACTTCCACTATACTAACTCTCAATTATTGAAAGTAAAGGGTGGAGGTGCATGATAGGTACTAGGCCTCGGCATCAGGCCGGGCTTGGGCATTTTTTTTCTCGGATTGGGCCGGGCTTTTTGAGCTTCTACTATTCATCGGGTTGGTCCGGGTCATGAAAGAATATGTGAAGCCCACGAGCTTGGGCTTTTTCGGGCTTTGGGCCTTGGACCTAAGCCATATTACCTACTGTTAGTCTGTAACAAAAGAAAAAAAATGTAAAAATATTACCTTTTGGCAACCACTTCCCATCATAATACCAAAACAGAAGACATTTGTAGTCACTTTGTATTAAGTTGACTGTTTATTTGTAGTAAGTTAATATATAATACTCTTTTATTGGTATTGATCTAGGAAAGTTATCACCAAAAAATAATTTCTCAAAAACTGGAAAATATTCATATTGCTACAGTGTCAGGTTTCGGACTTCAACTAAAGGCTCAAGCCTAGCCCAAGGCTTTTCGGGCTGGGCTCCGACTTTTTCGTGCTCGAGCTGAGCTTTTTCCTTTGGGCTTCAAGTAGCCCATTGGCCTTGGGCTTTTGATGAGGCCTAATAGGTACCTATGGCTTAGGCATTTATATCCTCAACTTACCATCCTTCATCACTCAGAAGGGTTTGGCCCATGTAGATACCACTTGAATATGAGTTCACTTGTTGTATCTAGAACACAGTGAAAGGGGCCATTAGAAGTCATTCTTATCCTCTGGCCACAGCCTTTATTATAAATTTAGAGTGTTACTACATCCACAGAATGTTTTCACCGGTTTCACCAACCTAATGCACGTGTTTTTTCTCTTCTTTTTTTAGGTTAAAAGTAAAAGGAAGTCAATTTTTTTATTATAAATTATTATTATTACTCTATTAATTACAAATTTTTACGTACCAAAAAAAAATTACTAATTTTCCATTGATACATCCATGAATGAATGAAACCCATAAAAAATAGCAAGAATGTTCAGCATTTTCCTTAACAATTGCTCATATTTGATGTAACCCGGCCTTAATTATTTTTTTCACACAGGATGGCTCTTCTGTTAGGCCCACCATCTTCAGGCAAGACAACCCTGTTGCTGGCATTGGCCGGAAAGTTGGACCCAAGCCTAAAGGTTAATAACCGATCTCAATAATCCCATGAACTTGATTAACTAAAATATTCGCATAATAATAATAATAATAATAATACTAACAATAATAATTTGCGCGGAACAGGTTGAAGGAGGAATTACTTACAATGGGCACAGGCTCGATGAATTTGTGCCACAAAAGACGTCGGCATACATCAGTCAAAATGATGTCCATATTGGAGAAATGACTGTGAAGGAAACTCTAGATTTCTCGGCAAGGTGCCAAGGGGTTGGCTCTCGATATGGTAATTTAAGTAAAACTAATCCAAATTAACTTCTTTAAATACCTTTTTAATTAAATTTAAAATGATTGTATTACAGAACTCCTATCTGAGCTTGCAAGAAGGGAGAAGGATGCTGGAATATTCCCAGAGCCAGAAGTTGATCTCTTCATGAAGGTAAATTAATGCAACAGATATATATGTTGGCCTTTTTTTTTTTAATGGTTCAATTAAATTTGTTTTGTTTACTTTTGCTTTCCAGGCAACCGCAGTGGAAGGAGTTGAGAGCAGTCTCATTACAGATTACACTCTAAGGGTAAGTTTGGAAACTTCACATGGCAATACACTGTTGGAATAAATTCATGAAATATCTTCTAATTGTTAGAATAGTAGCAAAATAGCATAATAATAAAAATTATATACCTTGCATCAAATAGAGTTAATCCCTATCCAACTAGCAAAGTACCTAAATAACCAAATAGAGTTAATCCCTATCCAGCTAGCAAAGTAGCAAAATAATAAAATTTATACGAGTTACCTTGCATAAAATAAAGTTTATCCCAATCTAGCTAAGAGACGCGACAACACTTCTTGAAGATAGTTAGAACCTCCCACTCGTGCAACGGATTGTGGCAATTCTATCTCCAGGATTCAATTTAGCTCAAACTCGATTATGTTCCTGTACGATCTTGCACCATTGGCAGGAACCAAATACCTTCAAACTCTTGTCAAGATTAGGGATGTCAAGAGGATGGGTTTTTCCGAGGACCTGCCCCACCCAACTCTAATTGGGAAGGGTTTGGGACACTACTTAGTAGAGTCGGGACGGGTTTGGTGATTTTTTTTATATAAAAAAAATCCGTTAGGGTTCAGGGCGGGGTTGGGATGTCCTTTAAAAACCCGTCCTGAACCCACCCCGATTAAGCTTTTGCTTTTATCGAATATACATATATATAGTTGTTACGATCGATGTGACTACTTTTTAGTTCTTACGATATATTTTGTTAATCTTTATTTAGGACTTTTTAATTAAAAGTGGTTTCATGAATCTAATTGAATTAAAAGTGGTTTCATGAATCTAATTGACAAATTCTGAAATTTTCTTATTATAAATGTGGAAAATAAAAGGATATTTCTCACTTTATTTATTTATTTAAAAAATATCAAATCTAGGTTATGAGACGTAATGGGTTTTTTCGTCCTCCCCCACTTTGTCTCATTTGACCAAGAATAAATGGTACAAGACAGGGTCGGAATGAGATTTTCAAATTTAATTGAAACGGAAATGGGAATTTGATGTTAAACTCGAAGTGGGTTTGGGATGGGGTTGGGATGGAGTAATTCCCATTAGGATTGGGGTTAGAAAGAGGCTCCCCGTCCCAAACTCGCCACGTTGACATCCCTAGTTAAAATGCCCAATAAAACTTAAAGTAAAACAACGTATGTATACTAGGTAGTGAAGAAGTCAAAAAATGAAAACTTCAACTTGGTTTTCAAACACTTTCACACCATTACCCTTTATATAAGAGGATAGGTGGCTTGCGATAGAAATCAAAGAATCTTCGTCATAATTACAAAGATTCCATTCAATTCAAAAAGATTTGATCTTATCTAAACTTAATCTTATCAAAAAGATAAAATAATAATTTAAATCATTTCCAACAATCTCCCACTTGATTTAAATTAATAAAATCAATACAATAATAATAATAATAATCATTTAGGAAATTCATGTGCATAAATGAAGATGTCTTCATCAGGACTTAAACCTCCACTTAGTATAAACACATCAAAATTTATCAAAGAACTTAAGTAGATGTGCCTTAAACGTAAGGACCCAGACCAACAAACTTGACATGTTATACACACATTTCTTAACAGGTTATTGTATTCTAAAGCTGGCACCTTTTGAGTCTGTGTCAAATCCCATTTTACTAAGTGATCCAGAGACAACCTACTATCTCCTGTGAAGTGACTAGATTCAACACTCAAAAAGGAAAGTCTATCAAGAGTGCATCTTATAACACCCCTATCAACATGAATATAGACTTATTAAGAGAAATTAAATTCCCAACCTCACCAACTACAGAACTTATTTACAAGGAAACCAACTGTAGGAATTGCACTAACTCATCATAGGAATGGACTCAATTTCATTAAACTTTAGTGCACACACAATGGTTGTTTTTTAGCTTGTTTTTCCTATTGAACCTGATGAATTCTCATTAGGTTGGTTCCCACTAAGTACAACTCAATTACAGGCTTTCAGTCCTATTCCCCTCGATAAAGCTGAGATCAAATCTCTCCCAAAACCCTTGGTTAAGGGGTAAGTCAAAGTGTCCTTCGACTTCACATATTGTATGGTCCATACTTCCATCAGAGATAAGCCCTCTTACATGGTTATGCCTCAGACAAATTGCTCTGAATTTCCCATTATAGATCTCACTAAATACCTTAAGCATAGCAGATTGCTTATCACAACATATGGTAATTGCTAGGCACTAGCTTATTCCATATTGGTACAGTCTACCAAAAAATTCCTTAGCCATTTAACTTCTTCTCCCCACAAATAATAGTGCCATAAACTCAGATTCCATAGTAGAATGAGTTATACACGTTTGTTTCTTAGGATTTCCATGAAATAGCCCCTCCTGCCTAAAGTGAAAATCCATCCAATTATGGATGTCCCATCATCTAAAGTTGAATTTCATATTGCATTATTATACCCTTCAAGTACAGCAATGAACCTCCCATAATGCAACCCATAATGCATTATGCCTTTCAAATATCTTAAAACTCTGCTCAATGCAATCCAGTGCTCTTTACCAGGATTGCTCGTGTATCTATTTAGTTTTCCTACTGCATAGGCTATATCAGGCCTTGTGCAGTGCATTGCATACATAAAACTACCAATAATCTGAAAATATTTGAGTTGAGATACACACTTACCTGCATTCTTTTCTAACTTGATGCTAGAATTATAAGGAGTTGGTGCTGGAGAACAGTTAAAATAATCAAATCTCCTTAGGATTTTCTAAATATAATTCTATTGTGAGAATGTAATCTTATTATCAATTATGGGTATTTTGATTCTGAATGACATCAGCTTCTCCAAGATCCTTCATATCAAATTTTGATGACAAGAACTTCTTTGTTTCACTGACACACTCAAGATTTGTACAAAAATTAGCATGTCTTCCACATAGGGATATATAATTACTCTAGAATTTTCATCAAATTTGCTATAGACGCATATATCTACCCCATTTATCTAATAACTATTCTCAAGAAGTATTCTCTTACATTTCTCATACCACTGTTTTGGTGCCTGCTTCACCCCATATAAAAACTTGACTAATTTTCAAACTTTCTTCTCGTTCCCAAGTAGAACAAGACCTTCTAGTTGCTCTATGTAAATTTATTCTTCAAGTCCTCCATTTAGGAATGCAGCATTTACATCCATTTGATGAATGATCAGATTATTTAAAGCATCCAAAGCTATCATCAGCCTAAAAATATTTTATCAACTATACGTTGTAGAGAACTGAAAATTCTAATTTGTTTCAATTCAATGAATAGGACTAGTATAGACAAAAATTCAATATTTTGCAACATAAACAACATAAAAAATTGTGGCTAATTTTTTGGATGAGAGCAAACATTTTGAACAAAATCAAAATTATTTCTTTAGCCCAACTATCAATCAAAAGATTTAGCTATGAAATAGCATAACTTTTGTCATCAAAACTACCATTTTTTATTTTATTTTTAGTCTAGACAATATGTCCGACTCAAACATTTTAAAATCACGCTTACTAAGCAAGTCACCAAATATGAGGTCCTTCTTGATGTGAAAGACATACAGGACTTCTCTAAGAAAAATTATATCATTTAGAGGTAAGCTCAAACTCGAGGGAGACTTTCCCACAGTTACAGACAATGAAGTTTTCCACAAAATGTTCATCTCACACTCACTAGTTTATAGGTATAGAATATGCTTTTGTAACTACATATGTGATGGGTGGCACCGTATCAATCCACAACTTAATAATTCCATCGACAATGTTAATTTCATTCATGACGACAATATTAATTTCATGCTTTTATAAAAGGTCACCTCTCAAAGAGTATCTCTAACTTCCAGAGACAGCCCTATTTGCCAACCCTTGTGCTAATTTGACTAAATTACCCCTATCATGAAAAAGTAATTTCTAATTTTTGTTTCAATGGAACAGCTATTAGGGCTTGATATATGCCAAGACACCATTGTTGGAGATGAGATGCAGCGAGGAATATCGGGCGGACAGAAAAAACGAGTAACGACAGGTTAATTCAAACTTTTTCTTTCTTCGCCGGTTTATGTTAGTTAATAATTAGAGGGTCATATTCCCTCACACCATTTTTTTTAATTTTTTTTAACGTTAAATTTAAAGGAATATATGATTGAAGAACGTACGTATTCTTGTGCATGGTCTAATTTTCCAATTAGTAATTTGATTTTACGTCAATAACTCATAGAGCTAGGGGCATAGTGGTCACATAAATAACTCATAGAGCTAATTTGACTAAATTGCCCTTTTTCGCCAGTTCTAACTTCTAACTAGGGGTGTTAATGGTTTAGGTTAAAACCGAGAACCAAACCGAATCAAACCAAACCGACTGGTTTGGTTTGGTTTGGTTTGGTTTGGTTTTTTTGTCATTAGGTTTGGTTTTGGTTCTAATTTTAGAAAATCGAACTAAATGGGTTTGGTTTTGGTTTCATTTTTGAAAAGCCAAACCAAACCGAAAAACCGAAATATATATATATATATATATATATATATATTAGGGCTGATCATGTGTGGGATATCCCGGAGTATCCCGTTCGACCACGGCCGTCCATAAAGGACACGCGCGCATTCACATGCCCGCGTGTGTCGCTCACGGACAGCTGTGATCGAACAAGATATCTCGGATATCCCGCACATAATCAAAACTTATATATATATATATATATATATATATATATATATATCAAACTTAAAGTTTGTAAATTTCCTATTCTAATAAGGGCATAATATGAAATAGATTTAAAATAGTACAAAACCCTAAGCCTCTCAACCTCAGCCTCATCTCATTTTAGGTTTCTTATTGTTTTTACATTTTTAGATTGGCATGTATTAAACTTGCTATTAATGTTGTGTGAGGTATTGGATTGACATATGTCAATATGTTTCCATTTTGATACAATGTTTAATGTTTTTTTTAGTTGTTAATGTAATGTTTTTATTAAAAATGTTTTTATTTAGAGTTTGGTATATCATTTTTTTTTTTCATTTTTAAGTATTTGTTGCTACTTGATAGGTTAAAACCGAAAACGAACTGAATCAAACTGAAATTTTTTTGTTTGGTTTTTTTGTAGTATGGTTTGGTTTTGGTTTGATAGGAACAAAACCGAAATATAGTGGTTTGGTTTGAAATCTACCCTAAAACCGAACCAAATCGAATCATTAACACCCTTACTTCTAACTATGCTTTTTCGATCGCTCCGACTGAGATTGAAAAAACTTATGAACCGATTGTGCTGAATGCTCTAATGAAACCAAGTTTTTACCAATTTGAACCAACCCAATTGAGGTCCAGTTCACATACTAAGCTTGAAAAATGGGCAGTGAAAAATGGGACTTAATTCTTGAATGAATCAAGTTGATGTGAGGGAATGCGCCCTTAAGATTGCCCATAGAAAGATTTAATCAAAGTGCGCGTAAGTTGACTCGAACACCCTGACCCAAAAAAACAAAAAAAAAAAATGTGGGAATTAATTGGCATTGAAAAATACTTGGTTCTAACTATGATTTGATGAACGACAGGAGAGATGATCGTTGGGCCAACGAAAGCACTTTTCATGGATGAAATATCGACGGGTCTAGACAGCTCCACCACATTTCAAATAGTGAAGTGCTTGCAGCAGATCGCCCACCTTACGGATGCCACCATCTTGATGTCCCTCCTCCAACCGGCCCCTGAGACGTTCGATCTCTTTGATGATATCATTTTTCTATCGGAAGGCCAGATCGTCTATCAGGGCCCACGGGATCACATCATCGAGTTCTTTGAGAGATGTGGGTTCCGTTGCCCCGAGAGAAAGGGAACCGCTGATTTTCTACAAGAGGTAAAAAACATGATAGGATCATCTTAATATGGTAGCTTGCGCCATACCTTGTCAAAAAATATAATCGGCCTGACAAGAACCTCAAGTGGGTTTTATTTTAATGGGCCTGGGCCGAGAAGCCCAAGGGGAAAGGGAAATGGGAATGGCTATTGCAACCCCCCATTCTTATCACCCCACCCCACATCCTTTAGGTTTTTAAGGTTTTATGCAAAATATAAAAGGTTTTTTATAAAAACCGGCTAGGGTGTCCACTAGAAAACATCATTTTGAACAACTTTGTAGGAGAAAGTTTTTCCTAAATCTATCGTTTAAATATACTTTTTAGCCATTTATAGCATTTATTTTATTTTTTGCCAAAAAGTTTACCTAAATGATAGATTTTGGAAAAACTTTCTTCTGCAAAGTTGTTCAAAATGATGTTTTCTAGTGGACCAACTGACTAGTTTTTGAAAAAACCTTTTATATTTTTCACAAAATCTTAAAAACTAAAAAAAAAGGAGTGAGGTTATAAGAATGGGGGGTTGCAATAGCCGTTCCCGAAATGTACCAGTCCACTTAATGGGCTTCGGAATAAAGTCCAGTCAACTGATAAATTCATGCCATAACTAAGTGCGTAATTTTGTTACAGGTTACCTCAAGTAAAGACCAAGAGCAGTATTGGGCAGACAGAAGCACACCTTACCGATACATATCGGTCACCGAATTCGCAATCCGATTCAAGCGCTTCCATGTGGGGCAGCAGATCGAGAACGAGCTCTCGGTCCCTTATGACAAGAGCCGGAGCCACAAAGCGGCTCTTATTTTCACAAAATACTCTGTCCCGAAAATGGAACTCTTCAAGGCCTGCTACAATAAGGAATGGCTATTGATCAAGAGAAATTCTTTCATTTATGTTTTTAAGACAGTTCAAATCATCATCGTGGCGATTATTGCATCAACCGTGTTCTTGAAGAGCGAAATGCACACTGGGAGTGTAGAAGCCGGGTCCCTCTATATCGGTGCACTTTTGTTTACCATGCTTATCAACACGTTCAATGGTTTGGCTGAGCTCTCACTCACTATCAAGAGACTTCCTGTATTTTACAAGCAAAGAGATCTTCTTTTCCACCCAGCTTGGTCTTTCACTGTCCCAACTTTTCTGCTTGGGATCCCGATATCTATTTTGGAGTCCATCGTTTGGATGATCATGACATATTACACCATTGGATTTGCACCCGAAGCCAGCAGGTAACCTTCATTATGCCAAAAAATTTACGACCTATTTGGTCATGTTTTCATCAAAATATTTTTCTCTTCTCAGGGTGACGAATCAATTAAAAACAACATGCTTTCAAAATTTCTTATTGTTTTCTAAAAACTTGTTTTTAAATGTTGGTTTATGAGAACATGGCTAGGCAGGCCCGTATCATTTCCCTTTCTCATATGAAGTGAAGTTAAGCAAGAGTCAGTAAGACGAATAATCCTTGTCCATCTTGTTTATAAAAAAACCCAACGAGCCTAAATGTGCCTAATAATGGGGAGATTAACAGTTCGGCTTATACAATAGACTCTGCTCAGTTAATTGTTGGGCACTTTGTGCAGTCGAAAAAATGTGTACCAAATTACATTGTTTTGCTTCCCCATTTGCAGGTTTTTCAAGCAACTACTGGTGGTATTTTTGATCCAACAAATGGCTGCTGGGCTCTTTAGGCTCATTGCTGGAGTTTCTCAGAGTATGATCATCGCCAGCACAGGAGGAGCTCTCACTCTCCTCCTTGTGTTTCTGTTGGGAGGTTTTCTACTACCTAAAGGTTGGTAGCCCGCAATCTAATTGCAAAGTCCCTGATCATATACAAGACGTACATCTATCATTATTGTCTGCAAATTTTTTTGTTTTTTTTGTCTTTTTTATTCTCATAAAAAAGCTAATTCACCTGTTTAATTACTTCATTTACAAATTTTGCTTTGTCTCTAACAGATCAAATTCCAAAGTGGTGGAAGTGGGGTTATTGGATTTCTCCTATGACGTACAGTTTCAATGCCCTTGCTGTAAATGAGATGTTTGCTCCGAGGTGGATGAACAAAAATGTATGTTGTTTCATTCTCTAAATACAATGTTGAGTATATTAAACCATCAAATCAAAAAGAGTGAAAAAAAAAAAATTTGAGGTATGTTTCATACAAGAAAGAAAATTGCTGAGAAGTATTCGATTGCATTACAGCATACAGACAAAGTTACTAGAGTGGGTGCGGCAGTGCTACACAACGTTGATGTCTTCCCTGAGAGAAACTGGTTTTGGATTGGCACAGCAGCTCTTTTGGGGTTTGCAGGTTCTCTTCAATGTCCTCTTCACCCTAGCACTCATGTACCTTAGTGGTAAGCGTTTATATTCTGTTCAACGAGGAATGTGGGTTCCTTCTTTCATTCTCTTATCCAAACAATTGTAATAGGTATTTTCTTTCATTCGATATAATAGCTCCCGGAAATCCACAAGCAATTATATCTGAAGAAGCGGCAAGTGAGATGGAAGCCAACCAAGAAGAAACAAAGGAACAACCTAGACTCAGAACATACAAGTCGAAAAAAGATTCACTCCCTCGATCCTTATCATCTGCTGATGGAAATAATACGAGTATGACATTGTAACAATATGGCTGATTTCGATCTTGTCTATAGTGAGTTATGATTATAACAATTTTGGGGTTCCTTACATGGATTTGAAATTTTTTAGGGGAAATGGCAATTTGGAGAATGAGCAGTAGATCCAATGCCAATGGACTGAGTAGAAATTCTGATGCAGCTATTGACTATGCAAATGGGGTTGCTCCCAAGAGAGGAATGGTTCTTCCATTCACTCCACTTGCTATGTCCTTTGACAGTGTGAATTACTATGTGGATATGCCCCCAGTAAGCATTCATTTTCCCAATTTTTTGCTCAAGTAATAGAGACTAACTAAACTACTTGAGTAACTGACTCCCTTGATTGTAACAGGAAATGAAAGAACAAGGAGTGACAGACGATAGACTCCAATTACTTCGGGAAGTAACAGGTGCATTTAGGCCTGGAGTCTTGACTGCACTAATGGGAGTCAGTGGAGCTGGAAAGACAACGTTGATGGATGTTTTAGCAGGAAGAAAAACAGGAGGTTATGTGGAGGGAGATATTAAAATATCTGGATTCCCCAAGAAACAAGAAACCTTCGCGAGAATTTCTGGATACTGTGAACAAAATGATATTCACTCTCCTCAAGTCACTATTCGAGAATCCTTGATTTACTCAGCTTTCCTTCGGCTTCCTAAGGAAGTCAGAAAAGAGGAAAAGATGGTAGGAAGTTATATTTCTCTTGTAATATGTAACATTTTTAAAGTAATTATAAGGTAGAAGTTTTGAATACTAATACGCTCTTCTACTTTCTTTGGTTTTCTTTACAGATTTTTGTGGATGAAGTGATGGAACTGGTGGAGCTTGACAGTCTCAAGGATGCTATAGTGGGCCTTCCAGGAATTACGGGTTTGTCAACAGAACAGAGAAAGAGATTGACAATCGCAGTGGAGCTTGTTGCTAATCCCTCTATCATTTTCATGGATGAGCCCACTTCCGGTCTGGATGCAAGGGCGGCAGCCATTGTCATGAGAACTGTGAGAAACACAGTGGATACTGGAAGAACTGTTGTCTGCACAATTCATCAGCCTAGCATTGACATCTTTGAAGCATTTGACGAGGTAATACATACACATAACCCTCTCTCTCTCTCTCTTGTTCTCTCTCTCTCAATTACTTAATAAGATATTGTATACCAGTTGCTATTGATGAAGAGGGGAGGGCAAGTGATCTACTCAGGACCGCTAGGTCAGCATTCCCACAAGATCATTGAGTATTTTGAGGTATTTCATTTGTCCTGAAGTTTATTGTTTTGTTCCGTTAATATCTAAAAGAAGAAGACACATTATATAAATCTACCCCTACTCAATTATTATTGCAGGCTGTTCCTGGAATCCCAAAAATTAAAGAAAAATACAATCCAGCAACATGGATGCTGGAAGTGAGCTCAATTGCAGCTGAAGTCCGGCTTGGAATGGATTTTGCTCAACACTATAAATCATCATCTCTGCATCAGTAAGTCAAAATATAAGCTATACCAATACTAAATACTTATGCGGTACTAAAATTGGTATGTGCTTTTAAACTAACACGTGCAGTCTATGACAGACGAAACAAGGCTTTAGTTAAGGAATTGAGCACACCCCCATCTGGAGCAAAAGACCTCTATTTTTCTACCCAGTATTCTCAGTCCACATTTGGGCAATTCAAATCGTGCCTATGGAAGCAGTGGTGGACTTATTGGAGAAGTCCCGACTATAACCTAGTTAGATTTTTCTTTACCTTGGCTTCTGCCCTCATGGTTGGGACTATCTTTTGGAAGGTTGGCACAAAAAGGTCTGTATTCATTTCCTACTTAAGAAAGTTCAAATTATCATCTTCGATTCCATCAGCAATGGTACTCAAAAGTTTTTTTAATATTCTCTTCTGAGTCTTTATTTTCAATGGTTCAGGGACCAATCAAGTGATTTGAGAACAATCATTGGGGCCATGTACGCTGCCGTTTTGTTTGTTGGAATTAATAACTGCTCAACAGTTCAACCAATAGTAGCCATTGAAAGAACAGTGTTTTATCGAGAAAGAGCTGCTGGCATGTACTCTGCTTTACCTTATGCTATTGCACAGGTGAGGGAAAAGGGAATATATATACAAGTAATTTGAAATATGTATCCTTATAAGTAATACAGCAGAGCTGGAATAAATGAATGCTTAAGATATGTTTAATCTTTGTTGCTCTCGAAGTTCCATCCCATCATTGTGTTGAAGAGAACTCACTTCTTCAACATGAGTCTTATCGTGCATTTGTACATCCTCAAAATAAAAGGTTCCAAAAGGGTTTTACTATATAAGGTAGATCACTATAAGCTTGACTGCTTGAGTGTTGTATATAACAGCACTGGCTTTTGATATCAAGTCAGTCTGAGAAGTTAGAATTCAGAAGACATGCATTTTTTTTCCTTTCGACCTCTGAGTTCAATCCTGTTTCTTAATTAGGAGTCCAACAACATTTTTCCATCGTGAACAGAATAACTCGAAATGGGTGTTAATTTATTGGTACTATATATATTCAATATTTTTGTGACCTTTTAGTCGGCAAAAGCCACGTACATAAATATATTGGTACGGTTCCATTCAATCTAATTGATGTAGTTTTGGTCTATGACATGCAGGTGATCGTTGAAATACCGTTTGTGTTTGTTCAAACCACGTATTATTCACTCATAGTGTATGCCATGGTGAGCTTTCAATGGACAGTAGTAAAGTTCTTCTGGTTCTTCTTCATTTCCTTCTTCTCCTTTCTCTACTTCACGTACTACGGAATGATGACTGTTTCCATAACACCAAACCACCAAGTAGCAGCTATCTTTGCAGCAGCATTCTATGGACTCTTCAATCTTTTCTCCGGCTTCTTCATTCCTAGACCGGTAATTTCTTGTTTCCTCAAAGTTTCTCATTTTTTTTTTTTTTATATTTAAAAAAGACAACTAAACCCTGCATGCTAACAGAAAGTTCATTATTGTCTAAATTTTAGAAAATTCCCAAGTGGTGGGTTTGGTATTATTGGATTTGCCCAGTGGCATGGACAGTATATGGATTGATTATTTCACAATATGGCGACTTGGAGGACTCTATTGACGTACCTGAACGTTGGGATTCACCTACCTATTAAACAATACATACAAGACCATTTCGGGTACGACCCAAATTTCATGGGACCGGTTGCTGCTGTTTTGGTTGGTTTCGCAGCCTTCTTTGCATTCGTGTTCGCCTACTGCATTAAGACACTGAACTTCCAGACGAGGTAGATCGATGAGATCTACGGAGGAGATGCTTCTTTTAGTCAAAGTGACTCTCGTAAATATTTGTTTTAAGCTATCAAAGATTAAAAAATGGTGACGAATGTATAATATTTGGGTTGATAATTTGGGGTTTATATACTTTGTTTGGGATTTTTAAAAATGCAGACACATACCACCAAGTAGATATATAATGACTAATAGTTTAGTCAAAAAGTTTTGGGGGTTGTATTTGTAAATGGAAAGGCTCTTGGACCTTTACTGATATGAAGGAAGAAGTTATTTTCTTTGTGAAGCAACGACAACCACCATTTGTTCTAGCCAATTTATGTTGTAACATGTTCCATCTAAATTCAACATGTTCATGTCTCTCCTTTGATTTCTTTATTTTTCTTGTGTCCCCGGGCGGAGGGTCGGTTGGTTGGTTCTAATATCACATGCATTTTATATTATAACAATATTCCAGGATAGCTCTGAGACTTGAAGGGTTGTAGAAATCCAGAGGTTCTCTATTGATTCAAGCATGTGTACCTATGTAATAAGGGATTGACCCAGGGGGAAAAATTGAAGATATTTGTTTTCTCTCTCTTCGTTGAAAAATAAAATCAACATTGATGCAAATTAGACCTATACTTCTAATCCAAAAATCAATCTGATTTAACTGGTACTCGTCTAATGAGAAAATGGGTCAAATTCTACGCAATCAAATGTATGGGACTTGAGGAATGATGGAAATGAATAAAAAAAAAGAAAGATGTTAAGATAGAAGTAACTAAATTCTCTATTAGAAAAAAAGAAAAAAAAAACACACACACACACACAGTCAAAATGATCCTCTTCGTCCAACTTGTCTGAGCCGTAGGCAAGATGCTCTTTTATCTCCCTGTCCTATGTTCAGATATTTACTCCGTTGAACCAACGTCGTATAAGGCAATCGCAAATCAATACAAGCAGATGGATGAATACAAATAACAACATGTCGAAAGCAATCACACGAAACAAGCAAATACGTGGTTATGCTGAATTGTTGGCTGCTATAATGGGGATCGAGGTCTATGGCCGGGTTGGAATAGTATTTGGCTTGAATGTGGTCTAGTTACAGTTGTTCAATGCTTTTTAAGTCCTGTATTTTCTCCTCCTTGGGATCTTCGAGTAAGATGATTGAATTGCGGAGTCTGCTTGAGATCAGTGCGTTTTCATTGCTCTTATATTTTTCAAGAAGGTAATGTTGTAGCGGATAAGATCGTTAATATATATTGGCATTCATCATTCTAGCTGTCAATGGTCCTGAATGCTCATTCTTCTCTCAATTCTCTTATTTCCGACGATATTTTTAGTTTGCCTTCCTACATGATTTAGAGTCATAATGGGATGTTATGTTTTTCTATGATGCTTTTACTTCTTTTATTTTTATTTTTTTTTTAAAAGTTCTCACACACATGCGCGCGTACACATTCTTTACTATTTTTTCCTATGCGGCCCTCACAAGTATAACTGTCTTTCTTAATGCCCAAAGCTTTTTAATGGATACAAATAAACAATAACCACCCTATGCAAAAGCAATCTCTTCAAGCGCTAAGCATTCCAAGACCTAGGTTTGGTCTCTCTTGTACAAGGAATAAAACCCTAAAGCAGAAAATAAGAAAGTCCTACTCAAATAGAGTTGTCATAAACTAGATTCCGGAGCCTACCTTTTCGCGTGTGTCAAAAAAGGAAAAAAAAAAAACATATATCAAACATCTCCCAAAATATAATTCTGAAAAAAGTGAGTAAAATTAAAAAATTTGAATTCAAATTGAAAAAAAAAAAATGTCATTAAGTGGTTAGAGGGAGAGAGAATGGAAGTGTGCTAGCGTAGTTATGATAGAGAGAAACAACTCTACTATCTTAAATGGGCCACATTAACCTTATTTTTTTTCTTTCATCTACACGTACAAGCAGGACATCACAAAGTTCAAAATTGATTATACAAAACATCATGAGCAGTAATTTCAATTAGGAAAAAAAATTCTCACAAATCAAAGTTCAATGTCCGACTGACATAAAACCACTAGACCACCAACGTTGATTATGATGGTTTCTTGACAACAACACCAATAATGCCATATTTGATTTTTAGCATGCATGCTGTACTTGGATGCATGAAAGCTCAATGTAAATGGTCACCAACAATTCATTGAGAGACATTTTAACGTTATAGAAGAAGATAATGAAAAGTTCTAGAGAAAGCTTACAAATCGGATCGAAACGGCTACAATTCATTGAAGCTTTTTTTTTTCTTTTTTCTTTTGTGGCAATAATGATATTTATAGCTTGTGCCATAGCTTGTGCGAAGCCAAGGCAAACATGTAACGAACCTGACCTAGAAGGCTTGAACCCAACTCGGTTTAATATTAATGGGCTTGCGCCAGGCAGCCCAAGCTATGAAAATATTGAAATTCTAGGAGGGGGGCCTCTATTGGCACCCTAAGACTTGCTTGTACTTCTTAATCCCTGTGGTTTCTCAAGGTTTTAAGAAAAATATTAAAGGTTTAACGAAAATTTATTGCGTTGTTCATTATAAAATATCATTTTGAATAACTTTGTAGAAGAATATTTTTCCAAAAATTATCGTTTACAGATTAAGAGACTGTAAATGACAAAAAAAATCAAATCTAAACAACAAATTTTGATAAAATTTTCTTCTACAAAGTTATTTAAAATGATGGTTTTTGAGGGACAACCCAATCAGTTTTTATGAAAACATCTTATATTTTTCATAAGCCTTAAAAACCTATAAGGAGTTGGGGGATGACAAGGCCCTCAAATTCTAGTTACTTGATGGACTTTGGTATATACCAGCCCACCCAAATCCAGTCACTTAATAAATTCATGCCATAGTAGATTTGTTTTTTTTCTATGGACAATAGGTAGAAATTTCTCATACCCCTATACGCCCTCATTATCAACAAATGGCTATCAATATTTCTCCATAAGGTTAAATTTGAGATTGTTCACTCAACAAAGAAAATGTTACTACACTATTATGTCATTGGCATGCCATAGTAGATTAGACTGTTAGATTTGAAGATCGAGCTGCCTAAAATTTAATCAAGCAGTTGATCTAGGTTTAGAAGGCTTCAATCGTAGATCGGACCATATAATTTAAAGAATGAGGTTGCAAAAACCTGATTTTACTTATTCTTGTGTCTTGTTTACATATTTTGTAATTTCTTCGATATTGCTCAATTGACTGGTGGGATTCGTTGCAAAATCTGGATGCCTACAGTTACAATTATTAACATTCAACAATTACCATATCTCTAAATGTTGAGGATCCATCTTGTTTAATGGTTAATATATACAGTACCATATCCTCAAAACCGTAGCAAATCATAACAATACTTTCGTTGGAGTATTAAGAAGGATTCATACTTACAAAATTTTTAAGCTTATTTTCTCAACAAGCTATCCAAGCTATACAGTCATGATCAGTGATCATATGTTCACTTAACTTATATCAGCACCATGTATTAAAAGTTGTATTTCGTGCATTGATTTAATGTACCTTGTAAACTACTAATGCACTAGATACAACTCTTAATGCAGCTGACATATCAACACGTGCTCACCTTATCATCATCTTATTTTTGTGTAATCTCAGTTAAGTAGGGATATACTGATATAAATTATATTAATATCATACATTGAAAGTTATACCTCGTGCATTAGTAAAATGACTCTCTTAAATATATATTTGAAGCCATCATAGATGAAGGAATTAAGAAATTATTTTTTCCTTGTTAAACAATAGTGATAATGTATTATTCTATCAAATTTATGAAGCAATATGCCCCATCGAAATTCAACAGGTTCTTGTTTCCTCTCTACTTATTTTAGGGAGGGCTTTTCTCCGCACTCTTTTTTTGCTAAATTTGCATTCCTCTCTTGCCTCTCTTTTGGGCGATTTAATTAGTTTGTGCTTTTGTTAAAATAAAATATAGTCCATGCATTTGCCATTATTCTCTCCCTTCCTCTTCTCTCTCATCTCCTATTAGAGCTCTTGGTTTTTTTTTTTTTTTTTTTTTGATAGAACCTACTCATTATCCGGAACGTTTAGATCACTCACTTAATAATTGAGGTAAATGTCACTAAGCTGTTATGACATCGACCAATTAGAGTGTTTTGACATAATTTATTTCTTATCTTTTCTTTTTTTCTATTAGATTTGAAATTATTTACCATATTATTAAGTCAAATTATAGCATTAACCATTTTACCTTAACTCCCTTTATTGTTGCTTTAAGTTTTCTCTTGTCTATGTCTAAGAACCAAAACACATGACAATTTAATTATCTTCAAATTTTCCATAATTTTAAAATTTTGTATATAACAATATACTTGTGGCTACCGATGCAATTCTAGCTATTTCCCATTAATAATACGGGTCCCATGTTAATGATGTTGTTCTAAGTCAGCCAAAAGAAATAATTTTCAGTCTCCAACCAATGAGGCATGACCAGACCCAGCGAGACCATCATTCTTAGGTGCTTTGAGGACCGTCTAATTTTTTATTTTTTATTTTAATTTTATTATTCTTTTAGCATAGCCCACCACGGTAGTCACGTGAGCTTCAAAGCTTCAAAGCTTTAGTTTCGTCAGTGGGCCCATTGGGATTTACCAACACGCAATGGAGGACACTATCTCGTGCGGTACTAGTTGAGGCCACGTGCCAGATTCAACAAATGACGTCAACTGTGTTTTCTTCTATTATTATATAATCAATCGAAAGCGTGTCGCGGCGTCGTCTTGACATTGGAGACACGTATCGGATAATCACACCAAGTCACCAACCCTACCAACATGAGGAGGAATGATCTGGTACTTCACACCATTGGATTGGTCTTTCTCACAAATCCCAACGACCCAACTTGTAAGAAAAAGGATCATTGATCCTCAGAAAAATCGAACATCTTCCTTACCCATGTTCATATTCCACTATTTATCTTCTAAATATAAATAAACTTATAATTGACTCGAAAGAGAGTGTTTTCTCATCTAATTTTTCTCAACAGTTGAACATTCTTTTAATAAGAAAATTAATATAAATAAATAAAAAATTTATGAATAAATAACAAAATTAAAAATCGATCAAACTCATTGCTCATCTCTCCACATTTTAATGTTCCCCAAACTGCCAAAGGCTCTTATAGTTTTAACGGATACAAGTAATGAAAGTTTATATTTTGTCAAAAAGAAAAAGAAAAAGAAAAAAGGCTGTGAATTAAAGGAAGGGGACTCATATGGGATTATGGGGGCCAGTCTCTTTCACAACATTGCCCATTGTGAAACCGAAAGGCTTTTAAAACCGACATGTCAGATGGAAAAACACATGATAAATGATTAAATTCCAACCAACTTAGGGCACCATGTCACCATGTTATGGCCTAGGCGGCTGTGATTTGTGATGCAGAGAAAGGCTTCGAGCAAAGCGTGTGGTCGGAACTCATCTAGGACGGGCCCTCCTCCACCTTTTAACATGGACGGAGTCTACGCGTTTTTCATTCCACCACCAAAACTGGTCCAAAGTCCAACCTAAATACTGCTAACCTTTGTATTATAATGTAACTTTACCCCTCTAATCTGACTTGACTAATCTTTATTAGTCTTTTTCCAAGAAGTGCCTCTGGACCTTCTGGCACCTAATACGAAAGTTCCACGACCTAAAGGGTCTGATTTAGTGGGAAAAAAATTACCTCCTCGGTTTCTAATTCTTTGACCTATTTGAAAAAATAGGTTTTTTTTTTTTTAAAGAAACTCTATTAAATGCTTTCACGTTAATAATTTTGCCATCAAGTATACAAAACATTAAAAAAAGAGAGAATACCATTTGAAGAGTATTTTAGGAAATGAAATAATAAGAATTATTGACTTTTGGAATGTAATAATAATTTTGAAATATCCCAAAGAGAAAAGGGGGCCAATAATTTAAGAATATCAGGGGTATCATTTCAAAAACTTCAAGTTAGAGTCAGAGATTTGAAATCAAGTCAATTGGCACGTATTTTATAGGTTGCGAAAGAGTACGAGATGGGGTGGCTTGCCAAACTTCAATTAGAGATTTCAGGTTTGAAACTAGACCAATGTAGTGTGAAATACCAAATTGCGTGAGGTTTTACTTTTAAGTAGGAGGGGATAGCAAGGTAGGATTGGATATGTGTTACTCGCATTTTAATTACCCTAAGACTATGTTTGTTTGGTTGGAATGGGGAAAGTGAAAATAAAATTAGATTCAATGTCTGAAATATTTTAGAATCGATTTTATGAATAACATAAAATACATAGCATACTTGTTACTGTCGTTTGATTTTATTAATGTTTAGTTACCTCACACAAATACACTGTTTCAGAATGAATTAGAATGAGATTTTATTTTCATCTCTAATTTTGACCAAACAAACAAGGCCTAAAATAAAAAGTTATAATTTTTTTTCCCCCTTTGGTACCAACCCTGCACTTAAGCTTGAGGTTTGAACTTAATTTGAACCCACCCTACCTGGTTTTTGATGTGGTAAGCTGGAGGACTCAAACCGCCTATACGTCCCTTTCTCAGTAGTAAGTGCATGAATCCTTCTCTCTATCTCTTGCTAGTTCATTGGTATTTCTCTCTCTAGAAAATTGGAAAATTTCCTCTCTTGGGGTCTTTTTCTTGTAAATCATAATCACATTTTAGTTGAGTCAAAATGCGACCAAGTCTTTTTCGGATACCGAAAATACCCTTATAAAAGTATAATCTTGTCTCCCTCCTTAGACTTTAATCCAAAGAAAGGAATTGTTATCCCACGACTTGTATAAAAGTGCAACCAAATGAGATTTTCTTTTCAAATTTAAATTGAAGAAAAAGTGGTGTCATACACCCCTTATAGAAAATATTAACCCTTATAGACTTGACATATCACATGAAATTATAGTGATGTGACATACAAAAAGTGCCTTAATAAATAAACGAAATTCCTGCTAATAATTTTGCAGAATTGCTCCCTGTTTAATGGTGCGCGGGGAACATCGTAAAAAGACAAATCTCGCTGTTGCATTTACAGCACGCAAAACACGTTGGTGTAGGACAAAAAAACCTGGGCAAATCACATGGGTCTAATTTTCATTATTATTAATTTTTTAATTTTCGTTTTAAATTTAGTTTATGTTTTATTTGCTTATTTTTAATAGTTATTAAGGTTTTAATAGTCAAAATTGAGTCATTATATGTTAGTATATTAGTTGGAGTTAATTTTAGAAGGTTTTCAAGTATTTTTAGGGTTTTATGGAACCTTCAAATAGGATACAAAGTCTAAAAATGGGATTGCCATTTTTGATAATTTTTGGCAATTCTTTAATACTTAGTTTCCCTATTTTATTATTTCTTGTCTTGCAAGAATTAGGTTTTCTATATATTAGGTTGTAGGCCTCTTAGCCATTTAATTCAATTTTGATCAATAAAATTTCAAAGATTTATTCTATTTTCTTTATTCTTATTTTACAAGAAGAGGATGCTCTTCTTTTACTACTTCCGTTCTGCCACACGTTGTAATAAATATCATTTATGGCGTATTTCTTTTGTATGCCATGAATTTTGTTTATATGGAGCCTTTTAATGGCTTTCTAAATAAGCATGCCGCAAACGACCTATAATGATGGCTTGCAATTAAACATTCCATGTTAATAGTTGCATTTTCTTCTAACCTTATAAAGTTTTATCCTTTTTTTTTAAAAGAAATGAGTGAAAATTTTTGAAAGTGGAAAACCCAAAAATAATAAATTTATGCCCTTTGAAGCTTAGCAGTATCTCACATTATTTTATGAAAGAAAATCACGAGTTTATGAAGGTTTTAGTTTTGACTCTATATGAATGCATGTGTGAGTGTGTTCCTTCTTTTATTTGAGGGAAAAAAAGAAGAGAGGAGGGAATCTTTAGACTTGGTGTGAGAAATTTAAGTAAAAATAGATAATCACTTTTGTTATGCTGTCTAAAACCTATAATTCTATTGAGTACTGGATAAAATAATAATCATAATCATACCAACTTAAGAAAACAAGAGGAAATGAGCTACCCCTCAAAGTTGATAGAGATGACCCAACTAGTGAACCCTTTTTTGTTTTTTCCTTATAGCTTCTTGTGGCTTGTTATAGTGACCTTGTGGGTAAGATGGGAGGGTGGAAAGTAAATTACGGTTCAAACAAGGAACTCGTCCATTGCTTCCTTTGATTCTCTAGTCTCTAGAAGTTGTAGAAATCCTTCCAAATTCCAATAAGGAATATATCTGGCAAGAGGATTTTAGAATTTTTCATGAAACTAATCAAATGCATTTCAAATTATGCTTTAATTTTTCCTTCATTTTTTTTAAAGGCTGTTTTTTACTATAGTTTAATTTTTCAAAAAGCCAAACTAATATAATATTGCTATTTTTCTAAAAATAATTAGACAAATAAATGCAAATCAGCTTAAAAAACTGATATCATTCTTTAAAACTCTGAAGCAATTTATGTTAGCTTTGTGTACCCTCATAGATTTTGTCCTATAATTATCTAATACATGTGAGATGGAGGGATTACATGTGCCCATGAGGATTAGTCAAATGTAAAGCATCTGGAGCCTCTTGATATATATATATATATATATAAACTCACCAGCCTTAACTGATATTTGGAGGATGTGACATCCTAGGAGACGCCGGTTTTAACATGAAAGGTGTGGACTTCTATGGCATATCCCGTAATTATTTATTATTTATTTTATTTTTTTGCCAATGGATAAAAGAACACATACATATCCATGTAAAATCGAAATCAAGATTTCCACAAATCCGACTTCATATCCTATTACCATATCTAGTACTGGAAGAGCGAGAATAATCATGAGGCTACAAGTTTATTAAGGTACTGATGTTCTTAAATGTACCCCCCAAAAAAAAAAAAAAAGAAAAAAAAAACATATATAGTATTGAGAAGATCCACCCTCTTTTAGTTTTGCTAGTACCTTCAAATAAAGGGGGCGCTCTTCCTGTGTGTAAATTGCGAACTCACTTTTTACCCATAGTTTTCTTTTATGCAAATGCAATTTGAACTCCCTCATCTGCACGGAATTAATTGCCCTTTCGGAGACAGAGGGACGTCTAAGTCAATGGTCAGACCCAAAATATATATATTTTAAAAAATGAAAATTATTAACTTCTGTTCTGTCTCTGTATGTGCCCCATTGTATGCATTGCCAATTATCCCAAACTTGAAGAGGGGGGAGGGGGGAGGGGGAGCACACTTTGCTCCCAAAATCGAAGTTCCTATGGCAGAGAAGTGAACCCTCAAGATTCATTTCATGTGGACATATGATTTTTGTTCCATATTTGATAGAATGCACAAATTCTCTGTCTGAAAAATAAATAAATAAATAATAATTTGGGGAATAAAAAAACAAAGTGAAACAGAACCCAAAAAAAAAAAAAAGAGATAAATATTAATTTACAAGGTAAATTATACTATTTTTTGAAGATAAGATTTGCATGATGTGTATGAGAAGGGTGTTTAATCCAATAATAATTTGAGTAAAATATAAATCCTAGAAAAAAAATAGATGAACATAAAATAATTTGATCCGACCTCCTTATAAGTAAGGATTTTATAACCATTGGGGGGTCCCTTTGGTGACTGGCACTACCGCACTGGATTTAGAGGTTGTCCAATTTGTTAAATAAAACCACCAACTCAAACCTACCACTATCACCAACGTGGTTATTGCATGCCCACCTACCAAAGCCAACTTATTGTTAGTGGTTACTCGTTAGGCACATCTAATGCTCCTCAAACCTGTCATTAACAAGGGAATCGTGCCAAATCATATTACAAATCGTGTGGATCACGTGATCAAGGATCACAATTCCTAATCCTAATTCTAAAACATAAAAAACATTCCATCATTTATCAAAGTCGGTACATCTTCGTTAATCTTTAGATTAAATGATATGCCTCATCCTAAAAAAATAAAAGAAATAAAAAAAAAAAGTGAAATTTGCTAAACTTTTGGTTTCCATTCCACATAAATTTGTGTGAGAATCTCCGATCGTTTGACAAGTAAAAAAAAAAATATATCAAAATCAAAATGGGCACATCATTAAATTTCTAGTTTGGGTGGTGTCAAGGTGTCATGGTCCTGCTCTGGACAAGAGGCTGGTTACGTGGTTGCATCATCATGTCTGAATGGTGAGGAGTTCTCAACACCACAAGGCGTGCGTGGGTCCCATTCATTGTGCCGCATAGATCACATCGTCGGCCATAACAATAATGAGGAGAAAAAACTAGGTAGAGGGCCCTCTCATATGCTTGTAATAGGGTCCCCTTTGGGTGGGGGTGTATTACTCCCAAAGTCGCTGAGGAGTTATTGGTGGATTACACCCTAAGGATCGACAAGCTTGTGCAGATTTCTTGACTTGGGAAGGGCATAGGTGGTCTGGTTTAGTGTCATTTAACTTGGGAAATGACAATATTTGGTTACTCATAGTGGAGAAGTAATTTCTCTTTTTTTTCATTTATATTACACTATGGGTAATAATTAATTTAAAAAAAATATGGATATGTGGGTATAGATACATGGACACGTAAATACAAATTTATTAACATATGTCATGGTTTTGGTTTTAAAAAAATGCTGAAACTCAAAATTAGATTTTAATAAAATACATATTTACTGAAAATGTTTAGAAAATAGTACAAAAAAGACATGTTCTCAATGAGAATGAGAACAATATCATTGTTTGGATGAAGATTATTCAATAAGTATTATTCTAGAAAAGGGGAAGATGTTGTGTAAGATGATGAAACAGAGCAAACTTATGTCACAAATTTGATGTGTTCGGAACAATGCTATTTTTAGAAATATTTATTTTTAAAAGACTTATTATTGAGAGAGTGACAAATCAAAAAAAAAAAAAAAAATCATTTAGTTGGACAATGATAACTATGATCATCTAGTTACATAGACAAGTTACATAAGAAGTTGAAGACAAGTACGGGATTAATTTATTCGTTGGATTCTTCCAGATATGGAGGGTTCAAATTAAATTTTGATGGCTTAGTTAAAGAAAATAAAAGAGTGGTTGGCTGAATTATTAGAGATAGTTAAACCTATTATTATTCAATCCATTAGGTTTGATGATAATGAATTATCACCCTTAAAAAATTGTCTTCTTTTATGCGAACAAAAAAAGACTTTAAAGGAATATATATTTTTTAAAAACCGATGCTAATATTGTGATTAATAGTCTTGGTGAGTTATAAAGTTCTTAGTAGGTTTATAGTGCTTTAAGTGATTGTATTAGAATTGTTTTAGCGAATGATATAAATATCATGATAAACATGTTTAGAGAGAATGAAATAAAGCTGTAATCTTCTTAACTAATTTAAGTCATAGAATAAAATACAATTGGAACTCAAATTTTCCTATGGAGATTTTAGTTGATCTTTGAGAGGATGCTAATGGTAGGTATAGTCCTAGAAAAGTAGAAAGTGTTGATCTCTCTCTCTACAATGCCAAAAGAAAAAAAATATATATATTTTGAGAACGTCTCAAACGATTTTGAGTTTTGATGTTACTTACTAATAAATCTAGAGTCAACTCTTGAGAATTTAGGCTTCTGGATCTCATTATAAAAGTAGCTAATAAACATGCCATGGATTGGGTGAGCGTCAAAGATCTCTATTTTTATTTGATAAATTCAACAATTTAGACGCTGTAAGCCAAGTGGTACCTCTCTGTTTGCAAAAAAGAAAGGGGATTGGGGAGAGAGGGGGGGGGGGGGGGGGGGGGGGGGGGGGGGGGGGGAGTCGAGGGTTCAACCCGCTAAATCTTAGGAATAATAATTTGTACGATTTACTTGCATGATACCACAAGCCAGAACAACAACAAACACTTGACATCCTACATTTTATTATACATGCAACTTAAGCCTTAGTAATTTTCTTTCTCTTAATCTTTCTTCAACTAGCATATTTATTTGGATAGTTGCGGGCATGTCAAGGGAAATTGAATAAATTTACTGTATTTGTCTGTAAACTAAGATTGTTTTTTATTATAAAAAAACTTATGAAGGAAAGTTATGAGTATAAAAAAGGAAAGGAAACAAGTAGAGCAAAAAGCATAAGAATAGAATTTGGTTTTCCTACATTTGTTTGATTTACAAAAAGTTGATAAGAAAATATAAGTCTCAACTTGCTAATAATGCTTTTTCCTATAATAAAATAAACTGAAAGAAGCATTTTGAGGGGACATTTTTCTAAGAAAGAGTTAGACATGGGGCCTACACCTTTCCTACGACATCCAAATACGTCCGTCTTTAAAGTCAAAATGATGAAGACTCAATTTTTTTCATTAGTTTCAAAATTATCATTGCACTATCAATTGATATAGAGAATTGTTGAATTTATCTACTATCTTTAATTTAATTTATTTTTATTTAAATGAAAAGGCATTTGACACTTTCTTCCTTCTTTTTTTTCCCCAAACAATACGTGCGACTTATAAGATCAGAATATTGTTTGAATGAAAAGCTCAATTTTCATTATTCTTTGTGATGTATATATACAGATTTACAGCCTTTACAAAGTCAATGTGAATCAATCAAAATATATTTTAACTAAAAATAGTTACAACTAATCATGAAAATAATTCCATGAATTAAGCAAAGGAACTAATTCCATGAATTAAGCAAGGCTAGCTGGGATCCATTGGATGTGGGTTGTCTTGGTCAGCTTGTGTTGGTGGCTTGGCTAGCTTAGGTTCTGCACGACTGAGTTGGAGTTGAAATCCCATGACCTTATCAAGTCTGGATATGCCACTAGGTCCAAGGGCCACCATTGATGAATAGGCATTTGGAGTTTGAAAAATCATGTTTTATGCTTACACATTTAATCAATTAAGAATCATTTTACCCAAATTAGATGACTATTGAGAAGAAGATCTAGACAAAACCTAGGGACACGTTAATGTGAATCAATCAAAATATATTTTAACTAAAAATAGTTACAACTAATCATGGAAATAATTCCATGAATTAAGCAAAGGAACTAATTCCATGAATTAAGCAAGGCTAGCTGGGATCCATTGGATGTGGGTTGTCTTGTTCAGCTTGTGTTGGTAGCTTGGCTAACTTAGGTTCTGCACGACTGAGTTGGAGTTGAAATCCCATGACCTTATCAAGTCTGGATATGCCACTAGGTCCAACGGGCCACCATTGATGAATAGGCATTTGGAGTTTGAAAAATCATGTTTTATGCTTACACATTTAATCAATTAAGAATCATTTTACCCAAATTAGATGATATTGAGAAGAAGATCTAGACAAAACCTAGGGACACGTTACCCATTATAGATTTAATTCACTTGCAAGAAAAATGCCTCCAAAAATCTCCACCAACTTCAGAAACTTCAAAGCGACACACAATTGATCACCCTTCATCTCAATCAACCACAATAATAATAAAACATAATAAATTGATAGAGACACACAAGATTTATGTGGAAAACTCATAGATGGGGAAAAATCACGACCCAACACCCAAACAATCCATTTTATTGAGAAAGACTTACTAAGACAAGTAAGAACTGCATATCAATCCTTATACCCTGTGATTTACTCCGTATCTGTCAACCTCATGTTTGTTAACTACGTCATGCGACTTCTAAGTTGCCTTTCCAAAAATTCCTTCTTAAAAATTGTGGATGGAGGCCGAACCAAAATCTTAGAGACTTAGACAATAACCATGGTGAGTTAGGTTTATGGGTAAATTCTAAAGAGTATGCTAATTGTTTCAACAATGGAGCTCATACTCTAGATGGAAAGAATATATTAGTAGAGGTGCCTCAGCTCTCACTAGATTCTCTATTATCTCTATCTAGCCTCACACACTCTAAGGTTTTGGGTGTCTACAGGGTTTCCGAAAACAAGGCAAAGATTCAATTTCGGAGGAGCACCAAGTCTCGTGTCGTTAAAACGTTAGCATTTGGCGTTCAAATGGTATGATGGCTGAAAACAGTTGAGATTGTCAGCTACTGCGTCGTTTGAGCATCTTCTATTAGGCAGTTCGAACATATACTCTCCTAAGAGCAGACCATCTTGTGTTACATTACATTCAAACAGCTCAAGCCCATGCATTCGAACGAGACCTAAAACCAAAAAAAAGATGAACACAAAGTTTGATCCATTAAACCACAATGCACCTCTTACTTTCATTTTTGTTTAGCTAAGTAAATCACAAATGCACCTACAACACACATAAAAGGACCCCAAAATAAAAAGGACATAAAAGGACAAAAAAAAAAAAAAAAAAGAGGAAAAAAGAATCTAATCATTTAAGATTCATCGAAACCTCTAAATCACTTACGAGGACTAAGTGAGACGTAGTTCATCTATGTAATCACTTTCATTGCACACATCTTTAGTATTTAGAATAAGACACGGACACACTAGGGACTCAAATATGTCCCTTGGCTTTTAGTATTGGAATTTTTATTTATTTATTTATTTTTGGATAAGTGAGAAATTAGTATTGGAATTAGCTAACACTAGACACTAGAACCTAATAGGGTTCACAAGGATAGGGTCTTTAGCCACCACCAAATTCATCCAGCTTGGGAGCAATCAATGAAAGTGAGATTCAATGATTCATTGACTTATATCGGTAATTCATCTACATCAATAATCTCTTGTCCATTCCAACCTCGCATCTACATATCAGAGATGCATGGACCAAACCCTCCTAACCAGGTTCATACCTCAAATATGAGCCTTGTATATTAGTAAACAAATTAGTATGATGCGTGTATGAAAAAAGAGAGGACAAAAGCATCTTAATAACAATGAGAGTAACTTCTTGGTAATCACACTGAGAGAGACAGCCAACGATCCAGGGCAAATTTCTTGCAAGACAACAACCCATCTTGAAAGAAGCCGTCAAGGGCATGACCTCTGGGTAACAGCCATGGGATGGAGAAACTAAATGAGATTTGTGCGAAAAAGACAAACCCCTAATGCCAATCTCAAGGAACACCAATCCATCTGCCTCCCACCAATCTTGTGGTGGGGTTTACCACTCCCTAGTTTTTGTGCCTTTCTCAATTGGACACATGTCATTTATAGCAGAGAGAGTCTACTCCTTGGATGCTGAATCACATCCTTGTCATACTCAATCCACTTGATCGATCCTAAGATCACGACCACAGACACAATCCTAAGAGAGGCCCCACGAGATGTAAACCCTACCCAGCAGAAGTGAGGGGTAGTTTGGTAACATTGAAAAAAATATTTATTATATTTTTGTACATTTCATTTCTAGAGAGAGAAAGAGGAGAGAGAGAGAAGTCATAATATTAGCTTGTCCTCTGCCATTTCTGATCCCTCTCCCCTCCCGCTTCCCTGATAAAAGCCATCTCAAATTCAGGCTCTGAGAGAGAGAGAAAGAGAGTAGGAGAAAAGCAAGGAGAGCCTGCCCTGAAGATTTCTAGTTCTCTCTACCCCTCTTTTCTCTCTCTCCTTCCTCTCTCGTTTTCTTTAGTGGGTATAAAACCGGAAGAGTCTCTTTCCACGTTTCTTTCGCCATGATTTCGTTGAACGGAAGCGGTTTTCTGGTAATATAAACAAAACCCATCTCCAAAATTAAAATATCAAGCACACCCACTTTGGAAATTCTCTTCAAACTGCTTTTTCCACATTGTAAAAACATAATTTTGATTTTTTTGCTTTTATATTTTGGTGATATAAACCAAACCCATTTTCACAATCCCAATTTCAAACACACCCTCTTCGGAAAAACCTGTTTTAATAATTTCTGTGTTTCTGATTAAAGATCACTTTTTCTATTTTTATTTTTTAATGTTTTATATGCGATTTGTTTGTGATTTTTACACAGAACAATACGGGCGTTTCTGGGTCTCGTACAAGCTTCTCTCACTCGCAGAAAAGGCCCTCAGCTTCAGTGAGAGTGGTGGCTTTGGGCTCGAACGGCAGACCAGCAGACCGAAATGTCAGCGTTTTGATGGAGAGCACATTGAAGGATGTGAAAGACGGTGCTCCGGTTGTCGAAAAGGACTCCAAATCCACCGTCGATGCTGTGGTTGAGGAAGTGTACACTGAGGATAGTGCCACCGAGTTTATTACGCCTTGGACTGTCTCTGTTGCTAGGTGAGAGACGTTCATGATCAATGGTGATACATCAAAATTTTTTAATTCCCTTTTTGCCCATCTCGGGATTAGGTGGTTTTTCCGATTCTGCTATGTTGTCTGATTTTTATAAAAGTTTATTCTTTTGCTTAATTTCAGATTAAGTATTATGTGTTTCCGTGATCTACTCTTATGTTTTCCTCCTTTTGTGCTTTTTATAACACTTGATTTATTTTGGATTATTATACTAGATTTTGCTTCTTCTTTTTTTCCCCTTTAGTTCATTTTCAGCTTGCTATGTTTTAGTCAATATTTATGATGTTTGGGTTTTCGTAATTAATGTTGCACTTGCTTTATTATTAAATTTCCTTTTTCACCCTTGCCCTGTTTCGATGATTTCAATGCTGTACTGTTGTCTGATTTTGTTATTATGTTTATTAAGTTCATTGTTTTGTTTAATTTTAGATTAAATATGTGTGTGTGTGTGTTTGTAATTTTGTCTCATTTTCAGCTTGCAATTTGTCATTAAAATATGTAAAGCTTATTGTTATGTGTAAGTACAGATGAAATTATATTATATATATTTGTGTGATCTCTTTTAAGTTCAATTTTTGTTCTATTTGGGTTCTTTTAATATTTGATTTTGCACCTCCTCTATTATAATTTCCTTTATGAACTGTTTTTATCTGTTATTTAATATTAAGTTTTTATAGGGTTCTATATTGAAATTTGTAGATCTTGATGCTTCACAATAAGTAAAGCTTTTACTATTATTTTGTTGTTCTTTTACCTTTTTCTTTAATCATATAAAATTTCTGGTTGAGCTGATCTTATAGTTGGATAAACAAATCCCTTAATCCAAGGAATATAATATTCTCATTCTGAACTGTTCCTTATTTTATGCTTTATGTAATCTGAAGGCGTCCAAATGCTCATAAAATTCCCTTTTGGAATTCATTGTTGTCTACTTCTACAAAATTGTATAATTTTATAGCCAATTGGAGTTTTATCAATCGTTTTTCACTTCTCCAAATCTATTTTGTAATTCTGTTTCTCCATCACTTTTTGCCAATGTTCCTAATTTACTCCCGATATCCGTTTTCACTCTCTCAGAATTCTATTCTATTTTATGTATTTTTAGTTCTTTAATCTGGGTTGTCTTCGAACTCTAAATTCTCATATAGTATAGCCTATCCATTCTCATTGGTCCTTTGTTATTTTGTGATAGTATTTGGTATCTTTTTTATTTTTTTATTTGGCTAACAAATTTGTTTGTTCTTTGAGATGGCTATGATCTCTTTCTAGTTAGCATTGGCCATTTATGTAATCTGTTACCTTTGAAGAACATCTTGATAATCATTTGTTATGCTGTTATTACCTTTCTTTTTCATAAGTTTCTTTTTTGTGCTGCAGCGGGTATTCTTTGTTGCGGGATCCACACCACAACAAAGGGCTTGCCTTCTCAGAGAAAGAGAGAGATGCCCACTTCTTGCGTGGTCTTCTTCCCCCAACAGTTGTCTCTCATGAACTTCAGGTTATCTAGGTCTATTTTATAGATTCTCCCATATATTATTATTTCCCTTATTCTTTGGTTCACTGGAATTGGACACAATTTAGTGAACCTTTTGTGCCACTCTACTCGCCAGGTGAAAAAAATGATGCACAGTATCCGCCAGTATCAAGTTCCGTTGCAGAAGTACATGGCCATGATGGATCTCCAGGTACCTGTTTGCAGAATTGATTCTTACTTTGGGCTAATTACCATAACCCTTGGAGAAGAATATCTATTGACTCCCTAATTTATTGCTATGTTAAAGGAAAAGGTAAATACTTTGATTTTGGTACTATTCTGGTTTTCAGGAGATGAATGAGAAGCTGTTCTACAAGCTTCTTATTGACAACGTTGAGGAGCTACTCCCGGTCGTGTACACTCCAACCGTTGGTGAAGCTTGCCAGAAATATGGGAGCATTTTCAGACGTCCTCAAGGTCTTTTTATAAGTTTGAAAGAGAAGTAAGTTTGATGCGCACTTCTCTTGGTTTTCTTACTAGTGCTAGCTTGGATTCCCAATGTGATGCTATATTAGTATGTGAGTTGAAACTGATATTTAGCCTTTGGCAGGGGAAGGATATCTGAGGTGTTGAAGAACTGGCCTGAGAAGAACATTGAAGTTATTGTTGTCACTGATGGGGAGAGGATTTTGGGGCTTGGGGATCTTGGGTGCCAGGTAAAAATTGTATATGCCTTCTTTCCCTTTGAATCTTCCATTAAAGTGTGAAACAGGATTAGTGTGGTGTGTTTCCTTGCACCTCTCTCTCTCTCTCACATGTAGCTGACATGATGACATTCTATGAAATGCTTTCAGGGGATGGGGATACCTGTAGGGAAACTTTCTCTATATACAGCGCTCGGAGGAGTTCGTCCTTCAGCTGTAAGTATTCTAATAACAAATAATACTGTTTCTTGACATGGCTGAGTAAAAAATCATATGTATCTCAAATTCCATGTTTTGTAGTTGATTAGCAATATTTGTGATTATCTGCTTGAAACCTAGGTTGCAAAACTGGGTTCTGCCTCTCTATGCTCACATTCCCTACAGAACTTTGTCGTTTCCAAACAGTACCCAATCACAGAGTGCTGTCACAAAACTTAACCTACTGTCAGCATTTTTGTGTAAAAAGCCAATCGTGGTTTAGTAAATCACTTCGGTTTCTTTTTAATGAAATCACTGAGGCTGCTCCATACAATCACCGAAGGCTATGATTTTTAATTAGAAGTTTGTCCAGGAAACAACTGTAGGAATCCAATCCCTGCAAAATAGAGCATAATTTACATTCATTAATCCTATCCCATTACCCTTTCTTGTAGCAACTAATAAAAATGGTTTATCAAATGTGTTGAACATTTGCAGTGCTTGCCTGTAACCATTGATGTGGGGACAAATAATAAGAAGTTGTTGGAGGACGAGTTCTACATAGGGCTCAGGCAAAGGAGGGCAACTGGGCAGGTGATGGATTTGTTTGCCCAATTTTTCTAGTCTTAAACTACGCACTTAAGTTTCGATTACATGATATATTTTTGTGATACTGAAGTGGTTCTATTCTTCCCCACTTGTAGGAATATGCCGAACTTCTACATGAATTCATGACTGCAGTTAAGCAAAACTATGGGGAGAAAGTCCTCGTTCAGGTAGTTACTGGCTGTGGAAAAAGACATAAATTATTTCGTTTTCTGATTTAGATTCATTTTTATTTGTAATTCTAATGATCTCTAGACATTTTAACCACATCATGCAGTTTGAAGACTTTGCAAACCACAATGCTTTTGATCTGCTTGAAAAATATGGCACAACTCATCTTGTTTTCAATGACGATATTCAGGTATAATTGGGTTTGGTGGTCTGTAGTATAATTGGGAGGAATATATTTCTAATATTCGGGTTGTTTACTTTGTACCAGGGGACAGCATCTGTGGTCCTTGCAGGGCTTATTGCAGCGCTGAAGTTAGTTGGGGGAAACTTAGCTGATCACAAATTCTTATTCCTTGGTGCAGGAGAGGTGAGCCCCTATTACCTTCTCTCTTGAAAGTTGTCATGATTTTCTTCCTGATTATTGTTCAAAAACTTCAAAAGAATGGAGAACTCTAAAGGAATTTCTGAAATTGTCAAAATTAGAAGTTATTAATATTTTTCCTGTCAATGCAATATGAAACTGCTTGTTCATTGCTGGGCTCCCTCATGTTTCATAACCCTATCTATTTTATGAAAGCTCTCTTAAAAAAATTACAGTCTTTTAATTGGGCATATACAAGCATATTCTTCTTTTTCCTTTTGTTGTCTGTCTTTAGGCCCGAAACCCCCCCCCCCCCCCCCCCCCCCCCCCCCCACCAAAAAAAAAAATGAAAAAAAGAAAAAAAAAAGAAAGAGTAAAAAGAAAGCTTATGTCTCTGGGTGATTGCAGGCTGGCACTGGAATAGCAGAACTCATAGCTCTTGAGATGTCAAAACAGGTTAGAAGCTACTACTAGCATTATTGTTTTTACCTATTTTCTTTCAGATGTTTTTTTGTGAAAGCTCTGGATGTATAGAAAAAACAAAATGCAGTGAGAAATTTATACCAGAATCTTTATGCAGACAAATACTCCACTCGAAGAGACCCGCAAGAAGATTTGGCTTGTGGATTCTAAGGTAAAAGAAACCTGATCTAGCTCCTTGATATATAAAGTAAATTTTTCTTTCTGTCCCTTATTTTTTCCTTGCATCAATTAAAATGTAATTCAAATTCTTTTGCAGGGATTAATTGTTAGCTCTCGCTTGGAATCACTTCAACATTTCAAGAAACCTTGGGCTCATGAACATGAACCTATCAAGGACCTGATACATGCTGTTGAGGTGTGAAATCTCTCTCTCTCTCTCTCTCTCTCTCACACACACACACACACACATAGAGCAAAGGTGACTTATTCTCTTCATTCGTCTTTTTTTTTTTAGGCAATCAAGCCAACAGTGTTGATTGGATCATCGGGAGTGGGAAGAACATTTACTAAAGAAGTGGTCGAGGCTATGGCCTCCTTGAATGAGGTAATGCGTTTATATATATGTGTTTGTACGTCTAATTGTTCATGGCAAAAAATAATTTTCTAACAAGAAGCAACTGACATTGTTGTATACGATTGAATGCAGAAACCCATCATTCTTGCTCTGTCCAACCCAACTTCACAAGCTGAATGTACTGCTGAAGAAGCTTATACATGGAGTCAGGTGATATAGACTTCTAATTTCTATTTCTCATTCATCTAAACTGCACATATCATGTCATTCAATTTCTTCCCTTTTTTCTTTTGTTTTTGCTGAATATCAATATGGTCTTGCTCATATTTGACCATGCAGATAATCAATTATGACCTAATTTTTTATTCTTGATTTTTCTTTGTCTTGCAGGGTCGTGCCATTTATGCTAGTGGGAGCCCATTTGACCCTGTTGAATATGAAGGAAAAGTTCTTGTCCCTGGCCAGGTACTGACGTTAGAAAACTTCTTAAAGTATGTCCTGAATTCGGTTATTTGAGATTTGAGATTGAGGACTGAATTTGACTATTTTATTTCTCATTCAGGCAAATAATGCGTACATTTTCCCTGGATTGGGTCTGGGTTTGATAATGTCTGGTGCAATTCGTGTTCATGATGACATGCTTCTAGCAGCCTGTAAGTGCACAAAAAAGAAAAGAAAGTTTAAGCATGCACCTCAGTTTCAAAACAGGGTGTTAGTGCCATTTTTCAAGTTTGATGCATTTGGCACAACTCAACAAGTCTGTACCCCAAGATTGATATGCACAGTTTATAACTTATGCTCGATCTGTTTGGGAATTCACTTGTTAATTATGCCTTTTAGAATGTTTCATTACCCATTACATTGTTGCTCATGTTTGTTGCCTTGGAACAGCGGAATCTTTGGCTGCACAGGTGACTCAGGAGAGCTTTGACATGGGACGTATATTTCCACCATTCTCTAACATCAGAAAGATTTCAGCCAATATTGCTGCAAATGTAGCTGCTAAAGCTTATGAACTAGGTAATTTCCTTCTCCATTGGATTCAGCTCGAAGAAAGTCTGCATTTGAAACTCCTCAAAGTTATATTTAATCATTTTGCAATTGTTCAATAGGTTTGGCTACTCGGCTTCCTCAACCTGAAGATCTAGTGAAGTATGCCGAGAGCTGCATGTACAGCCCTACCTATCGAAGCTACCGCTGATTTAGGAGAAGATTACATAGTTTTTGTTGTTTTAATGTTTATTTTGAATAGATTACATAGTTTTTGTTGTTTTAATGTTTATTTTGAAGTTATCGTATACTTTTAATGTCATTTTTTCCCCTTTTTCTGTTACCCCAATTTCTTCTGCTCGGTAAGTTGGAGTTTGATGGGTCGAAGGAGCATGGTGGGTGTTGTTAGTTGGATCAGTGACAGTGAGAAATACAGATTGAAAAATGTTGTGGACTACTGAAATTTTTTTATATGAGATAAAGTTCAGATTATGGAAGTGTGGAAATTTTTCCTCCGCGTTTTATCAGACATGCAGCGTTTAACCTTCTTTTTGCTTATTCCGTCCGGTTCGGCTGGCCAAGGCAGACCTTGGGCGCAGTGGACATCTTAAGGTGGATTGCAGGGAAGGCTATGATTTGGGCCTGTCGAACCCAATCCAAATCTACCACTGGTCGATGGACAAGCTTGAGCTGAAATTTGTAGGGCTGGGACCTAAGTTTGGTTAGCCTTGGGTGAAAGGCGTCTTGTGGCCCGATCTGACCCAACCCAAACAATTACTAACCTATAATATACTATATCTGCATATGCAAAATGAGTAGACATCTAAGAAGCATGGACACGTGACAAAATGAGTAAACATTTAAGAAGCATGGACACGTAGCTCGGTACGATATGACATAAACATGGGACATGGCTTAGGGCATGACATTAATAGAACATTTATATTTATACATATAATTATAGAATGTCATATAACATCACATAGCCTTTTGGGAAGTGGTTGTGCTTTTAAGGTAAATATTTGTTTAATCTAGACTACTTATTGGGCCGAGTACCTCAAACTTCAAGTCTTGATGGGAATGGAATATAAGAAAGGGTCTAGATATTGCAACCCGTTCAAGTGATCTCCTTACCCCACTAATTATAATTTTTTTAAGATTTAAGAAAATTATAAAAGGTTTTTATGAAAAGTGGCCATGAAATACACTAGAAAACATGATTTTAAATAACTTTGCGGAAGAAATTTTTTCCAAAATCTATCATTCAAATAGACTTTTTTGCCATTTATAATCTTTATTTCATTTTTAGCCAAAAAGTCTACTTAAACTATAGATTTTGGAAAAAATTTCTTCTGCAAAGTTGTTCATAATGATGTTTTCTAGTAGCCCGCCACGATCACTTTTCATAAAAACCTTTAATAATTTTCTATAACTTTAAAAAATTAAAATTAGTGGGATGGAGAGATCACTTGAAAGGATTGCAATATCCAGGCCCATATGGGCAGCCTCCTTAATCCTCTGGCTTGGGCTTTAGTTGCCCTTAGACTCGATCCAACCTAACCCAGAGGGTATATATTAGGGGAACGGCTATAGCAACCCCCCATTCTTATCACCCCACCCTCCATCCTTTAGGTTTTTATGGTTTTCTGCAAAATATAAAAGGTTTTTATGAAAACCGGCCGTGGTGTCCACTAAAAAACATCATTTTGAACAATTTTTTAGAAGAAAGTTTTTCCTAAATCTATTGTTTAAATATACTTTTTAGCCATTTATAACATTTATTTCATTTTTTGCCAAAAAGTATACCTAAACGATAGATTTTGGAAAAACTTTATTTTGCAAAGTTGTTCAAAATGATGTTTTCTAATGGACCAAGTGACTGGTTTTTGTAAAAACCTTTTATATTTTTCATAAAATCTTAAAAACCAAAAGAAAAGTGGTGGGGTGATAAAAATGGGGGGTTGCAATAGCCGTTCCCATATATTAGCCCTACTAATGCCCAAGTCAAGCCCAGAGACCGATTTTGGACTCTTTTTTCCTACGGTCTTGGCCCTCCCAAAGAAAAGAGAACGGCTATTGCAACCCCCCATTTTTATAACCCCACCCCTTTCTTTTTAGTTTTTAAGATTTTATGAAAAATATAAAAGGTTTTTGCAAAAACCAGTCTTTTGGTCCACTAGAAAACATCATTTTGAACAACTTTGCAGAAGAAAGTTTTTCCAAAACCTATCGTTTAGGTAGACTTTTTGGCAAAAAATGAAATAAAGGCTATAAATGGCTAAAAAGTATATTTAAATGATAGATTTAGGAAAAACTTTCTTCTACAAAGTTGTTCAAAATGATGTTTTCTAATGGACACCATTACCGGTTTTCATAAAAACCTTTTAGATTTTGCATAAAACCTTAAAAACCTAAAGGATAGGGGGTGGGGTGATAAGAATGAGGGCTTGCAATAGCCATTCCCCATAGAAAAATTTGTCTCTTGCATAAACAGTGTCTATGGCTGTATGAAGTCCAGTCATCTTGAAAATCACAATTAAAGATCAGGGCAGCTGCAAACCAGGTTTTCTATTAGGGTCAGCCATTTGCACCCAAAGATTTGTTTTTTATCCCTCACTTATTTTAAACTTTTAAAAATTTTATGAACAATATAAAAGATTTTCCTAAGGCTAGAGAATACATAAGTGAAACACCTAATCAACTACATATTTCACCTTTTTTTCCAAGGGCATATTTCACCCTCCTGAATATTAATCAATAACAATTTTTTACCCTAAGATCAATACCAAATACGTGAGGGTACAATGACTAGTACCTCAGAGCCTTCATGGATCCCATAAGTGTACATAGCATAATAATCATCCATCTCTCTGTGTCCTACCAACAGTTTCATCCGCTCAGCGGGAATGGCAGTTTTCGTTTCAAGTTCATCTTTCAAGTTGTGCACTGTAGTCGTGTCTTCCACTATTAACCAGAAGTGGGCTGTTGGCGTGTTGATTAAAATGGGAATTCCTCGCCGGAGAAGCATTCTGCCCCCCTCGGTGATTTCATAATCTCCTACCTTATTCATGTTTTTTAAGAATTCTCCGTTGAACTGAAGGCTTTGTTGGTCCCCGTGAATGCCCAAGTCCACATATATCTGACATTTTAATTGGTAAATGGTATCGGAAGTATCAGTTCGCAGAAGATGCTCCTCACCGCCTCACCGGCGTGGACGATGATGATCTGCATGGGCCAGTATGTGAAAGAAATGACATGCAGAATCACCAAAGAAATTTACTAGTTCATTTGCATGATGCAAAGATCACAAGAGTACTACGAGAAGATGTACCTGAGAGGCCATTGTGCACAGAGGAGATGAGGAAGCAAGTATATATGATAAGTTGACATTGCCACTAAATTCTAAGTTTCTGTCATTGGCTTTTAGAACCAACTGTTCACACCATTGGAGGGGGGGTTGTCTCAATGTGATTTGTATGTCCAATTTTTCCATTTCAGGCTTTCATGTACATTTTGCCACATTACTTTCAAAAACTTTAATATTTTCATTTTAATGAGGAAGCTTGAGTGGGCTATGATGCTTCTGTTGTTTAGTTAATAAAACTAATTTCACATAATGAGTGGATTTTTTGGTCATTTATAATATCTATTTCATAAATTGTTTGGCCATTTATAGAGAAATGAGCAATATGTTTTGGAAAAATCTTTTTCATTAAGGTTATTCAAAATTATGTTTTTTAATAGATAATGGAACTAGTTTTCATAAAAAAATCTTTGGGTAATCACGGATAGGCCCACTAAGGGGCGCTTATCTTTAAATCAGCCCAAAAAAGGGTAGAATATAACAGTGGATCCCACCCATTGTCAACTCCAAAATATTTCAGAAAATGTACTTGCCGAATGATGCATGCCCGCTGAGTGCTATAAGGAAGTTAAAACAATGATGAAAAAAGGGGTGGATGCCAGGACTGAAGAGGTACGAAGGATTTGTATTCGAATTAGATCGTGCATGTTTGCCTAAATTGTTGGTTGTCTGCTGGCATAAATTTGTTTTTATGTCTCATGTCTGCCTAAATTTGACTGAAAGAAGCATGGCATTAGATCACATATGAGCGTTAATAGAGACATGCAGAGCCAGGACATTCATCCCACAGCATAGCATATAAATCTGCAAAACAAAAAGGAAAAAAAAAAGGCTAGTGTTACGTTGTTCATGGTTTTTCCCTTGTGCACACTATAATCTCTAATTTGTTTATCATAAATATATAGGGAAATTAGCAAGTACCCCTAATAAAGAACTGCTTTTAACAATAAACCCATCATAAGAATTTTTAACTTCATTTTTTAGAAATTCTTTCAGCATAAAGAAAACCATATTTTTTAAAATTCTTGTTTTAGCCTTTTCTATTTATCATATTTGTTTTGCGTTATTCCTCTCTCACATGGTTCTACCGGCAACAACTCTCAACGGCAACGGCTCTTTTTTGATGATGGCTACCACTCTCCCATGGTTCCCATCAGCAACATCTCTCAGACGACGGCCAAGCGATGCTTCTTCTCCAACGGACCACCACCATCTCCACTTCCACCACCGGCCTATCGTTCTCTTCTCTCTATCTCCTCCCTTCCTCACCAAATCTAAAAATCAAATCTATTACCAGCTAGCCATTGTTGTTCTCTGTTTCTTCTTCGTCATCTTTTTCTTCTTCTTTTTCTTTTCATTTTTTTTCCTTTGTCCCACTAGATGTGGCCGAAGTTCAACTATGGCTATCTTCTCCCTTTCTTTTGTAATTTTTTTTTTTTTAAAAAGTTTTTGTTCAACTATGGCTATCTGCGGTAGAATTTTTAGTAGTACGAAAAATGTTGTTTTTTATAACCAAAATAGTAAAGTGTTACTATTTTCTGTAGAAATTTTAATTGCACAAGAAACAACAGGTTTTGTTAGCCGAAATAGTAAACTGTTACTATTTGTTGTAGAAATTTTAATAGCATGAAAAATGCAAGTTTTTATAGTTAAAATAGTAAACCGTTACTATTTGCTATAAATAACGTTTTATATTATGCCATTTTTTCTCCATTCTAAATAGGAACGAGTTTCAAAGAAGAAGAAGAAGGTGATCTAACTGGTGTGATGGGATAGGGCTTTTTTTTTTTTTTTTTTGTTTGTTGAGATGAAGGCAGAAGAGAGTCACGAATCTCATAGAGGTTGCCAGAAATGGATAAGGATAGCGATAGGGTCGTTGGAGGTCGAACAATGGTTGGAGTTCAATCGTCGGTGGAAGTCGTCATCGGTGGTAACCATGGAAGAGAAAAAGAACAGTGAGAGAGAGAGAGAGAGAGAGCGTAGGGTGAGAGTAAGGGAGAAGGAAGGGTTAAGTGTATATAAAAGGTATTTTGGTCCATTTATGCTCAAAAGGGGTTATGAGAGAAATAAATTTGTTTTGTGTTTTATTGTAAAAAGTATCTTATAGGAGAGGGCTATGGCCAAAATTCCTTAAATATAGTTGTCTCAAGCAAAATTAAAAAAACCCAAACCTAGATGACCCCATCTTTTCTTCTAATAAAAAATTTCAAACCCTTAACCTCCCTTTATTTAATAAAAGGAGAATTATAGAATGGCCTAGCCGGCTACAGATAAATAATTATAAGTCAATACAATAGTAGTAACTTCCTAGTCATTTTTAGTTAAGTTAGTAGTCATCTATTTGTAATTACTAGTCGATTGTATTGATTTGTAGTTATTTGCCCATAGTCAAGCTATTCTATAATTCTCCCTTTTATTATTTATAAAATAGGTCAGTTTCTTCGTCAAAACAAAATAGCATAAAAATTACTCCCTCCGTCCCTAAAAGATAAGCCAAGTTTGACCAAACACGCAAATTAAGAAAACTTAATAAATGCATTGATTAAATTTTGTTTTCCATAAATACCCTTCCTTTATGAAATGAAATTGAAATGGTAAAGTAATTTTTAACAAAACAAAGGGTATAATAAGAAAGTTAAACAATTTTATGGTTTGACTTTTCAAAATGACCTATCATTTTGGGACACAAAAAGTTGAGAATTTGGTCTACCTTTTAGGGACGGAGGGAGTATGAAATTTCTAGTCATTTTTTTATAATCAATTTTTTTTTTTTTTTTTTTGATAAGCAGAAATTTCTGGTCTCATACAACAAGAGAATCACAAGGGGGTTATTAATTGCTTTGAAAGTCTTTTCTTAGTGTATGTACGTGTACTAGTATGAAAGTCTTTTCCCAGTGTGTGGACTTGAAAGTCAATTTTTTTTAATGGATTTTCAATCGTTGTTAAAGTCTTTTCTTAGTGCGTGTACCTTGAAAGTCTTTTCTGTGCGCGTCTTAATCCAACCTAGGAAACTTTCAACGTTAGCTACTTAGTGGTGAACTAACTAAAGAAACAGATTACAAAAGTTTTACATCAATGTAAAGGAAAATGGTACACCAAGAGGTCCAGTCCCTACCAAACCAAAAAACCCGGTTTGTGCCGAAGCCACTTGAGATCAGACGATCAAGCAGACGATAGTTTACCGTCTTATCGTCTTCAAAGCTTTATTTTCCACCTTAGGAGCGAATCTCTGCCTGCGAGTCCTTATGCCACTACCAGAACTTTGGGTCAAAATTTAGTGTACCAAACGTGCGATTCAAGCTTAGATGAAAACAATGGGATTCGCATGAACTCCATGTGCATGAGTTACATACTTTTGCGAGATAATTGATATACCAAACTTTAATACAAATAGCAGAACCTTAATGAGAAAGTAGTTTGCCATATACTATTTTAATCCAAATAGCAAAACCTTGATATGAAAGTATATGATTAAAATGAATAGATTTAAATTTCATTAGACGATCAATACAGCTATAACATGAATGGTTTAGATTTCACTGAACAATCTAGTTTATGAAAAAAAATCCTTATCCCTTTCAATACTATGATTCGTATGATTTGATTCTGGTAGCAAAACCTAATGTGGGAGAGGGATTGATAATTAATCCAATTCATAATAAATAAATAAACAATCCATGCCAAGTGGATCAATTTGATTGGCCATTTAATGGTCATAAAGGGCGGCTCTTACACAAAAATTTGACTCAGAAGTAGTGGTCAAGATTTGAATCAAATAAAACACACACGCGTCTCTTCCTAATATCCTAATTTCCTTCAAAATTGGACCGCAAAATTGGCTAGCTCTATCCTTTTTCCATGCAATAGTCGCGGATTTACATGAAATTCAGGACTCTCCCTCGTTTGGCAGACGCGTGAAACTGAAGCAATTCAATCTGTATTTTTTAAAATTATCAAGATGTCCTAACACAGACAGGTGTGGGTTTTAGGTTTATAGGCAGTGGGCAACTTCCTACGGCAGGTCACGTGCTTGTGTCTGTCGGGTGGTGGTCCTCTTCAAGAGGGGGGTCCAATTAAATATAGGCCTCTTATAACAGGTGGGACTCACTTTTTTCTTTTCTTTTCTTTTCTTTTTATTTCCCTTTTTAAAATAATAAAAACTTTTGCAAGTGATATTATGTGATTGGGCTAACTTAGTATAACAGACATTAAAAACACAATAAAGTGATATAGGCGACTCGATATACTTATTAGAAATGTAATTATTTGATATAATATTACCCTTGGCATACCTACTTCGTTGTTGTTGTTTTTTTTTATATATATTATTTTTATTAATTTTTTTCATTTAATTATACGCTTCACCCCTCTTACAATTATGTACGAGTTCTTCACATATTTAATGCAGAAGTATAGGGATTTGAATGGTCCAAAGCTACTAATAGCTTTCTTTAGTAATGCACATACACATGTTTGTGTGTAATGTGTGCGCATGTAAAAGGATTAAGCTAGTATTAGTACCATTACAAAAGTTATAAGTTAGGTGCATGATATCTGATCAAATTACATATCCATTGATGTAGATGAGGTAGTTCAAAAAATAAAAATAAAAATAAATACATGAAGCTAGTTTTTATATGGTACAAATTTTTTTTTAAAGTTGCGCTATTTAACTAAAACCCTAGGCCATAATATGAAACCAATCCGACTTACTTCTAAGTTGCACATAATATGATCTTGAAATATTAGCGAAATCAATTCAAATCCAAAGTTATCAGCTTCTTGAACGACGCAAATAATTTAACAATTCTAAAACAGGCATGAGACATCCCAATTTAATATAGAGGTGGATTAGGGTTAGGCATAAACAAATTCCAGGAACCAGACCCAAACTTGAGCATAATCGATTTCATAAAAGCAACCTCTCCTTTGGTTTCATTGTCCTTCCAACTGAAGCACCCCATGAAAAGTAGTGTATGGCATAGGCAGCGAGTAGGCAAATCAATGTATACACCTTTATAATATTGAATTTTCCCTTAGGAGATAAAAGTCTGACTCACATATTCCTGGAAGTTCCCCATCAAGATGACTTACTTTATGTACATCACTTTCTATGGAAAAGATAAGAGATCAGGGTGGCTCCTTCCGATCTTGGGGATATAAAGTGTGCAAACCTTGACTTTTCCCTCATCCACTCTACTCATAAAAGCATGTGCCGCCACTTGGCATTTACAAAAGCATCCTATCTGATTCCTCCACGTGGCCGTACACGTTTACCTTAATCTTTGTCTTTCTTTAAGATAAGGTCTTTGTTTTTTTTTTTTTTTCTAAGGATATGATCTTAGGTTTATTAATTAATTATTATTAGACATTTTCTACTTTTTTCACATGGGGTGGTCAACTTTAGACAATGTCGGCAAATCGGACGGTTACGGTCATCCGATCGTGAGATCTCCCTGTGAGCAATGGTGGGTCCTTTATTGTCTGCGTAATGTTTTCGACTTTCTTTGACTATCCTTCCTCTTTTTTTTCATTTTTTTCCTTTTTTTTTTGTGGATAATCCTAATGTTTTGGACTTCCGATGCACCTTTATGTATTCTCTCTAATTAAAAGGCCTTCAATTATGCTACTAGGTTTGCAATTAAATTAGATGGGTCAAATTTATCGTAATCAAGGTTTTGGGTACAATTAATTGGGGATGATGATAACATATAGTATTGTTTGGTACTAGGTCTTTAGGTATCGAATTATTTTCAGTCTGTCCTAAGACTTAGACCTAAAGCATTGGTACCATTCAATGTTTGGACATGGGAATAACTTATAATAAATAAAAAAATAAAAAATAAAGAAAGAAAGAAAGAAAGAGCCATAAAAATTTCTTCCTTCGAAAATTTAGAAATAATATGATTAAATAATCCAACACCATTCCCTTAGGTTGTTTTTTATTTTATTTTTATTTTTATTTTTAATTTTTAAATTTAAATTTTCTTATTTTTTTCCATTCTTATTATTATTATGTTTTTTCAGGGTGACAAAGAAGAAAAAACCTAGTCAAAGAGGACTAGGTACTGAGCTAGGAAAGTCTCAAATGAGGCTAACTAATTTATGGAGCCTCGTAACTACCGTATTGGGGAATCTTCTTTTCTTTAATCTTTACTTTAATTAAAAACTAAAATAGTTAGTCTCTTCAATATACTCTTCCAAATAAGACCTTCTTGTATGCATAATAGCTTGATTCATGCAATAAACATTTTAAAAATTGAAAATTGTCCAACGTAAACATTCATATGACATTTAACAACAATATACTCTCTTTGTCCATAAAGATAGGCCTTCTTGATAATGACCTTCGGTCTAATGGCATGTTCCATACTTCCATCTAGGGGTGCAAAATGGTTCGAGTAGACCTGAGGATCGGACCATTCTGTGCAATTCGGTCTGGTCCGGTCTGGGCCAAATCGAATTCGGTCCGGTTCCGGTCCAAAATCTTAAGTCCCGAATTACTTCGGTCTGGGCCATGGTTTAGGGGGGTTCAGTCCTGGACTGGACCAAATTCTCGAATTCCAAAAAAAAAAAAAAAAAAAAAATATATATATATATATATATATAATTATATGTTAATACTAATGTATTATATTCAATAAATAAGTATTATTCAATGAATAATAATTCTTATTCAATAAATTTCTTACCTTTTACCAAAAACAAAACTATGAAAAACTAAAAAAAAACAAACAAATAAACAAACCGAGAACTGGACCGGCCCAGACCGAATTTTTCGGTTCGGTCTCGGTCCTAGTCCAAGCCTAAATCGGTTCGGTTCCGGGACAAATTTTGAAGTCTCGAATTAGTTCAGTCCGGTCCAGAAACACCTCTGGCCCGGACCGGCCCAGACCGATTTGCACCCCTACTTCCATCCATCCCAATAGGGGTGTAGAGTTTGCAGAAGTCTCGGTTTTGACTCCGTATGGACGTATGTGTGTGTTCTCCTATTGTTTGGGGGGGGGGGGGGAAATGATAGGCTTCTTTGAAAAAGCACTCAGATTAAAAAAATTGTTTAATGCATCGGTTGTCATCCTTTCCATTTTTTCTTTCTAAAATTATAATTTTTTACTATTAATGCATAGTTATGTATTCAAAGTAATTTTTGGTATTATGAAGGATGATATGAGAAAGTTAAAATAAAAAGAATAAAAAAAAATTTATAATTTGACTTTTCAGAGTGACAACATTTTGGATAGCCAAAAAATAGAAGAAGATTTATCTTTATAGGACGGAGAAAGTATCAAAATAGAATTTCAACATGTTATATAAGTAATTCTTAGAACTTCTACTTTAAGAAGCTAAAGATTTTATGTTCAACTTTTTACTCGTACTTGGAATTAGCCATCAAAGAGATTTATTATACACCTTCACTATCCCTATATATGAATTTATCGTGCAAAGGTTTAATTCTTAAGGCTAAAAATAAAAACTAAAAACTAAAAGAATTGAACCCATGCTATCTGTTTCATAGTGATTATAATATATTGTAAGGCTACAATTGTGCAAATTAATATAGAAAAATTACAATTAGAATTGCTAGTAAACCAATATTCACATAGCATTATTTAAGCAACCCTTTTAGGTACATACCCATTGTTTAGTAATTTACATTTGAAGCCAAAATATATATATATAAAAAGATCATTTTAATCAAAATTGAATTGTTCATCAATTAAAATTGATTTTTTATGAAATTCATTTGCCTATCTCCATCTCTTGATGGTACAAATAAAGCGAGTTTGCTCTTGTTTATGCTGACCATGAGTTCTCTTTTCTTTGCACCTATTGTGTGCATCATTCGACACATTGAATGGAAATTTTATAATTAGGCTCATAAGTTTTATACTTTTAACTTTTCAAATCCTTTAATAAATAGTTTTATTCTTTATTTTTTATTTTTTTAAAAAGAAGAAGTTCATGATACATATTTTCTTTCAGTATATATATTTTTAATAACAATTTAATTCTTAAATGGCTATTAATTAGTATGAAATCAAGTCTCTATTGTGATTCCTATAAGACTTCACCACCCAATATAAAACATCTTATTGTTTAATAATTTGTCTTTTATAATTGTTAATGTATTATATATAGGCTTTGAAAGGGTGTTCAATTTGATGTGACAACCAATCAAGCAATCATTTTTTAAGTTATTAAGCATTTGAATTATGAAGCAAAAGATCTTTAGAAAGATAGGGAAGGACAAGCAGATATTTCATATGGATTAGGAAAAAAATTTCTTTCGTTTTTTTAGTCAAAAAAAAAAAAATCACTTTTTGGGCAAACTGTACACGTGTGCGGTAATCCATTGCCACCAACTTCTTCCCTTGTACTCACATAGGCACATGAAGTAAAAAGTGGGCCACCCATTATTTCCACGTGGCTACTTCTTGTTGGTTAAGTACATCCACTAGACTTTTAAAGAGTCCTAATTGATTTGAAACACCTTCGCGTCAGATTACCACAAAAATATCATCATATCAAAATTCCCATATCACCCTCTCCTTTTTTGCCATATGTCCTTCAACCCTGCGGCATGGAAGGGCAATGAGGTCATAAAGCAGAATCCCTTCTGAGATTTCTGTCACGAAATAAACTCCTTTTTTTTCAAGTCTTGCATCACTCCCAAAATGTTGCAATTTTGGATAAACTTTTGTGCCCGGATTTACATCTCCACCACCCATTACCATAAAAAATCAAACACCTATGATACAGATCCATTGACCTCAATAGTAAATTTATCCAACAAAAAAATAAAGAAAAGAAAAAATAAAGACCTCATTAGTAAAGTCAAAATGATGAAATGACATAAATGTCTTTACCCTAGGACGTACACAAAGTTGTAGGGAAATATTCAGCTGTAATTGCAATTGACATACTTTCTTCTTGCATGAATGAAAAATAATGAAGGAAGAGTCTTATAGGATTTGGATTTGGTGCAGTAAACGTAAGATCGATGACACGTGACAAGAAAGAGAAATGAAATATTGAAATTCGAGAAATGCATTTGACGCTTAATGCCTAATAACCCTTTACTTCTCTTCCTTACCTACGTGTCATCGATCCTATGTTTACTGCACTATGCAGTAAAAGTAGCCAACTGCATCAAATCCAAATCCGAACCTTATAGGTGTGTACTGATAATTTTGCTCTTAAAATGAAGTACAGTTGCCAAAGAAAATTAAAAAAGGAAAGATAATACAGAGTAACAAAGCTATTGGGGCTCTATGTCTAAGTGTGAAAATGGCAACCAAAAAAATAAAATAATAAAATAAATCACACTAGCATAAGGGTTTTTTTTAATTTATTTATAAGAACTTTTAATGCATGTTAATGTTATTATATAGAGACCCTACTGTGATAATGACTGTTTGTGACAATTAAGGTAAAAAAGAAAATTACCATAGTTTACATGTGACAAAGGCATTAGTGCTAGTTGGCATAATTTTTCATTTTTGATTGAAAGTTCATAACTCTCTTGTAATGTTTAATAAAAATAATTCCAATAAAGTTTAGGACAGTTTAACTTCTTGTAAAAATAATTATTAAGAAAACTTTTGTAGCACAGTGGTGTTGTCAACTTGACATAATAAAGGTGCTGTGGAGGTTGGAAACTTAAATCATATTAGTAATCCAACAAGGGAAAAAGGAATTAAAGCTACACATTTGGAAAGTGAATTATCAGAAGGACAACAATTCCCATAGAAACATACAAAAGCTAAGAAAAATCACACTGTGAAATGAATTAAAATATACTTAATTTTAAATATATTTTCACTTTAATACCCTCAACTTCAAAATCAATTTAAACGGTCCCCAATGTGAGTCATTCATTAGTCAAATTGACAGCTAACCATCATCTCTTATAAATATATTTATTATTTTAATTACAAAATATATACTTTCAAATTCAAGTGCCCAATACATTTTAATAGTTTTGGAAAAATATATTTTATATAAGTGCCCAATATTTTTAAATTGAAATATTAAAGACACTTTTTGATTTAATTGTATAATATTTTATTTATATAATCATAAGGGTACTAATGTCATTTAATGATTTTTGGTAATGGTGTCATGGAGTTAGATCCTAAAATAGTTTAGTGTCTATTTTGTTGACGTACTAAAGTGAAAATTGACTTAAGATTCAAGATTACGTATTAAAAAAGAAAAAGAAAAATAGTAAACGGATGCTGAAAACGAAATACAACAAACTATAAGGGTAAGAGTGCAAAAAAATAGCGAGTGAAGCCCGAAAGAAAGAGCAGGACGTTATCCAGTTAGGGACAAAATCGTCCCTACAATAAATCCCAGCCAACAAACCACCGCGTTCGAGTCATAATCCGGTAATTAACCCCCAAACTTAGGCCCTTTTAATTACCCATTCATCCCCCCCCTAAATAAATCGTCCTCCTTGAAATGCTCACAACACATGCAATCGCTCACGGCCTCACCTCTCTCTCTCCATCTCTCTCTCTCTCTAAACGAACGTATATATATACTATCTCTCACTCTCTCTCTCTCTATCTCTAGTTATATATATATATAGAGAGAGAGTTTGTTCGTTATTTGTCTCTGAGTCAGACTATACTCGCCGCTGAAACCGAGTCAAGTGGTGGCGAAACGCCATGACTCGGCGGTGCTCTCATTGCAGCAACAACGGCCATAACTCTCGAACATGCCCGTCGAGAGGTGGCGCCGGTGGTAGTGGTGCTGGTGGTGGTGGAGGAGGAGGAGGAGTGAGGCTCTTCGGAGTCCGACTCACCGATGGGTCCATCATCAAGAAGAGCGCGAGCATGGGGAACCTCTCGTCGGCTCACTACCATTCGTCCTCATCCGCCGCCGCCTCGCCCAACCCTAGCTCCCCTTCCTCCGACTTGCTCCGTGACAACCCGATCCAGTTGACCGATGGTTACCTCTCCGACGATCCAGTTCACGCCACGTGTTCGTCCAATCGTCGTGGCGAGAGGAAGAAAGGTAATTCTGGACACAATCTAATTCTGTTTTTCTTGTTTTTTGTTTTTGTTCTAGTAATTTTTATTTTTTGTTGCTTTTAATTCAATTATATGCGTTGTGCTTATTTTATTTGTGATATTTACGGTGGGTTTTATTTGGAATGATTTTATAGGCTTTGGATAAGTTTTGTGATTTGGTTATGTTAATGGTTTTGCTTAATTTAGTAATATATATATATATATATATTGGAAGTGTAAATTATTATTCTTATTTTTTAAAAAATGAATATGTTGTTGTGATTTGTGCGTGGAGGGCATGGCTTTATTAGCATTCGTTCTGATTTTGACTGGGTCTTCCTTAATTAATTTAATTTTAGATATTTAATATCTAGGCACTTTTTGTTTTGGAATATTGGATTGATCATTTTTAGCTGCTGAATTGTTTTGGGATATTCGGTCCATCATTTATAGCTGATGTTGATTTTTTCCCATTTTTATATGTGTATTTTATGGCATTAATCGCATAATATTTTAAAATGTGTATTTTATGGCATTAATCCCATTTTTAATTTGATATTGTTGCTCCTTTGGTTTAAATGTTTAATTATGTTTTTAGATCATCATTTAGTCATCTTTTTATATATTGTTGTGCAGTTGGCTCAATATTGAGAGAAGCAAGAGTTAAAATTTATTGGTTTTATAAAATTATTATTATTTTTGTTTTTATGTTTCTTTCAACCCATGTATGTCCAAGAAAAAATAAATATATAAAAACCCATGTCATGGCATAATTATTTGCACCTTAATGTAGTTCGGACTTATTAGAAGTCATACCCCTGATGATATGTCTCAATTAAGCTTTGGAGTAAATGGTGTCCAAAACTATGTACTTGATGTGAATATATTTTACCTTCAGGTTTGTATTATAGATAACTCACAATTTACGAACTGTGGATCGAAAGGCTGTATAATGAAAGAGAGTGTTCGAGTTTGGGAATTCTTTATTGAAAGGTGAAAGTGGATCATTCTTTCAAGTGTTTTACTCCGTATAAGTTTTCGGTCCAATAAGTTCCTCTGTCTAATTTTTAAGAAATTTTTTGTGGGGCCAGTGTGAGAGGCAGAGAAAGGGTGACAGATAGTCTGCTTATTTATCCTGGAATTTTAATGAAATGGGCACTTCCTGTCTATATCACTTTGGAGACCAGAATTCCATGCTGAAGTTTATTGTAGAAATGTGTCATATTTGCTTCATCTATACTACTTTTGGACTAATATATGTGTATGTACATATATGCATGAATGCATCATATGTGCGTATATATGTGTGTGTGTGTGTGTGTGTGATGGGGACAGCAGACACATGGTTTAACAGGGTGGTCCAATATGGCCTATTAACTTGAAGACCAAGGCTTTAGCATATTTATTTTAGGCATATTTATTTTTAAGAATAATTAAATAATTGCCTTTTAAATTCCTAGACTTTAGGATTAAGTTTTACCTTATTTGATGTAATTAGGACCTATATATAGGCTCCAATAACTCTTTAATTTTCAGCTTATTATGAATTAAAATTTGGATTTTTCCAACGTTTGGTGTCGACTCCAAACAGCCCTAGGTGCCAATTCCTAGGGTTCTTGCTTCTTCCAAGTTTCTTTTCTAGTTTTTTCAAGCTTCTTTTTCTCTTTCATTGTTCTCAAGAGGGTTGTCCTGCATCAGTGTGTGGTTTTTTTTTTGGGGGGGGGGGGGTTGGTTTAAGATCAAGGGACACAATTTTTGCTCTCAAATTTTTACATGATTGTTAAGCCATTGGATCTTGCAAGATTTAGTGGTCTCATTATTATGTTAATTACTTGTTCACTTAACTATTTTGGCTACCTTTGGATCTAGCAAGATCCAACGACTTATGAATTGTGTAAAAAATTGTGTCCCCTAATCCTAACCTTCTATATATATATATATATATATATAACTGGTTTTTAAAGAGGAAAATAAGTTCCGAGACAAATGCTCGTTTTTAATGAGCAGTGTGCCTGTATTGGCATTGGAAAGACACACTCTAATAGATGGAGGAAAACTGTGCTTGACATTCTCATGCCATTTAAAGGCTGATGAAGCTAGCATTCCTCAAATTTTTTTTCTCTCTCTCCATTTTTCAATTGAGGTATTTACATTAACAAAATAAAATAAATAAGATAGACACTTGAACCATTTTTTAAAGTTTTCCGAGCCATCTCATAACACGAGGATATGTCAAAGATAGAATGTTATAACCCCTGTATTCAGTTGAGAAGGCATGATTATATAAGGTAAGACCGTAAGAGTAAATGCTGAAAGGGGTGAGGACTGAGTAAATCCACAGAGGTTGTGTAGGTGCATTTTTGTTTGATCCTACCCATTTTTTTTTTCCCATGAGAGAGGATATGCATTTGTAGCCAAAGGGGTTATCTGAAGTTCATTTGTGATTGGGAATGGATAAATCCATGCATAATTTAATGAAACAAATCTATGCATACACATTAGGAAGTCTGCCTTTTCCTTTCAGCGAGGGGAACAGTATTTGCAAGCTAGAGAAGGTGTAGGTTCTTCCATAAAAATCTAAAATAATTTATCTGTCCTTTTGATAATAGTATGAGGCTAAGTAGATGGATTCCTTTCAAGTCTGATCAATGATGAGATCGTTTATCATTTGCTTACTGTCTTTTTCCATTTATTGCATTTTACATGGGTCTTGAGAAGTTGTTAGTAGTGATGAAAAATGACTCAGTAGGATTCATTTGCAAGTACTTTCTTTTTTATTTCTTTACATCCAAGTTCTAGGACTTAAACTCTACTAATAAAGATGTTTATATTTTAGTTGTGTGAGATTTTCATTAAGAATGAATACATCAGTGGATAGGGGCATGTGCACAATACAGGTGTTAGTGAAGGCAGTGGAAGTGAAGATCTTGGTGTATCCCCTCCCCCCCCCCCCCCCGCGCCACCTTTCTTCTTTTATTTATTTATTTATAACTTAAATAGCCTTCTTTTCCTTTTACTTACAATCAATATAAAGGAGATGCAATTGTAAAGGAAAATATTGTAAAATCATTGAAAATAAGTAACCAGTTAATCATTGGAAAAATATTTTAAAACTTGTCACAATCATTCTCATTCATGTTGTGGTTTCTATTCATTACCATGGTGTTTTGGACAGAAAGGGAAAAAAAATGGAAAAAGAAAAATTCAAGAAATATTAGAAAAAGTGTGGAAAAAAAGAGGTAATAAAACAAATGCTATAACACTCATTATTATATATGTAACTGCCATTACTATGTAAGAAGTTGTTTTCTACACATTATCACCATATCAGAATATATTACCCAGTACCCACTTCCTGGTTATTATTCTTCAAATTACCGGATTTGAAGTGCATTCATATCGGCTGTGATGCTTATGCGCATACCAATGAGCCAGATCATAATGTCTTCACTAACTTCTCATGAAAAATAGTACATCATCTGAAAGTAAAGCATCTTGAGGACCAAGTTCACAATTTTAAAGCATGTCTGAGTCATCTTTCATCTTTGGTGATTTTTTTTCAGTTTTCTTTTGACGTAATTCTTACCTTCTGCAGAAGCTCCATGTAATGCTCTTCTCAAATTTAAAGGACAGGAAATGCCCTGGTGAAGGGCTGACAATATCCCGTGGTTCAAGCTTTAGCATTTGTCATTTCACTTAATGTTTATGGGGATTAAGGGTTCTGCAGTACATTGTATTGATTATGGTATCTGTTAAATATTTTTTGGAGAAAACAGTAGCCCTTCTCAATGTAATTGAAGCTTGATGGACGTGCACCACATTTTCACATTTAGATTGTTTTTGGCATTGCATTGAATTTTCTGAATGTTTTGGGCGGGCTGTTTGATCCATATGCATGCCATCAAGATCAATTATGCTTTGAATTTCATGGTGGTCTCTGCCAGGTGTGTTCTGCATTTAAAGGTGATTTCAGTCAAGACTCAAGCACATCTTTAATTTTCTTTCACGATGACTGATTTTTTTCTTTATTTAATAAGATCGTCCAGGCATCTCCCATGGATGTTGTCATGTTGATGTGTGTGTATGTGTGTGTGTGAGAGAGAGAGAGAGAGAGAGAGAGAGGGTTTGAAAATCACCTCCTGGATATTTGGAGGTTGGAATATTCAGGCTAATGTTTGGTTTGTATCCTGGATGTACTTTCTTTTCTATTTTTATGCATAACAATTTTAGCTGTAGTCAACTGTTGTACTACATAAATTTTCCTTGCTTTATGGAGTCTCTAGGGATATTTCATATGCTGTCTTATGGTGTATGACGTGAAAGTATACTCTCACATGCATATTTGTTTTCACAATATAGTAGTAAGTAGTAACAATACAGACTATATCCTTTCCTAATCAACTGTAGTATAGAATTTCCTAGCTATTGAGCAGGTTTTAAAATCTTTTTAATCAATAACCTTTGGTGAGTTCCACTTATTTTTACTGGATTTGGTTTTAGGTGTCCCATGGACAGAGGATGAGCATCGGCTCTTTCTGATTGGCCTTCAGAAGTTGGGCAAAGGAGACTGGCGTGGGATAGCACGTAATTTCGTCATATCAAGGACTCCCACCCAGGTGGCAAGCCATGCTCAGAAGTACTTCATCCGGCAGAGTAATGCTACCCGAAGAAAGAGACGCTCCAGTCTTTTCGACATGGTTCCTGATACGGTTTGTCTTGCTTCTTTCTATTGTTTATATATGATCCATCAACACACACATGCACAGAGAGAGACAGGGTTGGCTCCTATCTGGATGCACCTCCCAGGTTTTTCAGGTTGCCTACCAATCACATAACATAGCATCTTCCTATGATGGATTAAGCCATAATTTCACTGAAAACAAAAAAAGAAGTGAAATATTCTGGCTCCATTGGTGACAGGATGGCAATGTCAGTTCATACTGTGAGGCAGTGTGGTGGAATTGGTGATAGCTCATCAATCCTCTTTTATTGGGACCATTACATTCTAAGATATTCATGTAATATGACCAGAAAATCAAATTTCATCTTGGTCATAATGTGATACTAACCTCAGACATGTTTTAATGAGTAGTTATCGTGAAACCATAATAGCATTCTTTTATTAATTCCATTGTTTAATTAGCCTGTAATTTTTTCATTAGGCCATGGATCCACCACCTGTGCCAGAAGAACAGTTCTTGCTTCCTCCTTCTCAGGCTAGAGAAACAGATAATGCAAGCTCTGTACCTTCTTTAAATCTGTCTCTGAACCCGGATCTTGAACCCATGGAAGCGACCACCCTTGAAAAAGTTAAAGAAGCTGAAGAAACTGTGGTAACATCAAGCAATTTCCCACCGATGGTTCCTCCATTCTACCATGCAGCTTATGTATCTGTTCCGTTTCCATTGTGGCCACCAAGTGTTGCCCCTCCTGAAGAAGAGAAGGGAGTAGAGGTGTCTCATCATCAGGTCCTAAAGCCGATTGCTATGCTTCCCAAGGAACCTGTCAATGTGGATGAACTAGTGGGCATGTCTCAACTCAGTATAGGAGAGACTAAAAATGGCCATAGCCAGCCTTCACCACTCTCCTTAAAATTAATAGGAGCGCCAACAAGGCAGTCAGCATTTCATGCTAATGCTCCGGTCAGTGGGTCAGATATTAACGAGGGAAAGAGTAGTGCAATCCAAGCAGTTTGAATCAGTCAGCAATCTTTTTGTACATTGTATTGCATCTAAGGAATCTTGTTTTATTTAATCTTTTTGTTACAGTATGGAGTTTTCTGGTCCTCAAAACACAGGTTAGATTAATTTTATTGGAAGATATCCATTCTTTCTAACTGTAAACAATTAGTCGTTCAAATAATTGGATTGATTGGCGACAAAATACATTTTTTATATGTACTGATCTAGGTATCTCTGTTTGTATTTGTAGTAGTTACTTGTTTATGCATATTATCAGGACAGACAAACAAATTGGTGTCGAGCCACACACAGTGATGGGCGAAAAATTCTATTAACTGTCCACACCCCCCCCCCCCCCCCCCCCCCCCCCCCCCCCCCCAAAAAAAAAAAAAAAAAAAAAAAGGAAGAAAAAATTCACACCCTCAGAAGTGTTTCAAATGCGAAAAAATTTCAGGCGATTTTGGACTGGCTCAATGCTTTATTTTATTTTATTGTTTACAGCAATTTAAACTAAATAGAAGTTTAAAATCTATACTTGATGTCTGGTTTTGGGCATATCATATTTTCTAAACCTTGGATAATTTGTGTAGAACTCACCCCAGCCTGGGTTTTGAGTTTCGATTCACTTTCTTGAGCTTTCCATGAACCGACACATTAATTGGAGGAAGCAAAGTTATACTTGAAGTCAGTTGAAATCTTTGCCTCAGTTGCAATTCTCTTCCTTAGCCCCCTTTTCCGAACCAAAATGTATGGAAAAGAGAAAAAGAAGACGGGCCATGTTTTTTTTTTTTTTTTTTTTTCCTTCTCCAATGGAAGTCTGTTCTCTGCTTAGCGTAATATTTGAATGTCTATTTTATTTAATATGCAGTTTAACCTTTTATATTCAATCTCTTCTGGTAATATGCCTTGTTTTCCATTATTTCGGTGGGAATTGTTCTTTCAAAGTCAGCTGGAGTTGTTTCCACTATTTTTGTCCACCATAAAAAGAACCGTTTCCATCACCACAGCCATTGCTCTTTGCGTGCAACTTGTCATTTCTTCCTTTTCCTCTAGAACTGAATTCTGTGGAAAGAAATGGAGCCATGGCATGAAAGCTTTTTGCAGAAAATGGTCAATACACACACACACACACACACACACACACACAAACAAAATAAGATAAGAGTGACCCAGAAAGAGCTCCACATTCTGAAACTTTGGGAAGAACCAAAAGGGATTAAGATTAATGATCTCAAGCTACATTAGCAGCCAGAAGAGAACAAAGAAGTCCTCCATGTTGGTTGCTCTAATTTTCTTATTGTCTTAAGATCTAATTAATTAGCCTCCCTAGCTCAGCAACTGAACAGTATGTGGCCATTTTTTTGGGGGCAGCTAAACATTTTGGATTTAGAAATTTTGGTGGGTTCATATGCTCTGTGTCTGGTTATCAAGAAACTTATGTAGGAAAGTGAGATGTAGGAAGTGAGATGTAGGAAAGTAAAGGAAAAAGATAATACTAGAAGTAGTCTACAACCTGGGCTTTCCCGTATTCGTTTACTTTACTAGAAAGTTGTAAGAAATATGAGTCACCAATTTCCCATCCTGCTTTTTCTTGTAAAAAAATGAGGGCTGTGTCTTGAGGGAATAATTTTCCTACACGCAGGAAAGAGTTGGTGATAGAGGGGCCACAACTTTCTTGCAACAACCAAACGGAAGCCAAATAGAAAATCTACTCCATGAGAGCTCATCTCGTCAAGTTCACTTTGTCTTGCAATCTATCCTTGATTTTTCAAGCATCATTTCTTTCTTTGTTTACTAGTGGCCATATCATGTGCAAAACCCTATTGTAGGTTTTTACTTGACAAAAAGCACTCAGAAGCCTTTGACTGAAAAATACCTGAATTTCTGTGAAATAAATCCGACAACATTAATGGGGTTATGTCTTCATCACTCAAATTGATTTATCTACTACCTTAGATGGAGCAGAATCCCCTCATAAGGATTTGAGTAGCCAGTCTGCAAATTGTTGAAACAAGGCTCTGTTGAGCTGAATTAAACTTTATTTGTGTCATGTCAATGCATCCATAAACCCATATTGATTTAATACCCAGGAAATAAATTTTAATCGTAGTGCATTGAACCAAAGGACCTACACCTGCTCTAGCTTGCAAATACTTATGCTTAGCAGCCAGCCATACTTACACTTGACCTTGTACTTTCATTGATTATAATTTATAAGCATTACACCTACAAGTGGATAACAAGCACCAACCCAATGCTGATGGACTGTTAACATCTGTTTATGCATAAAGTCCAAGCATTTCTGTGATAGATTGTAATAAATTGCAGTTGGCCATGATTAAGTTTTTAGATTCTAAGTGTATGTATGGTTATTGGTTTAAAAAGACAGGTTTTTATCTGATTAAATTTAGTCAGATGTATATGTAAGTTTTGTGTTGAAGCCAAATAATATTCATTATTATTAAGATGGAGATGTTTCTAACCAAAGAAAATATTTTACTAATATTACTTCAATTTGCATTAATTAGATTTTTAGTTCTTTTTGTCCAAGAAGAATAAACCTCTGTTTGGATCTTGGAAAGTGCAAGAAAAGGGAAACAAAAGGATTTTGATTAAAATGCTTAGGAGAGAAATCCATCTTTTTAGCAATTTTAAGGTTTTCCATTTTTCTTTCCCTCATACTTTCCAAAATCCAAACAAAGCCTAAAGGTTCTAAGATTCTAGTTGTTAAGAAATTGGTGAATGTCATGAAACAATGAAAGCTTGAATTGTTTTTTTTTTTTTTTTTTGATGAGCAAACCAGATTATATTAAATTTAGGGGAAAATCAGTACATCAAATGTTTACCATGCAGCAGAGGCCAACTTAAACCAGTCGATGTTTACCATGCACCAAGTTAAATTCTATCTCTTATGTTTATTGAAAATTTGGAAGATCTTTCCATAGTGTTCTAAAATTTTGTGATATAAAGTAAAAAATCATTAGTCAGAGACATTAATGAAAAGTACAGATGAAATGTTGTATATTTTTTTGCATGCCACAAAATGCGATCTTTGCTGCTGTCAACTAAAGAAACAAGGAAATATTTTTCAAGGGAAACTGTTAAGTAGACAATATTAAACTACCTATGCATCTGAGATAGGAAAGTCCCATACTTGCCTTGCCCTAAATTAGTTGATCTCATTAAGTGTAGTTGTTTTTATTTTTATTTTTATTTTTTTGTGAAACCTGATATTTCACAAGTAGTGAAATTCTTCTGGTTTTAATTGACTAAATATAGGCGAATAATATTGCATATTCTTTACATTGACCTTCTCAAGACTTTCAAGTCTTTTTTTCGTGGCATTTTAAGGTTCAAATTTATCATCATGATGGAACCATTGTTAAATATGGGAACTATTACAGCATTTTTTTTTTGGTAGTGTATAGGATCGACTTAATTATGATATTATGTTGTTTGGACATCTCACTTTTTATTTGTCAAAATGGCTACCTTTTCCTTTGATGGTCCTCTTACCATGGTGACTTTGCACAGAAAGTCACATAAAAGCTACAAAATAAGAATCAGGCAACCCTTTTTTCTTTTTCTTAGGCAACTCATTGGTGCCTTCACAAGTGGTGAATTTGTAGTCCTCTGCATTTTTGTGGCCTTATTTGGTCTAAATGGGGAAGTTGAGCACTGAACATTTTTCTATTGCAGGAAGTTGCTTGGAAATGCCAAGACATGACCAGGGAACCTGTCAGAACTCTCCCTCTAGGTGTTCTTATTGATCTTTCAATTCCATCTAGGTTTCTATTGTAAAAATAATGGCATAATGCCATTGCGAATCGACTCATGTAGTAGCTCCACTACAAGAGATGTTCTGCTTTTGCAATTTTGCAATGCCAGGCACCTTGTATCGGTGTTGGGCGATGACACAAACCAGTTGCTGTGTCAATAACTCTTGGCACATTTCATTCTTTTGAATCTCGCGGTGTTAGATACACATTCGAATGGAACAACACCCATGTCTGCATCCTTGTTCAATAGTTAGCAAGAAATTGAATCTGAATTTTATGTACATTTTGTTTGACCCAAGATAAATGGTAATCATTATTGTTGTTTCAAAAACTGTCATGCTAACCTTACTCAATAAAATTTGTACGAATATGAAAACTTAATTCGTGCATCTGAAAATTTAAACTAAATTAACACACACATATATAATATGGCATCTATATATATATATATATATTTTGAAGTTTCTTTCCTTCTACATCAAGAGTGTGGGGTAGACCAGTGCCCTTTTTGTATTGGCAAGTGTATGCTACATGTAAATAAAAAGGTTATGCAGGACTTAAGGGGGAAAAAATAATTCTAATGCATGTTTTCAAAAGAAACTTCTGTTATTTATGAATTTTTCTCCATCATGATTAGGATTTTGCAGTGTTTAACTAGAGGCATGTGAGGCACCATACGATATGAGTAAGGGGAGAACGCCATAGAACACAGCCTTTCAGCTCAATTTTTCAGCATACGCTCATGCTTTGAAGCTTGGGTTATATGTAAATGTGATTAGAGGGAGGCACACGCTGCGCGTTTGGTAGTTGTTTCAAAATGAAGGAGAGAAAGGTACTTGAGCTGTTTATACCACAGAAATGTGAAAAATAAGAGGATGGTGTGTGTAATTTGCTGGAAATCTTTCCAGGCAGGAAACCAAAATCCCTGCTTTGGTTTATACATTAACCAAAACTTGGAGTTCTAATGTCATAATTTAGACTTACTTTTTCTATTGATACAATTCATTGAAATAACACTAAATTTATCGTAGTGAACATTGAGTGGTAGGAAAAGAAAATGCTTTGAAATTTTCTCCCTTGAGCATTTTCCTTCTTTTCCTTCATTCTCTCTGAGATCCAAACAGAAGTTTAGAGTTAATAGTTATTACCCAGTGTTGGTCCCCTAGGCAGGGTCCAGTGGCTCACGAGCTGACAATGGCGATAATGTGATATGAATTTTTGTGGGTAAGTTGTCGCCAACACTCTAATATCTTACCATTACCCATAACTTTTCATTTCTCTGTCGATGTTCCAACTTTTATCATCCCTTATTTTTTGGTGGTCCCATAGTCTATAATCATCCGGTTCTTGCCTTTTTTTCCCAGTTTTCTACGGGGATCATATGCCTCATTCAGTTTATTTGGATAGAATTTTGGCGGAGGGAGCAAAAGCTGCCCTATAATGCGGATTCTGCCGTCAATAATGTCTCTAGCAAGCAGTGGGATTCTTGCGAAGATGAGCAGAATTGATGCTGCAAGGGGAATATCTGTGAAAAGATCAGTAAGAAAGCAACCTTAAAGCTAACTTCTATATGATTGCATCAAATGCCCACAAGTATTGGATTATTCTCATGAGCACATTCTTGATGAAGCAAAAAGGGATACTTTTCGAGAAGGTCCCTACGGGCAGCTATCTATTTGACGCGGCAACCCTAATCCATGCCAGCGTCAGTCATTAGCATCCGTCAGTCGCGCCACTCTCTCATGTCCATCTTTAGAGGGAGTCTTCATCATTTTTGGGGTCCCAAAAGTTTTGAAAGTGGTTCCGTGTCCAAAAATTTGTTCATATATTTTATATTGCAACCTCTACGATCCTTTATTGCCATTGACAGAGATGGCAAAATTGCCCCATCCCGCCTCTCACAGGGTGGGTCTAAGCAGATTTTTTTCAGTACTCAAGTTGGGGCCGGGATGAATTTTAAACTTTTAAGTCGGGTTCGGGGTGGTTCTAGTATTACTTCACTCTGCCTCACCTCGGTTATAGCTTTGCCATTTTATCATTATTTGTTTACCTATATACTTAAATATCCTCATAGTATATAACTTTACCATTTTAATGGAAAGTTGGAAAGTTGGAAATTAGGACTTTTAATATATGAAGTTTTAATTCTTAATGTATGGACATGTGAGACATTAATATCGAAAATAGCAATTGGCAAATAGCAACCAAGAATAAAAGAAAAAAGATGGCGGGGCGAGGTAGGGCATGGTATCTCAAATGGCTAATAGGGGTTGGGATGGTTCTACTTATGTAACACATGTCCGGGTTAGGGATAGAGCCGGGGCCGAGGTTTCATAGTCAGGGTTGGGGCCGGTATATTGCAGATTCGGCCTTGCCCCACCCCATTGTCATTCTAATCATTGAATTCACTTATTTTTCAATTTTTCTATAGATTCGCCCTCACCCCACCCCGTTGTCATTCCTAATCATTGAATTCGCCCACTTTTCAATTTTTCTCTGCATGCCCTTGATGCAAGGTTTTTTTCTAAGAAATAGCAAATATGCCCTTGTTATTGCTCTCAGAATTATTTTCTCTGGAAATCTGCTTTCCATGAATCAGAACAGAGCAGTTTCTATTGGGCTTTGTTTGTTAGTGAAATTTCAGTTTTTCTCCTAATGAGTATTTATGGTGTCTCAAAAATCATGATAAAATCTTCTTGCACTAAACTCTGGTTACAACACTTGGTAAAATTATAGTTTACTGAGCATTATGGTGGACCAACGATTATTGAAAAATATGGACAAATTCCCCACCCCTCTCTTGTTTTTTTTCTCTAGTTCTATAGAGAGCCCCAGACGTGCCCTTGGGGCTTGGGTTACAGAACGGAAGTAACCCATTTCCTACCCTTAAAGACCCATCCTAAGGGTTCAAAAATCAAACCCTATGCCTCCCATGGTTAACCATTCAATTCTGTCAATGGCCATATATATAGATTCTAATAGATAATCCCTCATGTCTTTTCAGCACAGCATCAAGCCATCAACCCATGTTTGATAATGGGTTAGCCACTTGAACAATGCTTTATTGGCGTTAAACAGTAAATGAACTAAAAAGTAACTCCATATTGCATAAATCTTTTACTTTTCTCATTAGGCTGGGAAAAGATTCAACCAAATCCTAATGTCATCACTGGTTTGATGATGTAAATTCCTTTTAAGGGATCTGAGAAAATACATATATATGTATAATTTTATGTGTAAAAGGCAAAACCAATACTAGTAGCAGGGAGTGACCAATGTCCAGGGTGGGATTCTTATCAACATAGGAGACAGTGATAGGAAAGAGAATCACAACCTATGCCAGAAGGAAACACAAAGTAATATTCTGATCCCACTCCGCCCGCCGTCCCAGCTTTTTAATTTCTTTAACAAAGAAGCAGATGTGACCACACACTTGCAAAAGAAAACATGAGAGAGAGAGAGAGAGAGAGAGAGGGAACTGTAAAACATCTCCTCTCAGTTGGGTGTGGCAGAGGAATAAAGGGAGAATCTCTTCTCAACACTTCTTCCCCTTTTAACATTTTGCTGAATTTTCTGGAAGGGAGTGGGAGGGAAAGACATGACAAGGACACTGTACTGCAAGGTAAAGCTGTTTTATTTGTCAATCATTGTTGGGATTTTTCTCTCCTTGGTGCATTTTTTTTCCTATTTTGGTTGCTTGTTGATTCTACCCTTGGTGAACGGTGTGTGCTCTTGTTTTGATTCTACACCCACCAAATCCTTCTTACCTCTGTATCCAAGGATTTTTCCTATTTCAAGGAGAAGCAGAAAAATATAGAACCATATGATCTTGTGTAGTTTATTATATGCAGCTACTTGATAAAAAACTGTTGGATCATTGAGTAGTTTTTAGTTTCATGCTTATAAGTTAAGCCACTTTCATGCACGTACTTCTAAACTTTAAGACTCCTTATTAAGCACTGTGCCTAAGTAACACACTTAGGATAGTTTAGTTATTATCATCATTATTATTATTATTATTATTATTTTTTTGGGGGGTGGAGTGTTACCAACCCTCCCCTACCATAAGATATATAGGTCCCCACATCTAATCCTTTTTATTAATTAATTTTTTTTAATACAAGCAAGAATGCAAGATCGAGTTTTGAACCCTTAATATCTAATTATGTACAAAAGGGAGAGAAACCATTGCAGCTATAAAGCCGGTGACTTTAGAAGAAAATTGATGTGATGTAACTTTAACAATCCCTCAAGTTGTTGGACAATGTACAATCATGAAAAAACACAAAAACAATAAAAAAACTGTTTCAAAAATACTGCTTATGTACATACATGGTTGGGGTGTGGCTCCTCTACAATTGGAATACCTACAATTGTTGCAACTGATGAGGTATCATTAAGCAATATATATGACTTATCCAAAAAAAAAAAAAAGGAGTTAATATATATGAAATTTCAACTAAATGTAGAAGTATAACAATAATAATAAGTGGGGGAAAAAAAAAGGAAAAAAAAGAAAAAACAAATATGGTGCAACCACCAGAGTTGTCCTCCGTAGCAATGCAATTTTCTACTGAGACCCTCAATGTCACATGACCCCTGAAAGACTGTAAAAACTGAAAAAAGGGTTGACTTATATATGTGAAAACGAATATGGAAGTGCTTTGGTCCCACAAAAGGCTGACATGAAATCAACCAACCATCACATAGGTTGTGATCCCTTCCATCATCATGTATGGAATTAAACAACATCATGACAAAGGCAAGTGTAAACCGTAAAGTGATATCATACCATTGTAACTTGCAAGTCATATCAAACGGGTACATGCACAAAGATACCATTCTTTATCCAGGATGGGGACTGAGGCTGTCACAATAAATGGTCACTGTATTTAATGCAGAATAAGATTGGCATTATATTTGTTGCAAATATCTACCTGATTTCATTCTGTATTAGGTTTGCAGATTGTTGAAGAAACAGCCATCTCAGGTCACTGTATTTTAGTCTTGAAAAAAACACGTTGGTTGTCATGTTTGAAAAAGCACATTTGTTTTGAGAATCTCTTCTAAATGCTTTTACATCCGTTTTCATACCACCTTTTATACTTTTTTTTGGGTTTAGATTTAGTGTTTCTCCAAACTTTCAACCAAGAATTAATCACTGTTCGCAGGGGGAGAGAACCGCTGGTCAGGGGTTTTTTGCCCCTAAGTGTAGTATAATTTATTAATTGAGTTTGTCTTGTAATTAATACTATAGGTATAGGGAGTTTGGAAAATTAATTAAAATGAAGTCATTGACTTTTTTTATTATGACATTAATATTGAAACAACCCGAAATGTAAAAAAAAAAAAAAAAAAATATGAAACGGAGGGATACATATATCTATATATATATATAGAGAGAGAGAGAGAGAGATTAAAAACTGAAGTGGTAAAGGTTTTATGGTTCCTTAAGAATAAGAATAAGGGGTTATACGGTTCTGTAAGAATAAGGATTACAAGCAAATGGTCATTTCATAGAATCAGCAAATGTCTCCACTTTCAATTGTCTTCAGTTGGTTTTGCCATTACTTCCATGTTTCTGATTTGGCCAAGGTTTCCATGCCAGATTAGGTCTATTTCAGGAATCTGGATAAATTCTTTGCCATATACAATAAAGCCACTTTTAAACCATAAACCCATTGAGAAAACAGGGTTTCTTGCCAAATTAAAGCAGCATAGACAGAAGGGGAAATAGCATATGCCAATTAATAGTTTTTGGGAATTGGCTTCTTCTGACAAAATTCATTTTTAATTAACAGTAATATAGTCAAAGCAGCAAACAATATTTTTTTTAGGGGGAGGGCGGTGATTGATTTGGCAAAACTATGATGTAGTGGTGGTGGTGGTGATAGAGACAGCGGATGGAGGTGGTGTGGTGACGTTGTACACGTTGATGGCACAATGATAGCATTGTGGTGGCGCGTGTTGGGGTGGCATAGGTAACATGGTGGTGGCAACTTAATCATGGGATACAACATATAGGGCTGGTCTTGAGTTTTTTGGGGTTTTAGGCGAACTCTTAAAATGGGGCCCTCTAGGCATATTCACACATGTACAAAATTTATACCCAATAAATTTTTTTCCCCCTAGTATACACAAAATTTGCTTTCATATATGATTACTAAAATTTGCTTCTATAGATTAATATCAAAAATGAATTTTTATAAAAACTAAAAATAATTTAGCAAAATTCACATATACAAGAAGAAGAAAAAAAATAAACAAAGTATCACTTAAACATCACTCTTCTCGCATTTTTAGTTGCAAAATCACTAATTATGTGAGCATAATCAAGCTTTTTTATTTGAGCTATTGTATATGTTCTTGGGTTATGAACTATTTAGGGTCATTAGATTTGGATTGGGGCCTTTACTAATTTAGGTATTAAAATAAATGTGGTTTGTTCTTTTTTTTTTTTTTCACCTACTACAATGGTAATAACTAAATTGGGACCCTCATTTTTTGCTAAAATTTGGGAGCCTCAGGTAGTTGCCTGAGTAGCTTCCCATTAGGGCCGGCCCTGACGACATCTATATATATATATATATCATTAGGAAGTTGAAGTATGTGAGATACCGATTAATCAATCTTTAGAAAATGTTATGAGAATCAATGTTCCAAGAAAGAGTACAACTATGAAGTGTAATCTGGTAGAAATTGCACGGTTTAAGTTTCAAGTTAAAAAGAAAAAAAAAAAAAAAAAAAAAGAAGAGGGAAACCTATGGGAAATTCAACCTCATGTTGCTTTTATTAAATTTTTTTTTTTTAAATTTTCAGAAAAAGAAAAAGAAAGAAATCGAGCATGCTTAATTAGGAAGTAACTTGTAACTACGAACTACTCTCATAGTCTCCAATTGTCAAACTAGTAAATAAGATGGTTAAAACTCAAATTAATAAGACCCATGAAATGGTCCTAACCATTTTTAATATTTAATTACATGCAAAATTTTGTCACTGGAGACGCTTTCAAGATGTTTTTCATAAAATCATTGGGGATTTAGTGCTCTAAACGCTAAAATCCATTTCATTTCAGGAAAAAAAAAAAAAAAAAAACCATAGATATTTTTACGAATCTATCTGCATGCATACATTTCACGACCCACCCCCCCGCCCCCCCCTCCAAAAAAAAAAGAAAAAAAGAAAGAATAAATAAATAAACATAGACAAATCTGATATTTCTCATGGAATCAAATTGCCAACCCCCATTGCTTGTATCCCATGCCGACGTATCTCTTCTTTTCATTTTGGCTAGAAAATTTTTAAATAAAAATCAGAATACATCTCTTTCTTTTCCTTCTTACTAACATGTCCCCATACATTGTCTGCCCCTCTCTCTCTCTCTCTCTCTTTTCCACTATATAAACCCTACTTGGCCTTGCCATATTTCCATATTGCATTCTCACTCCATCTTCTAAGTTCTCTCTCTCTGTCTCTCTGTCTCTCTGTCTCTGTTTCTCTCTTTCTCTGTAATGGATAGAAATCAAGTGCATCGACAGGTTGCCCTCATGAGGCAGTCCTTCTTTGATCAGGTTTTTCTCTTCTTCTTAGGTTGTCAATATGGTTTTAGCTATATATTTGTCATTTGCAAATGTAAGAAAAATCCACTACTCATATTCTTTATGTTTTTTGACTTAGAGAGAGAGTTCATAAAGTTGGATATTAAGGAGGATTCTCAAGTTGCCAATGGCTTACTTTTTTTTTTTTTTTTTGACTTGGTTTCTTTAACTGGGACTGGAAGTAGATCGAAGTTGCATCCATGAAAAATGAGTTAATTTCAAAAAAATATATATAGATCTTAAAATTTAAGTGGATGTGTTCATGCATAGAGAGCTCAAACACTACTTTTCAATAAGAGGCTCTTAGACTAGGTGGTAAAATCTCATAATCACCATCATACCGGAAGCCTGGGTTTGAAACTCATCTTCAAGTATATCAACAATAGTTCAATAATTGCCTAGCCAAAAGAACAAAGAATAAACAAATAACTTCTGCTTTTTAAAATTTCATTCCTCCTGCATTGCACTTTTGTGTTTGTTACTAAAAATCAAGTATGCATGGGGCCATTGCAGGGATTTCTCGACGAACAATTTATTCAGCTGGAGGAATTGCAGGATGAGGCTAACCCTAATTTTGTAGAGGAAGTGGTTACATTGTATTACAGGGACTCAACTAGACTAATCCTAAACATAGAGCAAGCATTGTGAGTAAATTCAAATGCGTTTTTTTTTTTTTTTTTTTTTCCAAGTATAAATCTTCTTTGTTGTTTTCCCCTCAATAATAATAATAGTTGTCCTTGTGTCTACGCAGGGAGAAGAGCCCTCTCGATTTTAATAAGCTAGATTGCCATATGCATCAGTTTAAAGGAAGTAGTTCAAGGTATGAATTAATATAATAATAATAATAATAATAATAATAGTCATGCTTCTTTGCTGGTGTGCATGACAGACAAGGCCTATCACAGCCATGACACTACGACAATCTTTTTCTTTGGTCAGCTATGACAGTCTTTTTATTCACTGTAAATTTGGAGTAGTGATTAGGGCATTGCTAGGTGAGGTCTAGACATGACATAATCCTTCTTCCAAATTCCTTTCTTTTGGGTGTGTCCTTCTTACCAGGATTTTCCCTAATAGTAATAGCATATGGGAATCCCCTATCTAGAAACATTATTAATTTAAAGTATCACCAAGTATATTCTGTTTGGCTTTAGCATAACATCCTTTTATCCCATTCTTTTTTTCTTTTTGCGGTGCAGCATTGGAGCCAAAAAGGTGAAAAGTGAATGTACACAGTTTAGGGAATACTGCAAGGCAGGAAATGGAGAAGGGTAATCCATCTTCTAATCAATTGTTAATTTGTTATCATCACACTTCACGAATGGCTGAGATTGAACTTGGGCCTAGCTGCATTCAAACTGCTCTCATGCATCACCCGCCGAATTTTTACAATTATTATTATTTAAATTTATTTATGGTGTTAAGTGTTAATGATTCATACCACATCATTTCCTTTCATACAAGAACAATTCCACATTGTTTGGAACAATTTTTTAACTGGCTGAGGCATAAAAATTTCATACTTCATTGGTCAAATAGTAATGAGACATGAGAAAATAAAAGCTCTGGTGGTCCCAGTTTTGAATGGAAAGAAAATCAAACTATTAATCAACTTGAGTTTATTGAGAGGTCAGATTTTATTTTTCCTTGCACACATGTTGGTGCTTGAACTTAATTGTATGGGAAATCCATGGATCGGGACATCCTTGTAATAAGAATTTTCTTGGTTTATCAATGGTTTTTCATGCACAATGCAGATGCATGAGGACTTTTCAACAACTGAAGAAAGAATATGCAATACTGAAGAAGAAGCTTGAAACTTATTTTCAGGTCCCTTCTTCAATTTCTCTTGTTTAACTTGATTATAATTATAAGTCATGTTTCAATCAATTCTCTGTTTGGAATATTTGTAAGGAAGATATATACGGTGTAGTTTTTCCAAGATGTACTTCTATTTGTAATTAATACTATAATATTTCCTTTCATAAAAATAAAAAATAAAAATAAAAAGTTTCAATCAATTCTCCCCTTTTTCTTGCCCCATGAGTTTTTGGGGGATGGGGAGTGTGTGATGAATGCATTAACCAATTTTGATTGTTCTTTATGTAGATGGCAAGACAAGCTGGGCCCAAAGAGATAGCATGTCGCCCCAAGTAGGGAATTGATGGCTGAGGGCAGAGTTGCAGCAAAATGTGGCTGGTGAATTTTGTACTATCTATTGCTACAAATCCACCATTCTCAATCCAAACATCCTCCCTCCCGCTCTTCCCAAAAAAAAGAAGAAGAAAAGACAGAAAAAGGGAAGGGTGTAGTAGGTTTCTTATGTTTTGTGTACTCATGTAAGTTGTGCTTTGGATAGTTGATGCATCAGATTGCTATGAAGTTGGCTTTCAATGATTTACAATTGTTGCGATTCCCTCTGTCAGCTGTGTCTGTGTGTGAGATCCCAGGCCTTTCGAGACTAAGGCTGTGTTAGGTACACGTGAATGGAATGAAAATGGGAATGAAATAAAAGGTTGATGCATCAAATTGCTAAGCTCGATAGTGGGCCAGTTTTATTCACAGAAAGAACAGGTTAGCCCAAAATTAAATCAGGACAAGTATAGTTGGGCTTTGTGGTGGACTGGTGAGCTTTGTGCTGGGCAGGCCTAAGCTTGATATCTGTCCTGACCTGGTAAGATTCAGCCAAGTCTGGTCCAGAACAGAGTTTCGGACCTGGTAGATTCAATCCTGGCCCAGTTCACTCAACAAATCCAGCCCAACTAGAGGACGAACCAAACTAGTCACGTACAAGGCTATTAGGTAAAATTGGCACCGGAAGTCGAAAAGAGTGATGTATGCACCTTCAAAGTTAGGTGACCAACGATATAGCAGACAAGATTAAGGATTCTAACTTTTATAGCCTTTTTGAATCCTAGCTAGAATTACCATGAAAACACACTTAACCGCACGCAAGGGCGGAGCTAAAGGGGAGGCTTCCCTGGGCTACCTAAATCCAAATTACTCTTCCATTTATTATACGTACTTTTTTTAATCTTTAGTTTATCTAAACTTTAACCCATGGTATATGTCTAAGCCTAAGTCACTCTTCTATTTATCATACTTTATATTTCGTTTGAATTCTCAAGTATAAAGTCAAGTCAATTGGTTTTATTATGCTCGTGTATATAAATATATTTGTATTTATTACCCCCTCCGTTCTACTTTGTTTGATCACATTTTCTATTTTGGCAAGTCCCAAAATGTTTGATTATTTTCAAAAATCAAAATCAAAAATAATTTTACTTTCTAAAAATAATCTTCATTATATTTGTAATTTTTTTTTTTTGAAAAGCTTTTGAAAGGAAAATTGAGAAAATTAAAGTTAAATGGATGACACCACGATGCAATAAATGCCCCTCCTTAATATGTACTTGATAAAACGTTATCAAATAAAGTGGAATCGATGGGATAATTTTTTACCTAGCCCAGGGTAATTTTCAATCCTAGCTCCGCCCTTGATCGACCGCACGATGATCGAACTTTCTATTGAGCAAGAACAAGAGCAAGAACATAACATATAAGGACCAAATAGAAGTAGTTACAAAGGACTATCAAGATAAAACATAGGGAATATTCATTTGAATCATAAGTGTCCTAGCAACTTAAAGAAGATGTCTGTTTTTAGGTACAACAACAGTATCTTGTTGAGGGGTATAAACATAAGATGATTGGTGGATGGAATCACAACAAGATTGAAGAGACCCTTTAAGATATTCAAATGCATTAGATTGTAAAACATGAATAGCACAGCCAAAATGATTCGCAACTTGCAACTTCTTTATGAAATACCATAAGCATCACAAAAAGTTTAAAGAAGACCTTTAACATATTCCAAGGCATTATCGAATTGTAAAACAAGAACAGCACAACCAAAGTGAGTTGCAATTTCTTTCCAAATATAATAACAATCTTTCATTAAAAATATCCAAATCATTCTTAAATAACTATTCACAAATGACAAAAAGTTAAAATAATAGTAATAGTAATAATAATAATAAATAAATAAATAAATAAAAATCAATATATTCTTATGACAAGACGGGCTCCAAATGTCGGTATGCACAAACTAAAAGGAAGTAGAGTAGTAGACTAACGATTATTTTACCTCAAAGGAAAAGTCACCCTATAATGCTTGCCTAATTGATAAGCCTCGCACTATCAACTAGAAATAGACTGAAAAGAAGAAAACAAAATCTTTGAGGACCATAATGATAGACGACCTAGACGATAACGCCACTAATGAAGTGAGATGCTTGCAAAGGTTTTAAAACTACCATGACAAGAACCAAATCTAAGTAATAAATTAAGTCTATCCCGTTCACGACCTCCATGAATTATATTAATCGAGTTGCATGAGCTCTTAAAAAACAATATGAGGGGGATAAAATGTGATAGAACAATTAAGAGCCTTAGCTAGTTTGCTAACAAAATCGTCCCTCTCCCCTCTTCTGTTTTCTAACTTCCCTATTTTCTCTCAATCTGTCTGTCTACTTTGAGTGAAACTATGATGCGTTATGGTTTTTATTTATTTATTTATATTTTTTAGGAAAAAAATTATGTAGGTTGGATTCCAAGTAGATTCAGGTTATCCTTTTTTGTAGTCTTGGAATTAATAACTGCTCAAAAACATAGGCCATCAGATTTGGTATAAAGAACTCACAAATCCTTTTTGTATAAAGAACTCAAAAACATAGGACATCAGATTGGGTCAAAATTCCTTTCATGGCTAGAAGTCATGATAGGAATAAGAAATTGGCTATGAGACATGCATAGTAGTGGAGGCTGTGTAGAATTTATAAAGTGAATGTCATTATCTTTTTTTTTTTTTCCTTCTTTTTTGGTGGAAAATAAATATTCTTAATTAGTTGAATATGGGGGGCAAATAAGTATTTAAAATTTTAAATAAGGGTATAATGGTCAATTAAAAGTTTTTCTAAGATACAGACTTTTATAGATAAAAATAATATAGAATAGATAAAGATAAAACTACAAATATACCCCTATACTTAATAACTCTAATAATAATGTGAGGACTATGTTTTCTTAATAGGGATTATTACGGCTTAATATATGATTAGCAGTAGTTAATTCATTGATTTGTTGGATAACCTCATGTAAGGGTAATCCATGTGTATGATAATATGATATTATATGTGTTTTGATGCTTATTTTGATGAATTGAGTATCCTAAGTGAGTGTTGGGCCTAATTTGCAGCTTTGAGTTTACGCTGCTGAAATTTCGCTAAGTGTTGGGAAAATGAATTTTCAGTAAATCTTCGTTTTTAAAGATAATTTTTGGCGGTAATAGAAGTTTATAATATTATAAGACTTCTGTGATTTTATGGGATTTTATTAACATGTTTGGATTGGATTCCTCACATGTTTATTTTAGGAAAATCTTTTGAGAGATGGATTTTGTACTAAAACTTGGAAATGAGATTTTGATATATTAGAAATTTTATTTTTATGATATTTTATTTGGATTCAAATAAGGGAGTTATTTGCTTATTTTCATTAAATAATTTAAAGTAGATTGCTTAAATGTTTTTAATGAATATAAGGCTGATGTCTATGTTGATGAGGTGTATCCTGACTGACTGTTAATTTTCAGCTGTCTGTGTGTTTCAAACGACTGAAAATTATAAAGAGCGATGTGTTCTGGAGTATAGTTTCAGACGTCTAAAACTACATTTCAAACGTTTGAAACCCTCGATTGGCAATTTTTAAAAGGGTTTAAATGACGCATGTGCCTGTCACACCCCGTTTTTGTCACCTTAACTAGGACATATCATTTCATGTAGGATTTTGAGTTCTTTTCGGGTCTAGTCCTTTGCATTGAGTTTCTATGGCATTGAATATCATGTGTATGAATTTTGAAGTGATTTGGAGTTCATTTCGATAGTCAATAAGAACTTTTGCGACTTTAAGGGCATAATCGTCTTTCAAGCCATATATTTTCCATTTGACCTTGAAATGAATCCCGAGTCATTCCCTCGAGTTCATATGAGTACATAGAGTCTATATATAGGTTCAATTTCATGAATTGATAGTTTAAGATCAATTCGGCTCATAGTGGTTCGGGTTGGCTAAAAGACTATTTCTTAGTTTGCTCAAATTGACTCACAAGACCCAATCAATTTTCTCTCATTTAACTTCAATTGGGCTTTATTTACATCCTAGGTATGTTTAGAAAGATTGGATTTCGATTGGGAAAGCATTTGGTTCGACATTATGTGCAAACCCAGCTTAGCTACGGTGAGGTACCATGGTTAACCACCTTTGTAAAACCTAACCATGCACCCATGGTTAAGGATTTTTATCCTAAAATGTTTAAAAATGTGTTCCCCTTCGAAACACGGTCGTTTTGGCTTTTATTTCGTCAAAATCGGACTAAATTTGAACATTTTAGGACTTCTAAAGCGAGTAGGAGTCAAAACCGGAGCAAAATGGGAGAGCCCCTCAGGTAACCGTCTGGGGCCAGATGGTCACCCGAGAGACTCCGTCTTTAAGTAAAATTCTGACTCTCTCTCCCTCTTTTGACGGTTTCCTCTGCTATTACAACTTGTTTTCTCTTAGGAGTGTGTAAGTTTGAGTTGTTTGAGCACCAAAAGAGTCTCTAATAACCCTAGGATCATTGTTTAATGAATTAATCTTAGCTATTAATTTAGGGGGTCAATTCTCTATATAAAGGACATAATATTCAACACAAAAAGGAGGATTTTTGGCACTTTACACTTAGAGAGAGAGGGAGCTACGAGTTTGGAGAGCTAGAAGGACATCAAGAGAAGGTTTTTCAACCCTAAACAAGCAAGAGAACAAGGAATTTGAAGGCAAGGGAGGTTCTACAAGAGGTAAACACACTTTTAATTGCTGAAATTAGACTTTCCTCCTTCATCTTCTCTTCCTTTCTTTAGGATAGTTCTAGTGCATGTAATAGCTCTTCTTATGGATTGAATTCAATGCTTGTGTGATGTTATGTGAATGATTTTAGGATGGTTCATGGTTTAATATGCTTGATAAACCTTAGTTTGCTAGGGTTTTGCAAGTATTATCCTTTTTATCCTTCTGAATCATGCATAGTTCACATGTTTAGGTTGCTATGATAATTGTCATGAGTTAATGCTCCTATTAGTTAATATATATGATATGAATGATATTCATGATGATTTAAGCATGTGTTAGAGTCGTTTCACATGTTTTAATGCATAGTTGTGAAATTAGGGTTTCGGTAACCCTAAATTCACACAAGTTTCCTATAGTATGATAGAATAGGTTTTCTTTTCTGTTTTTCTTCATGGTTATTATGTATATGATATATATAGAATAACTATGATAGTTTTTGCATGCATGTAGTGGATTTTTAGGGTTTTATGCATGACATGAGATTAGGGTTACATTAAGGTCTCTATTTATTCACTATTTTTGTTGATAACATGATTAGACTTTGAGCCTTAATACTATTCTGTCCAGATTGTTATCTTATCCTTTTTGATATGCGTTGAGCACTTGTAAGGGTACAAATAGGTACAATAATTGCCTTATTGCAAATAAGGTCGTTATCGCTTAAGCTTGCTATTGCTAGGAGACAATTGCATAAGGTAAGTAGGGTATGAAGTGCCCTAATTCACTTTTCCTAACCTTTCTTTCCCTTCTCCTCCTTAGGGTTATTTCTTGATATGAACGTTTGGTGGTTTCCAAAAGTTTCCTTATCAAATAAAGTACCTTTTTTCTCAAAGTTTCTATCTTGTGGAAATAACTTGATTTCAAACTTGGTTTATTTATCAAATTCTATTTCAAATGAAGAAACCTAGGGTTTTTACCATAGGTTTGTATTAGGATTTAATTCTATTCTTTTCGAACTACGTGAACTTTGATCCATGTATTTCGCTGCATGGTACGTAGGCGCTCCTTTTGAGGTTCAAGTCTGTTCTAGGATCTAAGTATCCTAAGTTCTTTCCTTCTCTTTTCTTCTTTTTCTGTTTTGTTTTATTTATTTGATTATGCATGGATGATTGGATGGAATATATGTTATGCATGTTGCCTTGTGATGATATATGCTAATATTTGAGTGAAAAAAGATCTTAAGTTAGCCCAATTAAATTAAGAGACCAACTCGGGCGATGTAGGGTGCCTATGGGCTTTGCTCAGAACCTTCCCACAGTCGTAACTTAGCCCCCGAATCCAATTTTCTGGTTTTAAAGACTTTGCTTTTTCTTTTAATGGAGTCATGTGGTTTTGAAAATAAAACATTTTTATGGTTTTCCTCTTTTCCCTAAAAAATGAGGTGACGACTCCTTTTCATTTGTTATCTTTTAAACTCGTATTAATTTATCTTTCCAAAACCTTTGTGCGTGTCGCGCTTTTTTTGTAGGTTCACAATGCCCCTACCCTTATGTTTTAAAATCCCTTTCACTCGACCCTTAGGCCCCATTTTCAAGGTCTCCCAACTTAGGAGAAAGGGAGAGAAAGAGAAGGAAAGAAAGAGAGAGAGAAAGAGAGAGTGTCGTGGGAGGTCAACGGTGACTTGTCGAAGCACCGGAGCTCCGATCCGATGATGGCAAGCGCGGATCTTGCATTATTTGGCTCGATCTACATGTCTACGACGGTAGTTTTGCATTTTCATCACTCATCATTGAGGTAGGGGACATTTTCTCATTTTAAACCCTTAATGCATGGGGGTTTGGGTATAAATCATATAAATTTACATGTATTTGGTAGTTTTTGCATATATATCATGCATAGGGTATATATTTGCTAGGTTTTACAAATTGTGGGAAACCTAAGGTTTGATTCACATCATTTTTGTTATAAAAATGTTGTTTTTGAAATCAATCATTTGGAAATGATTTATGGGGTTATTTATTGTGATTTTTATGAACCCACTTGTTATACGGTTTTCTTGGAAAATTCATATATATATATATTTATTAATTCCATAATTCTCTCTCTCTCTCACACACACACACACACACATATATATAAATATAAAATTTTCCGGTTTATATGTGAGAATTATGGAATTGATAAATGAATAGACAAGTGGTAATGATATGGATGTGATAATAAGGGGTACTTTCCTGATCCCAACGACTTGTAGTGTTCCCAAAATGAGGTTACTTTTTGGATCCATGTAGGATTCATAGTGTTTCCTCTTGAGGTTACTTTCTGGACCCAAATAGGGATCCATAGTGTTTCTTCTTATTTCCGCGCGAGGGTTTTGTATGACCTAGGGAGGATTTTTTTAAGGTAACCCCATCCAATTATGTTAGGACACCCTAGAACTTACAAAGAATAAAGCTTTAATAGTGAAACCCTCGAAATCAAGAAAATTATGGTTCTTTAAAAAAGTTCAAAAACTCCAATTGATTTGATTTTATTTTATTTTCTCTTATGCTTAGTGAGCTTTTTCATGGTAGCTCTATCCCTTTATGTCGGGACATGCACCATCTTACCAAGTCTATACTAACATCTACTTTAGCAAACCTAGCCTCGAGTCGAAATCAAATGAACCAAACGACTTGTTAGTAAGGGTATGTCAAAGTACTTTGCTCAACCAAACCTTTGTTTTGAAAAAGATTACATTTTTAAAGAGGTTATAAAAATATTATAAAGGTTTTAATAAACAAAGTCACTAAGACTTACCAACACTAACAAATCTCCTATGAAAATAGACATTAGTTCAAAATAATGAAAATCCATATACCAAATATGATAAAAATTGCATCTTTATTGATTATAACTTGAGATCAATACAGGGGAGGGGTGACGATAATATTTGCCTACATATACTACCTAAAAGCAAGTAAATCTACATATATTCTTTAAGATCTAAGCTAATATGCATGTTATGCTAAGAAAGCAAGAAATTTGGTAAATGAAAAGAGTTAGGGATAGAAAGATGCAAAATTTTCAAGCACCTTGCTCATATAAGGAAGAAATGGAAAAGAATGCTTGGGCGAAAGGATCACCACGAAGCTTTCCTGCGATTGGTGGAAACTTGGTAAATATCCTTCCTCTTTCTTAGTCGTTGTTGAGATGTAAAAGAGATACACTTGAACTAGAGATCCAAGTATAAGAGCTTCTTGAAGTTGAGAGAGGTTTGGAGATGGAAAGGATGAGGTTTAATCTTGGTTTAGTGTAGGAAAATGAACTTTGTAAGCTTAAAACAAAGGAGAATGCAGCTGAACGGGGTAGAAAGCTCAATTTTGGAGCTTGAGAAGTGTATTGAGGAGTGAAAAATGAGTAGAATTTATAGAGGAGAGGCCTGCCCATCTAGCACTATTTGCTATAGCGCGAGTTTGGGTAGGTGGGTGCATTTAATGCTTTGTCCCCTACTTGAGTACAAATTTGAATTAAAGGTGATGTGATGTGACTTAAAGATGATTTGGCTGGATTTTGTGTTGAAAACACTAGAAATTACCTCGTTTCACGCCCCGAGGTGCTCTATCGATCAGAACAAATGCCAGGCTGATAGGCGGAGGTGCTAGACTGGTTTTCGGGTCTTGGGTCAAATCTGAGGATCCCATTAGGGTAAACAGGGCTCTTTGTGTTGGACTTTGAAATCTGTTTCCCAAAACGGCACATTAATTGAGATTTTTTAGGGTGAGAAATGTTGATTTCTAGGTTCGGTGATGAGTCAGGTTAGTCTCAAGTTCTGCCTTATAAGACTTGGGTCCTATTGAGGCGGGTCTTGGTGAACAGAGACTGGGATTGTGTTGAAAAGTCTTTCTTGGGTAATTTGGGTGTAGCGAGTCAAAAAATGTTGTCTATTTCGAGAAACGGCGCATTGATTATTCTATTAAGGCATGTAAAGGTTAAATTCTAGGTTGAGGACCTACCTGGCGGGTCCTGCGGATATTGACTGGTATAGACAACCCATTTTCATCCCTAAGAGTTCATGAACTCATTTCATGAGTTCTTGAAGCATTTAGAAGTCTCTAAGCCTTGAAAGACATTTTTGTCCTTTTAAGTTTATGAGAATAGTTCATTATTGCATGCATATTTTTGTCTCATTGTTGAGTCCCATCAATTGCATTTAGTTTTTAGGATCATTTAGGATGTGTGTGTCAAATTTGGTTTAATTCCAAATAGGTTTGGATAGTTAATTAGAACTTTTGCGATTTGAAAGGCAATTTCGTCTTTCATTTTATATACTTTCCAATCGGCTCTGAAACTTATTCCAGATTATTCTATTGATCTTAAAATGATAAAATGAGTCGAATTGAAGTGCCAATTTAATTATTGAATAGGTTTTGGATTGGTTCACTATATTAGCCTATGACTAATTAACCTTTTTTTGGTTAACCGCTTTATTAAAACCCAGTCACTCGACTGTGGTCAGGGATTTTTGGTCCAAGAATATCCTAAACTTATTTTACATTGAATCTTTGAAATTGTGGCTTTTGAATCACTCAAATCGGAATTAAATTGACCAAGATATAGCCATTTTAAGATAAGAGTCCGAATTAAGTAAGAAATCCCAAAAAATAATTTGAAGATTTAATGACGGAAAATGCCATTACCAGCATTTCAAGCTTATCATTCACATACAGTCCCCTAATTGTATGATTCCAAGCATCTAGAATATAATTTCAGTTGTTGAGTGATTTACCAAAATAGAGTTAATAGAAAGAATAAATCTGGCTAGTTAAGAGGTCAATGCGGTTGGCCAATGAAGTACCCGGATCCCACTATCTGCAGTGCCCTATCTAAGAGGTCAGCTGTCCCCAAAAAATTTAGCAACCTTGGATGATTTTAGCCATTTACTATTATAAGTTCCTTCTATCTAGATTGTAAACCCCTTTTTGCGCTCGGTTTATTGACCAAACAATGTATTAGCAAAACTTCTGTCACAAAGGCTATATGCCTGCATAATTTTGATACAATCTACCTCTTATTGATGTTTCCTGATTCAGATTGTGCTGCCCATTTTCAGGAAATGCTCAATCTTTGTACATTCGCAGATAGTTAAATCTGATTCATTTTCCTTACATTAATAACTGTGCAGCCCAAAAATTAATAGGAATATACTTGGGAGATCTAAATTTTTACAACTAGCTTATTCTGTATTACATGTCATGCTCATCATTGTTGTTCCACATCAGGTCATCATGAAGGCTTTTGTACCAAAAGGCTCTAATCCACCTAAGTCACATAAATTTTTGGGCATATATGGTCCCTAAGTCCCTTCACCAGATGAGTTAGATTTATGTTCTGAACATTTAACACTTCCCAGCATTGCGGGAACAAGATCGACATTGGATATAGCAAAATTATGCCCATTGTCAAACACCAAAGTTTATATGCAAACTAAAATGATTGTTAAATCCAGAACCTTGGTTGTCTTCACCGAAGCATACTGCCTATTCGGAACAGATTATCAGGGGTTCAATCCATCCTAACTAAACAATAGTGTCATGTTAGGTGCACTCTTTTGTATAAAGGCTATATGTTTTTCTCTTCACATATATGTAAGAATGATTCACGTGCTTCTAATTGAATAACTTGCCTACGTTTGAAAGAAAGTTTGTTTCTGTAAAATGATTAGCATGTGAATAGACTGTTATCTCACCATGGACTTCATTTAGATACTAGCCAGAAGACAAACAAGAATGACACAGATAAGAGAAAAATTGTTCCCACTGCCAAAACTCCGAGTCTGAAGACTAAATTATCTGTCGCTTCTATGGGGCAGATTATCAATGATAAATCAAATATAACGACATATCCCGGAAAAATTCCAAAAAGATATATACGATTTGCAAAGAATGCATGGTAGTAAAATTACATTTTTCTTGTAGCTTATAGCTGGCTCAGTGTTCGCACTATGACATGTATAGGCTTAAGAAGAGATAAGAAACCCGAGTCTTGTGTAAAACCTAGATAAGCTGTTGCCATTTTTGCTAGTAATTTACTAACAAAAGGCCTGCATTAATGTAAAAACAAGACATTCATGAAGAAGTGGTTGATATGGAAAGTGCTTGTTGCTGCTGTAAGAGAAACAAATTTGTATGTCTGTAATGTTAGAAGAAAAAAAACTTCTCAACCACACACCACCTCAATCAAGAAAGAAAGAAAAATACAACAACGAAGCAAACTACAACAGGGAAGATTTATATGGTTTCCTCAAGTTGAGGTACATCCACGGCTCAAACCCAATTCCACTATACTCGGGGGCAGACAAAAGAGAACACAAAACAATATACAAGGCTTTTGGCAGCTAGCCATCTGTATATGTCTGCATAATAATTAAGCTTAACCTACAACCAAAACGAAAAAGACCAACATGCAAGACCCCTAACATTGTACGAATGTGATCTTGCATTCCCCTCTGGGGCTAAGAGGCTCCAAATCCCCGAGAACCAAACACATAACCAATATCATCAGACTCCACATAACATAACGTGTAAAACCAAATACATATCATTTTAGGAAGATATATATATATATAAAACAAACTCTTTCTTCAAAAAGCTAACCTTAATAACCGGCAACTTCAGTTTCAAAAGACAGAATATACACACAGCAGATGACATAAACTACTCTTGGCCAATAGTCAAGTTGCTTGTCTTGGCTCGCATTCCCTTTTCCTCCAGCATGAATTGTGCTTCTCTAGATGGAAAAGAGTCGGCCTTGTTCCCACTGCATAATTTATTGGGGCAAAAGAGAATGAGATAATTTTTAGCAGAGAAAAATAAAAAGTATGAGCAAACCTTCGTAGTTAAGATAAATTATAGTTTTACAATACAACTCACTTTGTTGGAGCACCTATCCTCTCTAATGACCCTTTTTTCTTTTCTTTTTCTTTTTTCTAGGTACACTTTCTCATTTTAATTATTTTTTATTAGAATTTTTGCAGTAACAACATTAGTGGGCCAATGACAAAGGGCCTGTTTGGTTGTCCAATTCGAAATTAAACAATTCAAGAAATTTTACTTAGTATCGAAGGCAAAATCCATCATCTTGAATTAACAAAGAAAATGATGGTCATCATCACAAATAAGAGTGAAAATTCAAAACAGCAGGATTTCATGAATTCTTTAGAATTAATTCTACAACATTAATTATAGTGATAACTTAACATTTTAAAATATTCTAATTCAAAGTGATGAATTTATGCTTTCAACCCTATGTAAAATTTCTCGAATTGTTTAATTTCGAATTGGACAACCAAACAGGCACTAAGTAACTTCCAAGTTCTTTTTCCTAAGAAATACAAAGGTTAATCTCATTGACAATACAAATTTCTAATTCTTAATTGCTAAAAATGATGAAGAAAAGGGTTAGTTACATAAGATGAATTGCCCTATTTATAGAATCTTCTCTCCAAGAACCACATGCGTGTGTGTGCACACAGGAGGTGAATATATAGTGTGCAGGCGAATCCTCCGAGAGTATATTTCAATTGTATTACACTATGCGAGTGGTAGCAGTAGAACTCATCTAATGAAAGCTCAAATAATTGCACATTGGAGATACAATGATGTGAGATTGTTGAGCCCATCCCATGTATGGGGGGAAGGCTTCTATTTTTATTTATTTATTTTAGAAGCCTCAGGAGACCTTGCTGTCATTGGCCCATAATGAGGCGGTTGTGTAACCTCTATGATTAGCTCTTTTAATTCGGAATACATAAATTCTACACATTGGAGATACAATGATGTGACAGAATTTGAATGGAAATCGAAGAATTGTAAGAAAATGAATAATTAAATAACGTATTGTGTCTAATTTCAGACAGAATTGAAAATTGAAAACAACCCCCAAAGTAGCAGAAGTCGAATAAGAAGAAGTTACCAGAGTAATGAAATCTTGAAGAGGTAGAAATTGTGATTCAAGAATAATGATGTTTGGGATGTGAGATATCTTGGGCCAGTCCTCTCCTATATCCCGTTTGTAACGTTGTTCCAGAATGTCACACTTATTTATAGATAATTCCTCCAGTGGCGTTGTCAGAAGGTAGTGCGGCAGCGCATTCAACTTGTTACAACCATACATTAACAAGGAACGTAGGCGTGGCATTATCGTAATTTTCTCTTCTTCTTCTTCTTCTTCTTCTTTCCTCGTTACCATCACGTCCCACTCTTCCCATCCTTTCAAGTAGGGGTGCTCATGGATCCGCTCGGCCCGCGAAAGCCACCCAATCCGACTCTACCCGAAGGCATTGGGCGGATTCAACCGATGGGGTGGGTGGGTAGTGGTTTAGGATTTTATTTTTTTGCGGTTTCGTGGGTGGTTCGCGGTTTTGAAAGAAAAAAACCGATTCAAACCCACCCACCCGCCCGCATATTTTCATACTTATTAAATTATACATGTTACATGTGATGGTATATTATTGATTCTTGAATTTTATTTCTTTTTTAAGTATCAATATATGTTTTATAATTTTTATTTTACTGTTCGTGCTCTTTCTCTCTCTTTCTATATATATATATATATATATATATATATATAATCAACATATGTTTTGAATTATTTATCCCTTTGTCTTCTTTTTCTGTTTGTGTTTTTAAGATATAAAATGGTATGGCCAAATTAAGGAGGGAAAAAAAAAAAAAAAAAAGGGAAAAAACCCAACAAGATCCAACTAAAATCCCAACCCGTAGACCCACCTGCAATCCACCCACAACCCGAGGCGTTATGTGGGTCAAAACCGCCCGCCTGTGTGGGCAGAAGTGGGTGTGATTTTAGTTCACCTGCCAAGATGTGGGCGGGTGACGGATGTACCCCAAACTCGCACCCACCCGACCCGTGACCACTCCTACTTTCAAGTCCCAAAATTCGAGTTGCTTCAACTTTGGAAATGCAATTTTGGCCGATGCTTGTGTTCCGTCATCTTTGCTTGTTGTGCCATCATTCTCATCAATCCCTATTCCCAAAAATTCAACACCCACTTTTTTCAAACTATTCATACCACTTATTTTAAGTGATTCAAGGAATAGCAGTTTCCCTAAAGGAGGCAAATTCGCACAGTTTCTGCATTCATTAATTTCTAAGTTCCTCAATTTGGTTAACGACGTCATCCAATTGGGGAACAGGGTGCCTCTGTAGCCATCTACCTTTAAAACTTGCAGGTTTAGATGTGGATGTAAAGCTTCAATTACATCATTCATCTTCTCCTCCACTTTCTCAGGCTCTTCCACGTCTGCCGTATCTCCTCGAGAGTCGAATACTAGCGTCAAATCAAGGTGTTTCTTGCTCTTCAATTCTGCTTTCTCAGCCTCGCCCGCATCCACCACATTTCCCAACCCTCTTATACAAAGACTCCCTCTGAGGTTGTTCAAGTTTTTCAGCTCTCCAACCTTACATGCTTTTGTTTCATCACCGCCACTTACAAAGAACTTAGCCAACGTCCGAAGAGAGCTTAATCTCCCAATTCCTTTAGGCATGCATTCTAAATAATCAATGCCCAAAATCTTAAGATGCCTCAAGTTAATCATTTTTCCAATCCCTTGAGGTAGTTTCTCAAGATTATAAGCAGAAGTAAGATCTAAGGTTTGCAAATTATACAGATCACAAATCGTTTATGGTAATTCCTTCAAAAAATTAGATGATAAGTTGAGGTATCTCAAATGCATCAAATTCCCTACACTATGCGGAAGTTCATTAAGTCGAAGGAAACTCAAGTCCCACGCCCTCAGACATTTCAAATGGAGCGATAAATCAGGTAGGAAATTATCGGGACAGCCTAAGAGGGTGCGTATATTTTCGTTACCAGCAGAAACTGAGATTGAAATTGGGTCTCTTCCTGCAACTATTATGGTTGAATGTCGACCTTTTTTAAAGGATAAATCCAAATGACCCATTTCTCCACACTCAACCTCCATAACAAAGCAGTCATTCTTTGTGAGAAATTTAGCAAAATCATGCACAATGTCATGAATCTTGCAACAAATAATGCTACCATTAAAGATTTTAACATCCTGAAAGAAGGACCACATAACTAAGTTGTCAAGGTACTCCCGACCTGTTCTTTCCATCTCCCCCGAGCCAAGATAGCCTTGTGCCATCCACAGCTCAATCAGCATGTCTGTCTTTATCTCGCAATCCTTCGGAAAAACGGCACAATATGAGAAGCATCGCTTCAATGGTGAGAGCAAATCGTAATAGCTTAAGGCCATGTTTGTTTGTTTGGAATGGAATGGGTGGGAATGGAATCTGATTCCATGTTTAAAATAGTCTGGAATGAAATGAGATTAAAATAAACATTGCGTCATGAATATCATTATAATTTACTACTACTGTTTTGATTTCATTCCCATTCAATATCTCATCCAAACATGTTGCTTGGAATGCATTGGAATGAGATTCCATTCCTTTCATTCCATTCCAATCAAACAAACATGGCATAAGAGTAAAGGAGGGCATCTTCCAATTCCCATGTTTCACTATCTAAGACATTCTGCCAATCTTCTTGGGTTTTCTTGAAGCGCATGAGACTTCCTAAAGTCTTTGCAGCAAGAGGCAAGCCCTTGCACTTGTCTGCGATTTTCCTACCAATTTCTTCTAATTTTTTGTAGTCCTCCCTACCTCTTTTGAAAAATGCAATCCGACTAAACAACGACCAACATACCTCCGCCGACAATTTCTTCAAGGAGTGGGTGTAGGTCGTACCAATCATCTTTGCCACTCTCTCATTTCGAGTGGTCACCAAAATTCTACTTCCCCGGGCACCACTTTTGAGGCAGTGTTGGAATGGTTCCCACTTTTTAAAGTCCTCTGTCCACACATCATCTAGCATCAAAAGGAGCTTCTTTCCCTCAATCAAGTCATGAATGCGTTGGGGTAAATTTTCCCAGCCAAGGGAACTAGCATCTTGCTCACCTACTAGTGCTTTAGCAATCGCTTTGGCAATCGTTATTTCATCAAAAGGGTCCGATACACATACCCAAATTCTCTTCTCAAAATGAGCCTTCACATCATCAGCGTTGTAGGTTAGTTGGGCAAGAGTTGTCTTGCCCATACCTCCCATGCCAACTATAGAGATGATATAGAGGTCCCCTTCTTCTTGACTACTCTCGCACAACAACTTGCTTACTATGGTTTCCTTATCCTGATTACGACCGTATACCTCCGATACATCGACAAAAGAGGTGGATTTTTGTCGCTCAGGTTCTTCGACACCGGTAATTGATTGGAAACTGTACCTATCTTTCTCAGAGGCAATCACATCAAGTCTTTCACTTAATTCTTCTATCTTCCGAGCCATGTCATGACTCGAAACGGCTCGACTGAAATAAAAGAGAGGGGAGGAGATGTAAGAGCATACCTTCCTCTTGAGAGTGGGAGCATTTTCAGTGTCCTCAATTTGCAATTTCAGATTTGCGGTGCTCCACGCGTCCAACACGTCGTCTATGTCATAGGATATGTCTTTGAGCTTTTCTAACCAATCTTTCACCACTTCCTCCTTGACTTGTCTTTTCTCTGCATCAACTAGTGCAGCTCTGATGGTCTGAAGAGTACCGGTGAGCTTTTGTACTTCTTTCTCAACACCCACAAACCGTCTTACCCCCTGTCCCACCCTCTGTCTCACCTCCTGCTGAATCTCTTGATACGATATTGAAGTCAACTGCCCCAACACTATAGAAACAAGTGTTGCAGCCATACTTAGAGATGGTGATTAGTTGATTGGATTGAGAAACTAACAGAATAGATCGATCGCAATGGATTGAGAAAAGGAAAGTGCAGGTTTGCTTTGCTATCGCGCTGCCTTCAAGTTTTAATAATACATTGAAAGAGCCAAAGAACCCACCTGTTCTTTCGGTCAATTAGTCCTGCTTGATTTCCATAGGAAAGTGCCTCGAAACAATCATACATTTGTCCTCTCCATCCAACGTATAGGGTGTAGACATTTTCATCTTCTGTACGTAGGACCCTCTATCGGATTATTTTTTTGTAACCATTTGGTTTTTTTTGGACGAGTTATTTTTATTATTTTTTCCTTAAGGAGAAAGAAAAATTTTGGGTTAAGAATGAATAAATATAAATTGTTATTTAACCCCAGTTTTCATTATCCAAGCAATCCCACAGTTCATATCATGACCCTCTCCCAAGAAATAGGATAGGCTCTTCTTTTGTATATGCCTCCCAAGATGAGAACAGAGGTGTTTATTTCTTGGACACCCTCAGGTAGTGGTTGGTTTAAATTGAATGTTGATGGCTGTTCCAAGAGTAATCCAAAACACTCAAGTGCCGATAGACTTATCCGTAATATAGAAGGCAAATGGATTAACGGCTTTTCTATGAACATTGGGGTTTGTCATAATGATAGAGCTGAACTTTGGGCATTGTTTCAAGGTCTCTAATTGGCGTGGAACTCTAACATTAGAAATTTGGATGTTGATTCCGACTCCAAGGTTGTGGTTCGGATGGTCACTAATGGTGTTTCGTCCTTTCATCCTGATTTTGCTTTGATCCAAGCCTGTCGAGATCTTATTGCTAGAAATTGGAATTGCAAACTGCTTCATACTTATAGGCAAAGTAATTGTTGTGCTGATTGGCTTGTTACCTTTAGCCTCACTCATGGAAATGGGTAAGTTTCTTATCTTGTCCCACCTACGGGGCTTTCTTTTTTTCTTTACGCCGATGTTTCTAGGGCTGCTAGACCCCGTTTTGTTCTTTTGTAGTTGGGTTTAAGCCCCCTTCAAACCAAAATATATATATATATAGAATTGATTAGGTCCGAGACAAATCGCACAACTAGAAGTCATACATGACATTCACGAGAACACTTGTAGTTGCCACAGTTGGGAACTGTCTAGGATGTCTCAAACTTGATCAATTTTCATATATATATATATATATATGTGTGTGTGTGTGTGTGTGTGTGTGTAAAATGTAATAGATTTTCAATTTTTTGTTTGTAAAGAAAAACATTGGTAAATTACTTTGACATGGTGCTGAGATCCGAACTAATTCTCCTCACCCACCAAACCGTAGGAGAGGAACTTTGGAAAATGCCCAGAAGTTCCCCCATTTGTAGTGGGAAGCCACCAGCACTGTGGGTGGATTCCGCAAATTACTAAATATGACAAGGGAACGGAAAGCAACCCCTGCTTTTACGGGAAGTACGCCTGCACATGCATCCACATTGAATTAGTGAAGTGCAATACTTCACTAGAACTGACAATGAGCTTGCCTCCTCCACTCCAGGTTTCAGGCTCAATCAACTCTTCCAAAAATCACCTAATCACAGTTTAAATTGTGTTAGATGTCGTTAAAGAATATATTTAAAATGAGATTTTGCAGATTAAATGATTAAAACTCATTTAAACAAAACTGATTTTTAAAAAGTGTAGAATCTATTTGATCACAGGTCCCGACCGTTTCCTCTGTTTTTTTAGTTCTGTCACTTCATAGGAAAACCAGAGGAAAGTCAAATATAAAAGGGAGAACGCACCCAAGAAAACAGAAATATGAAAGGGAGAAGAGCCAATGCTGATCAACCTATTGCTAATTGTCCTAAACTTCTTCTTTTTTGATAAGCAATTGTCTTATACTTGTGCCTGTAGAATGCAGGGTTGGCCCCGCTTCTGCTTGGGTTTCAGATTTTTTAATAGGATGAGTATAAGCCTGGACAAGTGTACCATCATTTTTTTGCTGGGAGTGGCTATTGCCATAATGCCATCACAAAATTTTCTCAATATCTCCCATTTATTTTAAATTTCTTAAGGTTTTAATGAGTTTTAAGAAGAATATAAAAGATTTTCATAAAATTAGTTAGCATTGTCTATTAAAAAATATCATTTTGATCAACTTTGTAAAAATATGTTTTTTTTTCTAAATCTATCGTTTGAATGGATTTTTTGGCCATTTTTCTTGAAAAGTTCTATAAAAATGAAACGGCGAGAGTTAATGGGCAAAAAATTGACTCAAACAACAAATTTTGAAAATACATTTTCCTACCAAGGTGGTGCTAACATGAGAGACCGTCATTACCAAAAACAATGACAATCAAAACATGACTACAAATTGGTTTTCATCCTCAAAAAAATTCATTGTTTATTATTTTTTATAGTCATGATTTGACTGTCTTGCAAGCATTTCCCTTTTTACAAAGTTGTCTACAATAATATTTGTAAGATGTTTTCTAATAGACCATGCAACAAATTTGCATGAAAACCTTAAGGCCATGTTTGTTTGGTTGGAATGGAATGAGTTGGAATGGAATCTAATTCCATGCTCAAAATAGTCTGGAATGAAATAAGATTGAAATAAATACTGTGGAATAAATATCATTATAATTCACTACTATCTTTTGATTCCATTCCCATTTAATTACCTCACCCAAACATGTTGTCTAGAATGAATTGGAATGGGATTCCATTCCATCCATTCCATTCCAACCAAACAAACATGGCATAAATATCTTTCGTAGAACCTTAAAAAGTTTAAAATAAATGAAGGATGTTGAGCAAAATTTTGTGGCGGCAATAGCTGACCCTTTTTTTGTTTCACTTGACTGATAATATTTAACCCATTGGTTTTGTAGTTAAATGCTGAAGTCCACTATATCCGTCCCAAGCATCAGGTGGTACTAAACACTAAGGCCTGCTTAGATAAACTTCTACTTCCTATGTTTTATTTTCAAAACTTCAAACAAAAATTAAAGTTTTGAGTAAAAAATTTTGGAAGTTATTTTTAGAAGTTCAGGTAATAAAAAATCCTAACTTCCTCAACTTTTGAAACTACCTATCAAAATTTTGCACTATAAAAAACTATCAAAAATTTTCATTTCTTTACTTTTTAAAAGTAAAAAACAAGAAATAGAAGCTTATCCAAATAAACCCTAAGTTGGATAGGTAAAAAGCCTATGTGTACATCGATACCTACATATATATGCCATTCAAACAGGTGGTGCAAGTTGGCTCTTATGTTTCTAGTTTTGAAATGCCACGAAAATGCTTTAGGACCCAACAAAATATCTAGTCTTAAAATAACCAAAACGAAAGTATCATTTCATTTCAGCAAGGGATAAGCAAAGAGACAATCCAGACAGTAAATAAACAAAAAGCACAACCTATCAAACCGAAGCAGCAATGCAGAGGCAAAAGCGAAAGTTCCTCATATAGTTCCTTTGACATGACAGAGGAGGTCCTCCTCGAGGCAAAGCAACTCTTCAAAGGGGTTCGGCCCCCTTTGATGTGATATGAACCCATATGGACAGTGAATTTGTTAGCTATTTCAGAGAATTCCCCATAATATAGAATGATTGAAGGAAAAAAATGAGTAAGATAGGTTTTCTTTCATACAACAGTCCTCATGTACAAGTCAGAGTTTCATAATCAACAAAATTGTTTCTCATAATGCAAACCAGACAGCCTCAATACATACTCAAACCTGATGCTTGAATGGTAGGGAAGGGAAAAAAGAGGGAGAAACAAAGCCGCTCAACCCTTTCCTCAAACTTCTCATAACAGATAAATCAAAACAATTTACAACTGTCACCATATATACACTACACAATTTTAGCAGTTTTGGTCACTGAGATGCTCTTAAAATTTATCACCAAAACCATTGTAGCCATTTTAGCTTCTCGTCATCCAAATGAGCAATAGTTGCAGACAAGCAAAAAGATCTGTTCATTGTGGATATTCTCCCTGAAAAGTCAAAAGTGACAGATTCAAAGCAAATTGAAATCCAATTTTATCTTTCATACAGAATGGATATCATGACATATATATAAAATAATCAGAAGATCAGCAAATAAGATTTGGACTAGACTACTGAGAATCATAAAGCAAAAAATATTACAGAAAACTTTTTCAGTTGAGAAAGTCAGCAACATTAATAAAAAAAATTTCACTAAGAATGTTTAATTTAATAGCACACTGGATGCTGACATCTACTTCCTACTTAAAATTGGTTTACCTCTTCACAGTATTATCTATTACCTTCAAAGAAATATTTTGTTGTGAATTTGAAAATTATAAATTATATTAACAATTCAATACTATGTTGACAATCATTGGGCCGAATGAAAACAAAAATAAATAAATAAATATATTACACTGGGTATTTATTTACCTAGCCATCTTCTTAGAAGAACTCTTCTGTTAACTTTCAGAAATGAAGACTTCTTGATGCAATTGACGCCCTGAAACAAAAACCAATAAAAATGAACATCAAATCTCAGTGTGAAAAAAAAAATTAAAAAATTAAAAATTAATCCGATTTGAAGTAGCAGCAATACTAATCTAGGAGCTCTGACCATGCTTGCCGACATCTCACAGCTTCTTGACGAACAGCCCTTTTTGGATCATCAAGGGCCTTACATATAGCTCGTACTACCTGAAATAGAAGTATATTAATGCATACCCACATACATATATGTGTGTGTGTGTGTGTGTATCTATATATATATATATATATATATAGAGAGAGAGAGAGAGAGAGAGAGAGAGAGAGTATTTTTAAATGTGATATGCATAGCCTTTACAATAAGTTGATACAAAAGTACCTCAACAAAGCAATTATTACAAATATCCATGACCGACAGCCACCATCAGAGCTATAAAATGCTTTTAAAAGGTAAAAGGCGTAACTTATCATGGTTAATAGAACTACATATAATGTAAGTGCTGATAAAATGTTAAACTAACCTGTGATCTCATGGGATAAATCCTCGTATGGGGCAGCCCAGACATGGCAAGAAGACACTGTAATGCTGTTTCTCGAACAAGCTGAAAACAAGAAAAATTTACCCACAATTTAGTTGTACCTCAATTAGCAAATAATCTAATTATCTTAAAATTTAACTCAGAATGCACTAAAAATTTCTCTATATAGTTTGGTCAAAATTGAAACAAGTGAATGCAAGAAATCAGGAAACTAGAAAAATACGAATTGTGGAGAGAAATTGGTTGAAAGAATTGGAATTGGCACTGGGACTTCTGAGAATTGAAATTGACACATTAAAATATGTCGAATTACAGATCTTGAAATCAGAAATATATGTTGGCAGTGATAGGTTAGTGCTAGCAGTAGCTTTATGTTTCTGTGGTCTTTTTCCTGGAAATCTCTTGATAGTAGAATTTGCATATAACTCAGTCCTTAAAGAAATGTAAATCCCACTTATCTAACTACAATTCAGTTTTGGAAGACCAATTCCTACCCTAATTCCAAAAACTGAAAGAAACCTTAGAGATGTCAACATAGATTTGTCAGATTTCAAGCATGTGTGACAACTCAGAATGAAACTGAACCAGAGGTTGAAGTCGATCAATATAAGGGGCTGGTTCCAATTTCACCCTTTTAAGTTCTATAAGCAACATTTGAAATTTCAACTCATGTTACACCAATGTGTTTAAGCGAAAAATCCAGCAAAAAAGTTAAATGATTCCCAGAGAAAAGATCAAATACCATCATATGGGGGTAGGAGATAAGCCCAGTAAGGCGATTAATGATGATATGTGCAGTTTCTATAACAGCTTCTTGTCCTGCATGCATGAATAAAAATAGAAAACACATCATAAAACTTCAACTAAAAGCCATCAGGAAGAATATATTGCAATCTAAAACTAGTCTAGGCAAAAGCAATATGGCAATTAGTTTAAATCAATTTTCTTAAAAGATTAATGGAAAAGTATTGAGAGAGGAGAAAAAACCCTCATATGGTGTTTATTGACTTAAAAAAAATAAAAATAAAAAAGGGCATATGACAGAGTCCATAGGATATAGTGTGGTGGGTATTAGAAAGGAAAGGAATATATATTAGATATTTCAATATAATTAAGGACATGTATGATGGAGCCATAACTCGTGTTAGAACGACCGGAGGAGAGAAAAGTGAATTTCTAATCACAATAGGCTTACACCAAGGATTGGCATTGAATCATTATATTTTTGTTTTAGTTATGGTCCTTATGGATAAACTAACAACATATATTCCGGAAGATGGTCCATGGTTCCTCGCTGACGATATAGTATTAGTTGATGGAATTAGAGTAAAGGTGAATTCTAAATTGGAATTGTGAAAAGACACCCTAGAATCCTACAGTTTTAGGTCAATCAGAACTAAAGTGGAATACATTGAATATAAATTTAGTCCCTAGGGATAAAAATGAGGGTATAATGCAAATTGGTGGCCAAGAGACACCTAGAAGTGACTTTCGATATATTGGATTAATTATCCATAAAGATAGAGAGATTGGCACGATGTTCCAATATAATTAGAGCGGAATCAATGGAGAAGTGAATAGGGGGTGTTGTGTGACAAAAGAATAGCTATCAAGTTGAAAGGAAAATTTTACAAGATGGCTATAAGACCGATTTTGTTTTATGGTATCGAATGTTGGGCAATTAGGAAACAACAAATGCAGAAAATGACTAACAGAAATGAGGATTTAAGATGGATACGTAGTAATACGCAGAAAGATAAAATGAGAAATGAATGCATTTATGAGAAGGTCGGAGAGGTACCCATAGAATAGAAGATGAGAAAAAATCATCTAAAGTTATTCCATCATGTGCAACAAAGACCTAGGAATGCAACAATACGTAAGGGTGACTTAATTCAATTTGAAGACCTTAAAAGGATGAGAAAGGCCTAAAATAATGTGGTTAGAAGTGGTGAGAAAGGACATGTATGGGGGTTTCGGTATTAAATCCGTTCACAATATGAATCTTGCTCTCCTTGGAAAGTGGATTTGGAGGTTTGGCATTGGGGATCAAGGTTTATGGAGGGATGTGATTACTTGGAAATATGGTGTAAAGGAAGGGGGTTGGTGGCCTAATAATAGTAGAAGATCACATGGTACCGGTTTATGGAAAGCAATTATGTTAGGAATGGATAATTTTCTCAAAGATGTAAATTTTAAAGAGGGAAGAGGAAATAAGATAAAATTTTGGAAAGATTTGTGGTGCAGTAATAGAACTCTCATGGAGGTTTTTCCTTGCTTGTTTGAGTTGGCAGTTAACAAGGACACTTGGATCATGAACTATCTTGTGGAGGGAGGGAGTGGAGATCATTGGAATGTCATTTTTTATCGTAGTTTTAATGATTGAGAGTTGGAAGGTGTGTTAAATTTTTTCCAAGAGCTTTATGGATGTAAGATTTCTTTGGAAGGGAATGATACCTTAAGATGGAGCAAAAATCCTAAAGGTTTATTCTTTGTGAAATATTTGTATTCTTCTTTGGCTCACAACTTGAATGTTTTTTTGCCGGCCAAAAACATTTGGTTACCTTCGGTGCCTTTTAAGGTGGTTTTTTTTGCTTGGCTTGTGGCTCATAAGAAGTGTCTTACTATTGACAACTTGGTTAGATTAAGGTGGGAGCTCCCTAATAGATGCATAATGTGTAAAAAAGCGGCGGAATCGGTGGACCATCTCTTCATTCATTGAGGGGTAGCAAGGGGTTTATGGGAACTTATATTCCATCTTTTTGGTATCAAATGGGTTTTGCCTTCTTCTACTTATGATTTGATTTCGGGATGGTGGATTAAAGGTATTCGGAAAGATATCAAAACAGTTTGGAGGATGGTTCCTCATGCTTTATTATGGTGTATTTGGAGAGAATGTAACCTGAGAACTTTTGAAGAAGAGGAATCATCTTTTGTAGAGCTCAAATCTTCTTTGGTCAAAACCCTTTTTTGGTGGTCATGTAGCTATATGGGTGGGAATTACCCTTCTTTTATAGATTTTGTTGACTCCTTGTGTATCTAATTGTTAAGGGGGTCGAGTTTTTTGTTGGCTCTTTTTTATTACGAGCTACTTTTTTTCTCTTGTATATGTCTTATGTACGAGGGTCTAATCCCTTTTTTCTCTTATAATACAATCATTTACCTTATCAAAAAAAAAGGATTTCACAGAAGATATGACCCTTGATATAATTGAATAGCATAAAAGGATTTATGCGTCCCTCTAGTAGTTAAAAGCGCACACATTATAGATACAGCACACACATTAATTTACTGTGATCAGTTCAATCGAAAGCAACGGTAGGGGGGGATCTAGGAGATATAGCACACATCAGAGAGATTTTCTAGTTTAGCTAGGCCCCTGAATGTTCCTCCTTCTGGACCTCTACAAGCCTAAATTTTAAGCAAATTCCTTACTTAGAGACAGGGACAGACCTAGGATTCCTCACTTGGTGGGCCTGAACTAGTAGCATGAATACAAAATTTTAAAAAATAATAAAAAACTATATTTTTCATTTGGAAAATGCTAAAATGTCCAAATTTACTTGCCCAAATGACGTGAGGGCCAAGTCATCCCACTATGAATAGCTATCCTTTTAATGAGAACAATGCTATATAATCCTTTTTTTTTTTTTTTTTTCCAATGAAGTAAATTATGTATTAATAACAAAAGAGCATATCCCAAGTATATGAGACATATACAAGCACAAATGGGAAGACCCCTCTAACATTTGAGAAGGTCAACAAAGTGAACAAAAGTGAGGTTGTTACAATTAGCATAACTAGTATACGACAATAAAAGAGATCTAACAAAAAAGGATTTAATGTCTGAGAGCGACTTCTCAATTCCTTCAAAAGTTCTTTAGTTCCTCTCCCTCCAAATACACCAAAAAATAGCATGAGGGGCCATTCTCCAAATCACCTTAGACTCCTTTCTCCCCACTTTAATCCAAATTTATTGCTCAAATTTACTTTTCCAAATGATGTTGCAGTTTAGCGACTGAATTAAAATTTTTATTAAAAGAATAAATGTTCATAATGGGTTGATATAGCAGCTTCCACATCTTTTGGGCAAAAAATTTGGGTGTTTTTTAGCATTTTCATTAATGATTTTTAAATTGGTTAGTCAACTGTCACGTCATTTGGACAAGAGGACTTGGACAAACTCTATGGGTAGTATACAATTGCTCTTTTGTTTAAATACCAAAACTGATGAGTTGCCTCCCACTTGGATCAAAATTAACATAGTACCCATAAAATTTTTCTTCTTTTATCATTAAAGTAATAGGCTTTTAAGTAAAATTAATAACAGGTTTAATTCAATGAGGTGATGTTCATGATTTTTAGTTTAAAACAATCATATTGAGAGGGCCATGTAGACAACTTTTTCAAAATTTTGAAATCTAAATATAAGTATAATTTTTTTTTTAATTAAATTTCTGGGCTTGGTCCCTCCCCCCCCCCTCTCTTCTCTGGGTCCATCCCTGCTTGGAGAGAGGTTGCAAGTCTTGAGATGTATAGTGGATCTTCTCTTCTGCTTAATCCTCCTTTTAATTGAAACCTTCAATTATAGTATTTTTGGCTCTCTTAAAGTTGTTGCTTTTGTTTTCCTCATTTAGTTCCATCTCTTTCTCACAGAAGACTAGAACCTCTTTTTATTTAGTTGCATATCACCCAAAAAGAATATTCTAGAAAGTAGAAGAAATGAATGCATTTGCGAGAAGGTAGGAGTAGTGCAAATGGAGGAGAAGATGAGGGAAAATCATCTAAGATGGTTTGGTGATGTGCAATGAAGACCTATGAATGCACCTGTACATAAGACTGACTTAATTCAAATAAAACTCCTTAACAGAACAAGAAGACCTAAAATAATTTGACCAAAGGTGGTGAGAAATGACGTGTTCTAAGAATTTAACAACAAACACGGCCCTTGATAGAACTGAATGGCATAAAAGGATTTATGTAGCCAACCCCATGTAGTTGGGAATAAAGTTTGGTTGAGTTAAGTTGAGAGTTCAACAAAATTACAACTGGGTCCATAGGATAGGGCCGGCCCTAAATAGAATTTATCAATGTGGCTGCTTAGGGCACCACTTTTTTGGGTGAAAAAAGGGGCCCCAACACCAAATGTAGTAAGTGGTATTGGGTTAGCCCAAAAGGAAAAAAAAATGTAAGGGCCCAAGTCCAGCAGCCCAATGAGTTTAAAACCCAAACAAAAATTAAAAGGGGGAATCTCAGATCTAAAAAGGGGGAATCTCAGATCTACAAAAGTCAAAACCTAAAAAAAAAACGTGTCTTCTCTCAGCCTCAATCCCTCACTCCCCTTTTACCCTTTGTGGCTTACCTTAGAAGTCGGACCTCTCTCCCAGTCTCCCTTCACAGCTTCTCTCCCTCTCACGCCTCTCTCTCTTTCTCGCCTTTCTCTCTAAGGTATTATTTCATATTAAATTTCTTTGTCTTTTACTCAATCACTTTTAAATCTTCTTTCTTTCTTTCTTTTTTTTTTTTTTTCCTTTTGTTGAATTGTTGAATGCTTTGTTTATACTATTGCAGTTAGACATGAATTTTTTTTTTTTTAAATTTTTTATTGAATGCTTTGTTTGTACCGTTTGGTTATTGAGAAAACATAGGAAAAAGAAAGAAAATCGCCAAATTTAATTTTTTTTTTTGGTGTGTGAATAAGTATAAGGGGCCTCATTTTTTGAGCTCGCTTGGGGCCTCCAAAAAGTCAAGGCCGGCCCTGCCATAGGAGCAGGTGATTAAAAAGCTTCACTACAATAACAATTGATTTTCCAAATCCACAAACTAGCACAAGTCAACATGTCAAAGATCAGCACCCTAAGACTTATAAAACTCCAACTGAATGATTTGGAAACCCTTGATCTCCAAGAGAAGAAGAATAATTTCTTCAACAAGAGGCTTTCAGTTCATGAATCAATTCATCCAGTTGAAGAACCTGCACATCCAGGGTCACACTATCACAAGGGCCGCACCAAATGCTCTCCGAAGTCTCATCCCAAAATTATAGACTAGAGGGCCAACTCTCAAAAAGAGCAACAGCCAACCAATTGCACTCCCCCCCAAGAAAAAAAAAACATCAATCCTTTTAGACTTGGGTAAAACTAGCCACAAACTAAAGTCCTAAACAGGTATAGAAGCCTAAAAAATTTAGTTCCCACCAAAATTTTAAAAGACTTGTTCGGGGCTTGCCTCAATGCAAATGGGCCAAAAACGCTCCAACATTAAAAAAAAAGGCATGAATTTTTCTGAGCATACGTACGCCATTTCCTTGGTGCACATGGCCCATGCATCTGAGGCTTACCTTTGGCACCCCATGGTAACAAGAATACGCCTCACAAGACCAAATAGCAACTCTTAAGAGGTCAGCTCTTTTCATTTGCTAAAGTTACCATGATTAGTTTAAAGGCAAACCACTTGAGTAAAAATCTAAATTAAGACAAAGTCCAAACAAAAGAAAAATAAAAAATAAAGAGGAAAAAGGGAACGAGAAACGACAATAGATAGAAGAGGCAGCTGCATGACCGCAACTACAAATGCGACAGCTTGAGGAGAAGACAATCGATTGGTGAGGCTTATGACGACTATTCATAGTGTTAACTTCCAATAATGCAATTTTATTTGAATTCAGGTTATTTTAACATTTTCTATCTTTGTTCGTTGGACCATGAAAGACAATAGTAAGTTTGTAATGCAATAAATTATATTTATTCTTGTTATATAATGCTTTTAATTTAATCAATTATGTTTGTAGGCCTAGATTATATGTAAAATGTTTGAAAATAGGTTACTTTTAAAATTTTAAATAATAAAAAAAATTGCTTTTATGTTTTTTTTTTTTTGCATTTTTTTTTATAAGACATTTTTTTTTTTTGTTGCAATTTTTAGATATTAATATATATTTTGAATATAAAAATTTAAAACTTGAAAGGCTAACGCCCCATGCCTCGGGACTAACGCCTTGCCTCACGGGAGGAAAAACACCCGGCCTTACTTCTGAAAACATTGGTTCCCACTAAAAGCAACTCCCAAACAAAGATCCAAATAAAAATTAGGACATATTCCAACACAGCTCCACGAGCACTGTTTCATATCATAAACCATTTTTAGGACCGCAGTGACATAGATTACTATTGCTATACCAATGGATTTCTCCCTGTATTTTATTTTAGAAATATATTGAATGTAATAGGATGAAACAAGATTTCTATGAAGATACACAAGTTACCAGATATAATTTAAAACAAAAATTCTATAAACTCAATAACAAACAAGAAATGTATACATACTATAGTCTTACCATTTTTATCCATCAATATCCCAGATAAGACTAGCAGGAGATTATAGATCATATCTTTATCCAGAACATCCTCGCTCAACATGGATAAAGCATCCAGTAGTATGGGAATCAGCTGCAAAAATAAAATGGTGCTCCTTTGCACTAAATACTATTTGCTCCAAGTAATATGAGATATATATGAATGGCATAAAATCTATTCACCAAAGGTTTTGAGATTATTTCCACTAACCTTCTTAGCTTCACTCAATATAGCAACAAGTGGGGTATCAGAAATAACGTGCCCAAAAGCCCGATACATCATAGCTCTGCAATTATTCAGCCCGTTTTAGCTTATAATCAGTACTCAAAAACTTCAATTCAACTAAGAATTAGGCCTTTCAATTCTAGCTTGCCCAATTTAGTGACTCGGCAAGGATTCTCACTAGCAGTCCATCACGTTTTGTGAACATCGGTGTTGATCATTTTCTAAGTTTGGAACCACCCAAATTGATTTTTTAAGGTTGGAACCAGCCAAATTGATTCAATAATATCAAGATCTAACTCAACCAGGGATCTTCCAAAGTTTATAACAACAGTTGGCATTGATCAGTCTGATCAACACCTGACCAGTTACACCATCAAAACATGTTTATCTCCAAGATTTACTTAACCTTCACATGTAACAACAGATGCATAGTCATGAAAACAATCAAACACAAAAGAACTAGAGACGTTGATCAGGGCATTCAGTGGTATTTTATTTTATTTTATGAGGTATAGGTATAAATTAGCATCCAGTTTGGCATACATAGTAGCAAACAGAACATGCACCACTTGTGCAAGAAATGGAAATGAGTAGATAAAAAAAATTGTTGCAGTTATAATTAAATCAATTAAATTATATTTAAATCCAAACACTAAGAATAAACATGATTTATTAATAATGAACCTATTAAAACTACATAAATTTGGACCATGTATTGATTTATCCTGTAGATGCACATTCACAGCTACTCAAAAGATTAACATACATAGGCAAGGATGCAACATTAAATAATGCCAGCATAATACTATATAGGTGTACATTAGTGAATTTACTAACTTGAAAAGTCTGTTTATCTATCTCTATGTTTTTCCATGCATGTAAAAGAAACATTAAATGTTGAAACAATGATAGAAATAATGGCCCATATCATAAGTTCCTTAACAAGAAGGAATAATATAATAGTAATTTTGCAACATTATCTGACTTCCACCCGCAGAGAGGGTGGGTGCACGGGCCACTGGTGTCAGGTCGGACACTTGCTGACACAACCACTGGCAGTAAGGAGAAGAGACCTACATATCATAGCTATCAAGCCACATTTCACAATATTTTAGAATTAGAAACAGAATCAGGCACTCAGCCTAATCATCAAACAAGAGCATTACATGGTTACAAACAAAGTTTGTTGTCTGAATTTTGGAACCACTGAAAATAATTTTTTTAAGAAAAACATTTTGAGAGAAAAAAAAAAAAAAGAAGGGAAAAGAGCATATATCTGTAGTTAACCAAACCAAAATGATGTCTTTTTAAAATTTTCTATTTTTTCCTCAGTTTCTAGAATTGAGAGAGAGAGAGAAGAAACCCACGAGGTTAAGAACTACAACCATGTAAAACCCCATTATTTTAGCTTCATTAAACAAAATATATGCAGCCAAAAGGCCTTAAAAAGGTGAAGAGAACAAACAGAGAAATAACCTAGAGGTCAAATCAATGGATGTTTTTTCTATTAAAAAAATATACATTAGAGTTTGGAAGATAAAGAAATAGTAGAACCTTTTAACTATAGATTTGGAAGATGGTGCCTCGCACAATTTTTTGAATACTTTGGAAGAAAAGAAACAGTAGAATTTTTTATGGAGTTAAATCGTACATTCTGAATCTAGAACTTAGTTAAGATAGCAAACTTTTTGTTCGGAAAGGTCCAGTCGGCAGTTGGTTTATGAAACCAAGAGTCCATTCATTTTTTTTTTTCCTTTTTTTATTGAGATTCCTTATCATTGTAATTAGCCCTTTTGGTTTCTTTGTATACCTCGCATGTACAGGGGCTTTTTAATGCCCTTCATATATGTGTGTGTGTTTGTGAGTGAGTGTGTAAACTTTATACTTGATCAGAATATATATATATATATATTTCTGAAATAATCACTAGTGAAAATTAAGTGTAGGCGAGGCAAAAAAGCTAGAGAAGAGCATCCAATCTAATAGAACAAAGAGCTGCCCAAACTAGTAATACCTTAAATCTTTTTTCTTTCTTTTTCTTTTTTTATTATTTATTTTTTATTATTTTATTTTTTTTATTATTTTTATTTTTTTTGCACTATAGGAATGCAGGATGAATTGGTATTATACTATTCCTAAGCTGCCCATATATTATTTTCTTAATAAGAAGAAAGGGGGTGGGGTAAGGCTATAATCAAAATGATAATATTTTTAAATAAATACATAAATGAGAAAAAAACGTAAAACAAAAACTTAGTTTCAACACCACCTTGTTCTGAAAGAGGACCAAGGAGTGCTCAGGTTACATGCATGAATGGAGAGTTACCATTACCAAACATTGGAAATGGGAGCATATAGGGGCTATCTAACAAAGCAGGGGTGCTTTTGAAATTTGAACTGATATGGCTTCTTGGAACAGAGACTGTACGTAAGGACTCAAATAAATAAGTTGTAGGAAAGAACAAAGTTAAGATTGAACACAGAATTTTCTCGAGCTCTCAAAAATAAAGCAGAAACTGGGAGTGCATCATAAATCCTTTCCTTTATGTAGTTTATTACAATGACATAGCACATAATGGCATCATATTGATAAGCAGCACCACAATCAAATTGAGCATAAAGATATTAATAATATTGGAGATACCACTACAGGTTAACAACTACAATCCAACAAGTCTTTTTTTTTCCTTTTTTTTGATGAAGTATTATCAGGCCAAATGATGCAAAAACCTCCACATTTAAAAACCATAAATGTGGAGGTACCCATCGAGGTACCATAGCCATTCAATCATGTTCAGAATCGACAATGTAAATTATTATTATTTTGAATCTGGGGAGGTATTATCCAAGCAATATCACAAAAAGAAAAGTGTGACATAGATATAAAAAAAACACAGCATCACAAATAAACTAACACCAGTTATGTGCAGTTATCACTGAGAAGTAAGAAGAAACAAAATCTACAAGGCAGCATGGGAAGATTCAAAATCTGTGCATATGTACCTTCTGATGGATGAATCAGATTTCATTATTGATGATACCAGAACGGGCATCACGCTAGAGAAAAACCGTTGTTTATAGAGTGGCCGCATGATTGCATGAAAACTTTTATTCAAGCAAACTTCAGAATCACTCATAAGGATATGGAACGCATTTGCTGCAGTTTTCATCGTAGAAGCAATCACATCCTGCTCACTACAATTTTCTGATGAACCCTGCTTCAAAGGCAAGACTCCCATTTCGCCATTTGACACTAAGCACTTGAAAAAAATCATAGTTACATCTTTAACTATTTCATGACCCCGCATAAGCAAACCTTTCCCTACCCATGCTAGTCCAACGATTGCGTGGATTTGAAGCAAATTCCTGTTTCCAACACTTAGGCATAAATTCATAAGACCCATCTCACTATAATCATCCAATAGACTGCATCTCCTGAAAGGGGGACCATTATCAAGGGAACTCCAAAAACTCTTGTTGAAGATTATATCCATTGCTTCTTCCAAAGTACAATCACCTGAAATCTCCGCTTCATTGTTTTTTGGATGCAGTTTGTTAACCATAGAACCCAATGCCTGAGCTGATGGAACATGACCCTTGAGGAGGGCTTTCATGAATAAATGCAAAATTACTCTTACATTTGGAATATGTGTTCGAGGACGAAGGGCTATAATTACCGATGCAAATAATGAAATAAGCCAGTCATCTCTAGATGACAAACTGCCTGAATCTTGAGTAAGTTGCAAGCCTTCCAATTCTACTGGAATTTTAACAGACATGGATTCATTCAACAAGAAAGAAGTGCTCAATGAAAGTACACTGTAAGCCTTTTCAAGAATTGCGCTCTGATTTTCCTCTGAACACGTTCCAACAGCAAGCTTCATTGCCCTCATTGTTGCATCAAGAAGCTCCTGAGATTAAAATATTCATATAATTTCAATTAGCATTACGCTATATTGCTACTTCTGAGAGTAGAAATTTTATTACTTCCCGTATCTGTAACGACACTAGCCATTCTACCAATACGAAAATGAACTCAAATATATTCAGCACCTACTAAACATCAAAATAAAATTTAGTAATTCAAAAAGAAAAAAGTACAGCAATTCTTACTTTCCCCTGAACTTTATCGCTGAAAGCCATGCTATTTTCAATTTGGTTCCATATATTAATAGAAAAGCGCAGCGGGACATCCTCAGAACAACCAATTTGGTGGAACCTGGATCCAAGCCAATGATGGTTCAGAAAAACAGCAGGCAATTATGTAAAATGGAAAAAACTAACATATTGTTGAAGGAGGAATAGTATTACAGTGAAATATAACAAGGAAAGAAACAGAAAAACAGACACTATACTTGCAGTGGAAACTGAAGCTACCTTTGCAAAAATTTCTCACTGAAAGCATTCACAAATTTAGATCATTACAAAGATCCATACTCATATTAAGACAGGCTCATTTTGGTCTTTCCTTATGAAGTTCCAAAATTATCAACCTGTTTAAAAGCCTGCTTAACGTCCCTCTCTCTCTCACATGAATATTCACACAACTTACTATTCAAAAAGTTTATGTGGGCTACATTTTGAATTACTCTCTTAACTGCTCACTACGACTCACTGAGCATTACTATTCTTCTCAATGTTTCTTGCTTTTGGCAGTCCCAAACATGCATAGCACTGACATCCTTCTAGTCCAACTAAATATGAATGGCTCAAATTAGACAAAGAAAAATGAGTCTACCTAAGTTTGATGTAATAAGAAAAATTCGACGAAAACCTTTTTAGATGAGTGCGGTATAAAGAGTTGGGGAGTGCATATATATATATATCGTTCTTTTGTTTTTTTGTTTTTTCTTTTTTTTCGGTTGGAACCACCAAACATTAAAAAAAGCACAAAAAAAAGACCATGGAAGATAAACTCAGATCTAGAAACCGCAAGAAAATTTTTGGAAAACACAAAAAAAATAATAATAATAATAAAATAAAAGAAAAAGAAAAGGGCCACTAGACTTGAAACAAAAGACTCTCCATGAACAAACGGTGTAATTGATCCCAAATCATGATCAAAACCTTATCAAGTTAGTGAAGCTACACACCTCAGCATGTTCACGTGTGAGTCTACTAGTGACAAAATAAAATTAAATGATGATGGCGAAGGAGAAAAAGGCTTATACTAGTGATGGAGTGGGTATTTGTGGTGCTTCAGGAGGAGAAATGGTCCCAGCAATGACATAAAGAGTAAGCATGGTGCCATACAAGGTTTCATGGTTCTCATGGGTCTTGGACTTACTTGGTTCCATATGGGTTGTGGGGTCTTATATAGGCCCGGGGTTTGCCCAAAGGGCTTCCTTGCCTATCAAAAAAAAAAAAAAAAAGTCATCTGAATGTTCTTGGTGTTTGGGTAGAGACAAGGTTCATCGAAATCAAACACTAAAATGACTATTCCCTCTATTTATTATCTTGTTTGAAAACACACATTTTAAGGAATCCTCTCTAAATGCTTTCACATCCACCTTTATACTTTAATCTTCCAATTTTGCCCTCAAGTGTAGTACAATCATTAGTTAAGTTTGTTTTGTCCATATCATGTAAATAGTACCATGGATATGAGTATTTTAGAAAATCGATTAAAATGAAGTCGACTTTTTTACTAGGACAATAATTTTGAAACAACCTAAAATGGAAAGGAAGACAATAAATATGAAATATAGGGAGTAATTTTCAGTAGTTTCATGGCCTCTAGAAACCAAGAGGGTTTCGAGTTAGACCAAAGGCTCCACGCGTGATTTGGTTTCAACATATGTGAGTGTGGAGGAACAAGTCATAGCTGCACCAGGCCCAAGCCTTGGAATCAGTAGCTCATCACCAGCATCACTGATGGCCGAATCCTATTCTGGAATGGCAAGTCCTGGTCAATGGGTTCAAATCTGATGGGTTCAAATTTTATGATGATGTAGAGAAGATGGCGGGGGATGGGGGTATTGGACAAAGTGGGGAGGGTATTTTTGTCATAAAAGTGGCAAATGGACTTAATGGGTTAAAAAAAATAAAAAAAAGGTTGGTTGACTAATTGTTAATTAAGTCTTATTTGCTTGACTAGTGGCCAAATCCCCCTGCTTAAAATATTAAAGCAATGGAGTATATACAGCCCAAAGTAGGCTCGTATAACAAAATAAACCCAGTAAGCTCAGACCAATTTTCTGTAGGACTTTTACACAAGGGAAACACATGATTAAAAGGATGGCAGAACCTCTGCAATCAGAATTATCAAAATGAATTGCAAAGGACAGAATAATTCAGGGTGGGATTTGCTTACCACGGAAGCACCTTATTAGAGAAACATTCAAAAAGCTGAACTCCAATTTCAGCTGACTTCAAATTTCCACAGGCCTACATAAACAAATTGCCATGAAGAAGTAACATTAAATCATAGAGATATTGAATATCATACATATTACCAAAAGAGAGGAAGAAACAAATTGTTGATGCAAGACCAACCAAAAAAGAGGAACTCTTGCAGAGTCCTCAGTGCCCAAGCCTGTGAGATTCTCACTGACACGGTCCATTAGTATTGCTTACCAAACTCAAAACATTTAAATGTATCCCATATTAGATACACATCTTCAAATAGGTTAGCAACACTAATAGATGGCACAAAGATGTTAAACTATTGAATTTTTTCCTAAAATAAATTGTTTTTAGTCTACTAGGGGATCTATTAATTGGACATACATGAACATCACATAAATTGGCAGATATAGCTTCTTCCAGCCCTTGAACAACTCTCAGCATAAATTTCTGCCCAGTTCCACCAACGTCACAAATCGCTTCTAGTTTAAGTGGTAAAGACATACTAAAATCATTGAAAGACATCAATGAAACAATCTTCTCAACAACAATACTCATATAGCTTAGTGCCTTTTCAGGACTCATGAAATTTATCAATAAATGAGCCAATGTTTACTAATGCCTTCAATGCCTGTCTCCATAACAATGTACTGTTGAAATCTGTAGTAATAATTGATGTGAATGTAGTCGAAATATTCTCAAATATGGATTTAGATATTGGGGAAAAGCCTCCAGGGAATGTAGCCAGAATCTGCAAACCCTTCACTGCAAATTTAGTAAAAGAAAAAATCAATATTGATAAACTTAATTTACAATCTCATGATATTAATTCAAAAATGTAAGCAATAGTCACAGAGTCACCGAACCAAGTAAAGAAAAAGAAATAACAATAATAATAATTAACATTAAGTGGAAAAACTTCGTGATGACAGATGTCAAACATTAATAACAGATTGTAGCTAGTATAACTCATGATATGATATCCTCAGAGTATTTTTAAGGAAAACAAGAAGTAATGGACATAATTACATAAATAATAAAGTGAGTAGGGTCAAATTACAAAACACTAATTACAAATATGCAATGTAATATTTATAAAGATGCCCTATATATGAGGCATGTATAGTTTCATATATCATAATCCGTTAATAAAGCAGGTCAGTTAAGACTTAATTATCATCTATGATTTATGGATACTATCATGGTATCATTGTTTTACACTTGGGAGGAAAGCAGAATTACATATGACAAAATATTTACACTCTTTGTTACATGAACGATTATCAAACACAACATGATTCAGCACGAACAATCATCGAACACTACATGATTCAGCTATGGGTATGGAAGATAAGTCAGATGAGCCTGCTGTCAGACTTTCTACCTAGCAAGCATTTCCAACAACAAATGCGAGGAAAAAAAGCCTAATTTTCCAGGAGTATCAAAATGAGCAGACTACATGTACTGAATATGCTACGGGGCGAAGAAATTTCATTTTACTTCCCAGAATAAGAAAAAGTGGAATCCAAAAAAAATGTCATAAGTGCTCCCGTGTCGAAGTATGGGAGTAGGCAAATATAACACCAAGAGACACCCCCAGGCAAGACTGATACCCAAGTCCACCTAACATACACAGCTGATCCTCATAAGTCATAGCTGAGTACACTACTCAAGGACTGACTAAGCTAACCAAGCATACGTGTTCAAGAATAAGACAGAAAAACAATAATTTAAACAGAAAAGGAGGAGAAAAAAAAAAAAAAGAAAAAAAAGGCATTTACCTCCGGAGTAAATATCTGCATCATGAGTACCTTCACTAACATTTGTTACCAAAATAGAACTGAAGGCCTTAATTAATGAACTAGAAAAGTTATGAAGCATGGAGCACCATGTCTCATGCACTAGAGATAGATTTTGATGTGGGTTCTTCGATGCCAGCAATCATATCTCTGCACCCAGCAACGGACTTCAATGCTGAGATAAAGGGCTCCAAAATTAAGTTTTTCAGAAAGTGCATGATTGTCATTACGAAAGCAAAACCCGGATGAATCCCTAACTGAAGGCCCCAGAGTGTCCATCAAGCGGAGGAAGAAACTTTCAAACACTCTATTGCAGGAAGATATGGAAGCTTTGGCAGCAACATAAAGGATACAACCAACTGCATGCAGTTTCTGCTTACTTTGCAAAGGAATGTCATTGTAACTTTTGAAGCTATCAATGTGATTTATGATCATGTTTATGTCTTCATCACCAACAATCAAACTTAAAAACAAATCATTGTTCTGCAAAATAAGCTTTTGCAGAAGTATGAGAGCTTCTTTTGCGATTTCATTCTCCTGAAAACACATACCATCAAGTGATTCTGACATCAAGGATAAAATAGGCTCCTCTGGTAAAGCATAAATTGCAGTTTTTAATGACGCCCAAATAGCTTCAGCATGCTTTTCCATTCTATCCACTCCATACTTCAATGTACAATTACTGAGATACTTCAAAGAATCAACCTGAAAGCATGGAAAAAAATTACTCACCAAACTGGTCATGCCAAAGATATTTCCAGGAAGCATAACAGTATGAAAACCAATACACTATTTTTTTTATTTTTTGGACAAATAAAAATTCTATTAAGAAAAAAGAGAGAGTACAAGGAAAAGAATTATAATGAATTCTCACCAACCTTTGCTAACGGTAGAGCAGAAGAAAGTTTTTCAAGAAGCAGCGGAATGGCAAATGGCTCAAAAAGAGGTGTAGAAGAAAATGCTAGCTGAAAAATTTTATTTAAAAAAAAATGATTAAATAGCACAAGGAACAAACACATATCCAATATAAATTGTAGCAAATTAAAATTAAAAGACTGACAAATAGCTGGTTGGCAACATGAAGTGAAAGCATCTGCAGCCTTTTCAGAGTCAAATTACAGTAGAAAATGTGCTTAAATGTAAGATTCTGCTCGAGAGGTGGGGAGGGAGGAATCTAGCAAAGGAAGTTTTCTGAAAGATAATTATAAACAGACTTCTTTCCCAGTCCTCAACTTTGACCCCAAAAAAAATATAAAAAAAAATTTGTTGGAACACTATAATCAGCTAACAATGCAGTTCAAGATGACAATGACACTTAAGAATTTACTTCTTGAAATATTTAGGTGACCCCAAAAAAGGTTCAAATGACAACTTAATTGGCATGCAAAGTTAAATACTTGCACAAAAGTTGGGATGATCAATACAAGTTTTTAAAAACCATTTAAGCAGAACACAATCTGATATTGCAAACATGCGCTGATAAATTAAATCAAATTATTCTGATTCTCCATCCAAAAAAAAAAATGTACTTAATTTGGTAATTCTTTAATTCCATTCGATTCAAATCCACTTCCTGATGATGAATAAATAATTTTGTTTAAATGAGATCATATGCCTTGTGTTACAGAAGAGCAAAAAATAAAAAAGAAAAAAAGAAGAAACCTTACCACTTGTAAACACAAATAAGGTGTAGCTTCACCTTTGTTCACACATCCCTCAAGGTTCCCATGATTTCTTCATGACTAATTAAATTTACAAAATTGCAAAACTTTTGGCAATTCGTATTAGCTGCAGAAACCCAAGGCTTATACTAATTGTTTTAAAAAGCTCTTTTGAGGCTCGCCTTGGGGCAAGGCTGTTCAAAAACGCGTTAAGGCTTAAAAAATTAAGCAAGGCTCTCATTAGGCATACACCTCACAAGCCGAGGCATAGTCTAAGGTGCGCTTTTTACACCTTAGCACATCAAGCATATGCCTCATGTGACTTCTGTTAAACCTTTGATTTAATTCTTATTTTTGTTTGTTATTTGAATGCATTTAATAAGTTTCAACCATGTTTAAATTATTTTTATACATTTTATATCAAACCATGTATATTAGTAGAATTATTGGTGCGGACACTAGACGTAGACCTCAGATTACACAGGTTTATGAGTGCCGCAAATGCCACCGAACAGCACACCCGGTGACCTTATGGCTAGACACGATGAGCTATTAGAGAGCCCGATGATTTCTTTCCTTTTTATGACTATTATTATTTTTAATTGGTTTATTTGGATTTTATTTTGATTGTTATTTTTTATTTCCTTTATTGGATGTACTAGAGCCTATTTAAGGTTCTTAATTTTTAGGGTTTGGGACTACTTCATTATTATCAAAAATTGAGACTTACACGTTTGGGCTGATTCCAAACAAACCCTAGCTTCTTGCTTCTTGCTTCTTCTTTCTTCTTCCTCTTTGCTTGTTTAGTCGTGACTACTGTTATTGTGAATTGTAACCCTGGTGTGGATGTCCTACATCAATTATGTTCAAACTTTTTTTTACATGTTTATGTACAATTTTTGTATAACTTAATCCATGATGCAATATGAACTTTTATCTTTAAATAACTATACTACTATGATTTCAAATGTCCCAAAAAATGTTTATATACTTTTTTAGTCTTAGTGTAATTTCTTAATTTTCAAAATGCTACTACTTTTTCTCTCTCTCTCTCTCTCTCTCTCTCTCTCTCTCCCTTTTTTAAATTGAAAATTACTAATTGAAAGGCTTACGCCTTATGCCTTGAGGTTTACGCCTCGCTTTGCAAGGAGTAAAACGCCTCCCCTAATGCTTTCGCCTCTAAAAACATTGCTCATACTACACCTCCAAAGGAAGAACAAGATTATGTTGATATCGCTTGTAGTGTAAAACCTTTTGTACATGTTTGGACCAATCAGAACTTGCCACATGCCTCCATAAGATGTTTGACACATGTCCCACACGTACCTTGGCGACATGGACAATCATGATTTGAATGACCGTCTATAAAAGCACTATGTGGCCACTCAGATCATTTTCCCTCAAGTAGGCACAACCAACCTCAATGAAGATGCCAACATCAGGGTAGATACACACCTCAGGGTGGATGCTTGAGTCTCCTTGTGGTTGCCCTACACGTCATATGCCCACTGCGATGGTGGGAACCAAGGTTGCATAGCACTGTACTGTGATGTTTAATGCCTATGTGGATCAAAGCCAGGCCAAGCTGCCAGGAAGCTTGACCTCAAGCTTAGTTCTTATGGCAAAGTCAGAAAATTGCGACCTCATCACCTTTGGGATGACTTGAGGATATTAGTCTGGTGGCTGCAGAGCCTAGCCAAGGTACACATCACCCCGAGGCACTAGCCACCTCCTACCTTGGCTGACTTAACAAGTAGTAATAACTTGTCACTTAGACGGTAGGACACATGTCACCTCCAGTGTAGGATGCTCTATAATGGCAGCAGACCTCCAACAAAGGGTATTGCGTATTTCTACTGCCTGAGTCATTGGAGTTGTGGGTGAGGACGTGGGCTTTACCCAAGTACCCAACACAATAGCACAGCCATGCCCCAAGGTTCACTTGAGGCCACTAAAAGCCTCAAGGGTGGCCAAGCTCATCATGGTTTCCCCTTTAAAGAGCTTTTATAGAATTTTAAGGAGTGACAGGAAATATCACCCAACACAAGAATGAATACTGCCCCATATACAATTCTATTTAATTCTGATGACCAAAGAGGATGAATCTTATACTCCTGAGACCTCAAACCAATTCAAGAAAAATATAAAAAATTATTCTAAGCCCTTTAAGACCAGGCACTGCGCAAGTGCTATTGCTTCCATTGAGTGCTCACAAGAAGCCAACCGTGTGATGGCTCTCCTCATTCGTCTGGGCATATTTAATCTCAACTTTCCACAAAAGTTCAACCCCATCTTCCTCTAACCAAATGACACCCAAATACCACTTGGTTGTCACTGGAAAGTGCCTTTTACAGTAGGCACGAAGTGAGCCAAGATTTGCACTGCATTGTGATAGTGCATGTGCCACCTAGCGCATTGTTGCCCCACAAGCTATGCGGCCATTCTAGACATAATGTTGGATCCTCTAGTCCTCCTGGATGTCCCTCTGGACAATGGTCAGGGACCACAGCCTCAAGCCTACTCGGCATCCCATGATGAAAAGCATGTGTAGTTTTTTTAGTTTTTTCTGTGAAAAAGCAAAAGCATAAGTGAAGCAAGCTGCTAATGCACGAGGTACAACCCCCAATGTGGGGCTTGATATAAGTTATATTAGCACGTGCTCACCTGATCATCATCCTAAAACTATATATATGTATATATATATATATATATATAAATATATTTAATTATTATATGCTCAATAGGAACAACACATACTCAAATGCATAAATGCACCAATACGAGAAATATCAATTTAACCATCAATTTTATATTTCTAGCAACATTGCACCAAAAGAAAAACCTTTCATAAGAGTTCTCCGAAGAAGATCTCCTTTGTAGTCAAAAATATAAAACCAAACATTTAACAATGTTTCATTATCAAGATATTTGTAGACATTAATACAATTAAGGATTCAAGAAAAACATAAAACTCACACAAAGTACGAAGTTCTCTAAAAATAAATAGGCAAATTTCTTGATGAAAGAACTCAAGAGTTAATTTCATACCATTAGTGCCCTCGAGAGGTCATCCCTTTTCACATCAATATCTTCGCTTTTTGGCTACATAATAAGGAAGAAAGAAACACATCACACATCCTAAAAAAACCCATAAAACCATAAATAAATAAAAAGGACAACACAAACAAATAAAATGAAGCTGTATAATAAAAACAACTTCAAAAATAAGAATCACCCTCGCACGTTCACATGCATGATTGTCCAAAGATCAACAATATCCCCAAAAATTATGTGGTGAAGATACACAAATAGAGACGATGTTTGTTTGTAGGTCATACTAGCCAAGCATGGTGAGATTGCAGGCACCAGATGTGATTTCTACTAGTTCAAAACAGCGAACTGGGATGGTGTATTCCAGTGGGTGAAGCATTTATCTCAAGCCACCAAACAAACAACCAAACCAAAAAAATAAAAAAGCTTCCTTAGATGGAACTGAATCAATTTGAACTCTATTTGAAAGTAAAAACACCTCGCCTCTAGGGCTTCAACTCGTCAAATAGGAGTATAGGACTTCAACACAAATAACCCATTAGCATTCCAGCACCAATGGCAATTAACCATGCACCTTGAAGTCCTACCTCAATCAATCAACCACTGATCAACATTCAGCAATTAGCAATAACCTTGTTTTCTATGAAGTACAAATTGTATTAAGAAACATCGAAAATTACAACTGAAGTGACTCCAAAAAGCTATCAGAAGGCAACTTACTTCCTAAACAAAATGGCCCTTTCCAAACAAGAAGTCTACTAGAAAAAGTAAGTTTCATGATTTTCATCTTTACAATAGGACACTCAACCCCCTAAAAGATTATTCTATTTCTTTCCATCCAAAGAGTCTAAATATAACCCACCCTTGGGTAGCCCAGTTAGTAAGGGCAAACTTGTGATTGTGTGGTTAGAGCACATGGTCACGGGTTCGATTCCCCGCTAGGACAACCCAATATTTAAGTGGAGGGCCGTGGCAATGGGTTGCTGCGCTAGTCTTCCCAGGGTTTAGGTTCCATGGGTGGGTCCAAAGGGCCCTGTGGGATGGTTCCCCCGTTATAAAAAAATAAATAAATAAAGTGTCTAAAATATAGAATTAGGAGCCATCTTCCACACCAAGAGGATCTAATACACTGACTTCCTACCACTAGAAAAACCGTACATGGCAAGAACCACCAGACCCCAAAGATAGTAAAACATAAAACCCACAACTGAAAACCACTCTACAATGCAAAAGAAGGTTATCAACTGACTTGGTGTATAAATAATGACAATTCAAAACAAGGCTATATCAAATGACCCAACTAATAGCAATCAAGACTAGAGTGAACATTTCATGCAGCAAAAAATAATAGTTCTAATGAAAATATAGACACATACGTTTAAACATACTAAGGGGTATTGATTTGCACAACACACCACTGGATTCATTTTCAGGTAGGTTATGAAGACACAACGGCTGCTAAGGTGCAGAATGAAATAAACAATATAAATAACTCACCTAAAGCTTTTAACACATATCACTCCAAATTTCCAAGTGAAGGCATTAAAAAGCATAATAATAATAAGGTAATTTTTTTCACATCAATATGTGACGCAAATTTCAAAACTAAATCCAACTTTTTTCTAGAAGTATATAATTATTAACACATAGCTAAGGAAAATGCCTATATCGAAAGGCAGAGAAACACAGAAAGGTAACATTAAAATAAGAAGTATTCATCAAGCTTACATGTGTAAAATGTATAGGAAAGTAGCAGCCCAAAATGTCGAAAAGATCCCCAGCAAAACTTGCTAGTGGACCCAATGGATCTGGAAATAGTTGTGCCAGCACCTCCACAATATGAAACGTGAGCATTAAGCATTGAGGATCCTTTTCTCCATCAATAGCTTCACAGATTCCATACACAAGGTCATCCCCCTAAACCACTGAAGAAGAATCAAATTAATAATGAAGAATATCAAAGAGATAAAACCAATAGGTGGGATTGCAGGATGTCTTGATGTATCTTTCAAAAGCACAAGATGACAGAAAGAATGAGGGAGAAAAAATTAAGAAGCCACAAGACATTTCCACAGATTCACATAGAGTTGCAACAAATAGAACTAAACAATTGGTAAACACCAGAAACAAACCTGTTGCCAGGAACTGGAGAGTAGTATAACGTGATATGACTGAAAACTAAGCCTAGCATCATAGAATACTAAAGACTTTAACCTAGTCACAAACACTATAAAATCTACATCCAAAGATTCCAAACTAAAGGCCTGCAATTGTAATTTTTTAAGAAATTTTACAAAAACCAGGAGGTGGCATGTAGAACCTACATGCATAAGATTACAGTTTCATTGTGATTATAATATAAAACGGGATTGAAATTCTACACACAACATAATAAATTACAAGATTATAGAAGATAATAAAATACAAGATTCAAGTTGTCATGCTGAACAAACTAACCCACAGAGTTCTTTACTAATAAAAAATGTGTTATCTTTACCTCAAAAGTTTTATTTTAGTCTTAATTTCTATTACATGATACTATAAGCAACTTATGCAGTTGCAATAAGAATAAAGTAGATAAATATCAGGAGATATGACCTGCAAAGATTCATGATGGATGTCCTTGCCACAGTTGACACCTTACTACTGCAAATAATTATGAAAACAACACACTAAAATTATACCTACAATATTCAAACAGAACAGGAATCATTCACCCTGATGTATAAGTATGAGGAAAGCAAGATTAAAAAAATTACCAGTGCAGCAACTGCATTGGGGTAGCGATTTAACAGACATTCCATAGTTCAAAGCATAGCTGCAATAACATTTAGATGATAAAGTCAAAAAATTTTATTTGCCTATCAAATAGCAGCATGGGACCTTTTTTTCTTTTCTCCTGGTAGGTAGTAGGATATAAGTTCACTAACCGACCAGCATAAACACTGGGTGCATAAATGTCCTACCTTCCTGTCATGCTGTCCTAAAGATTGCACCTGTAAATTTTGTAAATAAGACTGGGCAACTGCTCTTGCATCAGTGCTGGTGACCACACCATCATTACTTTTCCTCCTTAACAGCACCAAGCAACCAACAAGCGCACCACGTAAAGCTTTCCAATCTGCCTGATGTAAATACGATATCATCTATCTTATAATGAAACCACAAAGTCTACAATACATTAAATGATAAAAAGCAATTGCTATAGAAAAGTGACAAATTGTTCAGACTATAAAGCTACATGTGTATTAAACTAATTTGTGCACAACTTGAAAAGCTTCACCAAATAATGTGATTAATGTTAGATCTTCTAATACAAATAGCCCACATTCTATTTTAGGCACTTTCCTTTTCAGGAATACCATCCATTTCCAGCCTAGTCACTAATTCATCATATTTGGCTCCTTTTCCTTTTGTGATGAACCATATTTGGTTCCTATTAGTCGACACTTCCATGCTTCCATGTTAATTTAGGAATAGTATTTCCAAGGGTGCAAGTCGGTTCGGTTCGATTTGGGGCCAAACTGGAAACTGAACCAATGTAGGTTATTTCTGTCAAACCTGAACTAGCACTAAACAGACCTTACAATAAAACCAAACCAATCAAACTGAATTAAGTTAGGTTCGGTTCTCGATTTGACAGCATCACTTAAATTTTCTTCCAAACAGCATATATTTTTATGCAAAAAATAAAAAATAAAAAATTTACTAAGCTTCTTTGGAAAAATGAAAACTATATAAAAATAGGACCAAAGCACATATCAACGTTTAAATTGACAACAAATATTTCAATAATCTGTGTCCCACCAACTAAAAATATCCCATATAATAAAATAAGCTATCTCCAAAACACAATCAATTAATTTTTAATTTTTTATATTTTTTATATTTTTTTTTACTGACTCTAACCAATGAAATTGAAATAATATGGAACTTACGTATGTATATGTATATATATATTATATAGCTTTGATCATGTGCTGAATATCCTGGATATCACGTAGCACGTGCGCGAATGCACACGTGTCAAGAACAGCCGTGATCGAACAAGATAATCCGAGATATCCCACACTTGAACAGCCCTCTATGGCTATATATATATATATAATGAAATACATATATATATACTATAAATTTAATATATACTTAATAAGAAGGTCGTTTCTCAGGTTGATTCAGTTCTGTAACCACCCCAAACTGAGAACTGAACTGACCTCTTCAGTTCTAGAAATTTTTACACCTGAACCAAACTAAGCCTGGTTAAAACCAAACTAAACCAACTCGAAGTGGACAGGTTGGTTTGGTTCTAGATTTGAACAGGCCCCAATTGCACCTCTAGTACTATTATTGCTACTATTCACCAAAGATGGAGTTCATGTTAGTTTAGGGATAGTATTGTCCAATGATGAAGAGGTGTACACATCCTCACTTAGAATGTCAACTGAGTTGTAAAATAAAAAAGAAACATCAATGAGATCCCATTGTTCCAACATCGAACGCGAAATAGTTAAATAAAAGAAAGATAAACTAAAGAAAAGGGCAAACAAATATGGAGAGTCATGGAAATGGAGTAATAAACATGAAAAAGACCTAAAACACAAAGAAGCTATGAGTTAATATTACTAATATTATTGCCACCTCACCAGCCTATCTGTGAAGAATCCTATCAAGCTGTGTATAGTAGCATTGTCTAGTGGCTTTGATGCAAGACATGTAAGCAATTCTGCTAAAAGAAGTATACCTGAAATAGTAGCAGAAAACATGAAATACTTTAATAGTTGAATTAAAACAATAGGAAACAGACAACATGGCTGGAATGATATAAATATTGAAGTATAAGCCAAATTCAAGCAATCACATATTGAACCATAACCTGTACAAGCATGTCCATGGATAAGTGGGTTCTTGCATGTGTGTGTGTGTGTCCTGGTGTGTGTCAGCACCTACTGACTTGGACTATCATTGTTGAGGTGTACTTTTCAGGAGACGACGTTGAGTGATGGTAGCAATATAGCCCTTCTAAATAATTGTCCTTAAAGATACTAGAGACGGCAAGAGAGTTCCTAGCTTGAAAAGGGTGAGCGAGGCAACTGTGGAGAAATGACAATAGGTGATGACAATAGCAAACCCTTTAGTACTGGACCATTTTTTAGGTATCTGACTTAGATTTTAAGAAAGAGCACTTTTTAAGGTAGTAGAGATACACAATGTAGTCTAATGATGTGTACCGTAAAGAAAGTAGGATACTAAGGTTAGTATCTTGCACTTGTAAAAGTATAATATTTTAGCGAATTGTAAACTTGTAGTTGATTATTCTTCTCATGATCTCCCTCCTTGTGATAAAATGAGTTATTTATAGAAGAAGAATGTTTGGAAGGTTGAATTTAGTGTTGACACGTATTACAAAGGTTTGCGTCTTACTGGACCAAAATATGGACCACTGCATGTAAGATAAGTGTATTGAATGAGATGCTGACACATGTCCAAATATAAACAGATGTTGTCAAATATACTAACCATTTGAAGGTTTAGCAAAAGCTTGACATATGTGACTATGTGAGAACATGTGTCTAGAAGCTATTTGTCAGTTTAAAGGTCCAATAAGGTTTTTTTTTTTTTTTGGTGGAAACCAATAAGGTTGTAATACATCACCAATAGGTGGTAGAAAAAGGTTTTGGCACGTGTCCAGTTTTGAACAAGTGTTTCCAAGTTGTTTGCTCCCGATTTCCCCCACAGAAAATCAAGGCATAAGGTAACTTTTCCGGTTATGTAGGGCAACGAACACAGCTACCTCAATTAGCCCTCGCTCCAGCCACCATGCCAAGACTTCTCAAGCCATCCCAACAGTGCAGTCAAGGTAACACAATGTGACATCTTGACTACCCAAACTAACACCAAACCATAAGGTACTTTTAGGGTTCCCTAGTCTGCCACGAACCTAGGAAGGCATCAAGCGTTAAGGTGTATACCAATTATGAACAAAGAGCACACACTAACCTTTGGGGGGGAAACCTCCCTCAGGCGGGGCTTCCTTAATGGATACTAAGTACCTAGCAATATAACAACATAATGAGCATACCAAAGCTTTATACGCATCTCAAGCAGCCTAGGTCTAATGGAAGGAATCTCAACCATTGGATATGAATACAATTATGACAAGAGATTGCTAAGTTTCCAACTTAAAAGCCTAAGCTTATAAGTGGAGGGCCCAAATAGGTATATAAAGCCATGTTAAGGTTATAATTAACCAATGTGGGATGTGGTATATTTTCAACACTCCCCCTTATGTACAAGCCTAATAGGATAGAAACAAGCCTGTCACGTGGACAACAAATACGGGTTCACAAATGAATGGCCCAAGAACAACATGCTCTGATACCATGTTAAGTTTCCAACTTAAAAGCCTATGCTTATAAGTGGAGGGCCAAAACAGGTATATGAAGCCATATCAAGGTTTATAATTAACCAATGTGGGATGCGGTATATTTCTAACAGAGATACCTCAACCGCTAAAATATACTCAATGGTGCATATCAACCCTCCCTCCAACCACCATGCCAAGACCTCTAAAGCTATCCCAATGGTGTAGTCAAAGTAATGCAATGTGACATCTTGACTACCCAAACCAACAGGGAACTGTAAGGTACTTTTAGGGTTCCCTAATCCTACCACAAACCTAGACAAGCGTCAAACATCAGGGTGTATACCAATTTTGAACAAAGATCACACACTAACCTTCGAGGGGAAACTTTCCTTGATGCATACTAATTACCTCACAATATAGAGATCTAATGAACATACCCGAGCATTATACCCATCTCAGGTAGCCTTGGTCTAATGGGAGGAATTTCAACAATTGGATATAAATATGCATGATGAGAGATACCTCAACCGATAGGATATACTCAATGGGAGTAGTGCTCTACCGTTAGAGTTAGATTCATCATTTTGAATGCCATGAAGGCTTTCTCAACATTATACTTGAGAAATTCCCATTCTTGTTAGTAGGGTTTGGGTGGAACTAGACATCATGGTCCTGCATAGTTCTTACTCTGGTTAAAAAAAACTCATTATAGCTGTACAAGAATCCCTTTTAAGCCTTCGGTAAAAAAGCAAAACAAAAGGTCACTCATCTTCTGTTTTCCAAACAGAGAAAGAGGGAGAAGCGAGATGAAGAGAAGCAAACCAAGACGGAGAAGCGAGTCGGCAACAGCAACAGCAACGACAACAGCAACAGCAATGGCAACAATAGTAGAAGAGTTATTTTTTCGATCTTTAGTTTGTTTCTTTTCAATTTTTTGTGGGTTCAGTTTCCCGACGAACTGGGGACGTCCACCTCCGTCAACGGCGAAAGACTCCCTTCTCACGCCGTGTCCTACAAGTGTCGGAGCCGTGTCCCATACGTGTCCGAAATTATTTTGCTATTTTTATTTTTGGACATGTACGAAGCGTATTCGACACGTGTTAGAAGCATGTCGGGAGCATGTCCATGTCCAACACGTGTCGCACACAGCCATGCCTCCAAAACAGGATTGTCCGTGCTTTATAGTCCTTTGCCTTTAATAAATGTAGATGAGACATTCTTCAAAACTATGTGTCTTTAACCCCTTTATTCTTTTGAGAAATTCTCTATCTCAAAAAGCTTGTGTATATACTCCTCAAGAAACTAAGTACATAGCCTCTTTTCTTCAATATTTCCTCTATGTCGCAATGTAGTTTCTTGTAGATAGCAAGAGAGATTCAAATGTATAAATATTGAAAGGACATTGTACATTGTAGGTTAGAATTTGTTGGAAAGCACTTGAAGTGTGATGAACTACAAATCAACCACTCAACAATCTAGCAAGAAAGTGCTAGAGAATGAGAAAAAATAGAAGAGAAAGTGGGTGGAAATTAAAAGTAACTTTGATTCAAGAAAGTGAAAGAGCTCTCAGCTCTCTAACTCATACAATTTGAAATATTCTTTAAAAACATAATCAAACTAACCCGTAACCAACTATTTACACCTAATAAACGTTGAGAGATGACTAAAATACCTCTAACTAGTTAACAAACTAATCCCATAAGCTAATGCAATTATACAACTAATACAAGCTATATTAGCTACTAATGGACAATTATAAGCTGCTGGGTAGCATACATCTTAGCACGTCAGAACTACCCCTCTAAAAATAAAAATAAAAATTAGTCCTCAAGTTTGGATATTAAAGTAGAACCAGCCCATGATGTGATTTGTTGAAGTTTCCCTTTAACACCACCCAAGAAAAATCTCTTGCTTTGAAAAGAAGCTTCTCTCTTCAATCATCAGCTTGGAACTTGTGTTTGATATTGAGTTTTCTCAATCTTTTTTTTTTTTTTTTTTTTTTTTTGTGTGTGATAAGGTAATCATAATATAAAACTAAAAAAGTGCAAAGCACATGTACACAGGCTGTATACAAAGGAAAATAACAGATAAAAGTAGAGATCGCAAAACCCCACTTCAAAAAGAAACCTAAGAAAGAAGAAAAACTAAAGCTATAGCTTTAGAGAACGCAAAAATTATTAGAAGCATGAAGATCTTGCAAAAATTCAACCACAAGTCGTCCCATGTTATACATCTTTGGAAATGGAAAAGAAGCTTTATTGAAGCCACTTGGAAACTTAAAACTATTATCACCACACACATATCCCAATTCCCAAAGAAATAAGCCACTAAATTTTTCTTCTTGATGCAGCCAATGGGGATCATCCATCTCAAAAAGAGAGGAACGCCTTCAAAGATTTGTCCATTGAAGCCCAAAGAGAAGCAAGAAAATAAATCCTCTCCCATAGGCTCTCCCTATCTTCCGACTTGTCCCTGAATATCCTAGAATTCCGCTCAATCCAAATCACCTACAAAACAGCCATAAAAGCACAGTTCCAACGAACTTTAGCCCTTTTGGAACAACCTACACCTTTAGAATCCACCTCCGACATGCCAGCAATGTGCTCCCGAGTGACCCACCTCAACCCTACAAGATCAAAGAGACAATGCCATAACTCCATCAAGATCTCACAGTGAAGAAAGAGATGATCCACAGATTCTCCCTCCCTCTTGCAAAGAACACACCATAGCGGGGACAGACAATTCTTCGATCTTTTCTTTTGAACCCAATCATTAGTATTGGTTCTCTAATGGGCAGCCGACCAAGCCGAGATCTTAACCTTCAAAGGAACGATAGCTTTCCAAATCATTCTGGCAGGGGAAAAAATAGGAACCATAGATTCCTCTTTCAAAAAATCAAAAAATCAAAAAAAAAAAAAAAGATTTAGAAGAAAAGGAATCAGAAGAGTGACTGATCCACACCTTCATTGTAGCTTTGAATATCACCTTTGCTTTCATATAGCGGCACCAAAGTGCTTTTCCTCCATTCATCTGACATCCTTTTAGTCTTTACTATATTTTTAAGCAACTTAGTCAGCCAAACCACACCATCATCATCATCCAAGAATTTCCAAGACTTCATAGGAACTCTCTCCAGCCCTACAATTTTTCCTAATTTCATTTTTTTCATAACTTTTTTCACTTCATTAGTCCTTGTTTTTTGAAAAAAAAAAAAAACATATGATTTTAATCCTCTATAAGGTTACTAAGTTCTCTCAACCATAAAGTCTTTGTGATTTTCATTAAATAATTTGTTAAAATAATTCCCCCCACCTTTCCTTAATCTCATCCTTTATTACCAAAGTCTCTTCTCCTCACCTTTAACTCAATGAACATGTGGTTTAAATCTCAAATGTTCTTTTCCTTTGTTCTAGTAAGCTTATAAAAATCTTTCTCCCCATCCATTATGCCAAACTTATGGTTCAAACCATCATACGACTTGACTTCAACCTCAATATTGCCTTCTTAGCTTCATTTTTAGCTAATTTATACTTTTCATAACTTTCCTCATTCCTACCTTTATTAGAGTCTTATAACATGCTTGTTAGAAAGTACTTGTTTTCCCCTGACTACTATTTAAACCTCCACATTCCACCACCAAATTTTATTAAATTCCAGTCCATTTCCCTTAAATTTTCCAAGAACTTATTTTACAACTCTCCTAATGCAACCAGTCATTTTATTCAACATAATGTTGTTCTCTTCATTCAAATTCCACAATGTCCAAGAGCATCTTTGTTCGTGAATTCAAAGCATCAAGAAAGTATTGCCAGAGGACACGAGATGTCCATACTTAATTATTCATTGTGCTAATTCCATTAAGTAGGTCCATCAATTTTAAGGATTTTAGATATATTAATGAGATCACAAGCCATTACAAGATCATGTCTAAAGTCCTCTCCATAAATACTAGGTTATCTTTCAAACCATCTCAATGACTCAATGTAATTGGCTTCATCAGAACAATACAAGTAAGCAAACATGGGTGGGATAAGAGAAGATGAGGATGCAACCCAGAAATGTTGGTTACATGTCAGTTCTGAGTGTCACCAGTGTCGAACATGCATGCCACAAAGTGATGGCTCCTCTATAAAAGTATATGCTACTAATTTTAGAGCTAAGCTTTAATTGAGCATATGCTGAACTGATCTTGGTTAAATTTCTATCAAACATGAATTTCAAATACGCTCAAATCACACGAAGCTTAATCCAATCCCCGGCATGGCATAACCCAAATGACATTGATATTTATAGGTGTGCAGGTGTGAAAAATTGGTGCATAATGGATGGTGAACCAATAACCACAAGCTTCTTGTTTCAAGTTAGCCTCATAGAAAAGCATCATACTTGTACCATGGATGTGGACAGTTCAACTAGCTGGGCCAAACCCAGGCCAGAGCATATACCATCTAACAATTCAACTCAGGTTGAGTGATGTGGGCTGAGATTCGGCTAGACAAAGCTTGGAATCTCAGCACAGCCTGACCTCGCTCCCAATACTTACTACCCACTTTCTTATTGGCTCTTATCACATCCCACTTCCTACTTCTTGCTTTCATTTTTCATCCCCAAAACCCACTTTCTACACTAAAGCAAATATAGCCTTTTACCTCTTTAACTGAGGTGCGTGTTAAAGCTAATATAAGTTCGATTGACATGACAAAGTGGAATACATGGTGATATGTTCTGTCAAGCTACTATATCCTGTACTTATATGTTAAAAAGCAAAAACTGATCAATACTCAATCCGTATTTATAAATCAACCCCAGATCAAGTTATCAAGAACCTATTCAAATGTCCAACCAACTAGACTATATATCGAATTTTTATCATATGGACAGCTAAAATGGGAATCTAATTGTAAAACCACTTGCATCAAAATTAACTTGCTAACATTGATGTGCCAACTCAATATTGATAAATTATTCTGAATTTGTTAGCAAAAAAAAAAAAAAAAAAAGAAATCACCAATAAGAGATACCATGTAATTTAACATGTTTAAAAATTAAATCAGAAGATACCTCTGGAACGGATAATGTTATCTGTAGTGGTCAAATACATCCCCATCTCTTTGACCTAAATTTTAAAAGAAGAGGAAGTAAGAAATATTTATACACTAGGAAAAAAAACGTTTATAAAAAATCATGAAAAATAATTGTAGCTAAATCTTACCACTATTTCTATTGTTAATACATCATTCTTCAAGAGAGAAGCAACTGCATCTAAGCTTGCTGCCTGTAATTGATGCACATGCATGTACACATACTGAGTAAATTCAAAATAACCCAACCAAAGGGGGCAAAAATAATATTGAGACAAAAAATAGAATTTGCAGGGCAGTCAGTTTAGTTAGCATTCTTTGCAGGGCCATTTAGTTAGCACTCATTGGAAATCGCCTCATTATGAATAAAGCCACCACCATCCATCTCTCTCTCTCTCTGTGAAATCGCCTTAATCTAATATCATCAAGAATTATGCCCCCCCCCCACCCAAAATAAATAAATAAATAAAAACAAACCCACACACACCCCCCCCAAAATATATATATATATATATATATATATATAGATAGATAGATAGATAGATAGATATTCACTCACTTGGGGCCAGTTTGGGTGTCCAATTTGAAAGTCAACAATTCAAGAAATGTTACATAGTGCTGAAGGCATAAATCCATCACCTTGAATTAGAATATTTAAAAAAGTTAGAGTCATCACTATCGCTGATGTTGTAGAATCAATTCTTAGAAATGCCACAATTTTGATTTTGTTAAATTTTTTAATTCAAGGTGATGGATTTATGCCTTCAACACAATGTCTTAATATTGAGCAAGGCTATAATCATTAACCTGTCTACAAAATTAAGCCCATAATTCTCACTCACGCACGGACACACCAAATCTCCCACGCCCTCACTTACACTCATTCATTAGTAATCGCCTTAAGTTTGAGTAAAGTTACTTTCATGAACCCGTGTACAAAAAATTTCAATATCCTCCGTTTGGTTTCTGAGAAAACTAGAGCGAAAAAAAAAGGTAAATTACTCCCATCAGCAACGCCAAAATTGTAATTTTCACTCAAGTGAAAGGGTTTTCTTCTTCTTCTTTTTTTCTAGCATTTCTAAGCAACCAAACAGAGCATTAACAATATATACATATACATATTGGAGTAGAGGGAAGAGGAGAAGAGAGTGGAGCTTGAACCTGCTGAGTCGGAGAGCGAGCTGAGTCAACAAACGATTCGATGTGCTGAATCAATTGAGTCGGCTCCGCCATTGATGCCTCGGAGAGAGAATGAACAGCGAGGGTTTTGGGGTTTCAAGCGAATGAGACTGAGTGCGTCTTATTAAAGCCGAGAGAGCCCGCGAATGGAAGGGGTTATTTGTGTCTCGACCCCGTTTAGTTCATTTATTTGCCAAATGCCCACTGACTTTAACGGGAAAAGCAATTTGATGTGTTTGGAATGGAAGGATTTAGATGGAATGAAAAGGTTTTTGAATTCTAGTGTTTGGGATGGAAAGATTTATTACGAGAAATGAACTAAAAGGGATTTGATGAGATTTTGATACATTATTGAAATTCAACCTAAAGTGGTGGAATTACTAGGGAATTGGATTTATTAAAAGACGTAGCTATTAACACTGTGTTTTTGGCTTTACACACACTTGCTTTGTACATACAGTCATTAACCTTTAAATTTTTAAAGTAAAGGTGGAATTTCTTCATTTTAAATTCGCTCCATCGAAACAGAACAAAGAAAAATTAATTTCATTTCCGTTCCCTTCTTTTCTATTAAATGAATTCATTTCCTTTATTTATTGGTTGCCAAACTAAGTTAATGTAATAAGAACACCCTCAAACTGGAAAGGAAAAAATTGCAGTTGCTCAGGCGGCATTAGACTATATTATTGGCCACTTATTGGCTTTGGAAGCTTATATCCCTTTTAGTGAAATTTTGGGTTTATTTTTTGTAAAATCAAATAGGGAATATATATTTATATTTTTCACTTCTGATAGGCATATCAGCATATGTGGTTACGTCATGGAACACAAACTTGGTTTGACATTAACAAACTCAATAATAAAATTGAGCCTGGCTTGTGTTTCTTATGAATGAACATTTTATTGAAACCCAATCCCGAGCAAAATCCAAATAGTTTTTATGGTCTTACAACCCAATCATGTCCCAAGAAAAGAGAGTAAAAAAAGGGCAAGTGGGCAGTGTCAACTGAGTTGAAGACCAGGACCTTGAAGCTTTATCAAATTATTAATAACAATCATTCTTAATTTTTATAATGAGACAAAATTTAAACCTATAATCAAATATTTATGATGAACAAACACATTTTTATAAGGTTATAATTTTTTAATAAAGGTTCAGTTAAAGGGAGGACGAATAAAAAAGACATCTAAAAATAAAAATTTTAAAAATATTGATCTGGAGGTGTCTTTAAAAAATATAGGGAAATTTAAAAATAGTTCTAAAGGAATGGTAGGATTTATTTAGAAAACGACCCACCCATGCACCCTCCAACCACCCAGAAAACAAGGAGGCTTCCATGCACAGTAGCTGGAGGGTACTAAGGAAGTTAATCACAAAAAGCCATCAAAGAATGATAAATTATTTTTAAAAACGAAAAAACTAAACTGATGGATTTTGCAATTGTACAGTTGTACATTGTTCTAGCAACAACATTAATAGTTTATTACCTACACTACTAGAAATGCTCCTTCTCATGGAGAAGAAAAATAGAATAGCCAAAGAAAAGGGCATTCAAATTTCAATTTACAATATAAACCAACTTGTAAATTGTAACTAGAAATCAGAAAAAAAAAATACACACCTCACAACTAGCAAGCCAATCTTCATCAAGAAAAAATGTCACTGACTATTTCCTTTCTTCAATAGCAAACTGAAAAAACAAGCTAATCTTGCCAATGAGGACATAAATGATAAAATAAACTGATTAAAAAGACATGAATGTGGAAAAAATAAATGACAAATCATATACAGTGAATAATGCAAGTCTGTCACAAAGATATGTATTTTTTTTGCCAAGCAGTCAGGAAAATACAAGCATTTTAGGTGGTATTGGTATAATATAAATACAAAGAGTCACCCACTAAGCCACTTAACACTTCCCATACATACACCACCACTCACAAATCAAAATTTTTGAACATTAAAAGCAATATTTATCATCCCAAACCCTCAGCAACTGAACTTGTCTCATCACAAGAAACCTCATCAAGTCTAGCCAGAAATCCTTTCTGAGTAGTCTCTCGAATGACAGAGGCATCAAAATGAACCTCATTAGTAGATGCTGCTTCGAACTTTGTCCACAACTCCTTCTTCAATGTAGTCTCACCAGGACGCTTGCCTCTACAGATTGTGCTTTCAGGCTCCTTCCACATGGGAGTGCTTTCCATTAGTGCTAAGCAGCTACCAAGAAGTTCTGTACAAAACAATAATAATAACAAAATTTTCAGTTAATCATATTAAATAATGCTTAGGACAGGGAAAACTAAAATAAAATATATTGATTACAAGATTCCTTACTTGAATGACAGCCACCTTGAATGTTGTTATCTTTCACTGAGGATAAGTTTGTTTGCTGATTGAAGACAGCAGCAGTTATTGGCAACCGATAAGAAGTGAATGCATTGTTAATTAATTTTTCTTCAGGTGGCTCCATTAAAACACAACTTTTAGGAGGTGACATAAACCAATCTAATGATGGTTCTACGTCTTTCCTTCCAATTCCAAATTTATGAGTTGGTTGTATCCCTAAAAGCTCCGGATACTTCAAGGTCAGATCTTCAGAAACTTCAGTGCTGGAGGGTTCAGATATTTGTGAGCCACTATAATTTTGAGATCCAACAGGATATGGGGTTCCCTTGTGAACCCTGTCATCATCTTGGAAAAAGGACTCAGAAATAGGCTCAAGCAATACACAAGACTTAGGAGGCGACATTTTTACACATGGAGTCATCACAAGCATAGAGCGGTCTCTCTTTGAAAAATTTGATGGAGAAACAAACCCACACTCTAGAGTATTTCTCATTTCGGTAGCAACAGAATCTGAAAGTTTACTTGGACTTGGCTTTATTGCTACACCATCAAGAAGATCATCATTTGTGTCTCGAGAGATAGAAAAAAGTGATGGCAGCCCAACAATGGTATTAGAAGTGATCCTTCCAAGAACTGATTTAGATGTGTCCTCTTGTTTAGATGACAATGCTTTTGATCTAGGTAGAGGTGTAAGCAGAAACAGCTGTCTACCCCTTTCAACAGTACAGTCAGCACGCCAAGAAACAAGGGGAGAAGGAGAGACTAGTGAGTCCAAGTTAGTGGGGTCTGGACTTTTAACAACATTACTTTCATCTTCGGTTACAGCAGGAACAATTTCACTAGCCAAAGACCGTCCCAACTGATCCTCAGACTCCATGGAAGGACTGGAGAGTGCCTGCTGGAATCTGGGAACCCATGGCTGCATTTATGGAACATGATTCCTTCAGTTGTCACATAAAAATACAAGTGAGATATACCAAAAGAATAAACTAGAGGATTGACCTTTAAAGAGGAAAGAATTTCAGACAGAACATGCATGAAAGATTCTAATTCTTTTCTCCCCTGTTTGCTCGTGGCTTTAACTTTGAATGCTTGCACAACAAGTTCATCAATCTGCAACTCAATAAATTATTTCATGCATGGTTTAGCTACAAATTGAGGGTTACAAACTTACAAAGTAAACTTACTCAAGTGGACATAGAAAAATACTAAAACCCCAACTAAAAACATAAGAATAAAAAAAGAGCCTCAAGTACAGAAAACAAATGAATAACAATATGACACTAATAAGTCATTCATATAGCTAATGGGTGTCCAAGAACACACACGTTCATCACATCCACTGATGCAACTCAGTGCAATAGAGTAGTAGAATATTGCATTTAAATTAGTTTCTCTTGCAGACCAATTTTGGCACTTTAACAGAAAAGGGAATATCTAATCTAAGGCGCAAGTAATGAATTGCAACAGCAATAGAAACCAGTAAGTAGCAATTATCATACATAAAAGGTGCAGAAGATAACCCTCACTGTGATATTGATAAATCTGCTGGCACAATAAGATTAATCATAACATATATGAACTAGCTAACCTTATTTCCAACCACATGGGGTCAACTACATGAACCTTTTTACAATATTCGGTTCTATCAACAGTCATATAAGCTATTAAATCCTTAGCACACATAGGCCTTCCTCTTGTTCTTTTGAAGCCTTCAACATGAACTAAGTTAATCTTCCAGACAGGTGCATTTAGAGGTCTTTGTTGCACATACCATACCACCTTAGGCGATTTTTTCTCGTCTTCTCCTCAATTGGCACTACTGCTACTTTCTCACGAACACATTCACTTCTTATTCTATAGTTCCGAGTATTATAACATATCCATCTTGACATCTTCATCTCCGCTTCACTCATTATCCTTTTTTTTTTCTTTTTTTTTTTTTTTTGATCAGCAACCTCTTCACTCATTATCTACACACGTTGCTTCCCAATGCTCAACATTTCATACCATAAAGCATAACCGGTCTTATTTGTAAAATTTTCCTTTTAACTTTATAGGTATCCTGTTGTCACACAACACTCCAAATGCACATCTCCACTTCATCCATTCTGCTCTAATTCTATGGGCAACAAACTCCCCTATTTCTCCATCTTTATGGATCATTGATCCAAGATCGAAAACAATCACTTTTAGGCATCTCTTAGCCACCAATTTGCACTCTACCCTCATTTCTATTTCTAGTTTGATTACATTTATATTTCATAGAGTCCGTTTTAGTCCTACTTAACCTAAAAACTTCAAATTCTAAAGAGTCTATCCAAAATTCCAATGAAGAATTCACCCATACTCTAGTTTCATCAACTAATATTATATCATCCACAAATAAAATACACCATGTGACATCTTCCTAAATATGTTTAGATCCTCCACAACCAAAGCAAAAGGACAGACTCAATGGAAAACCCTGGTGTAAATCTATAGTGATTGGAAATTCACTTGTCTCTCCTCCTATCATTCTAACACTAGTTACAACTCCATTATACATGTCATTGATTAAACGATATACATAATAGGTACTCATTTCCTATCTAGGACGCACCACATTATTATATCCCTAGGGATCCTATCATTTTTTCTTTTTCTAAGTCAATAAAAACGATTAAAAGGTCTTTTTTTTTCCTTTCTCTATAATCTTCTAAGTAAGAAAATAGCTTCCATCGTTGATCTTCCTGGCATAAGACCAAACTAATACTCTGACACTGTTGTTTTAAGTCTTAATCTTCACTCTTTCTCAAATCTTCATCATATGACTCATGAGCTTAATGCCACAGTAGTTAGTACAACTTTGAATATCACTGTTGTTCTTATGCAATGACACAAAAGTGCTTTTCCTCCATTTAACCAGCATCCCTTCAGTCTTTAATATCTTAGTTAACAACTTAGTCAGCCAAACCATACCATCATCACCCATTGACTTCCAAGCTTCAATGGGTATTCCATCCAGCCCTACAAATTTCCCAACTATCATCGTTTTAATAACTTCTTTCACTTCAATTACCTTAATTCTTCTAAAGAATAAATAATTTCTATTCTCACTGGGATTATTAAATAGATAATTTAATATGGTTCTCCTTAAATAAGTTGTTAAAAAAACACCTCCACCTTTCCTTAATCGCATATTCTTTTACTCAAACACTTTGGTCCTCACTTTTAAAGCACTTAACATGGTTTAAATCTCTACTTTTCTTTCCCTTTGTCCTAAGAATTTTATATACACCATTCTACCATTCCTTTGTGCCTAATATATGGTACAAATCATTATACGCAATGAGTTGCTTTATTTTTACCTAATTAATACTTTTCATAACTTTCCTCGCTCCATTCTTTATGTAGTCTTATAATATGCTCGTTTTGCCCTAACTGTTGTCTGAACCCCTATTGCCTAAACCTCCTTATTCCAGCACCAAGTTTCTTTAGATTTTTGTCCATTCCCCTTATCTTCTCCAAGACCTACTTTTGCAAATCTTCTAATGTCACCAGCCATTTCATTCCACATAGTGTTGGTATTTTCATCTAAATTTCATATTCCTTCTTTTAATATTTTTTTAAACATTATTTGTTTTTCTCCTTTCAAGCTCCATCATGTAGTTCTTCAGCTTTTATTTTCCCCATGATCTCCCTTTCATCTCCTAACACAAACATCTAATACCACTAATCTATGTTGTTTTCTCTGGGTATTACACTAGTACACTACAATCCTTACATACTCCTCAATCCATCTTTCTAGAAAGAAAAAAAGAATCTACTTGACTAGTATTATATCCACTTTAATATGTCCTTACATTTTGAACTCTCTATTTAAAACAACTTTTAACGATAACAAGATCAAAAACCAAAACAAATTCTAAAACAATATCCCCTTCCTCATTCCTCTCTCCAAACCCATAACCCTCTCATATCCTCCACGATTCTTCTCGACATGACCATTTAATTCTCCTCCTGTAAATATCATCTCCCTGTTAGGAATCCCTTGAAAGAATTCATCCATATCCTCCAAATTGCCTCTTAAAGGGGTGCATATGCACTAATTACATTAGTCACTAATTATATTACTCATCTCTTCCCCTAGTAAAAGTTCTATTACTACTGTTTATCACATTTTCTCTTAATGTCTGCAACTTCCACTTTTATATCCCAATCTACAATTATCCCTTCTCCATTCCTATGCTTATCCCTTCCTATATATTTACATTTTTCCTAGATTTTTCACCTACCCATTAGTTTCTTGTAAGTCGTAAACAATCCGTCAAGCTATGCTTATTCTTCTTCTAATCATTGTATCTACTAACCTTGGTAACAGTTGGCAATGACAAACATCATCGATTAACATATTTAGATACATTGCCCTACTACCACTTATATAAACCATACACAACGTCATGCAACAAAAATTGAACATTTTATCCAATTTTCCACTATCAAAGATATCAATGCACCTGAGTGTTGGACACAAATTAGCACTGACATACGTACATAAAAGTCCTGCTTTTGGAGGTTACATAATGTACATTGGTGCCATGTTGGAGTCCACGTTACACAAGTCTGCAGCAGTAATATATAAGCCTCTACAGAACTCACATGTACTAGCTGCTTAGTTGTGAAATTAAGTCTTTAAGGTGAGAGTGCAAAAAACTGCAAATCAGTGTCTTAAAATTTGTCCTCATCCCAGTTATTCTTCTTCGCTTTTCAAATACAAGAAAATGCCACCGGACAGCCAGCAAAACTTTCAAATTTCCATATTAAGACCTTTACTAAATTACCCAGGCAACTCAAAACAGATTTTGTGGGCACGACAATGCTCTCTTCGTCTATTTCAATATTATCCGTAGCCTTATATGATTTGATTCTAAATGCCACGTCCAGTACATTTAAGCTCTATTTTTGTCAACTCATAGAGGAGGGGAGGAGTGGAAAATCACATAAAGATGGGGTTATGTGGCAAGCACAATGGCAGTAAAATAAATCACAACAATCAAACACATAGACTCCAGATTTAAGTGGTTCACTCATGTAGGTGAAACTTGTAAAATACACACACACACACAAAAAGGCATGGACTCTTTCTCTGCAACCTAATTTCAAAATCCAGACTCATTCTAATTGTCACTGAAGTAACAAAATCGAGCAATCCAAATCCAGCAGAACATTTAAATGCAGCATACAATAATTTCCCCTCTTGTCCATCACAAAAAAAATGGATCATCAACATTGATTCCGCATAACGAAAATGAGAATATATATATATATATATATAACTACAAACACATACCTGACGAGTGAGAGTTTTTCGTTTCTGCAGTTTCAAATAAATCTAGGGTTTTTCAATTTCCGAAATGAATCTGCTCTCTCTCCCCCTATCTCTCTCTCTCTATATATATATATATACACACAAATGTATGGATGCATATATAGTACCTGATGAATGAGAGTAGACAGATCGGACTGAACAAGCAGAAGGCGATCGAGTGCGTCATCTTCAACCCGATCTTCGGCTTCAGGCGTTTTCTTCTTCACAGGTTTCGATGGTTTCCTGCCATTCGACACGTCCCTCAGTGGCTTCCTCCCTGACTTCGCTTTCCCGTCGTTCTTCCCCATCTCTCTGTCTCTCTCTAGTCTCTACAACCCTCTCTCTCTCAAACACACCATCTTCTCTCTCTAGAACTCGTTCTGTATTTGAAATTTCTCCTCAGGCTCTCCTCAAGGCGGGCTATTTTTTTATTTGTTGAAAAATGTAATATTAGACAACAAAGATATCTGAGTCGTGTAGACTCGACTCGGCCGAGTTTACCTGGCTAAATCGTTGGACTTCTCGATCCAGGGTTGAAACCTCGGGAGGCAGCAGTCTGGTATTCCGCGATCCAGGGTTGAAACCTCGGGAAGATGGGTTGGGTCAAAGAGTAGCCGAAGCCCATCCATAAGGCCTACTGGCCTCATCCCTTTTGCTATGCGCTCCTAGTTCCGCTGCCATTTTGGGTATGTAACTTACAATATATGCTCTTTAACCAAAAACAAAAGGAAAACAAAAACAAACACGAACTTATGACTTTTATCACATTGAGTCTCAGTCAAAATTTTGCTAAAACAAACCTTCATGCACCTATTAATTTAATAAATTTCAGTCAAACATTATAAAATGAGAGAACATAAGAAATTTTGATCAACGTGTGTGGTTAAATCCATGATATTAATCAAATTTTTATACGTGGAGACCTTATAGAGCTGTTTCCGGATTAGTGACCTATCTACTAAAATAAGGAAAGTGGCTTCGTCAATATAATCATGAGGGCACCCTCATCATAGAATTTGTACAATTGAACTTTTTCTTGTAGAAAATACCATAGCTAGTGTTAGGGCAAGGTCAGGTTGGTTGGGTTGCCATGAAATAAAATCGCTCCTTTTTGCATATCTTATGGAATTTGTCTTTGTTAATGTTCTACGGAGTAATAATTAGTAGTATGAATGCAACTTGGGCGGGTTAAAAAGTCTACCCTTAATCAATTTGACAAAATAAAACTCCTGCACGTGCCCAACCCAACTCGAACATCAACTTGGAATCCTCTACCATATCAAAAATTTTATTTTTTCTTCTTGTCTCAGATACCCATGGGTTAGACGAGTTGAGTTGGTTGGGTGACTGGACTCGTTTCTAAACAAAGTAACCCATATATCAATTCAATTATACTTATAATTTTACACATACAAAAGAAAATTTAGCATCACTGTCTTAACCTGAAATATTTTGAACTTGTTATTTTCATTGTTTGCATGAGAAGTTGATCTCATGCACTCACCCACACCCAAACCCCTTGCATCACACCTGCATACACCTATGACAATCACCTAATCTACTCCCCTAGCTCAAGTACACATATATTATTGAGAAGAATAGAAGAGGAGGAGAGATAAAATAGAAAAAAGTTAGCAAATTTCAGGTTAAAGGAGATTTGAGGTAAGAGATTTTATTTCTTGTAGATGAGTATTTTGCATCAAATATCGGTTTTATTTCTTATTTTCATGAAAATTGGAATATATATATATATATATGTGGTCTAAATTGACACAAACAAACTGGATTTTCTTTTGTAATCCGAAACACGATTAGTGTGAAATCCATGATTAAGTGTAGAAATTTATTTTTGACTTAAAGTTTTTTCTAGCTTGTGGTTTTCTAACACAGTCACATAGATTGATCTCCCTGTCAAATTTTATAAGAATTGGATTAGTTTTACTATTTTTTCTAGATTTTACACAGATCTATCATACGCCATCCCAATTTCGCAATAAGTGCACCTTTAACATCTTCCATTTTCCGTAGGCCCAAACCCCCTACGTTTTTGGGTCTTCAACCTTATCCCATGCCACTGAAGCTAAATGAAAGGTCCTTTTCCATTATCATTATTCTTCCTATTCCAAAGAAAATTCCTAGCACCTTTATTCAAATAATGAGTGGAACCTTTCGGTAAATTAAAACGACTCATAGTGTGCATAGGGATATATATGGATGAAATATTAGCCTTAATCATTTAATTACCAGCTCTTGATAGATGTTTAGCCTTCTAGCCTTGTAGTTTATTAGAGACTAAACATCTATCAAGAGCTGGTAATAAATTAAAGTATTAAAATATAATTTTTTTTAAAAATAGTAAAATATAAAGTTAGATTTCTTTAAAATATTAACCTATAAGAATTAACAAAAAAAAAATACAATGATAAACATCCACTCTATTCCATCAGTACCACTTTTCCATGAGATTCTATGTAATAATTGAACGCCCAAGAAAAAATTGAAGAAAGAAGTAGATACATGAAGAACATATCTCACATCTCCAATTAAGATAAATTCATGGACTTGTGGATGAATTGTGCATCACGTGGGATTAATTTAAAATCAAAGTTCAGCAAAAATAGATATGAGATACTTAACAAAAAGAAAAAACAAGAAAGAAGCGGCCAAACCTTAAATTATGATGGAGACTTAGCGGACTTCATTTTATGCTCTCCTTTTATAAATGTTTTGGAGGCGTCTATTGGCATCCAAAGACTTGCTTTTCATCCTCCACTTATTTTACATTTTAAGGTTTTATGAAAAATATATAAGGTTTTCATAAAAACTGATCGTGTTGCCTATTAGAAAACATCATTTTGAACAATTTTTTGGAAATTTTTTTTTCAAAATCTATCATTTAAATGGACTTTTTAGTCATTTATAAAGCGAAAACTAAAAATGGCAAAAAATTTTATTTGAACAATAGATTTTGGAAAAACTTTCTTCTAAAAAGTTGTTCAAAATGATGTTTTCTAATAAAATTCGCAATAAATTTTTATGAAAACATTTTATATTTTTTATAAAACCTTAAAGTGTAAAATAAGTGGGGGATGAAAAACAAGTCTTTGAGTGCCAATAGAGGCCCCGTGTTTTTGTTTTTAAAATGAGCTAATGGCCGTTATAAATAAATTACTCCACACTTCCACAGTTCCAAATTTGAAGAGGCCTATTAGTTTATACGGAGTATATGGTTAGGGAACTGCTATTGCAACCCCACAATACACTAAGTTGACCCCCCATATTTTTTAATTAAAAAAATTATGGAGCAAAATTACCAAAAAGGGCTTAAGTACCTCACCCACCCATCCCACCCCATCCCACCGGCGACGGCAGGCTCCGGCACCCTCACCCACCCCACTCCACCGGCGACGGCGAGACTCTGGCACCCCACCCCACCGGCGACCTTCTTCTTCCTTCCTCCTCTTCCCTCTTCTCTTCTTCCTTCTCCTCTCCGGCACCGGCTGCCCTCACTCCCCTCCCTCCCGTTGGAACCCTCTTTTTTTTTTTTTTTTTTCTTTCCTTTTCTTTTTCTTCTCCTCTTCCCTCCCGTCGGCAGCCTCTGTTTTTTTCTTTCCTTTTCTTTCTCTTCCCTCCCGTCGCCGGAAAAAAACAAGAAGGGGAAGAACCTCCTCGCCGGAAAAAATGGAGGTTTTGAAATCTTTTTTTTTTTTCTTCTTTCCTTTTCTTTTCCTTTTCTTCTCCTCTTCCCTCTCGTCGGCAGCCTTTTTTGTTCTTTCCTTTTCTTTCTCTTCCCTCCCGTCGCCGGAAAAATGAAGAAGGGGAAGAACCTCCTCGTCGGAAAAAATGGAGGTTTTGAAAGAAAAACCCTCCCTTGCACAGATCTGAACAGCAGAGGAAAAAAAAAAGAAAAAAGAAAGAAGAAGAGGGAAGAGCCACCCTTCCTCGCCGGTCGCCTCGCCGTCGCTTCTTCTTCTTCTCGCCGGTCCACTGCCATGGGGTGCGCGGGGTGGGTGAGAGGAGTGGGTGAGATGAGGGGTATTGAGGTCTTTGAGAGGGGTGGGTATGGAAATTTCCGGGGTGGGGTTATAAGGTGGGGGCAATTGAGAGGATTGGGGGGTTGCAATAACCGTTCCCATATGGTTAAGAGGACTAAAGATGTTTTGCCTTAGCCCATGACCTCATCCCTCAAGACAAGCCCATATACAAGGAGAGCATGAAATGAAGTCCACTAAGTCACTCTTTATTTACCAACAAAAAAAAGAGAAAAAAATGAAGAGGAGTAATTTCATATAATAAAACAATAAAGCAGTAAAGCCCTAAGCCACTACGTTAAACCCATCAAGGCGTTGTTAGCCAAAGTCTAATAGACTATTTGTTAGCTTGGAATCTTTCCGTACTACTGATGTATTCTTTACGACTTTACGTACTATAGCAATTCTGCTTTCGCTTGATCCCAATATTGTTATTCGTTTATAATTATTTTTGTGTTATGTTTGGTTGGAAAAAATAACATAAAATAAAATAAAATAGAAAATGATCTATGTGATTATGTGATATTTATCTGCCTTTTGTTTGTTGTTTTTTCTCTTGATGTTTTGCATATTCTAGTAGTCTACTCATGCTTCAAATGACATTCTATTAACTTTTGCCTCCGTATAGTTGTATGGTTGCTAAGAGAACATAAGAAAATTAGAGGAAGAAAAATTTGGGGTTTTTTATTTTTTATTTTTTTAATTACTCTAACTTAATGTAATTTCATATCTTGGTTCGGTCATTAGACTTACCCTTTTTATGAGCATCATTGGTAATCATTTTAATCTTCGATCCTAAATTGACCTGTAGTATTTTTGGCAGTTTTTTATTTTTATTTTTTTTAAGTTGAAATAGTTTTAATCCTTCATATATAATATATTAAATTGTTTCATGCCAATATTTCGAGCTTGGAACTCGATACAAATTGATCTTCCAATTAAAAACTACAAAATTCTTGAGGTAATAATTTTCTTATTTCAAAATTTTGATTCTAGGATGTTTCTTATTGAGAGTCATGAAAAGCGTGATTGAGAAGTAGGGTAATGGAATGAAAGTCGTTTTGCAGCCGGTCTATCAACTTCTACCCATTCATTCTTTTATGCTATTACATTCGTGGTCAAAAAGATGATGCTATATGTGTGATCATTGCAATTTCTCATCATGTTTGCCATGGTTGACGGGGTGAAGTCTTTGACGGACGTGTTCCATATGAAAACTAGACTTTTGAGGTCGTTACTGTAAGTCTGTAACTCATTTCTTCTTTCCTAATTAACGTATCTATATTATTATCTATGTTCCTTTTAATATTTGGTGCACCTTATGCAACTTTTATAAAACTCTACCTATGACTCGTATTTTGCGAGATCAGTTGTTGGATTAGATTTGTTTCATATGTTGGTTATGTATATCAAAAATCAAGTTAATTCAAGATTAAGAGTTACTTCATTGATTTATTAATATCCATAAATAAGCGATTGCTATTAATTAAAAAATGTCAACCTTGAATAGAATAGTGTGCAAATCAACTTAATTTTTTGGCATAGATCGCATACTTGAGAAGACTATCTAATCTAACATTTAGTTTCGTAAAATATAAATCGCAGTAGAGTTTTAATTTGGAGTACACCTAATGCAAGTTGCATCAAGCACTTGATATTAAAGGGATTGTATTTATCTACACATACTATATCTATACAATTATAAAAACCCAAAACATGGTCTCTCCCACATAAGTCTTTTTAAAATAAAACCTAATTTTAGAAGGAGGAAGAAAACTGGTTCCCTCATAGAAATCCAAATCAATTTAACAAACCACTACCCTCACAAACTCTCTACTCATTACTAACGGTTTTCCATCTCCAGTATCATTGCTCTTTTATTTTATTTCTTTCCTTTTGGTCTGCTCTGCTTCTTGTTGGGTGCACGTATCTGCTGTACATTGTTTCTTCTCTAATAAAAATATACCCTCTTGCTCATCAAAATAAAAAATAAAAAAACTCACGTTAGGCTAAACTCTTTGTTAAAATCTGCTACAACTCTTTGCTGAAACTCCATTTATTACTTTTTAAAAAATGATAAAAAAAAATTACATGCACAATGAACCATAAAAAAGAAGAAATCATCAAAAGTGACACATGCATCACATATGCTGACAGCTAGTATCATATCAGATAAGGGGAAGACCCTTTGATCTCTTCAGTCTTTCTCCAAGTTAAAACTCAATATTTTCCCCATTTAACAAACCCAATATATGAATGTAAAAAGAGTATAATAGAGAGGAAATTCCCTCCCTCCCTTCCGCGTTCCCTTAATTCTCTTCTCTCCCACGGATAAACCAACCCTAACACATTCCCTACCCTACCCAACCTTTTCTCCACTTTCAAAAATGGTTTCCTTCTCCTTGCCGTAACAATAGGGTAAGGCTATCATGAGGGGCTAGTTTTTCCTTCTTTAAATTTCAGTGAGAGATGCAATTAAGAATTAGTTTAGACTTGAGTTTTTTTTTTTTTTTTTTTTTTTTTTGATACGAGGATGAATCTCCTCAATCTATCCTTCGCAACTACAAAATCTAACTATAATAGGATAGAAGAGCAAACCTGGATGCATGAACCGACCCCACAACTTACACCATTTAGTCAGAAAGACTGTTGGCAATAGGAATTGAACACACATCAAAGCTTAGGACTTGGTACGTCGAAACTCTGAGACCCATCCTTCCAACCATCAGGCTACGACCCCTGGGCTACGTTTGTTATTTCTCTTCTTACTGAATAGTTCTAGGAAGTCACCCATGGGCCATGGCAACTCGCCTAATTTATCCCCTAGCTCAAGTACACAGCCACACAAACATCCATCCGTCCCACGTACGTTTCTATCTATACTATTATTTATCTATATTATTGAAAATCTTTGTGCTAGTTGTTGAAATTAAGCTTTTTGAAATCTCTATAGATTTCGATTAAACCATCAAGGGAGAAGGCCAAATATGTGGTAAACAATTTATTGATACAATTGGGTTTTTTTTTTTTTTTTTGGGGGGGAAGGTTTAGACGGTGACGCCATGTCATCCGTATCACAAACTAATAAAAATAAAAATTCGTATGAATGTCAAATATAACATCAATAAAAAAAATAATATATTAAGTATGACATTTCTACTTATTTTTATTCTTATTGACGTGTGATATGAATGATATAATGTCACCGTTATATACACTTTTTTTTTATTTGTGATATGAATAACGTGATGTCATCTCTACATACAAGTTTTTCTCTTGTAGTAGAAGAAGAGTTTGTTATTTTTATGGAATTTTATTTCCTTATTCACTAGCTGTTTTAAAATTTCCTTCACATTTTTTAATCAAATCATATGAGACGGTTATTAAAAAAGAAAAAGAAACCAGAGATTGCATGTACCCAAGGCCCCAAGCGATGAGTTTGTGCCTAAACCCAATAAATAAATAAAAATAAAAATGAAAATGAAAATGAAAAAGAAAAATTGCATTAGCCATGTCCACGAAGGTCCGTCCGCGAAGGTCGCTAGCATTTCCTAACTTTAAACAAATAATATGAACGATTTTGTTTTTCTTTTTGGTTTAAAATTTTAACTCAAAACATACGCCAAGTCGCCAACAACTACTTGTATAAATAGTCATGTGAGCCACCAGATGCCATACGAAAAAAGAAAAAAGGCAACAGAAACCATGGGGTCATCAACCCATGAGCGGGTAGTCTCTCTTGTCTCCTTGGTCCTCTTGGTTATGTTGGTTGCTTCACGAACTATTACTTCTGCTGCTGCTCCTGCTGAAGAAGCTGATGCTCTTCTCAAGTGGAAAGATTCAAGGCCGTGCAGGTGGTTTGGAATATATTGCAACGAGGCTGGAAGCGTCATCAGAATAAACCTCACGGAGTCGGGTTTAAGCGGTACGTTTCATGAGTTTTCATTCTCATCCTTCCCCAATCTTGCTTATATTGATATCGCCATGAACAATCTCTTTGGTACCATCCCATCTCAAATCAGTTATCTCTCCAAACTCATCTATCTTGACCTTTCCATCAATTAGTTTTCTGGGAAAATCCCATCAGAAATTGGCCTGCTAACCAATCTTGAGGTCCTCCATCTGTTTCAGAATCAGTTGAATGGCTCAATTCCTATCGAAATAGGTCAATTGAGGTCTCTAACTGAGCTTGCTTTGTCCTCCAACTTCCTAGACGGTTCCATTCCTACCTCTTTGGGCAATTCGAGCAACCTGGCTTATTTGTCTCTCTATGAAAATAAACCTTCTGGTCCAATTCCTTCGGAAATTGGAAATCTCTCCAATCTTGCTATACTTTATATGGGTACCAACAATCTAACAGGTTCCATTCCATTAGAGATAGGAAAGATGAAATCTCTCAAAAATATAAGCTTTCATTCAAACAATCTTGCTGGATCAATCCCATCGTCCCTAGGTGATCTGAGCCACCTAATGCTTTTATATCTTTATGATAATCAACTTTGTGGCAACATTCCTGAAGAAATATGAAACTTGAAGTCTCTTGTTGATCTGGAATTGAGCCTAAATCAGCTCAATGGTACCGTTCCTACTTCATTTGGTAATTTGACCAATTTGGAATCTTTATTCCTTGGTTACAACCAACTTTATGGTTCCATTCCTCAACAAATAGGAAATCTAACGAAGTTGTCTTTCCTGTATATGGATGCAAACCGTTTCATTGGCTATTTGCCTGAAAGCATTTGCAATATGATTTCCCTTGAAGTTCTCAACTGGTCTAATAACAGTTTGAGTGGCCTGATTCCACAATGTTTGGGAAGCATTAATCTCTCGGTGTTGGATATGCAAATGAATAAATTTCATGGCACCATTCTTGAAACATTTGAAATGTGCAATGGATTGAGGACTCTTAACTTGTATGGCAATAATTTGGAAGGGTCATTACCACAGTCTTTGGTCAAAATGTAAGGAGCTCGAAGTTTTAGATCTTGGAAGTAACGAGATAAATGATACATTCCCTTCGCGGTTAGAATCTCTTGAAGAGTTGAAGGTTTTAGTCTTACGATCCAATAAATTCCATGGTTCCATAAGGGATTCTGAGGCCAAACATTTTTTCCCCAGGTTGCAAGTCTTGGACCTCTCTGACAATGGTTTCGGTGGTCCCCTGCCAACTACATATATCCAAAATTTTGAAGCTATTATGAACATAGATGATGATAAAATCGGATTGCACTATATTGGGGAAAAATATTATAATCAAGATTACATGACATTAAGGATAAAAGGAACAAAGACTGTCCTAACCATCTTCACAACCATTGATCTATCGAATAACCAATTCCAAGGAGAAATTCCAAAATCAATTGGAAAACTCAGTTCGCTCCGATCGCTCAACCTTTCTCATAATAGCCTTACGGGTCACATTCCATCATCATTTGAGAAGTTGATGATTCTTGAATCATTAGACCTCTCTTCAAACAAGCTCACTGGGGAGATTCCTTCGCAATTGACAAGTCTGACTTTTCTTGAAGTATTAAATCTTTTCCAAAATCATCTCATGGGACCCATACCTCAAGGCAAACAGTTTGCAACGTTTGAAAACACTTCCTACATTGGGAACTCAGGATTGTGTGAATTTCCCATGTCGAGGAAATGCAAAGATGATGGGCCACCACAACCACAGCCATTCCGAGAAGAAGAGGGTTTAGAATTAGAGTCTGCAAACGGATTTGACTGGACAGTGGTGTTGATGGGGTACGGATGTGGAACGGTATTTGGAATGGTTTTGGGATTTTTCATATTCTTGATAGGAAAACCTCCATGGTTTGTGAGAATTGTTGAAGGAGAAGGACATAAAATGGGGAGAAGGCTGAACAAGAATAGTTACAGACGCGGAGGAAGAAGAAATTAGTGCACGGGCAAATGGGCGTCAGAAGGTATGTCCTGCAACTGTTTTAAGCATTACGTATTGTGCTGGCTGAAAGATTCCAACCACGAATTTGGTTATTAAAGTTGTAATGATATTTGTACTTCATAGTATGCATGTAATTCTCTTTATATCTCTTATTAGCAAGCTAAGTAATAAGGAATTGGCCATATCCTTTGTTAGGAGGAAATGCAGCGTGATGGGTATGTAAGCTTGCATGCTGTACAGCACCTTGCGTGCTGTATGGTCCCTCCTATGTCGAAGGCAAAAGCTTTACCCACACTACCACATTAGGTGTTTAGGATATCATTTATCATTCCCTTTTTTTCTTTTTCTTTTTTTTTCTTTTTTTTTTTGTTTTGATAAGTAGCACTTTTCATTCTCTGCTAATGATGAAAGCAGGACATGAAAATTAACTTACTAGAGAAGGCGAAAAAATTATTGTAGATGATAAGTAAGATGCCTGGAATTCATTGTTGAAAATTAGGGTCCCATCAACTAAAAAGGGAAGAAAAAAAAAGTATCAGGATGAAAAATGTTTTTTTTTTTTTTTTTTTTTTTTGTGGGTAAAATACACTTTGCCCCTTTCAAGTTTGAGCTATTTTCAGCAAACTCCTTTATAGTTCATAAATTACACTTTGTCCCCTCACATGACACGATGCAATCCATTTAGCTAACACGTCATCACCGGAAGGGGGCAAAGTGACATCTTTTGCACAATGTGTGTAGTCATCTGTTTGGTTTTAAACTATAGGGAGGTTTGCAGAAATCGGCTCAAACTTAACGGGGGCAAAGTATAATTTACCCTCTTTTTTTTTAATTGATTATTCTGTATATTTGGTACAAATACATAGGATGACAATCAGATGAGCACATGTTGATATATCAACACCTGCATTGGGGGTTGTACCTTGTGCATTAGTGTTACGTGATACATCAGACTAATTCACGGGGTACAAACTCCTAATGCATGGTGCTGTTCTAAGTTATATAAGTACGTGCTCATCAATCCCCCATAAAAAGAATATTAGGATGCAGTCAAGAAATGTTGGTCACATGTCCGTTTATTGGTGTCGGAGATGTGTGCTACACAGTGATGGCTACTCTATGAAACTATATGTCACTAAGTTTGGAGCTACGCTTTACTTGAGCATATGTTGAACTGATCTTAGCTTGGGGTTAAAGATCAATCAAACATGAATTTGAAATAAGCTCAAATCACGCGAAGCTTAATCCGATCCCCGGTATAGCCTAAATCAAAGGACATTGATAGTTCTAAGTGTGCAGGTGTATAAATTTGGCGCATAAAAGATGGTTAACCACAAGCTTCTTTGTTCAAGTTAGCCTTATAGCAAATCATCATACTTTTACTGGTACCATGATGTAAACCTTTTAATGCACTGTTAGTGGACTATTCGATTAGCTGGGCCAAACTCAGACCTGAGCAGTGACCACATACCATCTATCAATTTGAACTCAAGTTGAGTGATGTGGGCTGAGATTGGGCTTGACAAAGCTTGGTATCTCGGCACAGCCTGGCCTCCGTTCCCAATACTTGCTACCCACTAAAAATTAAAAGCAATTAAAATGTGGGCAAAGAGAAGCAATAGGAACATATTTTTTTAAGGATCATATGCTTGCAGCAACCGTGTTTTTTGTATTTGTCCCAATTGGCTCAAACTAATGTACATGAGCTCTTTCACATGCATTAACGCAAGTAAATTTAATAGGCACCGACAGAAGCTCAAACCGCAACTTAATTGGCACTTGCCTTTGATTCATCCAGAACAAACTTTGCATACAAATCCTTGAGAGCAACCACTACTGTAGCTTGTAAAATTGGTTTCGTGTGTCACTCTTGTTTAATTTCCTATAATTAGACATACAAAAGAAACCAAAAAATTATGGGGCATGATTATGTTAATGGACTAAAACTGTTTATGACAAACTACTACATTATCTTGATTGAAGTTTTAATTTTTGAACCCACTAATCACGTTTCTCTCCCACATTATGGGTGGAATGAGTTGTAGCAACGACCCCAAAAGTCTAGTCTTTCATATGGAACAAGTCCGACAAAGACACTCTTCCCCTTCGAGCAAGGCAAACTTTACCCTTTGATGAGTCTAGTCTTTTATATGGGACAAATCTGACAAAGACACTCTTCCCTTCTTGATGGGTCTAATCTTTCATATGGGACAAATCCGACACAGACACTCTTCCCCTTCGAGCAAGGCAAACTTTACCCTTCTTGATAAGCAGTTGAATGGTCCCATTCGTTTCAATCACGCTCTTCATGACTTTCAATAAGAAGCATGCTAGAATGAAAATTTTGGAAGAGAAAAAAATTTACTTTACCTGAATAATTTTAAGTTTTTAATTGGAAGATTAATTTGTATTGAGTACCAAGGTCGAAATATTGGCATGAAGCAATTCAATAAATTATGAAGGATTAAAACTATTTCAACTATAAAAATATAGATACAAATTCGGTGGAGAATACAACAGGCGATCGAAGATTAAAATGATTACCAATAATACTCACAAAAAAGGTCAATCTAACTATTCTTTTTATTTTTTATTTAATTATTTTGATAATAGGTATTCAAATCTTTAACTTGACTAATTTTTAAAAAAGGTTATCAGCTCATTCCATATCAATTCAATTACATACTCTATTTTATTTTGTTTGATAACAATTTTCATTTTAGAATGACGAGAATGTTTGATCATTGTCAAACGTCAAAGCAAAAAATAATAATACTTTCTTAAAAGACCCTTTACTATATCTATAATTACAGCTGTTATAGAATAAATTACAAGAAAAGTTGAGGATAAAATTATAAAATTGAAGTTAAACGAACGACATGGCAATGCAATAAATTCTCTTCCTTCGTATGTGTGCTTTAGTCAAAGTTGATCAAATAAAGTGGAATGGAAAAAATACTCTCCAAGATAGAGTTAGCATATATTGGTTTGATTCCAAGAGCGAGTGAGAAGTCTAACCAAAAAACATGTGCTCATCATGTATTTACTTCTTTCTTCAAAATTTTATTTTATTGGTAGTTCAATTATTACATAGAATCTCATGTTACTCGTAGGAAATATAAAGTGATTGAATTTAATTTATTATTGTATCTTTTTAATTTTTATATTTTAATATTTCAAAAAAAAAATTAAAAGCAATCTTCTATTCTTTCTTTTTTTTTTTTTTTAAAAAAGATTATGAGTATTAAGTAGAAATTTTAGTCATGACCCGCTAACAAGAAAGATTCAATTGCCTCAACAACCCCCAAAGTCAAGTCTTTATAGGCAGGCAGTTGGACAAAGGCTCCTGCCTCAGGCCAAGTCCCAAGTAGGGATGGCAATGGGTCGGGTCGGATGCGGGTCGGCACTACTCCATATCCGACCCGATCTTTAATTTCTTATACCCATACCCGACCCGATACCCAATGGGTATGAAAAATTAAACTCCATCCCCGATCTATTGTCTTCTTGGGCCATCCATGCCCTACCCGCCCATGCCCGACCACCTTGTTGTGAGGATTTTTTTCCCCCAAATTTCATTTTTTTTGCTACTTACACCTATTACATGTTATTCATATAATCATATACCAAGCTTATAAATGTTTTTAGCACCTAATATGATCTTGTTCAAATAATATCATACCTAATATGATCACACAAATATTATAAACAAACATAAGGATTAAAAAAGAATAAAAATATATAATGAGCTTTCTAATGGACTCTATAAGCCTATACGTACCAAGATAGGTTTCAAATATTCATAAAACCATACAAAAATTCCAAACATAGGACATTAAAAAATATATATATATATATATATATATATATTATTGTAAAAATATCGGGTCGGGTCGGGTCGGGTCTTGGGTTTTTTCTTTTTGGGATCCATGCCCGACCCGTGCCCGAATTTTTTTTTAAAGAATTTATACCATACCCGACCCGATACCCAAAAAAATAAAATAAAAAACCCGCCCATTCGGGTATGGATCGAGTCGGGACCCTATGGATCGGGGCAAAATTGCCATCCTTAGTCCCAAGTATGTGAAATTTAGGGTTCTTAATGAGCAATTAAATGGTCTACGGAGGTTGGGGTGATTGCATTCTTGATATTATGGGGTTTTTAAAGAATAAAAATGAGATTTTTGTAGTGTTAATAAATGTCGCCTTTAAAATCATGAGTTAATTATAAATAAATAAATAAAATTGCATGAATCAAGTCATGTCCATGTCCGTCCGTGAAGGTCGCTAGCATTCCTCTAATTTTAAAGGAATAAAATATGAACAATTTTATTTATTTATTTATTTTTTTCCTTTGGTTCAAAATTCTAACTTTAAGCCTACGTCAAGTCGTCAACAATTACTGGTAAATTAACCAAAAAAAAAAAAAAAAAACAACTGCTAGTATAAATAAGGATGTGAACCACGAGATGCCATACAAAAAAAGGGAAAAAGAAAAACCATGGGGTCATCAACCCTAGAAAGGTTACTCTCTCTTGTCTCCTTGGTCCTATTGGCTATGTTGGTTGCTTCACACATTATTACTTGTGCTGCTGCTTCTGCTGAAGAAGCAGGTGCTCTTCTCAAGTGGAAAGCCAGCCTTCAAAACCAAACCCATTCCCCCTTACCTTCATGGACTCTTGATCCTAACAATGCCACCAATTCTTCCACCCACCTCAGAACACATTCAAGTCCGTGCAGGTGGTTTGGAATATATTGCAACGATGCTGGAAGCGTCATCAGAATAAACCTCACAGATTCAGGTTTAAGAGGTACGTTTCATGAGTTTCCATTCTCATCCTTCCCCAATCTTGCATATATTGATATCAGCATGAACAATCTCTCTGGTACCATCCCATCTCAAATCGGTTCTCTCTCCAAACTCATCTATCTTGACCTTTCCATCAATCAGTTTTCTGGGAAAATCCCATCAGAAATTGGCCTGCTAACCAATCTTGAGGTTCTCCATCTGGTTGAGAATCAGTTGAATGGCTCAATTCCTATCGAAATAGGTCAATTGAAGTCTCTAACTGAGCTTGCTTTGTACTCCAACTTCCTAGACGGTTCCATTCCTAGCTCTTTGGGCAATTTGAGCGACCTGGTTTATTTGTATCTCTATGAAAATAAACTTTTTGGTCCAATTCCTTCGGAAATTGGAAATCTCTCCAATCTTGCTGAACTTTATATGGATACCAACAATCTAACAGGTCCCATCCCATCCACCTTTGGAAACTTGACAAATTTAACTGTGTTGTACATGTTCGACAACCAACTTTCTGGATCCATTCCCTTCGGGATAGGAAAGTTGAAATCTCTCAGCAATTTAAGCCTTCATTCAAACAATCTTACTGGATCGATCCCGGCTTCCCTAGGTGATCTAAGCCACCTAATGCTTTTACATCTTTATGATAATCAACTTTCTGGCAACATTCCTGAAGAAATAGGAAACTTGAAGTCTATTGTTGATCTAGAATTAAGCCAAAATCAGCTCAATGGTTCTGTTCCTACTTCATTTGGTAATTTGACCAACTTGGAAATATTATTCCTCCGTGACAACCAACTTTCTGGTTCCATTCCTCAACAAATAGGATATCTAACGAACTTGTCTATCCTGGAAATGGACACAAACCATTTTACTGGCTATTTGCCCGAAAACATTTGCCAAGGTGGTTTGCTTCAAAGGCTTAGCGTAAACAACAACCATCTCACAGGTCCAATCCCCAAAAGTTTGAGAAACTGCACAAGCTTGACCCGATCTCGGTTCGATAGGAACCAACTCAATGCAAATTTATCTGAGGCTTTTGGTGTCTATCCAAAACTGGTTTACATGGAACTAAGTCACAATAATTTTTATGGTGAAATCTCCCAAAATTGGGGACAGTGCCCCCGACTGAGTACCCTACAGATAGCAGGGAACAATAAATTAACTGGAGAGATCCCTTCTTCATTTTGCAATATGACTTCCCTTAGAGATCTCAACTTGTCTAATAACAGTTTGAGTGGCCTGATTCCACAATGTTTGGGAAGCATTAATCTCTCGGTGTTGGATCTGCAAATGAATAGATTTCATGGCACCATTCCTGAAACATTTAAAATATGTAATGGATTGAGGACTCTTAACTTGCATGGCAATAATTTGGAAGGGTCAGTACCACAGTCTTTGGTCAATTGTAAGGAGCTCGAAGTTCTAGATCTTGGAAATAACAAGATAAATGATACATTCCCTTCGTGGTTGGAATCTCTTCAAGAGTTGAAAGTTTTTGTCTTACGATCCAATAAATTCCATGGTTCCATAAGAGATTCTAAGGCCAAACATTCTTTCCCTAAGTTGCAAATCTTAGACATTTCTGACAATGATTTCAGTGGTCCCCTGCCAACTACATATATCCAAAATTTTAAAGCTATTATGAACATTGAAGATGATAAAATCGGATTGCAATATATCGGGGGAAGATATTATCAAGCTTTCGTTACATTAACGATCAAAGGAACAGAGACTAAACTTGAGAAAATCTTAACCATCTTCACAACCATTGATCTGTCGAATAACCAATTCCAAGGAGGAATTCCAAATTCAATTGGAAAACTCAATTCACTCCGATTACTCAACCTTTCTCATAATGGCCTTACAGGTCATATTCCATCATCATTTGAGAATTTGACGGCGCTTGAATCATTAGACCTCTCTTCAAACAATCTCACTGGGGAGATTCCTTCACAATTGACAAGTCTAACTTTTCTTGAAGTATTAAATCTTTCCCAAAACCATCTCATGGGACCCATACCTCAAGGCAAACAGTTTGCTACGTTTGAAAACACTTCCTACATTGGGAACTCAGGATTGTGTGAATTTCCCATGTCAAGGAAATGCAAAGATGATGGGCCACTACAACCACAGCCATTCCGAGAAGAAGAGGGTTTAGAATTAGAGTCCGCAAACGGATTTGACTGGACAGTGGTGTTGATGGGGTACGGATGTGGAACCGTATTTGGAATGGTTTTGGGATTTTTCATATTCTTGACAGGAAAACCTGCATGGTTTGTGAGAATTGTTGAAGGAGAAGGACATAAAATGGGGAGAAGGCTGAATAAGAGAAGTTACAGACACGGAGGAAGAAGAAATTAGTGCACGGGCAAATGGGCGTCAGAAGGTATGTCCTGCAACTGTTTTAAGCATTATGTATTGTGCTGGCTGAAAGATTCCAACAATGAATTTGGTTATTAAAGCTGTAACGATATTTGTACTTCATAGCATGCATGTAATTCTCTTTATATCCCTTATAAGCAAGCTAATTAATAAGGAATTGGCCATATCCTTTGTTAGGAGGAAATGCAGCGTGATGGGCATATAAGCTTGCATGCTGTACTGTAGCACATTGCATGCTGTATGGTCCCTCCTGTGTCGAAGGCAGAAGCTTTACCCACACTACCACATTAGGTATTTAGGATAGCATTTTTCATTCTTTTTTTTTTTTTTTTTTTGATAAGTAGCTGTTTCCTCCAAAATTTTGATTCTGAAGATTGGGTTGCGCGAGCGTGCCAGCCACTACACAGTGACGAATTGCGGGTTCTACCTTGCCTTGAATGGACTCAAGGACTTTTATGTGACAAACAATTGAAAACACAAAATAATAACAGAAATTAAAAAGAAAAGCTCACCACGGAGGAAGCCATTTTCATTGATCGATTTCTGGAATTACAATGATGAACAAAGGGGTGCACACGCCTTTGACCAGAAAGGAGCACACGTTTCTGGGTTTAAAATCCTAGAATTCTAAAAGAAAATGGAAAAGATAAAGTTCCTGAGAACTGGTTTGTTGATTGATGTTGCTCCTTCTTCCAATGACTGCTTACCCTTTTATACGCTTCATTAGTAACTGCCCCCTATTCTTCGCCTGCTAACTGCCCACTTCCATGATCTTTTAGTTCCATAACTGCCCACGTTCTATAACCTCCCATGACTATCTTTCAGAAACCAAATCCACTACCTCAGCTTCCCACGATGTGACCACGTGGTTTAATTAACTATACTGCAAATCACGGTCCAGCCTTGACCGATTTGAGGAATTTCGACCCTTAAAGCCGAGATAACTTTTGACCGAATAATCAAAAAATCCTTAGGCCGATTTTAGGGTGTAAACATTGCCCCCCACATTTTACTGAATTGAATTTCGGTAAAATGTTTCACTCTCCTAAATCGGCCTTCGATCGTACTAGGCCCCCTTTTTTGGCTTTTCTAAGGCACGTGTCAGCACCCTGTACTTTTCTTTATATACCACGTGTCTTCTCTTGATTTGCTCATCTACTGATGGCATTAATTCCATCAATGATATCACTGCGCCGTTCTCTCTTCCCAAGAGGAACGTGTCTTTTCGGGATGTCCTTCCATTACTTCTAAAACGCCAAAACCCTTCATAATCCTTACGAAAAACATTCTTTGAGCCAGAATTTCTCTCTCTAGGACTTTTCTTCTCCGGCAAGTTCATTCTCTTTTCCGGTAGGCTGTTGCTTTCTCCTCCATCCGAAGTTCCTGGTCTTCTCCCCGCTACCTCCGAGTCTTCTGCTTGTACGTTTCTTCTACCTTCAGCTTCGTCGTTTCTCTTCTCCATATTCTTATCCATGGCGGATTCTGCTCCTGGTGATATCGCCGGCAAAGAGCGCTTGGAGGCTCTCCAAACGACTGACCCCTCAGTGGCCATCCCTAAGGTACTCATCCCTTACAATGACTCTTACACTTTAGGTCCTATATTCCTTTCTGCTGAGGCCGCCAAGCCCTACTCTTCTGTTTTCCCAAAACCTCAATCTGAGGTCTTCGTTTTTGAAAACCCTAAGTGCAACATTGTTTCTTCATTCTCCAAGTCTATTCGTTGCTGGCCAAATAGGCAAAAGAATTGGCTATCATGGTTTGACAGAATGGCTGCTGTGAAAGCTAGTGCCTGGCATGAATTGGGGATTTATGAAATCCTCCACTTGTCTAAATTTCAGATCCCTATCAACAAAGAAATCTTATCCTCTGCCTTATGCTTCTGGTCAGTTTCGACCAATTCTTTTCATTTTAAGTTTGGAATGATGACCCCCACACTACTAGACTTGGCTGCACTGTTCGGCCTACGTCCTAATGGGAAATGGATAAATGCTCTGGCCGAACTTCCTGATTTTGATGATTCAATTTCTTTTGATAAGAAGAGTACCTCTTATACCAATTTTCTCAATCTTTATATGAAAACAGAAGGTGATATTGATGAGACCGAATATGTAGCCTTTCTTCTTTTTTGGATTTGCAAATGTCTTTTCTGTTCCCCTTCTTTTAAAATTGTTAAGGCCGATTTGAAATTAGCGGTCTACCTGGCTAGAGGGTGCAAAGCTGCTCTAGGACCTCTAGTTCTTTCAAGTCTTTATAGAGGCCTGTTTAATCTATTGTCCTCCAATTTCCAACTTTGGGGAGGCCCCCTTTGGATGCTCCAAATCTGGTTGCATGCTTATTTTCCAGAAATAAGTCATGTCTGCGAAACTCATGACAGCGTTCCTTCTGTTGGGTATAATTTCATTGATTTTACCCGTAACCCTCATTCTTTTCGAGATTGCTTCATTTTCTTCTATTCCTGTAATAATCGTTCTCGAAAGCAATTCTATCCATTTTTTCCTTTGCGGCTTGGACCGCAGTGGCTATTGGCCGTAACTACTTTTGAGGCTCCAGAATCGGTCTTAAAATCTTTTTGGAGTAGTGTATTGATTCCAAGAGACCTTCACCATAGAATAACCCTGGAAAATTCTAGAAACAATCGCTGTGGAGTGGAGGTTTATTGTCCCCACTTTGTCGCTAGGCAATTCGGCCTACGCCAATCCATTCCTTTTCCACTGATCTATAGCCTGAATTCTGATTTCCTGAATCGGCTCGTTATTCATGACATTGATGAAGTGGATAGTGTTGACTCCATTTTCAGATTTCTGAAAAAAGATTTTGAGATATCTCCCTTCCGTTATAAACCGTCTGCATCTGATGGTTTTATCTCCTTTTGGGATAATTATATCAAAGAGAGTAGGCCGCTGGGCTCAGCAGAAGCTTTTGAGAGGCTTTCTATACAGGAAGCTCATAGTGATACGGCCACTTCCAGCGATGGTGATACTAACCCAGTTTCTTCGCAGGCCACTGATACTGGGGGAAAGAAACAGAAGACCAAGCAAGGTATCCCTATTGACCGATATTCAGATTATCAGTCTGTACTAACTTATGAAAAATTTTATAAAATCAAATGGATCCCTGGGGAAGACATGTGGGTAATGGTTGACAAGGTAGATAGAGCTGTTTTAAACATAAAATCAAAACAATTTGATGAATACATGGCAAAAAACAGAGGGAAAAGAGTTATGTCAGGTCCCACATTTTTTATGAAGTTTGAAAAATGGCTGGAGAAAAATCGACCATATACTCCTTCTGCTAACTTTGCAATAGCTGACCTAGTTGAACCATCATTGGCCTTATCCTCGCCCGGTGAAGTTACTTGGGTAGGGAGACGCGCCAATAAAAAAGAACTTGACCGATTTCAATGGATAACCTGGCCCATATCGGCCTTTGGGATAGGTATTTCCTTTGCCCATTTCTTTTTAAATGATCTCATTAAGCTTTACTGATTTCATTCGTCTTACAGATGTTCCAACTTATGAGCAGCAGCCTCTTGCTCCTTTACTAGAGCTTCCTTCTGAGGACGAGGAAGAGCTCCAAAGGTCCCAACCGGGGAAATCAAAAAGTGCTGCTTTGGTGAAGTCCCAGAACACCAAGTAGAAAGCTCTGGAGCCCGAATCCCAAGCCGCTGAAACCCAGGCCAAGAAAAGGGGCAAGCCGAAAGCCACTACAGCTGTGGAGAATCGGCCCAAAAAGTCCAAAGCGGGGGATATGGGCGAAATCTTTGCGTCCTTGTCTCAAAAAGGATCTCGCTCAACTTCTGTACCAGCTTCATCTTCTTCCATCTCTAAGCCAACCAAAAACTCAAAAAACCCCAAACCTTCTAAGGCTGATGAATCTCATCAGGCCGATTCTGTGGGTAAGGCCGACTCTTCCGATCAAGATGAAATGATTATTTTGCCTGATCCCACAGAAATCGTGACCCAATCCCCCCATGTTCCAGAAAAAACCACTTCTGCTGCCCCCACTACAACTTCCTCGATCCCATCAGGAGACAAATTCTCAATGGCCATGGCTTCTCTGGAAAAACTGCGTTCTTTTCTGAAGTCGAAGCTGGCCGAATCTCCAATCTCTTCTGCTACCTCCAATCCTCCGAAAAGCACTGATATTGAAAAAGCCAGAAAGCTCCTTAAAACTATTTCCACTGTTCCCATTTCTACCATTTTTTCTCAAGTTGAAAAAATAAAAAAGGCCATAAAAGTTATCTTGGCCGATTCTAGCACCACGCCAGGCTTGGCAGCTAACCTCCAGTCCTTCGATGAAAAAGTCTCCCTCCTTTGCTCTTCTTATTCTTCAGTCAGGAATGAAGCAATCCAGAACAGAAAGGTGCTGAACCAGATGATCGATCTTCAGTCTAAGATCCAGATTGCTATGGACGAGACCGATAAGATGAAGTCTTTGATTGAAGAAGGTCAAAAAACGAAACAACAATTTGAAGCTGTGATTGCTGACCTGGAAAGACAGTTGGGTGAAGCCAGAGAAAAACTAAAGGAGGCAGAGACGGTCCAAGCAGACTTAGCAGAAGCCTTCTCTGTAAAAGTAGAAAAGGCACAAGAGCTGGCCGATCAGTACCAGTCTTTTTCTGGGGAAGAGGAGGCATTGGAACAGAAGCAGAGGGATCTGGAGGACCGTCTCCAAGCCTTTGAAATTGAATGGTCCAGTACTAGGGAGCTGCTTTCTCTTGCTGACCCTTCTCTTTCTGCCTCTTCTTGAACAATTCTTTTTATGGCTGGGATGTAGCCATCTTTGAACAATTTTATAATGTAATTCGGCCATAAGGCCTTTTAGCACAATTCTCTTTTAATTGTCTTTCTTGATTTGGCCATGAGGCCTTGAACATGTTTTTTCCCTCATCTTTCTTCTGAATGCAAATTTGAATTTGCCTCTGCATTTGTATCATTCGAGTATTTAACATTTTCCCACATTGCAGGATAATATTTTTTAATAAATCGGCCATTGATGGGCCGATCATGGATGTCACCATCTAAATTTTGTAGATGATATGCTCCACCTTTTAGTACTTTGAAAATTTTAAAAGGGCCTTCCCAATTGGGAGACCACTTCCCGTACTTGGGATCTCTTGACCCTATGGGTAATATGGCTTTCCAAACTAACTCGTTTTCAAGAAAATCTTTAGGCCGAACTTTCTTATCATAAGTTTTTTCTACTTTTTTCTTTTGGGCTTGCAAATGATCTAAAGCTAATAACCTGACATCATCCAGGTCATCTAATTCGGCCAACATGGCATCATAATAATCTTGTACACTCAGATTGTTTTGCTTAGCAACCCTTAGAGATTGAACAGTTACTTCCATAGGTAGAATTGCATCATGCCCATAGGTTAAGGCGAATGGGGTAGTACCTGTACTAGTTCTCCTAGAATTTCGATAAGCCCACAAGGTTTCCGAGAGTAATTCATGCCATGCTCGAGGATTTTCCTCAATCATTTTTTCAATACTGATTTTTAAAATCTTATTTGTTGATTCGGCTTGCCCATTTGCTTGTGCGCAGTATGGCGTTGAATGTGTAATTTCAAAACCATATTCTTCAGCAAACGCCCTGACCTCACTGCCAGTAAATACTGTTCCTTGGTCAGCAGTAATAGTTTGGGGTAGGCCGAATCTATGAATGATGTTTTCTTTAATACATTTGATGACCTCAGTCTGTGAAACCGAAGGCATAGGAATGGCTTCCACCCATTTTGTGAAGTAATCCGTTGCCACTAAAATAAAAGCATCTCTTTTGGATGATTCAGGGTAAATTTTCCCTATTACATCCATTGCCCATCCTCTGAACGGCCAAGGCTTTACTATGGACTGCAATTTTGTTGCAGGTGCGTGTTGCACTAGCCCATGAACTTGACAGGCTTGGCATCCTTTAGCATATTCCAAACAATCCTTCATTATATTCGGCCAATAATAACCGTATCTTCTGATGAGCCATCTCATCTTAATGCCAGCCTGGTGTGCTCCACAAATGCCTTCGTGGACTTCGGCCATGATTTGCATTGACTGAAACTTAGAAAGGCATAAGCATAAAAGACCGTCCACATTCTTTTTATACAATTCATCATCTAAAATGACGAACTTTAAAGCCTTTTTCCTGATTTTATACTCTGTTTGAATAGATGGATTTTGCAAATATTTTATAATTGGAAATCTCCAATCATCTAGGGCAACATCTAATGATAATATCCAGTCACTAGGACCGAATACATTCTTTAAGGACGATTCTAATCTCCTTTCTATAGTAATCGTCCTGGTAAGAATACTAAGTGGGATTTTTAGCCCAGAAGCTATTTGAGCCAATTCATTTGCTTCGTTATTTTCTTTTCTCGGGACACATTTGAATAAAACGTCAGCAAATAAACTTAGCAAATATTTGGCGATCCTATTATATTCAACCAGGGAATTACTTACACATTTGAAATCGCCAGATAACTGTTTTAAAACCAACTGGGAATCCCCAATAATAAGGACACTTGATATATTCAAATCCACCAATAAACCGAGACCGATAATGAGAGCCTCATACTCGGCCTGATTGTTTGTACAATCGAAATCTAGCTTGAATGAAAATTGAGTTCTTTTGTTCATTGGGGATATTAGAACTACACCTGCTCCGGCCGATTCTTCGGTTCGAGACCCATCGAAAATTAGAATCCATGGGACTAAAGAAATGCACCCAATCTCCATGGTAGGCAAAATTTTAGGCACCTCTCCTAAATTAGGGTGGCTTGCTAAGAAATCGGCCAGCGCCTGGCCTTTAATTGCCTTTTGAGGAGTATATTGCAAACAAAATTCAATTAGGACTAATGACCATTTTGCAATTTTCCCTCTTACAATCGGCCTACTCAACATGTACTTAACCACGTCAGTTTGACATATTATATAAACCAGAACGGGTAACATATAATACCTTAACTTAATACATGAAAAGTACAAAGCCAAACAAAGTTTTTCAATCGGTGTATATCTACACTCGATTTCATTCAACAGTTTACTAAGGAAATAAACGGCCTGCTCATGTCCATCATCTCTGTCTTGGGCTAACAATGCTCCAATAGATTCTTCAGCGGCCGATATGTACAACTTCAAGGGCTTCCCCTGCTTGGGTGGCATTAACACCGGTGGCTTTGTAAGATATTCTTTTAGTTGGTCGAATGCTTCCTGATGTTGCCTGTCCCACTTGAAGATGTCCTCCGCCTGTATCTTCAGCAGAGGAGAGAAGGCTTTGGTTCACCCTGCACAATTAGAAATGAAACGGCGCAAGAAATTAACTTGACCGAGAAACCTTTGAAGCTCTTTTTTATTAGATGGTGGTTTTGCATCGATAATTGCCTTTGTTTTGTTTTTGTCAACTTCAATCCCTCTTTGATGGACAAGATAACCTAAGAAATTTCCAGCAGATACACCAAAAGCACATTTTAAGGGGTTCATTTTTAGACTATGAGCTCGCATTCTTTCGAAAGACTTCCTTAGATCGGTCATATGAATATCCAGATCTGAAGATTTAACCACCACATCATCTATATAAACTTCCATAAATTTTCCAATCATATCATGGAAAATATAATTCATAGCTCTTTGGTATGTAGCCCCAGCATTTTTTAGACCGAATGGCATCACTACCCATTCAAAGGTCCCGATACTACCTGGGCACCTAAAGGCTGTTTTCTGTACATCTTCTTCGGCTATGAAAATTTGATTATAGCCTGAATGACCATCCATGAAAGATAGGACTTTGAACCCAACGGCTGCATCGACCAACATATCAACTACAGGCATTGGGTATTCATCTTTTGGAGTGGCTTTATTTAAGTCTCTAAAATCTATACACACCCTTAGTTTCCCATTCTTTTTCAAGACTGGAACAATGTTTGAAAGCCATTCCACATACTTGGCCGTTCTAATAAATCCGGCCTTTAACAGTCTTTCTATCTCTTCTTTTACTTTGAGGTGAATTTCTGGAGCCATCCTCCTAGGAGGTTGCTTGTACGGTTTAAACCCCTTTTTAATTGGTAATTTATGCTCGACCAGTTTTCGGTCTAAACCCGGTAATTCATCATAATCCCAAGCAAAACAATCCCTGAACTCTTTTAGCAGGCCGATTAATTTATCTTTCCAGCCTTCTGGTAAATTTTGGTTAATAAAAATCGGCTTTGAGTCTCCGAATAGTTTTACTTCTTGTAAAGGGTCTATGACTTGAGCCTTTTCATCACTCAACTTCCTAGGCTCCAACTCTAATTCTTCTAAGGTGATTTCGTCTGCATCTTCTCTGACGCAATCGGCCAAAGTAGCCGATTCATTGATTTCAGCCATGTAGGATTCTATTCTCTGCATGGCTTCCCGATATTCTTGGGTTTCAGAATTCATTTAAACTTACATTTTCATGTACGGCCATTTGGGAAACCGAATTTATATGGCATCCTCCATCCAATACTGGAGAAGCGACCTTAAGGGGTCGGCCATTTTTATCAGACCCTATAAATTCTAAAGGCCTTATGTTCTTCTCATAAAGAGCAGCCTCAGCAAAATTGTTTGAAAAAGCAAATGGGTGACTGTCGGTCTGAATTAACTCAGCCTTGTCTCCATTCCAAATCATCAAGCACTGATGAAGTGAAGATGGGACACACATGTTTGCATGAATCCAATCACGGCCTAACAGTGCATTATAATTCGAGGCCGAATTCATAATGAAGAATGCCGTCATTTTAGTTTTATTTCCTACAGTAACTTCCATAGGAACAACCCCTTCAGGTTTTACAGCTCCACCCATAAAGTTTACTATTGAAACTTCTGCAGGTAATAGATCCTTTTCTGTTTTTCCTAATTTCTTCATAACCGAAACTGGCATGATATTAACAGAGGCTCCATTATCTACCAAAACCCTTGAAACTGGTTTCCCATTAAAATGAGCTTTAATATATAAGGGTTTCAAGTGTTTAGCCATATTCTCACTAGGCTTGGTGAAAGTAATACCTTCACTAGGTGGCTCGGTCTGGGTAGACCGATTCGGAGTTTCTGAAATTTCATTAATTGAAAGCTTTCCTTCAAAGCCAACATCAATATCGTCGAAAGACAAAGTTTGGCCCTCCTTAGCTTTAAAATCAGCAGGTAAAATAAAAACCATGTTTACCTGAACTCTAACTGGTGGAAGAGACCCGAACTGAAGAGTGTCATCGTCCTCAGCATCAAAATCATCAGCTTCTAAGATTTCATCCTCTTTGCACTTCTCAATAGCTACTTGGAGGGATTTCTTTTCTTCCTCAATTGCTTCTAGACGTTTCCAAATATTAGCCCGAATCCGGTATCCTCCAGTTTTCTTAATCAACTCCCTTTTTTCTTCAGCTTGTATTCTTTGGAGCCTCCTTTTCTGGGTCTGAGTCATCTCAGGCTGACCGAATTTTGGATGTCGCGCCTGAGCCCACCTTTCTGTCTGTGTTGGCCTGGGTTTCACCATTCTGGGCTTAATTAGGCCACGCAGATCGCCTTCGATGGTCCCAGAACTGGACGCTTGACCTTTTTGCACCTTATCAGCCTGACTGTCTTTAAGCCGATAATCATTTCTCACAGTGATCTGTAAACCCTGACCCTTTGAATATTCATCAGGTCGAATTCTTTTATTGCTATCATCGGTCTTCCGATAACCCTTCTTCAGACTTCTAGCATGCTCTTCATTTTCTTCTTGTACTATCTTTTCTTTCTCAATCCTGGCCTTAAACAGACCACTGGATCTAAACTTCTGCTCATATTTATTCGGCCTTCTGGCCGCAGCATTTGCAACTTCAGCCTCATTAAGGCCCCTGACTTGTAGCTCGCCTCTATAAATAGAGACTTCGACATCCCCAATTACAGCTTTCTTCAGATTTCCAGGATCATACTGAGGCATTGCCAATTTGCTGTGACATCCTCGGCAATAAATTGGGTGACCATAAATGTCACTGAGATGTTCTATCGCTACCTTAGTCCATCTCTTGACAGTACTGGAATCCAACCTTCCTGAGTAAGCGTAAGTCTCACCTTCGGCCTCTGGGATAAACGAGACCGATTTTATCTCTTTATTCCTCTGTTGAGGAACCTGTACTACAGCTTTCCCTTTCTCTTCTGATTTCTTTCCAGCATTTTCAGTCTCCTTAAGGGATATTTCAGGATCATGTACCTGCAAAACAACCATATTAACTGGAAACTCAAAAGGAAACGGGTTTTCATCAACCTGATGAACAGTCTTCTCCTCAGGAAATTTTAATTTTTCATTATTAATTGACCTTTGGATGGCATCCCTTAACACAATGCAACTATTTGTTGGATGTGTCCAGCAATCATGCCATTTACAATATTTTTTGTCTTTCATTTCTTCGGCAGAGGGAATTTTATGCCCATCTGGTAACTTAATTTGCCCGTCTTTTAACAACAGGTCAAATATCTGTTCTGTTTTAGAAAGGTCAAAATCATATTTCTTATCCCTAAAATTGTTTCCATTCTGGTTACCATTACTTGGTCTCCTCTGGAAATTCTGTTTTAATTCCTGCACCTTGGACTTTACCAGGGCCCTGCACGTGTAAGGCCGATTAATGTTTAGTTCGGCCAGGGCGATTTCTTCTTCAGTTTCTTCATTTTCTTCCATAGCTTCAATCTGAGCCACTTCCCTATTCGGGTTCCTATAATAGGTTCCCCTTGAAGAAACCCTTCTTTGATTCTCTTCCTCGAGAATTCTCTCATATTTTGTCACTGCAGTCATAAGATGGCCCAAGTCGAAAAAATCTTGGCCAATGAACTTCTTTCTATTCTCTAGATTAAGCCCACTAATCACCATTTTGACACAATCAGATTGTGCTAAATTCGACCTACACCTACATTGGGCATTTCGAAATCTCTGAACAAAGGTATCCACCCTCTCACCGGGTTCCTGGCACATTCGGGCCAAATCAGCGACCGTTATTTCGGTCTCTGCCTTGCAGAAATAAATATGGAAAAGAGATTCCATTTCCTGCCATGTTGTAATTGACCCTGATGGTAAATTAATATACCAATTAAATGCCCAACCGGTTAAAGAACTTGGGAACAGTCTCAGCTTTAAATAGCCACTACTACCTGCTTCACCACATTGGCACGTGAATCGGCTAACATGTTCAAAGGTTGACTGTTTATCTTCTCCTGAAAACAATGTGAAATCAGGGAACTTAAAACCTCTGGGAAATTCGTGAAGTTGGTCGATATAATCAGGGTAAGGGCGACTATAAGCTGTTCTAACTGATGGTCGACCTACCCCTATTTGTTCCCTAATGATATTGGCAATCTCTTCCCTGAAATTGTTTGGATTGTCCCTCAAATTGGTCTGAAAGGTTTGAGTAAGGTCTTCTTGACCAACATAATTGTATGGGGCTTCATTTGAACCCCCATAGTTTCCAGCCGTGGATCGGCCTGTTCTAACTGGAATATCGTTTTGATTTCCCAGCATAAAATTGCTATTTCGACTTGGGTCAAACGAGTCATTCAGCATTTGATTGTAAATTTGCCCCCCGGGTGAAGCATAAAACACATTATCCTTAACTCCACTTGTTCCAATATTCGGTCTGGGCTGTCCGAATTGACCTCCCAAATGGATAGAGGTTGGGATTTGCCCTTCCGGCCGAAACATTGATGGGTTTGACCCCAAAGGATCTTGCCTGGACAAAAGATGAACGTCCCCATACCTATAGTTATTTGACCCTTCGGCCTTTCAGCCGTATTGACTAGATCTTTCATGAGTATTATTTTTAAACGCTGGTCCTAGTTTTTCCACCATGTAACTAAGTAATTTGTCCGAATTTTTATTCAGACTCTCACTAATCTGCTGATTAGATTCAACAAATGTCTTCATAGTAAGTGACATTTGCTGCATCATCATCTGCGATATGTCGTGCATCATGGTGTCAAAATTCATCCTGAAGGCAGCCATAAACTCATTGGCAACATTTGCATGGTCCAATGGTTGGCTTTCCGTATTTTCATTCCTAGGAGAATTATCTCCTGGGATTTCCAGACTGTCTTCTTGGCCAGACTCTTGGCCAAAAGCTTCTTTTCCACGTCCTCCACGTTTTGGTGGCATGATTGTTGCAAAAACAAATCTCTTAGAACTGGAAAATAACACGAATGGTGTCCCACCGGGCGTGCCAAAAAGTGTTTCCTCCAAAATTTTGATTCTGAAGATTGGGTTGCGCGAGCGTGCCAGCCACTACACAGTGACGAATTGCGGGTTCTACCTTGCCTTGAATGGACTCAAGGACTTTTATGTGACAAACAATTGAAAACACAAAATAATAACAAAAATTAAAAAGAAAAGCTCACCACGGAGGAAGCCATTTTCATTGATCGATTTCTGGAATTACAATGATGAACAAAGGGGTGCACACGCCTTTGACCAGAAAGGAGCACACGTTTCTGGGTTTAAAATCCTAGAATTCTAAAAGAAAATGGAAAAGATAAAGTTCCTGAGAACTGGTTTGTTGATTGATGTTGCTCCTTCTTCCAATGACTGCTTACCCTTTTATACGCTTCATTAGTAACTGCCCCCTATTCTTCGCCTGCTAACTGCCCACTTCCATGATCTTTTAGTTCCATAACTGCCCACGTTCTATAACCTCCCATGACTATCTTTCAGAAACCAAATCCACTACCTCAGCTTCCCACGATGTGACCACGTGGTTTAATTAACTATACTGCAAATCACGGTCCAGCCTTGACCGATTTGAGGAATTTCGACCCTTAAAGCCGAGATAACTTTTGACCGAATAATCAAAAAATCCTTAGGCCGATTTTAGGGTGTAAACAGTAGCATTTTTCATTCTCTGCTAATGATGAAAGCAGGTCATGAAAATTAACTTATTAGAGAAGGCAAAAAAAATTATTGTAGATGATAAGTAAGATGCCTAGAGTTCATTGTTGAAAATTAGGGTCCCATCAACTAAAAAGGGGAAAAAAAAAAAATGAAAAAATGTATCAAGGATGAAAAACGTTTTTTTTTTTTTTTTTAACTGATTATTCTGTATATTTGGTACAAATACATAGGATAACAATCAAATGAGCACATGTTGATATATCAACACTTGCATTGGGGGTTGTACCTTATACATTGGTGTGTTACGCGATACATCAAACTAATTCACAAGGTATAACCCCTAATGCATGGTACTGATACAAGTTATATCAGCACGTGGTCATCAATCCCCCATAAAGAGAATATAAGAATGCAGTCAAGAAATGTTGGTCACATGTCCGTTTATTGGTGTCGAAGATGTGTGCTACACAGTGATGGCTACTCTATGAAAGTATACATCACTAAGTTTAGAGCTAGGCTTTACTTAAGCATATGTTGAACTGATCTTAGCTTGGTTAAAGATCAATCAAACATGAATTTGAAATAAGCTCAAATCACGCGAAGCTTAATCCGATCCCCGGTATAGCCTAAATCAAAGGACATTGATAGTTATAAGTGTGCAGGTGTATAAATGTGGTGCATAATAGATGGTTAACCACAAGCTTCTTGGTTCAAGTTAGCCTTATAGCAAATCATCATACTTTTACTGGTACCATGGATGTAAACCTTTTAATGCACTGTAAGTTGTCTATTCAATTAGCTGGGCCAAACTCAGACCAGAGCACATACCATCTATCAATTCGAACTCAGGTTGGGTACGGTGATGTGGTCTGAGATTGGGCTTGACAAAGGTTGGACTTATATATGGGTTGGACATTGCAATCCTTTCAAGTGATCTCCCCATCCTATTAATTTTAATTTTTTTTTAAATTTTAGAAAAATATAAAAAGTTTTTATGAAAAGTTGTAACACCCACGTCCTTAAATAGGCTATTTAATTACTTAATATGTGGTTTGCATCATTTTTAGGAAGTTTGTCGTTTTCTTTTTGATGTATATTGATCATGTGTAGATGATAGATGTATGGGTTATCATTTCATAAGGGTGGAGATGTATGGAGGATTAAATTTTTGCATTGGGTTATGCATAGAAAATTTTTTTCAGTAGATGTACACTTTCAAACGTCTGAATGTACATTTTAGACATCTGAAAATTCCAGAGAGCAATGATTTTGGGTAAAGATCAGATGTACACTTTTGAACTTCTGAATGTACATTTCAAACGTCTGAAACTTGCGGGAGACAGTTTTAAAAACTAGGGCAAATGATGCATGTACCCCTCCCTCACCTTTTAAAACACCCCAAGTCCGGATTTAACACTCAATTTCAACCATTTTCATCAAAAAAGCTAGAGAGAGAGAGAGGGGGAGAAAGGGCATGTTTGGAGAGAGAAAAGTGGGTTTTTGGCTTGCATGTGTGAGTTTCTCACTCTCTCACCTCACTTTGATGCTTGGAGAAGTTTCCTAAGGGCTGGATTCATCTTCTACCACATTTGGTTTGTAGATCAAGCTTGATTTGTGGAGCTTGGAGCTTATTCTTGCATATTAGGCTTGGATTTCACTCTCCCAACATATTTTCTCTACGTTTAGTCCATTGTTTTTGAGGTAGGTGTAATTTTCATGGATTTTAACGTTAGGGATGATAATGAGTTAGGATATAAGCTCATATATGTTGAATAAAATGTATATTTATGTTATTTATGAGTTTACATGATTTTTGGGTGTATTATTATGTATATTTTGCAATGCATGTACTGAGGGGTCTAGTTTACATAACCCTATAATTATGAATATCATATTTGAGAACATGTTGGTTGATGTATATGTGGTAATTTTGGTATATTTTGAATGTACATGTTATATAAATTCCTGTTGGTCTATATTTTACATGCTTTATATAGCCCAACATGTGATATAATTATGGAATGATTATATATATGGTTGATTCTGGATTTATTGATATGTATATGGATTTACATGCTCTTTCATGACATTCATTGACATAAAATGCATAAAATGGAATTATTAAATACTCAGTAAAAGTATTAAAAAGTCCTTGGAGTTGGACTACTGCGATCATAGGACTTCTTGCTGTGTTTTCCACTCCATTGGTCCTGGGTACTGCGGTCCCAGTTAGGGATGTTGTGCTGTGTTCCCAAATAGAGGCTATTGTGGCCTCAAGTAGGGATACCGTACTGTGTTGTCCTCTTGGAAGTTGGGTTTAAAACCCTCCGCTTGTGCTCAAAGACTCCTGAGGGAGTGTGAGTGGGTAATTGTGGAATTACCAAAATGGTAATAGTGTCTTGTTTCATTCATGGCATATCATGGATTTTATGATATTTTGTATACATGATTTAAATTGGTACATTATCATGCTTTGGTTATTTTCATGTAAAAATTATATCTATTGAGTATTATACTCACCCCTATTTTTACAAAACCTTTTCAGATGATTATACAGCTGAGGAGACCTCGCCCTGAGATGGTTACTTATGGATTGGACTTAGTAATTTGGTGTAGACACTTTGGAACTATATTATGGATTAGGACAATATTATAATTGGGTTTGTAGTAATTATATACTTTGTATTCGGCCAATGGCCATTCGACACGTATTACTTATGATTTGTAATATTTTAAATTACTATAGGTCTCTTTATATGGTTTATTTAGCACGCAATGATACTATGGATGGATGATAGGAAATTTTTGTGATTATTTTATATAGGTTTTATCATGTTATGCCCTATGTACGCATGAGTCATGCCAAAATTTTTGTTGAAATTACAGGTTTTCTAACACGTGTCATCCATGTGTTTCCAAATGATTTTCTAAATTAAAAAAATTTTATTAAAATTGATCATGGTTTAATTAATTTGGGTCCTGACAAAAGTGACCACATAATCCACTAGAAAACATCATTTTAATCAATTTTGCAGAAGAAAGTTTTTCCAAATTCTACAGTTTAAGTAAACTTTTTGGTCAAAAATGAAATAAAGATTATAAATGGCCAAGAAGCCTACTTAAATGATAGATTTTGGAAAAGCTTATTTCTAAAAGGTTGTTCAAAATGATGTTTTCTAGTGGACTTTGCGACCACTTTTCATAAAATCTTTTTGCATTTTTTTTAAACATTAAAAAAATTAAAATTAGTGGGGGTAAAGAGATCACATGAAAGGGTTGCAATATCCGAACCTACTTTTGTGTATATATATATATATATCTCTCTCTCCTAGCATGGACCCATGCGATGCATGGGAACTGCAAACAAATGTGAGTGCCTCAAATGCTTGGTGATATGTGGGTTTACTTGCCTAGGACACCAGTTGCTGGGCATCCCCAGCAACCAATCCAAGATTTCCGTACTTTCAAATCAAGTTTATCTCTAAAGAGCCATGTGTCCTGATTCATTTCACAAAAAGAGTAGTGTATCGTTAGGAAAACCTACTAAAGTCTGCCAATTTTTACATAATTACTTTAAAGCTACTAACTTTGGTTTCATTCAAATTTTATGACAGCACGTCGGCAGCTATTCTGCATACACAACCAAAGAATATGTAGGCATTTTCAAAATAAATAAATACTAAAAGAGCATACAAATGCATACAAATCTATAAGAAATCCTTCAACTGGTAAAAGATATCTTTCCTCTCTTGTAATCAATCATTCTACTGGTCCCTTTCCCTCTTTTGGCATTGTAATAGTTATAAATTTTCCACCCAATCTCAGGAACGGGTATTCATAGCTTGCATCCAATGATCCAAACACTCATTGACAACTAATGCCTCAAGAAGGATTGACATAAGAAAGCAATGTAATTGCAAGAATAATTTTTAACCAAAAGAGAGAGGGGAACACTGTTTTGTTCTTGAGAAAAGCTATTGAAAAGTTAAAACCATGCACCGAGACTCGATGGTGCAAGTAAATACCATCCACTAACCAGTGAAGGAAAATGTCACTAAAAATTAAAAGCAATTAAAATGTGGGCAAAGAGAAGCAATGGGAACATATTTTTTTAAGGATCATATGCTTGCAGCAACCGTGTTTTTTTTATTTGTCCCAATTGGCTCAAACTAATGTACATGAGTTCTTTCACATGCATTAACGCAAGTAAATGTAATAGGCACTGACAGAAGCTCAAACTGCGACTTACTTGGCACTTGCCTTTGATTCATCCAGAACAAACTTTGCATACAAATCCTTGAGAGCAACCACAACTGTAGCTTGTAAGTGGACCCATAATCGCTCCTTGTAAAATAGAGAAACAGAGAAATTTCATTCAAGGTGTTTATCAAACACTTTACACGTAACCAATAAGCTAAAGTATCAAATTAATTCTTTGATGTGGGGAAGAAGAGGGAAAGGACAAAAGAGGAGTGAGAAAGAGATTATGAGGAGAGACAGAGAGAGGGAGACAGAGTTGGGGAAGACTTACCAGCAGGCAAATGAGGAATCGGACGGCTGTGAGAAGGTGATCTCTGGCGAGCTATTGTCTGACTTACTGAAGCCACCAATGATCTCGGTTGACAGGGACGATAATGACAGCATTGGAGAGAGAGATTGGAAGAATAATATTGTGAGAATGCAAGATCTATTCTAGCATATTTTATACTCCGTATATACATATATGTATATATCGGTTATGTTCCCATCAGCATGTATTGATATAAGTTATATTAACACCACGCATTGGGGGTTGCACCCATTGCATTGGTCCAATGTACCTATCCTATTAATACACAAAGTACCACTCTCAATGTGGGTGTTGATATAAGTTATATCAGTACGTGCTTACCTCATCATCCTCTATATATATATATATATATTTTTTTTTTTCTTTTTTTGTCCCTTTTCAACCAAAAACAAAGTTCCAAGATAAAAAGGATCAAAATCTGTTCAAACACGTGCAACTTAACAACCCAGTTGCAATACAAGTCAACCAAAATCAAAATGGAATTGCAGCCCCATCTTTTTGCACAAGGTTCTCAACCAAAGGTCTTAGTTCGACTGGAGATCCTACAAGCAAAGACATACAATTAGAACATAAGCCAAATATCAAAATTCTACTCATGCTTTCATGGGGATGCTGCCGAGAGAGGTGTTGAGCACGTGCTGGTCCTTAGCAATGTTAAGCACCTGTGTGACTATATAACCTCGTGGACAAACACTACCTGTATGTTTACAATGTAGAAAACTTAGGCACAAAGAAATCATATTCAGAGGGATTGACAAGAAGCTAACGACGCCACAGCAAAACACATAAACATGTAAAATCATAACTCATATAAGGCTAATGTGCAGTTTAAGCTTGATTAACTTGATCCCTGTCACCTGTCACCTGTCACCTGTCACATCACAGTAAACACAGCCAAACATAATACAAGTAGGCAATGTTATACAGCAGAATGTGGCACATGAGTATTTCCCCTTTTTTTTTATCACGAGTTGACGACGGGTCAAGCAAAGAAAAATTGGGACATGAATATAAGGCACACAATAAAAATAATGCGATACACACAATGGAAAACAAGCATATGTCATCATAAGTCAAAATGAAGTACATGTTCCATTTAAGTTTCAACAAGACTACATCCATCCAAAATAAAGTCATCAACCCAAAAACACCAAATGTGTGAGCACAAAATAAGGTCATCCTATACAACCAACCCAACAGAATATATTCATCCTACAACTACACGAAAACACCAAAATTAAACCCATTCAGCCTAAAACTAAAATAAGCCAAAAATGTCATCATCATCAGCATAAAAACCCATACTATTGACCTCAGCCTCCCTCCTCCGAATTAGCTCATCCGTCCACCCCTTCAAACGTGGGATCTCGTGAGGAACATTTGCAATAGCCGGGGATGCACAATCAAAATAGAGAAGCTGTCTCATAAAAAAGTCCCTCATCAGCAAGCAATGTAAGGTATAAAGGGCCAATGTTTACCAAGTAGAAAGGTCCATACCATCAAAAATAGGAGACAGCCTCCTAGCCCGGACTTTAGCGACTTTGACTTCATCTTCTCCTGGCCTCTTGCTGTGTTTGGGATGCTAAAGGTCGCCTTAAAAGCTTTAACCTCTTTCACCAGCCAATCAAGCACAAATTTCGCCCAATTATAGCTGCAAATTTTTTCCACCTCAACAATTGCGGGAATAGGGCTTGACTCCATCTTCAAGGTTGGGCACAACAATATGCCCAATGCATAGAGTACAAACGACTGGCAAAACCGATCCCTAGAATCAACACTACACAAGTCACTGACAAGCACCGAATACGGCACTCTAGTCTTTGTAGCATTATACTCTTGGTGTATCCTGTTTACCTCATCAGATGCGCCAACTGTGGGTACATCAACTCTGGTGGCTGGGAGACCCATCACCAACTCAACATCATCTGGGCTTATTGGATATACCTGCCCATTCCCAACGTTGAGACAGCAGTCGGCTGTGTCAAAATGCTCCACCAGCCACTTGCATAAACTCTTGCAAACAAGTGTGCACTTCAAGTGCAGCAATCCGCCAAATCCCAAGTTCTTCACAGCCACCATCTGATCAGGTGTAAGCTTCATAATAACTTTGTGGAATGAGGTAGGAGAGCACCTAGTCGTTATAGCTGCCCGCAATGAACAACGGCGAAATTTGTTAGTGATGGTTGCCACCAAAGCAGAAGTAGCCTTTAAATATACTCATTAAGAAACAATGAATACACTACAATTTACTAACATACCTTGGCAGTTTTCCTCTGCCCCTTCGGCGGGTGGACAGCATGGTACTCTGCACGGTCTTTCTCCGCAATCTCTTCATACAAAGCTTTATCTTCTTTTGACATCGAGCTCCACCTATTCGATGCAAGCGCCGCCATCTATATTCGACATTCAAATAGATAATCAGTTATAAAAAAAATTCATTCCTTCCTATTTATTTTCCACATTACTCACCACAGTCATGTTGAAAGATAATTCAAACGGTGTGGCAGCCTTCTCCTTCCTTATAAACTCCGACCTGCAATAGAGGGGTGAAAAGTGGGGAATGAGGTCATTATAAATGAATCCAAACTTAAGGACATTCATACACTTTATTAAAGCTAATAAATTTCTTACAAAAAAACCATCCATGAGCTCCGTGGCCTCTTCCGTACATTCCTCGATTCATCACCAACATCAGTTTGGGCACATGTCGAAAGAACACCACCGTCTATTGCTTCCACTTGCTCTTCTTCATTCTCATCGATAATGAACTCTTCATCCTCATCAATAGGACGATTAGCAGCCCAGCAGCCCTCCCCCAACTGGCCATTCAAGTATATTGCAACCTTTTTATTATCTGCAGCAAAGACTTACATGGGCGTGAATACAACGAATGAATAAAACCAAATCTGATATAAAAAAAGCTGCACATTCGCAGCAGAACAACATAACCACATAACCGCCACCACACACAAAACACAAAACCTCTCTCCTCCCCACTTAACGTTGTTAATACCATTATTCAAATTTCCTAAGCTTAGTGGTTTCGAATCTCTCAAGTAGAATGAGCATGGCTTATGGTTGGCATCTGTTAGTGTTTTCCTTCATCATAATTACCATTATTAATACTACTGAATTTCAAGTGGATTATCAGGCAATGCAATGCATTATTTTTTTTCTTTTTTTTTTTTTTTGTTGCCTTTTTAGGTCACACGCACTCCCATTTCACATAAACAAACTGAGATTCTCACCAAAAAAAAGGAAAAAAAAATTATGATATCATTAAGGGGACACCATTTCATGCAATCTACTCTTACTTTGTGAACTTAACCATTCCCAAATCATACAAAATATGTCAAAAATTTTTTATATTATGAGAAATTGATTACATCCAGCACATGCCTAAATGATGATGTAACTAACTCCTTAATATTTCTCATGCCATCATAATCAAGATATAGTTCAACAGGCCAGCAGAAGTGCGAGAAGACCAATTTAACTACAATTTAAAACCATACAAGAAAAATATATAGATTTTTGTCTTTTATAAACAGATACATAGACACAAAGTAACACAAATTTATGATGACATTGTCCAACAGATTGAATATTAATCAACCAGAAGCATACTTTCCGAATTTAACCATATCAGCTAGCCCCTTAAAGGGGATGTCTGTCATCCACTACTGGTCATATTTGAGGGGTAATAATTAACTCTAACTTTCCTCCATTGCTTTTCATTATTTAGATTCTCCATTATCAAGTTCACTTCATGCATGAAGATACAATTATTGAAACTTTGAAAGTACGAGTTACATTTTGTGATGATTTTCACCTGATTTTTTTAGTATATTTCCTTGCTATTGTAATATAGATATTTGACAGAGGAAACTAAAGAAGAAGAAGAAGAAGAAGAAGAAGAAGAAGAAGAAGAAAGTTGACCTCATGAATTAATCGACCTGGAAAAAGCAAAAGTCGAATGTACATGAAAGTATATGCAAACTGACCAGTCTAACAATTACTATTCGCCGTGAACCATTTAGAAATTAAATAAAATAGAGTAAAATGTAGGGGAACAGAAAGAGAACAAATCCTTGATCAAATCAACTCAGCAAATAACCACTGCAGGTTCCACTCAGTGACTCAGTTAATGATGAAAACTGGATAATAGACTTCCCCTTCTTCTCTTTTTCCCTCTCTTCATGTTATGTATCATAACCTAGTTTCCTCATATTGAAATCCAAATTACTCAACATTAGAATAAGTACGGAGATAGTTAAACCAGATGAAGTATTTAGATATTTCAAACATTATCTGAATGCTTCAAATCAATATGAAAGTAGTATTCCACAACACACTAACAAACTATAAATTGATAATAAGAATAATTTTTTTTTTTTATGAAGCAAAGAATCAAACAGGTGGTGTCCTAGAATTGGGTGAGCGAAATTGCAACGGGTTTCTTACAAAACAAAGAGATAAAAATTGATGGAACCTAAAGACTATGAAATAACAGTAGCTTACCTTTGTGAGGATGAGAGCTTGGCTATACTCAAATGAGCATGTCAGACCCCTCTAAATCAGAAAACAGAGTACAATGTGCAGGATAAAAAGGAATCAAATAAACATAAAAAATTTATCCAAACACGATCAATAACAGTAAAGACATAGACCCAATCAAGTTCTCGTAATGGTTCCTTATCTTTCCAATTCAGTAGATGAACTGTTCCAAAAGATAAAGCTTTAGGATTTACGATGAAGAGGAAAATGCAATGGTGAGAGACAGAGCCCAGCAGATGTGGCTGGGTTTCAGCAGCGATAGGATGGAAGACAGAGAGAGAGAGAGAGAGAGAGAGAGAGATTAGGTGCGGTGGGCAGAAATGGGGAAAATGCAATGGTGATGGGTGTTCTTTTGTCACAGAACACCCCATGTTCACTTCTCCATTCATTCTGCTTTAATTATACTGGAACATCGTACCAATCTCTCTATCTTTATGGATAATTAATCCAATATATCAAAAAGTCACTTCTAGGTGCCTCTTGGCCACCAATTTGCATTATACCCTCATTTTTATCCCTAGGGAATAAATTTATATTCAATGTATTCCGCTTTAGTTCTGATTAACCTAAAACTGTAAGATTCTTGGGTGTTTTTTCACAATTCCAACTTAGAATACACCTATACTAATACTATATCATCAGTGAGAAACCATGAACTATCTTCTGGAATATATGTGATTAGTTTATCCATAAGGACCATAACTAAAATAAAAATATAATGATCCAATGCCAATCCTTAGTGTAAGCCTACCATGATTAGAAATTCACTTTTCTCTCTCTGGTCGTTCTAACACTAGTTACGGCTTTATCATACATGTCCTTAATTATATGGAAATATCTAATATATATTCCTTTCCTTTCTAATACCCACCACACTATATCCTATGGACCCTGTCATATGCCCTTTTTTTTTTCTTTGTTTTTTTTTAAGTCAATAAACACCATATGAGGGTTTTTTCTCCTCTCTCGATACTTTTCCATTAATCTTCTAAGTAAGAAAACTGATTTAAACTAATTGCCATATTGCTTTTGCCTAGACTAGTTTTAGATTGCAATATATTCTTACTGATGGCTCTTAGTTGAAGTTTTAAGATGTGTTCTCTATTTTTATTCATGCATGCAGGACAAGAAGCTGTTATAGAAACTGCACATATCATCATTAATCGCCTTACTGGGCTTTATCTCCTACCCCCATATGATGGTATTAGATCTTTTCTCTGGGAGTCATTTAACTTTTTTGCTGGATTTTTCCCTCAAACACGTTGGTGTAACATGAGTTGAAATTTCAAACGTTGCTTATAGAGCTTCAAAGGGTGAAATTGGAACCGGCCCCTTATATTGATTGACTACAACCTCTGGTTCAGTTTCATTCTGAGTTGTCACACATGCTTGAAATCTGACAAATCTATGTTGACATCTCTAAGGTTTCTTATGGTTTTTGGAATTAGGGTAGGAATTGGAATTGGCGCTTTTCCAAAACTGAATTGTAGTTAGATAAATGGGATTTACATTTCTTTAAGGACTGAGTTATATGCAAATTCTACTATCAAGAGATTTCCAGGAAAAAGACCACAGAAATACTGCCAGCACTAACCTATCACTGCCACCATATATTTCTGATTTCAAGATTTGTAATTCGACATATTTTAATGTGTCAATTTCAATTCTCAGAAGTAAGTCCAGTGCCAATTCCAATTCTTTCAACCAATTTCTCTCCACAATTCGTATTTTTCTAGCTTCCCTATTTCTTGCAGTCACTTGTTTCAATTTTAACCAAATTATATAGAGAAATTTTTAATGCATTCTGAGTTAAATTTTAAGATAATTAGATTATTTGCTAATAGAGGTACAACTAAATTGTGGGTAAATTTTTCTTGTTTTCAGCTTGTTCGAGAAACAGCAGTACAGTGTCTTGTTGCCATGTCTGGGTTGCCCCACACGAGGATTTATCCCATGAGATCACAGGTTAGTTTAACATTTTATCAGCACTTACATTATATGTAGTTCTATTAACCGTGATAAGTTACGTTTTTTACCTTTTAAAAGCATTTTATAGCTCTGATGGTGGCTGTCGGTCATGGATATTTGTAATAATTGCTTTGTTGAGGTACTTTTGTATCAACTTATTGCAAAGGCTATGCATATCACATTTAAAAATATTCTCTCTCTCTCTCTCTACATATCTATATATATTATATATATATATATATATATATATCACTTTCCTCTGGTTTTCCTATGAAGTGACAGTACTAAAAAACCTGAGGAAACGGTCGGGACCCGTGATCAAATAGATTCCTATGCATGTGCAAGGCGTACTTCCCATGTCGACATGAGATGGACTTCAAAACTCGGCTAGTAGGTAAAAAGCAGGAGTTGCTTTATGTTCCTTATGTCTTATTTAGTTATTTGTGGAATCGACCCACATGCTGGTGGCTTCCCACTACAAATGGGGAACTTCTGGGCATTTTCCAAAGTCCCTCTCATGGGGTTTGGTGGGTGAGAATTAATAGATAAATTCAGTTGTCATAATTAGCACAAATGTTTTCCTCCACAAACATTGAAATTGTTTAAGAAAGAAAAAAATGCCCAGAAGTTCAGCTCCCACATATGTAATTAAAACAAATGGTCTTTCTTATGGTCTAATAAAATCTAGATAATTCATAACATGTAAGATCCATCAAATATGAATGATACAAATTTCACTAAATCATCTAGTTAATAGAGAGGATGCTTACTCAGGACGGGGTATGTGTACCTTCTGGTGCTAATACGGTGAAATTAGAGGCTACTTTATAAAATAATTTATAATGGAAAATGGAACTAGAAACTGGAAAAGAGGAGCCAAGTTCATTGTCATTTCCTCGAAAAGTAAAAGTGCACTTCACTAATTCAAGGTCAGTGTGAATCCCACGTCGACTTGGGGACGACTCGGAGCATTGAGAGGGTATCAAGTCTATGGCAGTAACGTAAAGAGTGGGTTAGAGTAGAATTAAGAAGCAGTTGGTTTGTGTTCCTTTGTCTTTATTTGTAGAATTTACGGAGCATGCTGCTGCATTCCCACTACACAAGGGGAACTTCTGGGCATTTTCTAAAGTCTTTTCATATGGAAATTTGGTAGGTGATAATAGATCAATCCACTCCCCTCCATTTCCTTTGGGGACTTGGCACAAATGTTTTCCTCCAAGTTGTTGAACTACAATCTATCTTACCTGTGAAGGTTTGCTCATAATTTAAAATTAGCCATGCTATTTATCTCATCCTCTTTTGGCTTAAAATGGAGAACATAAAGAGTTACAGACGTAAAAAATGGTGAAGAAAAATATTATTATAACCAATATTTTGGGTCCCACCGAGGGGCAAGAATGTCCATAAGAAATTGGCTTGTGCATAGCGTCCCACAAAAGGCCTGAACGTTCCTGGAAACTCGGAAAGTTCGGACGTTATTTTCCCGCCTGTTTTGGCCGTTCATTTTTCCCTAGGTGTTCGTGGTGGATTGGGATTTGCTCAAGTTGAGCACTTTTAACTGGATGCTAAAGTTGACATTGGATGCGTGCCACTTGGGGGATTTGCTCTTCAACGGCTGAGGTGAGAAGGCTTTTTTTTTTTTTTTTTTTTTTTTTTTTTTTTTCACTTCACCTGAAACACATCCTTCCTCTCCCCCTCCTTCACCTTAGGGATTGAACCAACACTTTTAGCACACAGTTCTTCATCTCAGCCTTGATCTGATCGATCTTGTATAGATTCGGAGGCGGATCAATCCTGCTAGAGTACCTCCTCCCGCTCTCCTCCTCCTCCTCCAATTCCTTCTCGCTTTTTCCTCTTATTATCAGAATATTCTGCTCTTCTAACACCATCACCTGAATCATAGGGAAAAAGGCCTATCCTCTCTCTCACTTCTCGTTTGTATTTGGGCAATTTAATTTCATTCCTACTTTCTTAGTTCTCTGTATTTTCCAAAAAAGATCTACTTTCTTGATTCTCTTATGTGATCTGTTTTCTTTTTTTTTCTACTCCAAAATATTTGGTGGGTACAGTTGATAGAGCTTGAAAACCAGCCGAGAGTAGAGACCAAATCCAAATACAAACGAGTTGATGCAGTGTTTTTCTACTCCTTGCTAACGCCGGGCATGTCCATCCATAAAAACAGAGCATCCTCCGCAACTGTGTGAGAGTTAAAAGTTGAAGGATGTGTTTCAGGTACAGTGAAGCCTTCTCACCTCAGCCGTTAGAAGAGCAAATCCCCCACGTGGCACACATCCAACTTGAGCATCCAGTTAAAGGTGCTCAACTTGAGCAAATCCCAATCCGTTCGTGGTTCGGTTTGGTTCGGTTTTGGGGTATTTTTCAAACCAAACCATTATACTTCGGTTTTACTCTTCCCAAACCAAAACCAAACCATACTATAAAAAAACCAAACCATAAAAATTCGGTTTGGTTCGGTTCGGTTTCGGTTTTAACCAATCAAGTAGCAACAAATAATTGAAAATGAAAAAAATGACATGCCAAACTCCAAATTAAAACATTTTTAATAAAAGCATTACATTAGCAACTAAAAAAAAACATTAAACATTGTATCAAAATGGAAACAAATTGACATATGTCAATCTAAGTTTAAATCTCCAAGTTAATACATGCCATTATCTCACACAACATTAATAACTAGTTTAATACATGCCAAGCTAAAATAGGAAAAACAATAAGAAACTTAAAATCAACAAATTACAAATTAAAATTTGATATATAATATATAAAATAATATATATATATATATATATATAAAAATATATATATTATATATTTTTCGGTTTTTTCGGTTTTTCGGTTTGGTTTGGTTTTTTAAACATGAAAACCAAAACCAAACCAATTCAATTCGGTTTTCTAAAATTAGAACCAAAACCAAACCTAATGACAAAAAAACCAAACCAAACCAAACCGACCGATTTGGTTTGGTTCGGTTTTAACCTAAACCATGAACACCCCTATTTTTCCCCCTTCTGTCACGCTTGTAGACCCCTATGAGGTGCGGACTTTTATTGACCGAAAAGCTGGTGAAATTCTTTGAACGCAGAATGGCATTACTATGGAGGATTATGGATAAGCAAATCTGCACCTCTTCGTATATACAACATTTTCTCCTTTTTTTAAACTCATAAAGTTTTAACTTCACACACTAATCTTATAAAGCTTTTAAGTCCAAAATGGAATTAACACTCTACCGTTTTACACTTGAGTGAGCTTAAAAAATTTGAAAATAACAATTTTGCCCTTGTAACAAAAAAACTTGGTGTATGAAATCTGTACACCCTTATACAGCTCTACCTTATCCTCTCTACAGTCAACTTACCCATAGACCTAACTCATTTCTCTCTCTTACCAATCAACAGACCCACATATCCAAATCTTTTCTCTCTCTCTCTCTCACAAGCTTTGTCTTTCATTAATAGTGTTGACCATTATGGGACAACCTGTAAATTCATTAATTAGAAGCAATGGGAACATATTTTTTTAAGGATCATATGCTTGCAGCAACCGTGTTTTTTGTATATGTCCTAATTGGCTCAAACTAATGTACATGAGCTCTTTCACATGCATTAACGCAAGTAAATGTAACAGGCACTGACAGAAGCTCAAACTGCAACTTAATTGGCACTTGCCTTTGATTCATTCAGAACAAACTTTGCATACAAATCCTTGAGAGCAACCACAATTGTAGCTTGTAACTGGACCCATAATCGCTCCTTGTAAAATTGGTTTCATGCGTCACTCTTGTTTAATTTCCTATAATTAGACATACAAAAGAAACCAAAAAATTATGGGGCATGATTATGTTAATGGACTAAAACTGTTTATAACAAACTACTACGTTATCTTGATTGAAGTTTTAATTTTTGAACCCACTAATCACGTTTCTCTCCCACATTATGGGTGGAATGAGTCATAGCAACGACCCCAAAAGTCTAGTCTTTCATATGGAACAAATCCGACAAAGACACTCTTCCCCTTCGAGCAAGGCAAACTTTACCCTTCTTGATGGGTCTAGTCTTTCATATGGAACAAATCCGACAGAGACACTCTTCCCCTTCGAGCAAGGCAAACTTTACCCTTTGATGAGTCTAGTCTTTTATATGGGACAAATCTGACAAAGACACTCTTCCCTTCTTGATGGGTCTAATCTTTCATATGGGACAAATCCGACACAGACACTCTTCCCCTTCGAGCAAGGCAAACTTTACCCTTCTTGATAAGCAGTTGAATGGTCCCATTCGTTTCAATCACGCTCTTCATGACTTTCAATAAGAAGCATGCTAGAATGAAAATTTTGGAAGAGAAAAAAAATTACTTTACCTGAATAATTTTAAGTTTTTAATTGGAAGATTAATTTGTATTGAGTACCAAGGTCGAAATATTGGCATGAAGCAATTCAATAAATTATGAAGGATTAAAAGTATTTCAACTATAAAAATATATATACAAATTCGGCGGAGAATACAACAGGCGATTGAAGATTAAAATGATTTCCAATAATACTCATAAAAAAGGTCAATCTAATTATTCTTTTTATTTTTTATTTAATTATTTTGATAATAGGTATTCAAATCTTTGGCTTGACTAATTTTTTAAAAAGGTTATCAACTCATTCCATATCAATTCAATTACATACTCTATTTTATTTTGTTTGATAACAAATTTCATTTTAGAATGATGAGAATGTTTGATCATTGTCAAAAGTCGAAGCAAAAAATAATGATACTTTCTTAAAAAAACCCTTTACTATATCTATAATTACAGCTGTTACAGAATAAATTACAAGAAAAGTTGAGGATAAAATTATAAAATTGAAGTTAAATGAGCGACATGGCAATGCAATAAATTCTCTTCCTTAATTCATATGTGTTGTTTAGTCAAAGTTGATCAAATAAAGTGGAATGGAAAAAATACTCTCCAAGATAGAGTTAGCATATATTGGTTTGATTCCAAGAGCGAGTGAGAAGTCTAACCAAAAAACATGTGCTCATCATGTATTTACTTCTTTCTTCAAAATTTTATTTTATTGGTAGTTCAATTATTACATAGAATCTCATGTTACTCGTAGGAAATATAGAGTGATTGAATTTAATTTATTATTGTATATTTTCAATTTTTATATTTTAATAATTCAAAAAAAAAAATTAAAATCAATCTTTTCTTTTTCTTTTTCCAAAAAAGATTATGAGTATTGAGTATAAATTTTAGTCATGACGGACCCGCTAACAAGAAAGATTCAATTGCCTCAACAACCCCCAAGTCAATGAGATTTTTGTAGTGTAAATAGATGTCGCCTTTAAAATCATGAGTTAATTATAAAAATAAATAAATAAAATTGCATGAATCAAGTCGTGTCCATGTCCGTCCATGAAGGTCGCTAGCATTCCTCTAATTTTAAAGGAATAAAATATGAACAATTTTTTTTTTGTTTTTTCCTTTGGTTCAAAATTCTAACTTTAAGCCTACGTCAAGTCGTCAACAATTACTGGTAAATTAACCAAAAAATAAAAAATAAAAACAGCTACTAGTATAAATAAGGGTAAATTGCAGAAAACTATCCCCATGTTTGGGGTGTGTTTCACTTTGGTACCCTCAAATTTAAAAAGCGTCAATTTAGTATCTAAGGTTTTAGTTATGTTTCAATTGGGGTCCTACCGTGATAAACCGTCTGTTGACCAAACGGATTATTGGTCACACGATATGCACGTGACCTTATTTGGCTATTTTATGCCCATTTTGCCCTTTCACCATTGTGAACCGTCGTGTGTGACGGTTGGGCTGAGTTGGGTAAGGGTGAGCTCGCACATAGCTATGGCCTATGTATGGGGGTTAAACGATGCCGACGATGTGCGGGTTTGGCGATGGGGGAGAGAGAAGAGGGAGAGAAAAGGGTATTTGGGGTTTGACAGCGATGAAACAGCTGGGAGTTCGACGGCAACCAAAATGGGTAAGCCGACTCATAAATCTATGATCTTAGATCTCAGATCTGAGTTTACTTTGCCTTCCATCAACACGAATAGGCCGATGAAGACCATTCTCTGCTGTGAGCTGTTCTCGTTCACAATGGGGGACCTCAGAGGGTGTCAATTATGGAAGGAAAGCGTCTGTGAGTCCCGACGACGGTGGATCTAAGCCCACGGAAGGAGAATGTCCACCGATAGTGGAGTTTTGGCGTCGACGGCGAATGGCAGATCCTCGGCGTCGACGGCGGATGATGGAGCAGTGGCCAAAGGGAGAAACCCCTTTCTCCTTTGCGTTGGCAGATCCCAAGTTGACCCTTGATTGACCCTTGCGTGGTTACACTATCTGCTCCTCTCTTCCTGCGATTAAGGTTCTCGCACGCCGTCCTTCGCACTCGTCGATTCGCCGGTCTCCTCCCTCTGCCATCGCCGTCCTCGTCGTCAACAGGTAACACAAAATACCCTCACTTATTCTTATTTTCCCCTCCACTGTGTTGCCGCCGGTAATGGAGAGAGCTCGTGGGAGCAGCACGGGTCTTCGCCGGAAAAAATGGAGTTCACAGGCCGTTCTATAGTTTTTTTTATGTTTCTGATCAGGTCCGGTCCTCCCATTCACCGGCGATGGATTTTTTTTTTTTTTGGCGACGATGTTCTCTGTGGCGGTGAGGGTGACGGCATGGGTTGGGTTGGGTGGATTTTTTTTTTTTTTTTTGAATTATTTTTCCTGTGATGTGTTGGGATGGTTCCGCCGGCGTTGGATCCATCGCCGTCGTTCTCCACCGGCGGGATTGTGTGGGTTGGGTTGTGTTACAAAACGGCGTCATTTGTATGAATGGTAAAAATGTCATTTTTTCGCCACAGTTAACACCGTGATTGATTTTGAGTCAACAAAAATCTTGGGTATCAAATTAACTCTTTTTAAACTTGAGGGTACCAAAGTGAAACGCATTCCAAACATGAGGGTAGTTTTCTGCAATTTACCCTATAAATAAAGATGTGAACCACGAGATGCCATACGAAAAAAGGGAAAAAGAAAAACCATGGGGTCATCAACCCTAGAAAGGTTACTCTCTCTTGTCTCCTTGGTCCTTCTGGCTATGTTGGTTGCTTCACACTTTATTACTTGTGCTGCTGCTTCTGCTGAAGAAGCGGGTGCTCTTCTCAAGTGGAAAGCCAGCCTTCAAAACCAAACCCATTCCCCCTTATCTTCATGGACTCTTGATCCTAACAATGCCACCAATTCTTCCACCCACCTCAGAACAGATTCAAGTCCGTGCAGGTGGTTTGGAATTTATTGCAACGATGCTGGAAGCATCATCAGAATAAACCTCACAGATTCAGGTTTAAGAGGTACGTTTCATGAGTTTCCATTCTCATCCTTCCCCAATCTTGCATATATTGATATCAGCATGAACAATCTCTTTGGTACCATCCCATCTCAAATCAGTTCTCTCTCCAAACTCATCTATCTTGACCTTTCCACCAATCAGTTTTCTGGGAAAATCCCATCAGAAATTGGCCTGCTAACCAATCTTGAGGTCCTCTATCTGTATCACAATCAGTTGAATGGCTCAATTCCTAACGAAATAGGTCAATTGAGGTCTCCAACTGACCTTGCTTTGTGCTCCAACTTCCTAGACGGTTCCATTCCTACCTCTTTGGGCAATTTGGGCAACCTGGTTTATTTGTATCTCTATGAAAATAAACTTTCTGGTCCAATTCCTTCGGAAATTGGAAATCTCTCCAATCTTGCTGAACTTTATATGGATAACAACAATCTAACAGGTTGTACATGTACGGCAACCAACTTTCTGGTCCAATTCCTATCGAAACAGGTCAACTGAGGTCTCTAACTGAGCTTGCTTTGTCCTCCAACTTCCTAGACGGTTCCATTCCTACCTCTTTGGGCAATTTGAGCAACCTGGTTTATTTGTCTCTCTGGGAAAATAAACTTTCTGGTCCAATTCCTTCGGAAATTGGAAATCTCTCCAATCTTGCTGTACTTTATATGAATACCAACAATCTAATAGGTCCCATCCCATCCACCTTTGGAAACTTGACAAATTTAACTGTGTTGTACATGTACGGCAACCAACTTTCTGGTTCCATTCCATTAGAGATAGGAAAGATGAAATCTCTAAAAAATATAAGCGTTTCTTCAAACAATCTTGCTGGATCGATCCCATCGTCCCTAGGTGATCTGAGCCACCTAATGCTTTTAGCTCTTCATGATAATCAACTTTGTGGCAACATTCCTGAAGAAATAGGAAACTTGAAGTCTCTTGTTCATCTGGAATTGAGCAAAAATCAGCTCAATGGTACCGTTCCTACTTCATTTGGTAATTTGACCAATTTGGAATTTTTAGCCCTTGGTTTCAACCAACTTTATGGTTCCATTCCTCAACAAATAGGAAATCTAACGAAGTTGTCTTTCCTGTATATGGATACAAACCATTTCACTGGCTATTTGCCGGAAAGCATTTGCAATATGATTTCCCTTGAAGTTCTCGACTTGTCTAATAACAGTTTGAGTGGCCTGATTCCACAATGTTTGGGAAGCATTAATCTCTCAGTGTTGGATATGCAAATGAATAAATTTGATGGCACCATTCCTGAAACATTTGAAATGTGTAATGGATTGAGGACTCTTACCTTGTATGGCAATAATTTGGAAGGGTCAGTACCACTGTCTTTGGTCAAATGTAAGGAGCTCGAAGTTCTAGATCTTGGAAGTAACGAGATAAATGATACATTCCCTTCGTGGTTGGAATCTCTTCAAGAGTTGAAGGTTTTAGTCTTACGATCCAATAAATTCCATGGTTCCATAAGGGATTCTGAGGCCAAACATTCTTTCCCCAAGTTGCGAGTCTTGGACCTCTCTGACAATGGTTTTAGTGGTCCCCTGCCAACTACATATATCCAAAATTTTGAAGCTATTATGAACACAGATGATGATAAAATTGGATTGCACTATATTGGGGAAAAATATCTTTATCAAGCTTACATGGCATTAAGGATCAAAGGAGCAGAGACTATACTTCCGAGCATCATAACCATCTTCACAATCATTGATCTGTCGAATAACCAATTCCAAGGAGAAATTCCAAAATCAATCGGAAAACTCAGTTCACTCCGATTGCTCAACCTTTCTCATAATGGTCTTACGGGTCGCATTCCATCATCATTTGAGAATTTGACGCTGCTTGAATCATTAGACCTCTCTTCAAACAAGCTCACTGGGGAGATTCCTTCGCAATTGACGAGTCTGACTTTTCTTGAAGTATTAAATCTTTCCCAAAACCATCTCATGGGACCCATACCTCAAGGCAAACAGTTTGCTACGTTTGAAAACACTTCCTACATTGGGAACTCAGGATTATGTGAATTTCCCATGTCGAGAAAATGCAAAGATGATGGGCCACCACAACCACAGCCATTCCGAGAAGAAGAGGGTTTAGAATTAGAGTCTGCAAACGGATTTGACTGGACAGTGGTGTTGATGGGGTACGGATGTGGAACGGTATTTGGAATGGTTTTGGGATTTTTCATATTCTTGATAGGAAAACCTGCATGGTTTGTGAGAATTGTTGAAGGAGAAGGACATAAAATGGGGAGAAGGCTGAACAAGAATAGTTACAGACGCGGAGGAAGAAGAAATTAGTGCACGGGCAAATGGGCGTCAGAAGGTATGTCCTGCAACTGTTTTAAGCATTACGTATTGTGCTGGCTGAAAGATTCCAACAACGAATTTGGTTATTAAAGTTGTAATGATATTTGTACTTCATAGTATGCATGTAATTCTCTTTATACCTCTTATAAGCAAGCTTATTAATAAGGAATTGGCCATATCCTTTGTTAGGAGGAAATGCAGCGTGATGGGTATGTAAGCTTGCATGCTGTACTGTAGCACATTGCGTGGTGTATGGTCCCTCCTCCGTCGAAGGCAGAAGCTTTACCCACACTACCACATTAGGTATTTAGGATAGCATTTTTCATTCTTTTTTTTTTTTTTTTTTTTTTTTTTTTTTTTTTTGATAAGTAGCATTTTTCATTCTCTGCTAATGATGAAAGCAGGACATGAAAATTAACTTCCTAGAGAAGGCAAAAAAATTATTGCAGATGATAAGTATGATGCCTGGAATTCATTGTTGAAAATTAGGGTCCCATCAACTAAAAAGGGAAGAAAAAAAAGGTATCAGGGATGAAAAATGTTTTTTTTTTAAATTTTTTTAACTGATTATTCTGTATATTTGGTACAAATACATAGGATGACAATCAGATGAGCACATGTTGATATATCAACACCTACATTAGGGATTGTACCTTGTGCATTAGTGTTACGCGATACATCAGACTAATTCATGGGGTACGACCCCTAATGCATGGTGCTGATACAAGTTATATCAGCACGTGCTCATCAATCCCCCATATAGAGGATATAAGGATGCAATCAAGAAATGTTGGTCACATGTCCATTTATTGGTGCCCGAGATGTGACCTTAGACAGTGATGGCTACTCTATGAAAGTATGTGTCACTAAGTTTAGAGCTATGCTTTACTTGAGCATATGTTGAACTGATCCTAGCCTGGGGTTGTAGATCAATCAAACATGAATTTGAAATAAGCTCAAATCATGCGAAGCTTAATCCGATCCCCGGTATAGCCTAAATCAAAGGACATTGATAGTTATAAGTGTGCAGGTGTATAAATTTGGTGCATAATAGATGGTTAACCACAAGCTTCTTGGTTCAAGTTAGCCTTATAGCAAATCATCATACTTTTACTGGTACCATGATGTAAACCTTTTAATGCACTGCTAGTGGACTATTCGATTAGCTGGGCCCAACTCAGACCTGAGCAGTGAGCACATACCATCTATCAATTCGAACTCGAGTGATGTGGGCTGAGATTGGGCTTGACAAAGCTTGGTATCTCGGCACAGCCTGGCCTCCATTCCCAATACTTACTACCCACTTTATTTATTTATTTCCATACACGCATAAATACTCACACACATAACCACACAAATGATGAGGAAGCTCACATATGTAACATAGACCAAAGGAGAACCTAAGAACCCATATAGTCAACTACTCAACTCACACTCAATCTCCAAAACAGCCTACCACCCACTTTCTTAATGGATCTAATCACATCCCACTTCCAACTTGCTTTCATTTCTCCTCCCCAAAACTCACTTTCTATACTCAAGCAGTTATAGCATTTTTACTTCTTTAACTTAGGGTGCATGCTAAAGCTATGTAAGTTTGATTGACATTCGCAAAAAAACAAAAGATGATATCTTATGTCAAGCTACTGCACCTGCTACTTATATATATATATATATATATATATACACACACTAGCATGGACCCACACGATGCATGGGAACTGCAAACAAATGTGAGTGCCTCTAATGCTTAGTGATATGTGGGTTTACTTACCCAGGACACCAGTTGCTGGGCATCCCCAACAACCAATCCAAGATTTCCGTACTTTCAAATCAAGTTTGATCTCTAAAGAGCCATATGTCCTGATTCTTTTCACAAAAAGAGTTGTGTATTGTTAGGAAAACCTACTAAAGTCTGCCAATTTTACATAATTACTTTAAAGCTACTACCTTTGGTTTCATTCAAATTTCATGACAGCATGTCGGCAACTATTCTACATACACAACCAAAGAATATGTAGGCATTTTCAAAATTAATAAATACTAAAAGAGCATACAAATGCATACAAATCTATAAGAAATCCTTCAACTGGTAAAAGATACCTTTCCTCTCTTGTAATCAATCATTCTACTGGTCAAAGTTACATTCCCTTTCCCTCTTTTGGCATTGTAATAAATATAAATTTTCCACCCTATCTCAGGAACGGGTATTCATAGCTTGCATCCAAACACTCATTGACAACTAATGCCTCAAGAAGGATTGACATAAGAAAGCAATGTAATTGCAAGAATAATTTTTAACCAAAAGAGAGGGGGGAACACTGTTTTGTTCTTGAGAAAAGCTATTGAAAAGTTAAAACCATGCACCGAGACTCGATGGTGCAAGTAAATACCATCCACTAGCCAGTGAAGGAAAATGTTACTAAAAATTAAAAGCAATTAAAATGTGGGCAAAGAGAAGCAATGGGAACATATTTTTTTAAGGATCATATGCTTGCAGCAACCGTGTTTTTTGTATTTGTTCCAGTTGGCTCAAGCTAATGTACATGAGCTCTTTCACATGCATTAACGCAAGTAAGTGTAATAGGCACTGACAGAAGCTCAAACTGCGACTTACTTGGCACTTGCCTTTGATTCATCCAGAGCAAACTTTGCATACAAATCCTTGAGAGCAACCACAACTGTAGCTTGTAAGTGGACCCATAATCGCTCCTTGTAAAATAGAGAAACAGAGAAATTTTATTCAAGGTGTTTATCAAACACTTACACGCAAAAAATAAGCTAAACTAACAAATTAATTCTTTGTTGTGGGGAAGAAGAGGGAAAGGATAAAAGATTGAGAAAGAGATTATGAGGAGAGAGAGAGAAAGAGAGAGAGTTGGGGAAGACTTACCAGCAGGCAAATGAGGAATCGGACGGCTGTGAGAAGATGATCTCTGGCGAGCTATTTTCTGACTTACTGAAGCCACCAATGATGTCGGTTGACTGGGACGGAAATGACAGCAGTGGAGAGAGAGATTGGAAGAATATTGTGAGAATGCAAGCTCCGTTCTGGCATATTTTATATATATATATATATATATATATATTTCCCCCTTTTCAACCAAAAACAAAGTTCCAAGAAAAAAGGATCAAAATCTGTTCAAACACGTGCAACTTAACAACCCAGTTGCAATACAAGTCAACCAAAATCAAAATGGAATTGCTTTGCACAAGGTTCTCAACCAAAGGTCCTAGTTCGCCTGGAGATACTACAAGCAAAGAAATACAATTAGAACATAAGCCAAATATCAAAATTCTACTCATGCTTTCATGGGGATGCTGCCGAGAGGGGTGTTGAGCACGTGCTAGTCCTTAGCAATGTTAAGCACCTGTGTGGCTATATATCCTCGTGGACAAACACTACCTGTATGTTTACAATATAGAAAACTTGGGCACAAAGAATTCATATTCAGAGGGATTGATAAGAAACTAATGACGCCACTGCAAAACACATAAACATGTAAAATCATAACTCATATAAGGCTAATATGCAGTTTAAGCTTGATTAACTTGATCCCTGTCACCTGTCACATCACAGTAAACGCATAGCCAAACATAATACAAGTAGGCAATGTTATACAGCAGAATGTGGCACATGAGTATTTCCCCTTTTTTTATCACGAATTGACGACAGGTCAAGAAAAGAAAAATTGGGACATGAATATAAGGCACACAATAAAAATAATGCGATACACACAACGGAAAACAAGCATATGTCATCATAAGTCAAAATGAAGTACATGTTCCATTTAAGTTTCAACAAGACTACATCCATCCAAAATAAAGTCATCAACCCAAACACACCGAATGTGAGAGCACAAAATAAGGTCATCCTATACAACCAACCCAACAGAATATATTCATCCTACAACTACCCGAAAACACCAAAATTCAACCCATCCAGCCTAAAACTAGAATAAGCCAAAAATGTCATCATCATCAGCATAAAAACCCATACTCTTGACCTCAGCCTCCCTTCTCCGAATTAGCTCATCCGTCCATCCCTTCAAACGTGGGGTCTCACGAGGAACATTTGCAATAGCCGGGGATGCACGATCAAAATAGAAAAGCTGTCTCATAAAAAGTCCCTCATCAGCAAGCAATATAAGGTATAAAGGGCCAATGTTTACCAAGTAGAAAGGTCCATACCATCAAAAATAGGAGACAGCCTCCTAGCCCGGACTTTAGCGACTTTGACTTCATCTTCTCCTGGCCTCTTGCTGTGTTTGGGATGCTAAAGGTCGCCCTAAAAGCCTTAACCTCTTTCACCAGCCAATCAAGCACAAATTTCGCCCAATTATAGCTGCAAATTTTTTCCACCTCAACAACTGCAGGGAATAGCTTCGGGCTCGACTCCATCTTCAAGGTTGGGCACAACAATATGCCCAATGCATAGAGTACAAACGACCGGCAAAACCGATCCCCAGAATCACCACTACACAAGTCACTGACAAGCAACGAATACGGCACTCCAGTCTTTGTAGCATTATACTCTTGGCGTATCCTGTTCACCTCATCAGATGCACCAACTGTGGGTACATCAACTCCGATGGCTGGAAGACCCATCACCAACTCAACATCATCTGGGCTTATTGGATATACCTGCCCATTCCCAACATTGAGACAGCAGTCAGCTGTGTCAAAATGCTCCACCAGCCACTTGCATAAACTCCTGCAAACAAGTGTGCACTTCAAGTGCAGCAATCCACCAAATCCCAAGTTCTTCACAGCCACCATCTGATCAGGTGTAAGCTTCATAATAACTTTGCGGAATGAGGTAGGCGAGCACCTAGTCGTTATAGCTGCCTACAATGAACAATGGCGAAATTAGTTAGTGATGGTTGCAACCAAAGCAGAAGTAGCCTTTAAATATACTCATTAAGAAACAATGAATACACTACAATTTACTAACATACCTTAGCAGTTTTCCTCCGCCCCTTCGGCGGGTGGACAGCATGGTACTCCGCGCGGTCTTTCTCCGCAATCTCTTCATACAAAGCTTTATCTTCGTTTGACATTGAGCTCCACCTATTCGATGCAAGCACTGCCGTCTATATTCGACATTCAAATAGATAATCAGTTATAAAAAAATTCATTCCTTCCTATTTATTTTCTACATTACTCACCGCAGTCATGTTGAAAGATAATTCAGATGGTGTGGCAGCCTTCTCCTTCCTTATAAACTCCGACCTGCAATAGAGGGGTGAAAAGTGGGGAATGAGGTCATTACACATAAATCCAAACTTAAGGACATTCATACACTTTATTAAAGCTGATAAATTGCTTACAAAAAAACCATCCATGCGCTCCGCGGCCTCTTCCGTACATTCCTCGATTCATCACCAACCTCAGTTTGGGCACATGTCGAAAGAACACCACCATCTATTGCTTCCACTTGCTCTTCTTCTTCATTCTCATTGATAATGAACTCTTCGTCCTCATCAATAGGACGATTAGCAGCCCTCCCCCGACTGGCCATTCAAGTATATTGCAACCTTTTTTTAATCTGCAGCAAATACTTACATGCACATGAATACAACGAATGAATAAAACCAAATCTAATATAAAAAAAACGAGCACATTCGCAGCAGAACAACATAACCACATAACCACCACCACACACAAAACACAAAACCTCTCTCCTCCCCACTTAACGTTGTTAATACCATTATTCAAATTTCCTAAGCTTAGTGGTTTCAAATCTCTCAAGTAGAATGAGCATGGCTTATGGTTGGCATCTGTTAGTGTTTTCCTTCATCATAATTACCATCATTAATACTACTGAATGTCAAGTGGGCTATCAGGCAATGCAATGCATTATTTTTTCTCTTTTTCATTTTTTTTTTTTTTTTTTGCCTTTTTAGGTCACACGCACTACCATTTCACATAAACAAACTGAGAAACACTGGAACGAATTCCCCCCCCCCCCCCCCACCCCACCCCACCCCCCCCCATGAAAGGAAAAAAAAATATTATGATATCATTAAGGGGACACCATTTCATGCAATCTACTTTTACTTTGTGAACTTAACCATTCCCAAATAGGAATGGCAATGGGTCGGGTCGGGGGCAGGTTAGAACTACCCCATGCCCGACCCTGATTTTAGCTTGGAAAACCCATGCCCTGGTCTGCCTTGCCCTAGCAATTTTTTTTCCCAAAATTCATTTTTTTGCTACTTACCACATATTACATGTTGTCATATACCAAGCTTATGCATGTTTTTAGCACCCAATATGATCTTGTTCAAACTAAGATCATACCTAATATGATCACACAAATATTAAACACAAACATAAGAATTAAGAAATAGTAAAAATAGATAATGAGTCCTTCTAATGGACTCCATGAGCCTATACTAAGATATATATCTATATATATATATATATATATATATATAAAGTTAAAATTGTAAAAGCATATTTAGGTCGGGTCAGGATCTTCGGGTCAAATGCATATGAGATCCATGCCTGCCCATATAGGTACAGGTCGAGTCGAAACCCTATGGATCGGGTCGAAATTGCCATCTCTATTCCCAAATCATACAAAATATGTCACAAATTTTTTATATTATGAGATATTGATTACATCCATAACTAACTCCTTACTATTTCTCATGCCATCATAATCAAGATATAGTTCAACAGGCCAACAAAGTGCGAGAAGACCAATTTAACTACAATTTAAAACCACACAAGATAAATATATAGATTTTTGTCTTTTATAAACAGATACATAGACACAAAGTAACACAAATTTATGATTACATTGTCCAACAGATTGAATATTAATCAACCAGAAGCATACTTTGCGAATTTAACCATATCAGCTAGCCCCTTAAAGGGGAGGTCTGTCATCCACTACTGGTCATACGTGAGGGGTAATAATTAACTCTAACTTTCCTCCATTGCTTTTCATTGTTTACATTCTCCATTATCAAGTTCACTTCATGCATGAAGATACAACTATTGAAAGTACGAGTTACATTTCATGATGATTTTCACCTGATTTTTTTAGTATATTTCCTGGCTATTGTAATATAGATATTTGACAGAGGAAACTAAAGAAGAAGAAGAAGAAGAAGAAGAAGAAAGTTGACCTCATGAATCACTCAACCTTGAAAAAGCAAAAGTCAAATGTACATGAAAGTATATGCAAACTACCCAGTCTAACAATTACTATTCGCCGTGAACCATTTAGAAATTAGATAAAATAGAGTAAAAGGTAGGGGAACACAGAAAGAGAACAAATCCTTGATCAAATCAATTCAGCAAATAACCACTGCAGGTTCCACTCAGTGACTCAGTTAATGAATGAAAACTGGATAATAGACTTCCCCTTCTTCTCTTTTTCTCTCTCTTCATGTTATGTATCATAACCTAGTTTCCTCATATTGAAATCCAAATTACTCAACATTAGAATAAGTACTATGATATTAAAGATACAGAGATAGTTAAACCAGAAGAAGTATTTAAATATTTCAAACATCTTGATCAAAAAAAATATTTCAAACATTTTCTGAATGCTTCAAATCAATGTGAAAGTAGTATTCCACAACACACTAATAAACTATAAATTGATAATAAGAATAATTTTTTTTTTTTATGAAGCAAAGAATCTAACAAGTGGTGTCCTAGAATTGGGTGAGCTGAAATTGCAACGGGTTTCTTACAAAACAAAGAGATAAAAATGGATGGAACCTAAAGACTATGAACTAACAGTAGCTTATCTTTGTGAGGGTGAGAGCTTGGCTATACTCAAATAAGCATGTCAGACCCCTATAAATCAGAAAACAGAGTACAATGTGCAGGATAAAAAGGAAATCAAATAAACATAAAAAATTTATCCAAGCACGATCAATAACAGTAAAGACATAGATTCAATCAAGTTCTCGTAATGGTTCCTTATCTTTCCAAATCAGTAGATGAACTGTTCCAAAAGATAAAGCTTTAGGATTTACGATGAAGAGGAAAATGCAATGGTGAGAGACAGAGCCAGCAGATGTGGCTGGGTTTCAGCAGCGATAGGATGAAAGATAGAGAGAGAGAGAGAGAGATCAGGTGCGGTGGGCAGAAATGGGGAATAGCAGACAGACAGAGAAAGAAAGAGGAGGAGGTTTTAAAATTTGAATTTGAAAAAGCCATCAATAGAAAGGAAAAAAGAAATGTAAAATGAAAGAAGAAGACAAGTGTCAGAGAGAGAGAGAGAGAGAGAGCACCGTCTCAACCTCACTCCCCCAACACTTGCACTACACATTGTTGACAATTCAGTTGTGCAACACAAATTAAGACTCAACATCTAATGGTTCTAAATAGCCACAGAGGACCGCATTTGGCTAATAACTTCTCTTTGTATCTCTTCCTTTTGATGAATTTTGTTAGATTACAAGCCCAGTCAACCCCCAACGTACTCACCATGGGTGTTAATAAGTGGAACAATTCAAACAAAGAAATAATGGCCCAAATCCAAAATGGTTCCTACAAAAAGGGTATAAAGCTACACACAACAAAATTTAACCTTACATTTCAAACTAATAATTGAAGTTAATAGATCAATTTTGTTATTATTGATCATTAAAAAATTATTGACGCCCATCAGATAATAACTTGTTGGCACAGTTGAATGATCTTAACATTTCAAATAATTCATTCTTAATCAAGTTTTTCAAATGCTGCAAATACATTTTGACACAGTCCAATTATGCAAAGGAGGCATCGAAGGGAACAATTTGTGAACGGTAGAGAATCTCAATTTTACAATAACCATCTCACTTGTCCTATTACAAGCCACACGATATAGTACTGACTTGAGGGTTTCTTTCCGTGACTGCATAGATGATAACTGCACATATAGTCCAAATATATCTACCCGTAAATTCCAAATGTTCTTAGTTGCTGGGCTTAATTAATTATGATTACTCATTTCATAACATCTGGGTAACATTAAGAATTCATTTTTCCGTAAGATCCAAATATCAGAATTTACTTGAGAAAATATCTCCTGACTTAATAGATGAAGAAAGTCAAATATGAGGAGATATCTTGCTTCCTCAGTTCCTCCAGTCTAGAATTCATATCCACTATGATCATTCTTAATAATAATAAAAAATTTAAAACTTAATTGGTTTTTTTTGTACTTCTTGCGTTGCTTGCGATAGAGCAATGCCATGCACATGCCTTACAGGTATTCTATGAGTTTATTTTTTTTGGGTAAGCAAATCAAATTTTATTAGATATAAAAACATTTTCAAACCCACAAACACAAGAAGAAAGAATCAAGAGTTACAGATGGTAAGTGTGACTATGCCAACTCAACACATAGGTGTTTGGAATCTAGTGGGTGATGCCCAGGTCAGTACACCAATTCTTAGATTCCTGGAGGTGCAGCAGTAAGAATAAGGTAGCACTCGTTAATTGGAAGTTGGTGCCACATGCTACATTTTAGACTATTTGGAGAGAGAGAAATAGGAGAACTTTTGAGGAAGGGGAATGGGGTATAGGAAAATTAAGATTTTGTATTTTCGAACTCCTTTTTGAGTGGGGTGATCCTGGCCGCTTTTTTCTCCGGACGCCTATTGATGATTTTTTGGATAGCTTGGTTCTCTAGGATTTTTCCCCTTTGTTTTCCTTTTGGTATACTTCCTGTATACATGGCTTTTGCCTACTTTTGATCTAATACAATTTTTAACTTTATCAAAAAAAACACATAATAAACATGTGGACAGTGTGCAGAACCCATTCCAAATCAACACTCTTGTCATGCAGCTGTAAATGGTATATCATGTTAGAGATGCTAAGTATGAATATGCCTTCCCTGCTGATGATGTAAATAGGTAGAATCATTGAAATGCTCTTCTTAGTACAAGTATTCGCTTCACTTAAATCATTCCCCAGCTAAGTCTTAACATTTTCACATACATTTTAAACTAAATACCCAAGAAATACCCAACATTTTAGACTAAATACCCAACAAATACACCTAGGAGACTACTTTCCCTAAAATCCCTCCTCTAAACACCCACAACCATCAGTCTTTTTTCCAAATAACCAACTAAAAATTCAAATTACTAGTCCAAAATAATAGACGAAGAACTCCAATATTGTAGCCAGAAGAAAAATGGCTCAACGATACATGTAATGGCTTAAGGGTCTCATCAAATATAGTAATAAAGCTTTCATCTTTAAGCACTACCTTACCTCTTCTGCACGAAAAATCGCGGCTTTGAGTTTGACGCCAAAAGGAATCAACGGCTGTGGTTATGAATGTTGATGGCGAACACGAGTGCGTGTTCATGTCGATCAAGGATGCGGCAACAATGGGGTTTTGTCTCCGCTCCCATTTTTCCTTTTTTTTCTTCCTTTGGCTGAGAGGGATTTTGTCTCTGCTTGATCAGTAACAAAGGGCTCTTTGCGACGGAAAGAGGTTTTTAAAGGGAGAGCAAGGAGACACACCACATCGCCCAAAACAAACGTGACCTCTGGATTTGTAGGAACTAAAAGGACTCAAATGTAACTTTATGTTTTGCAGGAGGGCATTATAGTCTTTCAACCGAAAGATGGAAAAGAGCTTTCACAGGAAATGAATAGTGTTTCACGCGTATGAGGTTAGTTGAGAGGTCAAAGCGTATTCTCAAAGATCAACATTTCGTTATCTGCGTGGATATAAAGTATCTCACAAGAACCATTAGAGAGATTAATTTGGACTAAAATCTTAATAGGTGTAAGCTTGGAATATCCTCATTGTTAATAAAAAAAATAGGTAATATATTGCCCCAAAACAGTGAAAATGAAGATCGTATTTAAAACCTAATTTTGCTTTAAACCATAGTTAATTAGTTATCCTAAAAGTCATCTAAGCTTTTAGTGTGATATTTTTGCCAGTCTTATAACTTATGTGTTACTTTTAACGTTGTATAACTCAAAATAATGATTTAAATAAATGGAATTCATATGAAAAAGACTAATTAATTTATTACGAAAAAAAGAGTAATGAAGTAGACTCTTAATAAAATCGAAAAGAGAATTTTAAAAAACAATATAGATATGATCTTTTATCATATAAATCAGTTAATTATGAAGATAAGAAGAACTCATATTTATGGATTGCCATTATAAGTAAATAATAATCAAGATATTTTTTATAATCATAACACACACAAACACAAATTATTTGATATGATAGAGAGGTATCATTATAAAAAATTCTCTCAAACTATCTTTGGTTTGCCAAATCCACTTCCAATAGGGTAGATGAAAGTAGAAATGGAATGAGAACCCATTTCATTCCAATGTTTGGTAAATTGAGAGATTAGATTGGAAGAGTTCGATAAGGTGTGACGCTTCTCTTTTCTTTTTTTTTTTAGTCATTTTTGTTGTTCCTTGAGGGGCAAAAATGACTATTTTTCTTGGTTATAGGAGGAATATTCCTTTCTTAGAGGAAATGAACCCTAACAAAGGAATGTTAAGCTTATCTATTAAGCTTACCAAAAGATCACTCCCCCATTCCTCCTCCATTTTTTTTTTTTTTTTTTTCTGAAGTAATGAAATCACCATTCTATTCCCACTCCCACTCATACAAGAAATGCAACCTAAGAAAAGCTAATATTATAGATATGGAGAAAAAAAATGTCTGAATAAAAAATATTTTAATTGTCTTAGAAAGGAAGTAGATATTGATATTGGTACCAATCTAAGAAGCACAGATACGGATACGTGACATGACACTGACAAATGAACATAGCAAATCCTCAACTTTTAAGACACAACGCGGCGGGGATACGGTATTAATAGAATATTTATTTTTATATATATAATTATAAAATGGTATATAACATCACATAAATCATTCAAAATGTATACTTTTATACTGTTTTTATAAATCTAGTTGAATTGTGCATAGAAAATATATGATAAAAAAGAAAATAATGAACAAAAAGAAGAATAAAAAAAAAGGCAAAAGAAAATATATCGTATCGAAGGAGTATCGTATCCAATACATGTTCAACACAAACATGCGACCCTTAGAAAAGTGTCTGTACTTCGTAGATACCAATAGTAATAAAAATAGTAAAATACCAAGACAAGTAATTACCAAATAATAGATAAAATTGATCAACATTAAGAAATCGAAATCACCTATTCAATTATGATAACGTGTGATCCAATCGCTTTGCGTGGCGCATTACCCATCTTTAAAAATGAAGAAGAAAAAGAAAAAAACGTAGTTATCCTCTAGGCGCCTAACCTGTTTTGTAATTTTGCTGGACGTGGCGTGGCCCAATTGTCCTTTCCATAGGGGAATCGTCCTCTGAACCTGGACGGAGAAAGGGCGAAGGAGGAAAAACTGCATGGGGAATCAAATGTGAGCCCTATTTGATTCGCCCGATACATTTATTTACATATACACACTCACACAGCAAGAGATCGATCATCTCATGTCATCTCTGCAAATATATTTATGATATATATGCCAGAGAGAGAGAGAAAGAGAGATAATACAGAGCAAATTAAGATGTCATCAGCCAGCTTTGTAGAAGTTTCGATACCTCACCAGAGGCACTACAACAAAACGCCCTTCCCCATAGTTCTATCTCCCAACCCAACCCTCCACCAGCTCGACTTCTCTCTCCTCACCCAATCCATCGATTCTCAAAAACCATGGCTCTACGCTCTGCTCCACAAAGCCGGAGCCATCCTCCTCAGAGGATTCCCCGTACACACGGCCTCCCACTTCAACGACGTCGTTGAGGCGTTTGGATTTGATGAGCTGCCGTACGTCGGCGGCGCCGCTCCTCGGTCCAACGTCGTCGGCAGGGTTTTCACGGCCAACGAGTCTCCGCCTGATCAGAAGATCCCGTTTCATCACGAGATGGCTCAGGTAATAACGCCTCGCAATTTTATCCGAAATTTTTAGGCAAAATCGATTACTTCCATCTGTTAAGGCGACGTCGTTTGAGCATCCTCCTGTAAACGCATCGATCCTTTCACCACCAAATGTCACGACTAGCGTGCGCTGAGGCTTGATGATCCTAATGCTTTTTTTTTTTTGGATAAATAGATGATCCTAATACTTGATAAATCTATACTACTATAGAAAGCTAATTCCTTTTGTACTTAGACTGTATTTAGAAATACTAAAATACTTTTACAAGTTATAAAACTAAGAGACGATTTGATAATTTTACCAACTTTAAAAAATCCACCACAACTTGTTTTCCCTTAATTCTCTCCAACTTGAAAATTGACATAGCAGTTTCACTAATGGAGTAGAAACTTGAAAAAATATATTGCACACGCATCGCATGTGTTCGATTACTAGTTTTAATAATGAAAATTATTGTTTGGATTTTGGAATATACGTGTTTGTTTAGGGCTATCTAGCTTCTAAAGGAGCGTTAAATAGTTTCAATATGTTTTACATAATATTTTGAATTTTTTGCATAAAAAAATGGAATTTAACAAAAATGATGATCATTGTCACAAATAAAAGTGAGAATTCAAAATCATAACATTTCATAAATTTCTAAAAATTGACTTAGAATATCATGTGTACTGTTTATTTTAACTTTTGAAAATATTTTCATTCAAGGTTATGAATTTGTGCCTTTAATATTATGTAAAATTCATTGTAATTGTTTAATTCTCTTTAAACGACCAAATCACCCCTTATAAATTTCTTGACCTTTCTATTAACAATAGCTACTTACAATGTCCAATAGCGGCGGAGGTAACAATCTCATTGTATCCTATTTGATAACATACCAGTTGTACGATGATAGCACTTGACGTGATCGACATAAATGACTCTAAATTTTAGTTTCCATATAAAACAATTGTAAAAAATTAAATAAATTGTAAAATCTTTTTCAAAATTAAAAATTAAAAATTCGACAATCTGTTATGGATCCATAGGCAAATGTTCTAGTATTCGAATGGGCTGTCCAAAATTCTGGCTAACAACATTGCTACCCTATCATTAGTTAGTGAACTATGTCTCAATCATCTCCATTACTAGTAGTGGTCGCATATATAGGGTAATCCTATGTGATTATTATTTGTTGAGGATTACATGGAAGAGTTAATTTTGTGTTGGATTTTGTTTTGAACTCATTAAGCTATGTCGACAGGTACCCGAGTTTCCTTCCAAGTTGTTTTTCTTTTGTGAAGTAGAACCAGGGAGTGAGGGAGAAACTCCTATAGTTCTCAGCCATATCATCTACGAGAGGATGAAAGAGAGGTACCCAGAATTCGTCCAACGATTGGAAGAGCACGGATTGATTTATACGCGAGTATTAGGAGAAGAGGACGATCCTTCGTCTCCAATTGGGCGTGGCTGGAAGTCAACGTTCTTGACCAAAGACAAGAGTGTAGCCGAGGAAAGGTTTGTGATCGACTTCAAACTTTAACAAACAGTTGAATTAGTGTTGTCTCTTATGGTGGAAATGGAATTAATATTAGCTCTTATATACCATTTGTTTGACAGGGCTGCTCAGCTGGGTATGAAATTGGAATGGACAGAAGATGGAGTGAAAACAATAATGGGTCCGATCCCAGCTATTAAATTCGACAAGAGTAGACAGCACAAGATTTGGTTCAATAGCATGGTGGCTGCTTACACAGGCTGGAAAGATGCGCGCAATGATCCTGTCAAGGCGGTTACCTTTGGCGATGGCAACCCGTTGCCAGCTGATATCATCTATGACTGTCTGAAAATCCTTGAAGAGGAATGTGTTGCCATTCCTTGGCAGAAAGGTGATGTTTTACTTTTGGATAACTTGGCTGTCCTTCACTCCCGCAGACCATTCAACCCGCCTCGCCGCATACTAGCTTCACTCTGCAAGTAGTAGGGGTGTGTTCTCTCTTCTTGCCCAGTGGTTCCCTCTTGTAGAATAATGAGTACTACTTGTATCTCTGCTTAATAGAATGGAGAGTTTGACAGTGAGGATCCCAGCCTTCCATGGGAATATACTTAATGGCTACTGTATATATATGTACTGCTTTATTTGATCGTCCATTTTTTGTGGTGATGATGCCATGGGAAAGGAAACTGTGAAAATGGTTTGATAAACTTGCACTCTTCCAAGTTCAAGGATAAAGCTAGCTCTACTTCCAATGGGAGCCTGGGTGTTTCAAATTTCACAATCATATTGCCACACAGATGTATATTTCATCCAAAATAAAGCTTTCTTCTCGTCACCTTAAAGTACTGTTCAAATTTAAACTAAATACCCATAAAAATTAACTGCATGCCCATGACAGGAGAGATTACCATGCCAAATTGTGCTGAGAAATTCATCGACTTGCTGTCACTAAAAAGTTCAGCCTGCTTGTAAATGTCGATGATCCGCTGCACATGTTCTCGCAGTCTGGGTCCCCATCCTGAATGGTGTTTCCCACTGCATAAAAGGTTTAGACTGATCCAATAATAAAGGATATTAAAGATCATAAAAAGATTCAATCCAATAAAGCATTCAAATCTTATAGTCATTATAATGATCCTAAAGCAAGATGACGAAAAAGTTAGCCAGATTAAGAACAAGTTCTTTCCGCCATTATATTATGCTCTAAGATTTCTCAATCTTCACATTTTTACATGTGCACTGTGTGTAAATTAAGTATCCGTATCTTGTCATGAAGAAAAAAACTCCAAATGGTTCTTCATTCAAAAATCTAATGGGGAGAGCAGTAACAAACCCAGTCTTATAGCTCTCTGGTTGTCAGATTTTTTTTTATTATTTTTTTAAAATATAAAATAAAATCAGGAGCTACCATTTACATGAAAAAAGTAATATTATAGTAAGCTATGAGGCTTATATGAATAAAGCCACAGTTATGTGGCATGCCTATAAGTCATAGATCAAAAATCATTCAAACCGGTCATATCAGTGGTCCATGAAGAACTGTTTCAAACTATGTTCATGTGCACAAGTTATGGAGTTACAGGTCGTCACAAAGATAAGTAGATAACTATTAGGAAGAAGAAAACAGGGAATTAAAAATAAAACAAAGAATGCAATTTCAAGAAGCTACACAAAAAGCTCACTTAAATTAAAACTTAAAATCATCCAAAACTCTTGTTTAGCTCCAATATCACATCTTACATTACATCAAAATTTTCTCACACAAGATAAAAGAATACATCATTGAAAAAATAAGAGAAAACAAAATAGAACGAAAAGACTACCAAAAAAATATAGATGATTGACAGGTATGATTGCCACCATATTACCCGCTTTAGTGGATTCAATCGTCTGTGCTACTATACACACATAAACTTTAAAGATAAAAAGGGTACAAGTGGAGTAAAGAAGAATAAAGGGTGATGTTAAAAGTAGTGGGAAGGAGAGAGAGTTTGCCCCATCACCTATCTTCCTTGGACAAGACCACTGAATACTTGGCTGCTCCCAGCAAGAGTTGCTTCCCACTCCACAGAGGACAATAGAATCTGTGACAGGGAAATCACAACTTGCTTCATGTCTGGCCGCAAAATAGGATCGTCATCCACACAATGCTTCGCCAGTATAGCCATCTGTCCAAAGATATACACCAACAATTCAGGAGGTGAGTCACAACATTATATCTCTGTAAATTTGATTAAAAATCAATATAAGTCTCTTGTTTCTTAACTCTGATGATGTTATCACAACACCTATTTAAGAAAATATAAAGGTTTTTCTTTTCTCATCTTCTTGGCAATTTATGGCATTAACAGTCAAGTTTTTTTAGAATTAGCACCAAAAGTAGATATCAGGCTAAGGAGTATTTACAACTAATAATGCCCTTTCGATATCTAAATGGCAATTGAATCATAGTCTAGACTATTTTCACTTTTATCGTTATAGGTTATGCTCCAACTTCCCGCTGCTAAAGGAGAGCACAGGTAAAAGGTCTCTTTTTGTTCCCATCTACATGCTGATGTCTTTTAAATTTAAATTGTGATCAGAAAATGGATGGTTTTTGGTTTTTCTGATTATTTAGTTCTATAACTTGAATAAGGTGAGAAATATTAATTAGAAAATGGACTTTTTCACCAGGAGGTTGCAAGATTTACATCCTAGTTGCTGAAGCAATCAACGATCCAAAATTAATCATATACTGTACTGGATCAACAGGTGGTTGAACTATACCTTAAATAAACAATCGTGGGGATACAAATCCATCAAATTAGGATCTATGTAATCTTTCATGCTCGACATACTCATGGAGTCAGGTGAGTTCTTAAGAGCAGCTAACATCTGCAGTATCACAAACATTAGGGAAACACATTTAACTTTGAATGTTTGAACTGGAAAAAGAAAAAAATATGGTCCAACAACCCAACTTAGCAACTGAAAAAGGGGAGAAACATGAGATGCAGAAAATCAAAAGCAACAATGTAACTTCACATGCTTAAGCATATTAAAGAATGCATGAGTTGTTCGTAGGACAGGCATGGATAATCATAGAAATTTTTTATTAATCTCTAGATAGAATTGAGTGTCTATATCAATGCGCTTGAAATTTTGGAATCATGTGGTCCATACAATACTTAATTCTAATGCAAAGAGTAATTGCACCAGTAGGTCCAAGGAGGTCCAGACAAACATGGAAAATTAGAAGGGAATGCAAGAGATTCATATCTCCTTATTAGTTTTATCATCTTACCCTTTTATTGTGCTTTTTTTTTTCTTTTTTTTTCTTTTTTTTTTGTGTGTCCATGGGAGGTTTAACTTTGGAGAAAGATTATATAATTTTTATAATAAGAATATAAAAAAGAATTTTTTTTTTACTTTAACCCTAACTCACTAGGAGGATCAGTATACACTCCCAATTGGTAGGTTGTTAAAATGGGTTGCTAGCCAATTTGCACATGAGTCGGCTTCTCTATGGATATGATAAATTTTAAACTCGTAATACCTATTCATTAGTTCTGACATGAAGGAGAATGAAGAGATAAATCACACTCAAGCCTCTATCAGGAAAAAAAAAATGAACTTTTTTTGGTGTGGGGGAAAGAGGGTGGGGGTCTAGGGAGTATAGATCGACTACAATTGCACGCCCTGTGCCATTAAATTGGTAGGTAATCAACATGGGTGTCAGCCAATCTCCACATGAGTTGGCTACTCCCAGTCCTTATTCATTAGTTCTGAGATGAAGGGGGATGAAGAGGTTAAGCACACTACGCTGGATGATATTTTATTTTTTTGGGAGGGGGGGCACTTTTACCAATTCCAACACCTTGAGAAAATTAATTACCCATAGAGAAGTGACTTCTTTTTCAAGGAACCAATAGTGGAAACTGGATGCAAAAGGTCTACTTATGCAATTCAGATACAAAGGCATTTTGTATTGGTTCTGGTTACCAACATCCATGAGAAGACTTGGTTGAGGAATTTTGAGCCAAAAAGTAGAAAAATATCAATTTTCTTTGAGAAGCATGCTAGTTTATTGAGGATACAGCTGTTGGGAGAGAAATTTAGGCATGTTTATTCCTCTAAAGCTTAAAGTAGAATGAAAAATGACAAGTTGATCAGCAAGAGTAACCATGATCATTCGACATTGTAAATAACATTTAAAATAAAATATAAAATTCATAAATCAGAGTAATCTGGTCTCCACCCCCACCCCCCTTCTCCTCCCCCTTTTGGAAGTTCTATGGCAACGATTAATAATTGTTCTATGGAATTTTTTTGTGGTGGCTTTTTTCTCCCGCTTTGAGAAAATATCATATCTGATGAATTGTATTGATTGTCTCCTTTCTTCTTCCCCCCCACCCCCCCCCCCCCCCCCAACACCCCCACCCCAGCTTCCTGCTAGAAGTTCCTCAAAAAATTCTCAATGATCAGTGGCTTTTTAAATTTAAGTGGTTGTTACATAGAAGCATGAAGCGGGGGCGGGGGCGGGGGCGGGGGCGGGGGCGGGGGTTGGGCGGGGGCGGGGGCAGGGGCAAGGATGATCCTATCAACATGTGCTAATATAGGTTTATATCAGTACGACTACAAACTTACAATTGCTAATTACAAACCTACAATTGACTGACTACAAATGTTGGCCACGGACCAGATAATTGTCCATTTGTAGTCAGTCAATTGTAAGTTTGTAATCAGTCAATTGTAGGTTTGTAGCCGTGCTGATATAAGCCTATATCAGCATGGATCATTACCGTATATATATATGTATAGTTACCTCAACATGATATTTTGTGGGATGAAATTCTAGAAAAATGTGCAAAAAAGTGTTCTTTTGAGAAGCCACACTAATGTAGAGAAAGAGGGAATATGCTTTTACAGTTTTACCTTTTTTTGTTTTTCTTTTCTTGAGGAAAAGAATTGAGTAAACTAAGCATTAATTTGATATGATTTAATTGAAATCCTATTATTATTAAAAACATTTTTCACTTTGGTTAAAGTTGAAAATAGTTTAGTTTTGGCATGGAGGGGTCATGCATTCTCCCCTCCATTATAAGGTTCTGTCTTACTTAGAATCGAGATTCTCTCGAGAGAGAATCGAGATTCTTACAAGGTTCTAACTTAGGAGCGCAGAACTGTGGTTCTGAAGCGGGAGCGGTGCCCTTGATAGAAGGTTCCTGCTTCTAAGGGTTGTTAACACAGTGCGGTGGTAGAGCTATAAAAAAAAGAGTTTGTCTGGCGTATCTAAAGGTTGTGTAGGAACAATGAGGAAGGTCCAAAGCAAAAAATCCAAAAAAAAAAAAAAAAGGAGCAAAAAATGGTTTTGTTTCAATATTGCCTCTTGAGAACAACTCTGATAAGAGAGAAAAATAATTATTTCTTGTCAACTCAACTTAACTGAACCGAGCCTTAATCCCAACCAAAAAATACTTTTTCTTTGTAAATGCCAAGAAGTGTTGTTTTTTTTTCTTTTTAATTTTACAAAGTCAATGTTGTCTTTACCTTAGATAGATCCTCTTCTACATGGTCGTAATCTTCTGATGAGAAGTAAAAAATTTGCTTGCAGTTACCAGAATCTAAGATTTATGGAGTACATCATTCCATCCAAAAATTAGTTTTGTGCAAAACTTCATCTATCAATATTTATGATCGCTATAGTTCTTCTACCATAAATTAAAAATTGACTGACAGCTGCTTCACATACCATAATATCAGGAAGTTCAAAGGTGGGTTACCACTGCACTGAAAGATTCTCAACTTTGGTAATACCATATTACTATCCTGAAAGAAGTTATTATGTAATACTACTTCACCGCATAACCCTTTATGGGCTTGTTTCAGTTAAGAGAAGCCTGTTTGCATAGCTGGAAAGTTATCTGCCAAGAGCTATAATCTTCTACCACCGTTTTTTTATTTTTATTTTATTTTATTTTTTGATGAAGTAATGATGTAAATAAATAAGGGCTTAACACTCTTACATAAGATATATACAAGAGTTAAAGAAGGACTCCGAAAAAAAGAGCCGTCAAAAAGACAAAAAAGGGGCTAGAACCATCCCCAACTCTCTACTAAAACTCAAGGAAGTCAACAAACATTAAAAAAAGATGGATTGCATCCACTCCTATAACTACAAAACCACCAAAAAAGCGATTTAACTAAAATGGTCTTGATAATCTTCTACCACCATTCAATTGAGTCTTTCTAAACATTTTCCAAATTCTCCTTACTTCATTACTTCATCAAAAAAATAAAAATAAAAATAAAAATCCTTTAGACACCTCACACCTCTTAGACCTAAGTCCTTCAATCATATGGTGAATCAATAATTGATATGGTCATTTCTCACTGCCTACCACCAAGTCATGGGAAAAGGTTTATTACAAACCAGATCTAAAGAAAAACTCCAGCTTACTCTGACTGGCTTGTTTTTAGTTTCTAGCCTAAGGAAGGCAGCAAGTCAATAAGGTAACCCACCTTGCTCCATCCCTATTGGGATGGCTTTAAAAATAGTTTAATCGGATTTTAAGTCCGAGTAAGGTCCAGGTTTTGGTGGATTTTATTATGTGTTTTAAAATTATATAAAATAAAAATAAAAATAAAAATAAAAAAACCTTGTAAAATCGATATTCTTACTTTTGTATATAATTCACCAAAATAACTACATTAAGTGGAGTTATTGGGCAATCCTCCTCGCCCACCCCATTATGATGAAGTTGGGATATATATAACCAGGTTATGGGTGGGTTCAGCATTAACCCAATGTGGATTTGGGATGGGGGCATATTAGTCAGGTTGGGTCAGGGTCAAACTGTCTTAAATCTGCCCTGTTTCCATCCCTATTCCAGCATAAGGAATCTCTGCATATGCATGGAAGGATGACAACCTAATATTCTGCATCCGCTTAAGATCCCAATTCAATTAAGGGATGGTCCTGGACTGATTTTTTTTTTGGGGGGACTTTGGCCTCAAGTCCATATTATAAGAATTATAAAGGCATAGAGGCATAAGGACATAGTAGATTCTTATGAAGGGATAAGTCCACCTTAAATCCTTTCAGACAAAAATGCCCTTCCGTGTTTTTTTTCCTCCTTACTGTGCATCTACATCCATTTCTCCTCTGAAACAAAATATACCCATCCCACTTCCCTTTCTCTCCTCTTTCTCTCTCTCTTTCTCTCTCTCTCTCTCTAGATATATATATATATATATATATATATATATATAGTTAGCTGGTGCAAAAACAAGGCTCAATTCACCTAACTTGTCACCCAAACATGAGTCCAAATCACTGAGCCAATCAGCTAGCTCCTTTGTTCTGCTCTTCCATCTCTATGCTAACTATTTCTTATGCAAGAGAAGCTCTAGGTCAATAACCCATGTCCTCAAGGTCTCAACGCATCAAGATGAAATCAACCAATGTCTTTTTTTAAACCACCCCCACCAATGCCGAGCCATAGGTTTTCTTTAAGTGGAAAAACAACCCATGACTTGTTATGGTAAAATACAGAGGAAGAGAAATTAAAGTAGAAAAGAAGAGAAAGACTAATTCTTACATGAATTGCTCCACTATGGTCAATTAGGGCTTTGGGTGATGTACCATAGCTAAAGGTGGTATTGCCATTTCTTAATTACAAGGTTCAATTTAGGTTTCCAATTGAGGAATCCTCCATGGATGGCCTCTTTCAAATGCTGCCATGAATTTATGCAAGGTTCAATTTAGGTTTTCCCTTCCCTTTTTTTTTTTTTTTTTTTTTTTTTCCCCTTCCATTTTTCTTTCTTTTTTAAACAAGTAGAATTGAAAGATTGGGGACAAAATATTCCAAATTTCTAATGTTTTATTTCCTATACTGTACCTTCATGACAATGAAAATAACCCAGATTTGTGGTATGAAACTTAAACCTCCCTCCCTATATCTCTCTCCTCCTTATTCTTTTAATAGGATATTGAAGTAAAGATTACATAGATATTCAAAATTTAAACATTTCTCTTTAAAACAGTTACAGAAAACCCATTTTAAAAAATTAATTTAGTTACAATACCTTTAATTTAATCATTTTAATAAGTTAAATTTAGTTTCAAACACTTAGATTTAACTATTTTCATAGGATATTAAACCAGATTACACATATTCAAAATGTAATTTTTTTTTTAAAGAAAAAATAATAGTTCCATGTAACTGTTTCGCAAAAGCCATTTCAATAAATCAAATTTAATTATAATTACTTAAATTTAACCGTTTTAATAAGTTAAATTTAGTCTCAAACACTTAGATTTTACTATTTTCATAAGATATTGAAGGCAAATTACACAAATATTCAAAATTTAGTTGTTTTTTTCAAAACAGTTGCATGTAACTGTTTTACAAAACCCACTTCAAAGTGTTAAATTTAAGCACAATCACTTATATTTAATTGTTTTAATAAATTAAATTTAGTCTCAAACACTTAGACTTAACTATTTTTGTATGATATTAAAATTAGATTACACAAATATTTGAAATATAACTTTTTATTTGAACAATTATATGTAGTTTTACAACACATGTCATGTAACTGTTTTATTTTAATACATTTTTTCATATTCATTATGGGTATTATTCCGAAGGTCTCGACAAATAGATTCCAACGATATAAATTTTATTGAAAACCAATATATAGATTGAAAGTTATGCCAATTTAAAGTTTTCAAGTAAAAAATAACAACTTAAGGGTATAATTGACTTTATGTATTTAAGACTCACACAAAGACACCATCATTTCAGTTAGAAGTGAACCTATGACAATATGAGTTTTTACCATGGACTTATGCCTCCATAAGTTCTATAGAGTGGACTTTTCCCTAATTTTTCCCTTTTTTTTTTACCCTCCAGAGAACCAATTTATTTCAGCTTGGAGCCTTTTCTCAGAACTCTTCAGCCACACATATCAATCGGTAAACAAGAATCAGCACTCCCCAGAGCAATGCTTCGCTCAGAATTCCCAGATTTTCTAAGCTCATAAAAACTACAATTCCCACAGGCCATGATCACCACCGTATAATAGGACACTTGACTCATTTTTTGTTTTATTGCCATTGTCAAATTTCTATAGCCTCTTGCATCCTTCACTTTATCATCTTTTATTGACTATTAATATATATATATATAAACACACACATATATGTATGTATGTATGTATGTGTAGAACTTGACTTATTTTTGTTTAGCCATCATTAAAGCTGCTCAGGTGTCTTGACATGGTCACATTCTTTTGCACCATGTTCATACCATGCCTAATGCCTTCTTAAAAATGATTCCCATGACCCACTTAGCGGGACCAACACTAGGTAATAAATTTTTTATGTACTCCATACTATTTACCTTTCAGAAGATTTTCATTCGATTAATTAATTCTAGCTAGAGAGTTACATAAATTATTGTGTTAAGGCATGAAAATTGAAGCCATAGGCAACGAATGCTTTTCATCTACGAAATATAGAGAAAAGAAAGAATTATTCTGCAAGGAGAGTAATCAATTCTGACTAAATCTTCACGGAAATGTCAAAAGTAGCACAAAGGCACTTCATTATTGACTAAATCTTCATGAAAATGTCAAAAGTAGCAAGGCACTTCATTATTACTCTTTTAGACCATCTATTTGTAGTTACAATTTTTAAGGGCATGAATTTCTTCAAGATCTCCCCTTCTATGGTGCATTTGACTTAAAACAAATGAATGTATGGCAGACTATTGGACAGCAAAAATTTCCTAAGTAGATACTTCTCTAAATTAAAAGGCCAAGTACAAAAAATTTAGCCAATTTTCAACATAAACACAGGGTTTGATACATGAAACAAGTTATTAAATACTTCACTGGTCAATTTTTAAGTGAATCAAGAAGAGACTATATATCTTATGACACTCAGTTTTAGCAGAACTTGGAAAGATGAACAACATGGTTTTAAGTCAAAAATTGGTTTCAAGAAAAAAAAACACCATTTTATGCATATTTATATTTGTGTGTGCATTGGACAATATTATGCCTCATTAGAAAGTGCAATCATGAAACTTACGATAGATGCCAGTGAACGTCGTTCTGAATTTTTCATCAGCATTCCTTCAGTTCGTGTAGTGGCTTCCCTCCCTGAGATTAGCTCAAAAAGAACAACACCAAATGCATACACATCGCTTTTGGATGTGGCTCGGCCATCACTCAAGTATCTGCAAGGAATAAGATGGGTGAACCAATCATACTTGTTGGGGGCTTGTTGTGGGCAACAGTTGCCATAACAGTAGATTTACTTACTCAGGAGCCAAATAACCAAATGTTCCGACAACTGTGGTTGTCGTAGCTTCTCCATCATTGGTTTTTCCAACAAGTTTTGCTAACCCAAAATCTGAAATCTATATGCAAATAAAAACATCAAGATGCACTGAATGAACACTCAGATGACACAAATGAAACCAATGATTCAAATAGGTGAGAACCTTTGCCCTGAAGGCACCATCAAGCAGAATGTTGCTTGTCTTGATATCTCGATGAACATAATGAGTTTTAGTGTGCTCAGTGGATGTATTCCAGACCTCTAGCAGCATCAAGTGCAATCTGCACCCTCAAGATCCAAGAAAGTGATGGATGACCTACCAGCAGTGATTTGCAGATTTTTAGTACTATATATATATATATATATATTTCATGCCTTGCAAATACATGAAAACACCTGGTTGATTTAAAGGTCCAAATACCTTGTCTCACACATTTTCCTTAGGAAGACATTAGGTTTAATTTAAGTTAAAGGTACAATGTGAGCATAATCAAATTGAGATGACTTTTATGCAAAATTTTCAAACTGTTTGCAGTTCTAATTTGTTCAAACGAGGCCTATTCCAAAGTAAAAGAACATCTAAGAAACTTTGATATGCCCAACTCAAGCAATAGGGCTCTGTGCTGAGCCAGGCCTAGCACAAAGCACAAAAACTTCTGAGAGGCTTGAATCCAACCAATCTAGTTGTATTAACAAAAGTGCTTCCAGACTCAGCGAAAAAAACAAAAAACAAAAGGGCTTCCCAGGCTAAGATTCTTTTATCTTTTACTTATTAAAAAATTGGAAAGTAAATAAAAAGCATAGAACTTCAGAAAAAGCATTGAAATTTTGAATTGGGCCAGATAGGGTGTGACTAACCTAGAGAAGGACCAGCCTAGAAAGGGCTGTGAATTAGGTTTCACCAGACTATATAGGCCTCTTAACTGAACCAAATCCATCAAATCAGGTGAGGATTAGCTAATGGAGCCAAAAATAAAATTGCCACCACTAGATACAATATCAATCCAGTGGATGAAATAGTTTAGGGCAATAAGAATAAGATTTCCTCATGCTAAAAGATTAGATGGTCATGCTAGGCTAGAAGGCTTCATGTTCTTGGTCATTAATTCATATTAGTATCATGTTATCTCATTATTTTTTGGTAACATACAATCCAGAATAAACAAGAAAAAACTCATCATTGAGACAACTATTGACATAATTCCAAAAAATGACGACATAGCTATTTAAACCGGGACTCCTTTCCCTTTATTTTCTTTTCTTTTCTTTTCTTTTCCTCATATTGTATGTGTGACACACTAACAAGTAGTCATCTGAAAACTGGTTCAGGCTCTGAAAAGCAGGCCGTAATTTGTTTTGAGTTTTCCAAGTTGAACACCTTGTATAATTGTTGAAAGGCAACATCTGTATGACTACAGTCAGTGCTCTTCTTACATAGTTTTATATAATCTTCATAGCAACAGGTAGTCATGTACTCTTATCAATATCATCAGGAATTATTATCAACTTATTTTGACAAGAAATATTTATCAAATTTTTAAAATTTTACAAACCTCAAAACCCATAAAGCTGCACACATCTAGATACGTACAGACAGTACTGAAGATATAAGGGGAAACCCCACCCCCCCCCCCCCCCCCAAAAAAAAAAAAAAAGAAAAAAGAAGCATAATCAGTAATTTCACCTTTGTTCTGAGGATCATGTATATGGCTTCTAAGTGAACCCTTCTGGGCATATTCATAAATAAGAAAGAGCTCATCATCACTAGCTGCATAGCCAATCAATTCTACCTTGACAAAATTAAACCAAAATTGGAGTCAAAGCTTTAATTTGCTAAAAGTAGTGATAACAAGGTTTATAACTTAAAGATAAATTGGTGCCACTTCAATTACAAAGAGCATTACCAAATTTGCATGGTGAACCCTGCACAGAACTTTCATTTCTGCCATGAATTCTTTAGTTTTTGTAGCAGTCATTCTTTTGATTGCAACTTCCTAAAAGTTTCAAAATTAAATCACTATTGGTGTGACAAAGAAAATCAATTTACATATTGAGACAATGTAATCAGTAAAATGAAAGTAGACAACTGTAGACCTGGTCACGAAGGAGGCCATAATACACAGAGCCATATGTTCCATGCCCAAGAAGATTTGAATCAGAGAAACCATCAGTTGAAGACAGAATTTCTTCATATGTGAAAACCACAGGCTTCTCCAAGTCAAATACATCATTCCCTAGAGCTGCAAGAAACAAGATAGAAGTTCTAAGAAATTCCAAGCTCATCATCATATTGGCAGATAAAGAATGGAAGTATGGAACATAGAAGCAGCTCAAATAAATATTTTCAGTTGCCAGCAATGGCAGCAAATATTCACAGTAAACTATTTTTTAACAGAGAAGATAAGCTATTTTCGGGAAGCTAATAAAGCCTTGAATTTTAAGTAATCATTACCATGATAACAAAACATTTTAACCTATGCAGATCAATGAACCAGGGGAACATAAGGATTAAAAACTATAAAAATAAAATAAAATAAAAAGATCATCCTTCGTGAGAGAATTTGACATGGTCCCCAAAACTAAACAAATTTCCAGTAATACAGCTAAGTTAAGATCCACATGCAATATCAAAGATATTTTTGAAATACAAATGAAACATTGATTTATTCAGATCTGCCTGTGTGGGGAAAAAAATTATTCGAATCCTAAAACATCTGACCTTAATAATGTCAATGAAAAATAACCTTGAACTACAATTTCCTTCCTACTCACTCTTTGTAATTTATTATGGTCTACACTGCATCCCATTGGGACTTGGACAGATCAGGCTTTGTTGTGTTGAGCTTAAATACTAACTGGGCTTGACCTCTAGGTATCTGTCTTCTCATCAACATTTCAGTACTGATCAGCCAAAACTTCCAGGGTTTATGTTTGCATGTTGGATTCTAACATCTAGATGGCTGTTTCTGGTCCAAAGGCCTAAGGGGACTCTTTACAAGCAGGTCAGAACACAAGCAGATGATTAATGCTATGACTTGAAGAGGATACAAAGGCAGGTTTGTTAGCAATATCTTTCTTCAAAAAACAGTTTGCTCTTCTAGTTGTCTTGTTATATATATAGAGAGAGAGAGTTTGCTCATCATAAAATAAATATATATATAAAGAAATGAAAGTCCACGTTTTGCTTTAATTTATAACATGGCATGATACATTAGAAAGGATATGATCGTATAAGAAAACTAATAAATCTCCTACCTTCTTAGCAGGTATACAAGTTTGAGCCATTTATTCCTTAATAAAATCCTCAATAAATGTAGTGAGTGTATTTCCTCACTACAGATTTGTGCACATTAGACGGTTTGGATAGTATTACTTAACAAATTTAACCCACTACAGATGGTGCACATTAGACAGTTTTTTTTTTTTTGGATAACGGTGGAACCATCCCACAGCAGGGCCCTTTGGACCCACCATGGAACCTAAACCCCCAGGGAGACTAGACAGTTCAGGACAGTATCACTGCATATTGAAGAAAAAATTTCTCATGAAACAAAAGCAATTCAAAATCTAGTATGACTAGTTCAAATATTTAAACCTTTGGGAATATTAATCTGGCGGTCACTAGATTCCCCATTAGTTTGCTCCCAATCCCCAGTCTTGCAGCAGATATACCTTCCTGAAGCACAACAAAAACTGGTTGTTCGAAGTATAGGAAACTTATGAGAAATCTTGTCATCAGGATCTTTTGTGCGACTTCCTTGGGCTTCAGCAAAGCAGCTTGATGGCCTCATGTAAACACAAACAAAGATGGTGACAACAATCAGAGCAAGACCAACTGCCAAACCCCCTAGGATCCATCCATATGGCACATGAGCCTTATGATCCACTTGATTTGCTGTAAAACAAATTGCATGTAACTCATCAGATTTCTTATATCGAAATAAGAGGCACTCTACTACTATGAGAATAAAGGGTGACAATATAATATTAGAAAAATCTGTTTTTCCCACAGCAAGACTCCTATGACACCTGAGGGATGCTTAATCGGATACCCCAGAATATATTAAGAACCATAAAGAAAAATAAAGTGCAGTCTAAAACGCACATTTGAAGTTTGGGATCTAACAAAACCAAGACTAGTACTATTAAACCAACATTTGAAGCATAGTTGCAGGCTTGCAGCTAACTGATGGCTGCTCAGTCTTACAATGACAGTGCAACAAAATTTGAAGTCCATGCCATTAACTGGCTAGTGGCTACCAAAGTGAAGTTAAGCAGAAATCATGAATAAAAGGGAAATAGTTAAATGCTACTAAAACATGAGGGTGTTCCCCATAAATGAAACATCCCTTAGTCCCCTACTGACTGCAGATCATATTTGGTGTCTGTCACCCGATGACATCCAAAACACACATCCTTTACAGGGATGTAAATGATAAGTGCATTGAGAACCTTTTTTTTTTTTTATCAGCTTGTTGTGCAAACAACTTGTTTGGCTCAAAAAAGGGAAAATGCAAGATCAAATACAGGTCCTCTTGCTGAATATTATTTAATAAAATAGAAATCCATCAACAACATCATGGTTTTGCTTGTCTAATATTGACCAGCATTACTCATTGTTAACATCAATCAACACATGTCAATAACAAGATTGCATACTATAAAAGACGAACATTTCTCAATTTTCAGCTATATATATAATATATAATAATGTGTATAGGGAAGCAGCTAACGGTCCATTATTTCCAAAATAACTTTTTAAACTGATGTGTTAAGACAAATCATTTATACCTGAAAAATTGCTTATGGATGGGGCAGGAACAGGTGCTGGAGGAATGTCATTCTCTAAAGGATAAGGCTCACCAGGAACTACAACAAAATAAATAAGTAAATAAAAACAGCCAGAACAAAGGACATCTTAAAATGAATATGGAAATAGGAAAAATAAGTGAAATATCAAATCCAATACGTTCAAAAGTAAACAAAAGTGATATGTCTACATCAAAAAGAAAATGAAGTGAAATTGCAGTCAGCTAATTGTCACATGTACTTATTGATGTCTTATTTTCTAGTTTTTGTAGAACTATCATGATACTGGCTTTACTGAAGATAATTCGAGATCCCTCCACTCATGCAGGATAGGATCTTCAGTACCCTTAAGCCCAACAGGAATCCCACTCACAGGGTTGTGCTTTAAGAGAATGAAGCATAAGCCAGAATGTTCCACTCCTTGAACTCAAGCTGATAGCCGTTTGGTGATACCTCAACATCCTACCATTTCACGCAGCATAGGCTCTTCTGTACCTAAGTTCCTGGTAAGAATCCTGCCCACGGGACTGTTCTTAAGAAAAATGAAACTATAAATCACAAAGCAAAGCTCTGGCCCTTGGAATGAAGACCATAGTTGGCTCTCATAATGAACTGCATCTAGAGGATGCACAGTCGATTCAAGCAAAAAAAAAGAGGGGAAAAAAAATGATTCCCATTGCTCTGAAAGTATACTCATGGATCATTCAGCTGCCTTGGTCTTCTTAGTTTGCTTTTCTTTGCACCTCATTCACATCATGACAAACAAAATCTCTATTTAGATCCAGTTCTTATTGTTGATACAAGCCCTCTAACACACTTTCATCATTTTGAATTTTCTTGACATTTCCAGCACCATTGCTCAGCACAAAACAACAAATAAGTGCCAACTGCTTTAAGTTTAACCACAATTCTTAACAGAAAGAGTCAATTGATGGTCTTCTTATCCAGCATTTCTTTCTGTAGTCTGCTCACATCATAGAAGCAAACTTTTATATCTTATAGTCAATTCTCGCTATCGACACATTACTCTGGCAAGTTTCAATCGTTCTAAATTTTATTGCCATTTACGTCACCATCATCAGGACTGAGAACAACAAAAGTGCCAAACTGCCAACTACTTTTACCTAAACACAATACAATACTCAATTCAAGTTGATCTCAGCACTACAAACTACTAGTTCGCTTTATAAAGTCTCTGCTTAAGAAAAAGATAGGATAAATAAAAAGAAGCTTGAATTTAGTTTTCATCTTCTTTGTTGGTACTCTGCAACTTATGTACAGAACCTTGGGCAGAAACATCCTGATTTGGGCACTACATTCACTAAACTAGCTCCAAACCATGAGGATTTTCAAAAAAATAGATCATTACCAATTTGTGCAAAGATGTAACGAGAAAGCCATGATACAAAACTATAAAATTACATCATTTCTCAACAATTTCACCAAATTAAACAATTTCACCACATCTAAGACTCTGTTTTGGTTATTGAGGAAACAGAGAAATGAAAATAAAATAAAAATTGAGCCTGAATGATTCATAAACGTGAACAACTCAACCTCAACTAACCCAAGTTTTCTTTTCTTTTCCTACCATTTTCTCAGCAACCAAACAGAACGCAAACCAAAAGGGCATCATATAACCAAAGGTCAAGATGCATAGGAAACAAGACAAACCTGAATTCAATGGTACATAGTAGAGTTCGCCAACAGTAACATTATCAGGATTCTCAATCCCATTCACGCTCTCAATACTATCCATACTAACCCCAAATCTACTCGCCAACGACTGCACACTATCCCCTTCTCTCATCACGTAACTCATCAAGTAATTCCACAACCCACTCGAACACCCACAAAACAGCCTCAACCACACCACGCCGCCAGCGCTAGCCTTCCGTGTCGAATTGGGTAAAACGCCAGCCCATCATAGGCATCAATCACTATATCGCTCACATACCCATCGTTTGTTCTCAAAGTAAACGTCGTGTTGCTCAAGTACTTGTTGATCGATGACGCGCATGAGCAGTTCTTCCTGATGAAGACGTAGCCGCGGCCGTTGCCTTCGACCGTGATGTCTTTAGGCAATACGTCGAACATGCTCTGTAAGATGGGGATGGTCTGGTCTGGGCTCGGCTGGAAGGCTAGAAAGGACGTGCAGAGGCGTGTCGTGTCCGTACAGTTCATAGGTGTTGGGTAAGAATATAGAGTGTGTATGTGTAGATACAAGAGTAGGATCAAAAAGGGTTTATGTACAAGACTTTTCATGGTGTAAAGATGGAAACTCTCTCTCTCTCTCTCTCTCTCTCTCTCTGCTAAGATTTAGCAGAGGGTAGCTGAATTTAGCGGAGGTGGTGCTGAATTTTGTGGAGGTTTGAGAGGAGGGAGACAAATGGGCTTCAAGGGGAGAAGGATTAAACGCGGAGAGCGAAGAGTAAGCATTTTTTTATTATATAATATTCTGTTTAACAGACTCCGTTCTCTTTCCTCTTTCTCTCTCACAAAGCTGCAATGACTGGCTTTGGTAAGGAGTAAAAAGAGCGAAAGAGACTTGGTTGAGATTAAAGGAACAGGACTGAAGAAGAGAGTGTTTTTTTTTTTTTTTCCCTTTAATTTTAAAAGGATGTGTTTCTATTTGACTAAACTGCCCTTTGTATATTGGATACTTTGATAATATGCCAATGAAATCTGTCTTTAATCATGAATTGAAAGTGGAAAGGATCTTTTCTTGCATAGTTCGCATCATAGGTTCCAAGTTTGTGAAGTGGGTATGGGGAGATAACATGGGAGACAGCAGTGAGAAACATGACATTTGAAGCCATTAGGCTTTGATTATTGAATTGAATGAAACTGCCTAAGATAAAAATTTTAAATAAAAAAAAAAAAATGTTGAAGACTCACCCATTTTGATTTCAATTGACTATATGGACCCTAAGAGGAAAAAAAAATTAAATAAAATTAAATAAAGAAAGTCCGTCATTTAGATCAATTTTTAACAATTTCATTTGCATACTTTCGTCAAAACACCCTCAGTTTAGTGACTAAAATCATCACATTATATGATATGATATTTTAACATTTAATTGATCTAGTGATATTTATCATGTAATTAGCCTCAATCCATACAAGTATTAATTTAAATGAAAATAAATACTTCTTGGATGATTCCATTGGAAGAAGCCAAGTCGCTTTCACAATATGATTTTTATTCATTTTGTTACGCTGCATCATTGAGTTCTTTTTCTTTTTTTCCTTTTTTAAATGACACTTTTTTTTGGGATGAAGAAAAAGACATAATGAAATAAACAATTTTCACTGACCCAAAAAATAAAAATAAACAATTTTGGTTCAAATCATGCAAAAAATGCTTTTTCCCAACAACACAAAATAATCGAACCGAATTCCCACAAAGAGTAAGGGCATTCTGGGAAACGAACTTCACGAGATGGGTGACGAAGGCTTGTTATGGGGAAAAGTAAGGCACAAGTTGCGAGAGCTGTTCAAAGAGAACTGACAGTTGGTTGGGTCCCACGAACATGGCGCCAAAGCGATAAAAACTCGCCGATGAATTGCCAACTAATCGGAGACTCACATGCCACAAGGCATGTATGACGTTGACTCGAATGTGGGAAGACCCAGTGACCGACACTGACACATGCGAGAGGCAGTGGTTGGGTACTCCAGCATCACTGTAACTAGTCTGCATGTGGAAAATCACAGCCGTTCGAAGAATCATGCATTACCAATGTGCTAAAGATGGTTTGTGGGATATTCCAATAATACCCTCACTTCCTTTATCAATATATCTATACTACTCCCCGCGTCTCACTTTGTTCCCAAAATGTTTGTTAATCAATACAAAAAATTATTTCATTTTTCCAATGTATCTTTTTCTATATTTAAAATTATCGTTACTTTATTCATAATACAAAATAAAGCAAAAAGATAAAATTAAAAAATTCAAACTAATGAATCAAATAACAATGTGTTAAATAACTCACCTAAATATGTGCGCTCTAATCAAAGTGGTTCAACCAATTTGGGACGGAAAGAGTATTATATAAAACAATCTTCTCTATATTAAATCACCTTGCATTATTAATCCTTGAGAAATTAAATTTTATCTATTTTATTGCGGTTAGATCAATTTCAACCGTCTTAATCAATTATGGTCCCATCATTTGTAAAACAAAGTGATGTAGCCCCATCACTTTTGTTTGTTTTGGTTTTTTGGGTTTTAATAAACTAGTAGTCCTTGGGGATTGGACAACTTAAGTGGAGAGGGGTGTAAAAATCCATTCCAATGCTCCTAACACTTTTCTTTTATTTATTTATTTGTCTAAGTGATAGAAGAACACATCCCCATGCAAAGTTAAAATCAAGACTTTCTCAAGTCTCACATCCTCGATGAGATGAAATATACCACTAATACCAAGGGTCATTAGCAAACCCTTTCCTTTATTCATTCAGTATATTCAGACAATAAAAGAATCCTCATCCACCCCTATAAAACCCGTATCAAAATGAGTTCAATTAGCAATGACCTCAATTAATATTAGTTTTCTTAAAAATCTTGAAAGTTTTAACCTTTTTAGTTTTTGTAAAATGTCTCCGACTAACTCCACTACCATTGATCCAATATGTTGATGAAGTCAACAGGATAATAAGCAGGTTTAGGGTATCTCCAATGGTGTGCATTGGAGTAAGTAGTTGAAAAAGTGAGATGGTGATTGGAGTAAGTTGTTGAAATAGTGGGAGGGGTAGCACATAATCGCCCCCAAGGTGAGGCAATTGAATAGGAAAAGAAGAATCGGGGACCTTGGGTTGACGAGGTAGGCCCGCACGTGGACAGGAGACAACTGTAAAAACATTGTGTCCAGGAGGCAAATATTATATCGTATCTAACCTCGAGCAAACGCCAAACGGTACCCAACTAATCCCAATATCACTTTTTCCATTCTTTTCTTTTTCCTTCTTTTTAAAAAAATAAAAAATGTTAAAAACTTAAATATATTGAGTCGGTATACGGTTGGTTAGGGCACCTTAATCCCTCTTACTATGACCTTCACAAACATCTCATTATCAAATTTATCACTTTCATTATATACTCAATAAAAAGTATGTTGAACTAGACGTACGTATGATTAACAAAAGTCAATAATAAATTTTAGTTAAACCCTTTGTGAATGAAAAATGAATGTTTTTTTTATTGTATTTCCTTTATTTTAAGGGATAGATTAGTTAATAAGGGATCTCATCTTGAAAAGCAGATAGTATGCGAACGGCTCTTTTTATCCTTTAAGGGTCTCTTAATAATAAAGTTTTCATGCTTCTTATGGATTTTGATATTACCTAGTCCATATGGGTTGTAGGGTTTTATATAAACTTGTAGTTTAATTGAAAGGTTTCATCATCATATAAAAAAATAATAATTATTAAATTGTTCCAAACCTTTACCTTAACAATACCCTCGAACATAAGTAAGATCACTGTTCACTCTAAATCAGTTAACATCCAAAATAAACTTGCTGTTACTATAAAAAAAAAAAAAAAAAAGGTAAAAAGTCAGACTCAAGATTTTTTGTTTCTTAAAACATAAGTCACAAGATTTATTAATTTATCTATTGAGGACTTGTGATGATAAACAGATAATTATTTGAATCTTGAGAAACAAAAGGTCCTTAGTTTATATTCTTGAGGCAAACTACCAATTGAGGTTTTTAATGGTGAGGAAAAGTTGTTGCTCATGCTTTGAGAGGCATGTTGTGGGTAGGAAATACCCAAAATATAAATGGTATTAATTGTAGGAATTAAAGAAACTTAAAACTAGCCCTCCTAAAATCGAAAACAGTTGTAGGTAAGGAAAACGAAAGGGAGTTGCTTAGCAGGACTGTGGGACCCGATATCCTACAATGGGTGCATGTGGATTCTGCTGGAATTCCTAATCATATAAGATAAGATAATGTGACTTTCTCCAAATAAATATCATTCAGCCATAAAGATACAAGCCCATAATAATGAACTATAATTAGTATATTAATTAATTTTGAATTGTTTGATTTTTGAAGCAAGTAATCAATCATCCAGACTGGATTTGTCGTACAGAATATACGTAAGGCGCACTTAGCTCTTTTTATTATTGTTTGGTTCGTCTCTCTTTACTCGAGGTCCCACCACCCTCGGATCTTGTCGTCTTCGCCCTTCGCATTCCATGAGATAGAGCCCCCTTCCTCAATCAAACCCCTGCTGAATATTGTCAATATTAAATATTAATTTGCAGTTGAAAAATAATACTCTCTCTATCCTTCTTTTATTTTTATTTTTTTATTTTTAAAATGTTTTAAAATTATTCTCTCATTCAAAAAGTCACTGAGTTTTTTTAATTAATTTTTTAAAATATCATTTTTCATGAGTATTTTACATTTTCAAACGTTTTGTACTTACACTTAAGAGTAAAATTACTTTATCAAAACATTGATATTGATTTGAAAACATTTAAGATGATACTCCAAAAAAATGTTTTTTCTCGAAATTAATAGTGAAATAGGAATGGAGGAGTATATTATGGATATGAGTCTTGTTAATATCAAGTGTGCTTGATGCAACTTTGCATCAAGTCACTCAAAAACTCTTATTCACAACTTATATTTTGTGAAACTAATCGTTGGATTAAATTTGATTGCGTGAGCTATGCATGCCAAAAATCAAATTGTTCCGAAATCAAGAACTATTTTATCCATAAATTATCATAAATGAGTGATTGTTATTGATTAAAAAAATATAAGTTTTGAATCGAATACCAATCAGTCTTAGATCAACTTGATTTTTGGCATAGATCACTTACATGAGAACATTATCTAATTCAATGATTATTTTAAAAAAAATACAAATCACAAATAAGAATTTGAGAGTGCACTTAATGCAATAATATATATATATATATATATATATATATATATATATATATATAGTTGCTTTAGATTATTAGACCAATTTATTATTTGGGTGGATCCATTTAAGACTGAGCAGTGGGTCATTTATGTTCAAGCTAGTGTGTCAAAGGGCTGGTAATTCGTTAGTTTGAGCGCGTTTTAGTTGGGTAGGATTCGTGTGGACCAAAAGTGTCCAACCACCGACAATTCGTAATATTAGAAGCGAAATCAAAATCAAGTTAAAAATCCACGGGTGCATTTAACCTGGTGGTAATGGGCATAATGGCATATTCATGTCCAATCGGACGCCTAAATTCAAAAACCCTTTTCATACGTTTCAATTATTTTATTTTTTTATTATTTTTTTAAGTGATTCATACTAACTTGCCAACACCTAATAATTACCAAGCCCCAAAAAAAAAAAAAAAAAAAAAAAAAAAAAGAGAAGTAAGTACACTTTGTAATGCTCTAATGGAGAAAAACTTGTATGTAACTGTGACACAGCTAATGTGGTATCAATGAGAGTCAAACAAAATGAGATTATCAGAGTATTTTTTTACCCTACAATCCTATTTTTTTTAATTCCTATTAACCCGTGACACCAAATGACCATATCATAGTTACATAGAAGACTCACTTTGCGCTAGTGATAGCCCTTTTTACCTGTTGGCTTGTAATGCTTTGTATGTACATTCTTTTCTTCTTGGAATATAATTACTCACTTACCCACCCAAAAAAGAAAAAGAAAAAAATGTAAATTTCTTGAAGCCTACGATCATTATCCTCCACATGGAAGGATGCAACATGAAATCAGCGTACTGACTTCTCTTCAAAGATACCTCCCTCACAAATGATGACCAAATTGCGTGGATGCATGTTTGGCACGTGCTTTGTTAAATTTGAGACGCAAATATAGTATGTTAAATTTGAGACGCAAATATAGTATGTTTGCCCCTCTGGGATACCTTGGAGGCAAGTTGGAGGGTTCGGACACCATTGGCGCAATTGATTTGTGGATGGAGTTTCATTTTCCATACTAACAAATAGAACCTTATCACAATAGGGTAAAAAAAGTACAGATACAGACACAGTGATATGGATACGATACAACACGAACATTTGGATACAGAAAATCTTCAAAATTTATGACACAATGCGGCAGGAATTCGACATTAATACAATATTTATTTATATATATATAATTATAAAATATCATGTAATATCACATAGATCATTCAAAATGTATACTTTTGTATTGTTTTTAGATTTTTAGAAATTCTAGTTGACTTGTTTGTAGAAAACATATGACAAAAAAAGAAATAAGGAAAAAAATGGCAAAAAAAAAGGTGTCATGTCGAAGGCATTAGAAAAGTGTCGTGTTCGATACGTATCTATGTAGGACACCTGGCCTTTGGGGAAGTGTCTGTGCTTCTTAGACAGTAGGCCAATAACCAGTCCACAAAATAGTTTTTCTTATTTTTATTTCCAAAGATTAGAAAATAAACAATTTTCAAATAATAAATAAAATGACCAAAAAAAAAAATGAAAAAGGAGGGATTGGAGAAGCCCACGAAAAAAAAAGGGGGAAAAAATTAAACAAAAATGAATTTTTTTTACTTTTTATTTATTTATTTATTTTTTTATAAAGGGGAGGAGGTTGGAATTGGTGTCAATTGCCAAGCAAATATTGGGATGCCAACAGAGGCACCTTTTTGAAAAATGAGAAATTATGGGCCAAAACCCTCGACGCAAAACAGCGAAACCAAAAGAGTAACGCTATATTACTCAAATATTTTGCCCAAATCCTTTATATAAATGATGCGATTGTTAAATTAATCAACTAAAAGATTCAATAAAATGATATATATATATATTCATATATGACAACTGTCACATCATTTGGGTAAATAAATTTGGGCATTTTAGTATTTTTCACCAAAATTATTGAGATCAATCCTTCATTTATTACACCAAAAGGTATCAAAATTTGGTCCACAAAAGTATCAAATTCAATCTTCATCTAATCTCGACACTTAGTACACTTGTGGCCACTGTTTCGGACCCGCAGACAGATGGACAAACATGGGCCATCAAATCAGATGGACATGGGCCCCTTTATTGAGAGTCCTGACATGGAATAAGATTTGGGAGATATCAGGGCCCAGAAAAGGCGAAATCTTCATTCTAGCTTTTGCTGTCTCTTATGGAGTATTTTCATATACTTCGTTATGAGACAAGAGGACTTGCATTAATACAATTAATGGACCAAAAATACGCTATGCAATTTTGTGCTTTTTAAATGCTTTGCAGTGGTAATAGACACCCAAACCCTTGTATTCCATGACAGAAAGGTGAAGCACTCAACCACAAAAGCTAAGCTAACTTCTCCCAACACTTGTAGAAGAAGAATCCTAAAGCCATTTAGGTCCAAAGGTATGGCATTTTGAAAGGAGGGGTGGGCTTATGCCCTAGGTTAAATTCTTAAAATAGTATATATATATATATAGGATGATAATCAGGTAAGCACGTGCTGATATAACTTATATCAACATTCATATTGAAAGTTGTATTTCATGCATTGGTGGGATATGAGGTACATTGGACCAATGCAAGGGTACAACCCCTAATGCATGATACTGATATAACTTATATCAACCCATGTTGATGGGAACATAACCAATTGGGTTGTAGGTTTTTGATGTCACATTGGGACTGACCAAGTTTTTAACGTGTGGTAAATAAAAACAGAAAAATGTTTTTAATGGGTTTTTGATGCTTTGAATTCACTAATGGTATGGCAGTCTAGTAACATTTGCGTCATTTATTAAGTGAGTGATCTTGAGCATATAGAAAAACTTTGATACTCATTAGTTGATATTAAGGGGTTTAGTGGTATGGTTAAGTTTTATCAACTAGTAAAAATAAATAAATAAATAATAAGCAGTCATCCATTCTGACTTCCAAAATGTACTTTTAGATTGGAATTTGGGCCCTGCGCACATGCTGCTTCAGAAGTTATCTTGATAGTAAAAGTCCAATCCGGCCCATTTGTGACCCAGGCTTTTTCCTATGCTCGCCTTGGCATGTGGGCTCTAAATTCTGGAGAAGCTCTATACTATGACTTGAAATATTGGGTTCTTTTGATCCTCGATTCCATTTCTAATCTTCCACCTGAATTTGACGCACTGTTGGTCTGATTTGGATGTAAGTGTTGAAATAAATACCCGTAACTATTTGAATTTCCCTTTTTATTCTTTATTTTTTATAAGCAAGTAAGAGTATATTAAGAAGCAAAACCTGGGTCATTACCAAACCTAGCTTCCTCAAATAAAACAGAACAAGTAGATCTGGGATTGATATTGAACCAAAGCGATTACATTAGTTGCCCATAGGGTAAACTCATGGGCTATTTGATTAGCAAGCTTGGGAATAGATCTAACAATAGACTTATTAAAATTACAAAGCATTAATCTAACATTTAGGACTGAGAGGAGTTATCATCCAAGGAGAAAGTAGGAGACCATCACTGAACTGGGGTCAAGAACAAAGGAGGCATCTCCTTCAGGGATAATGTTAATTAAATTGATAGATTAAGCTTCCTTTAACTGCAAAACAGGCTGCTCTAGCTTCAGCAACTAACTGGATCCAAAGGACCAACTTTGGCCAGTCCAAGCAAAAAGAAATGTCTCAGGCACAATCTTTGACTAATAACCCCTAACATAGAGAAGGTGTACCTTATTGCCGCATTCAAAATTAATCTTCAACCAGGAGGAGGGAGGAGGGGTCCACCTGGACAAAGAAGGAGAATTGATGGGGGAGGACCCCTTACCTACAGAGCCAAGGTGCTCTAAGGCAATCTTATCCACCTGACGAATAAGCTCCTTTGGGCCAATGACTAAATTATCAAAAACCACCTTATTGCGGGAGAACCATACCCTTTCCATCAACATAGCAGAAAAAATGATGAAGTGGTCAACCTCTTCCATTGGCAGAGACAAGCTTAGGCTATTGGAGAGAATAGAATTCAACCAATCCATCATATTGAGGTGGCAAAAGGAGCAGAGACAAATGGACCATCTAGAATTGAACTACAGAATCTCAGTGACTGCGCAATTTAAGAATAAGTGATGAGCAGTTTCCAAAGGAGCTCCATAGAGGGGGCAAGAAGAATCATCAATAGGAAACCTTCATTGAAGAACGTCACGCACAAGCAAAATATCCTCGAGAATTTTCTAAAAAAATACTGTCTTTCATGAAGACGGGAGTTCTAAGTCGAATTCCAATTTGAATTTCCTTGGTTCATGTTATAGATGAATTTCCCATAAACTAGACTATTAGAGTGAAAAATATGTGGTACCGTAACAAAAAGTAACAAAAGTATAAAATAATGTTTGGTTACAGCTTTTAATAAGTAAAAGCAATTAGAAGCAAAATTTTGTTTTTTTGTCAAAAACAAATAAAACTTGTTTTTAAAAGCAAAGTTTATAAGTTTTCTCACTCGATTCAACCTCTTGACTTCACAATTTTCTTCAACCATGTCTCAAGACAAACGGTGAAAGGGGCAACGACATCTACTGTATTTGTTCTTACTTTTGTCATGAAAAATAAAAGAAAAATCAAATTTACCAAACTTACTTCTAATTTTGTTGCTTTTACTTAATAACAAAAAGCTAAAAAGTAAAAAATGACTTTTCCTATTTATAAAAAAACTCTTTTGAAAAACGTAACCAAACGGTACCATAACTTTAAATCGTGTTTAACTTATGTAAGATTTGTGCTAAATTAAGGTGGATCCATATAGGTTGTAGGGTCTTTTATGGCCCTAGGTTTGCCTGAAAGGTTTTTTCGTTATAATAATAATAGAAAAAGGCGCTGAATTAAAGTGGGTAATGTACCACGGGTTGGGGTTGCATGGTATATTGTAGGAGTGCAGATTGGGTAAACTGACCCGAATGCAATCCGAACTTGGGGTGGGCTTGGGTATTTTAGAGTTTGGGCATAAAATTTTCAATCTAATCTCAACATGGGTTGAACTTTAGGCCAGAGGTCAGGAAACTCAACCTGATCGACCCAAACCCGAGCTAAGGTATTTGAATACATTCTATGATTCTATACCTTATATATATGCCTGGATTCGTGGAATATACCAATTTGTTGCTATACATTATTCCTCTTTTAATGGGATGAGAATCACCAAATAATTGAAGTTGGGTTGAGGGTCAGAGGACGGGTTGATTTGGCTTAGTCTATAGGTAGAGGCATGGGCAGTTTTTGGTGGAGCCCCATGGGGATATGTGACCCTATTCATTTATTATTATTATTTTTTAAACTATATTACAGTTAACAAATGGTTTCTATGGTGACCAGAAAAATCGTGGCTATGAGTTAACCTTGACTCAAACTACAATTGACCAAGAAAACTAGTGCTAGCCGGCCAACGAACTAAATCTTTTCTTTCACAAGATCATTGATTATCAAAACCCACTGGAAGAGCCTTTTCCAGTGGGTCTTGAGACTCACTTTTTAAGACTTCAAAAGAAAATTATAAAAAGGTCATATTTTGGTGGGAATGTAGGGAACTTGACTTGCTTCTTGGGATTTATATGGGTAGTTGGAATGCAAAAAGTGATTAATGAATGTATTTATTCCATTTTGAATACTCAACTATACCCACTTTCCTAATTTCCCAGATTAAATTACCCACGTTTCCAATTAAAATGGGACCCTGTTTATCATTTTTTTTTTTTTTTTAAAGGTTCCAGTATTTTTCCAAAAATGGGTAAAATAATTTTTAATGGAACACAAACTTTAAAGATTTGGTCACAATTAAAAAATTTATTTTTTGTATTTGGTCACGATTTAGTAAAATTGTTTGCATGAGAGGTCCCATAAAGCTATGCTGTCTTCAGATTAATTAGAGGATTGATATATTGCTGTGTGGGTGGGCGGCGACAAAGGTTAAAAAAGATTATTAAAAACTTAATTACTAATGAGGATTAGAGAACTGTGCCACAAATTATTTACCCTTTTTCTTAAAATTAAATAAGGTAGTGTTTGGTTATTATTTTGGAAGTACCGTTTCCTTTCTAAGGGCTAAATATTAATGTATTTTTTGCTTTCAAAAGCAAGAAAGTAGCAAATTATTAACCAAATGATGCCTAAGATATTCAATCATTTGTAGGCATAATTCTTGTCTTGTAAAAAAACCTCTAAAAGGGTAATTTTTTAATGGTGCATGATTCTTTCACAAAAGTTGTTCCGTCCATATGGGCTTTTTAATAAAAGCAAAAGTTATATGCTTGATAATTTTATTTATTTATTTCTTTATAGAAAAAATACTCCTAATACTTGTAAGAAGAAAAGTGTTTTAACTTCCATCCATGTACAAGATATATTGATATTTGAAAAATAATAATGATAATGATATTTAATAGCTTTATTAATTACCAATTTGCACCATAACAACAATATTAATTACCAATTTCCACCATAATGATATTTAATATCTTTATTAATTACCAATGTCCCTCCTTTTTTTTTTTTTTTTTTGGGATATCCAAGTTAACTCCTAGACCCCATCATATAGTACCCCTAGTCCACTCCCTCCATGGGCCTTGATATCATCGAAGCCCATGTAAATTGTATATGATTCCCCTTTTATCTACTAATTAAACAGTTGAACTGGATATAAAAGGTTACATTATGTAATCTTAACATAATCTTAACATAATCCTGAGTCAGGACCCTAAAGAAGAGAGAGAGAGAGAGAGAGAGAGAGAGAGAGAGAGAGAGAGGGTGTTTTATTATAGTTTTTGTTTTATTGATGTAATCTTGACTTAATCCTGAGTCGGACCAGAAAGAAGTCATCATCAAATTCAACGTAAGCAGACACCGTAAACCTTAATCATAGGGGGTTCATTAACTAAAATAATCACTTTTAAGAAGAAAATAGGGATCATGTTTGGTCTTCTTTTACTTGAAAACTGCCTTTTAATCTGGAAGGGAACCTTCATGGGTACATTGCATCACATGGGTGAATAAAACACAATCCACCTCCTAACCAATAATAAACAAAAGAAGCTTTAATGGTGGTTGTTATCAACATCTTACTTTTTGGCCAAAAAAAACCTCATGCTTCTAATTATCACGATCGCAATCCATATCTCTTTAATATAAAATCAAGATTATTTATATGATATCATACTATTCTCACTGTCATTCTTGTTGGTTGCGCTCCACATAATGATTTAGTAAGTTAATTATCAAAAAAGTTGGGCGATTATTAGGACACCGCAAGCAGACCACGAAGCAAAATTGTGAGCAGTGCTAACCTAAAACTATCGTACCCACATATATGCAATTAATCGATCTTTATGGTCCAATGACCCAATTGTTAACTAATCAACTTGATCAAAGTCACTAGGGTTAGTCTAATATATAATGAGGGATGGTGGGAAAAATGTTAGGATCAGGATAAGGTATACCCCAAAAAAAAGAAGAAGAAGAAGAAACCCTAATGAACTCATCTAAAAGCCTGAGCTTGAATGGGCCAATTTTATTTTATCTATAAAGGTGACTTCCCTAGGAATGTATGCCAATAAAGTACCATAGAAGAATATGGGGACACCAAGATAGAAACACTCCTGCATGGAATCGAAAACAAGCCCTTCCTATCAACTCATGGAAAAGCCCAAGATGCTAAAGAGGAGGTTAACTTTGTATATTAAAGGGCTTAACAGTAATGGTCCAATTGTAACCTTGCTTTAACCCCATTGTAGAAAGTACAAAAAATCAGGCATTGTTATGCTCTTTCGTATTTCATAGGTAAATACTCTATTTGTAGCATTCTAGTTTGATCGCGTCACTAGTGTTCAATTAAGTAAGAAATGAGCCATCGACCCAATAGTGGAAGTTCTAGCAGACTCGAATTTTATAAATTGCTCAAGCCAAGTTTTCTCTGGTGTGAACTTCAAGCATCTCAATACACTTGAAACTACGAAAAATACCGCTTAGTTTCAGTCACTCTTCTTGCTAGCTTATGTCGAACTATTAGAAAAGTTGAATCCATTTTGCATTGAACTTAAAAAGAAAGATTTTGACATTGTGCCAAGCACCAAGCAACTTGAGTCAGCCATGACTTAGCCCGTCGCAAATGGAACAGGCCAATTTGTGGACCGACTCGCAAAGATTGAAGAGCGGGTCCCACAAGCGGCGCACAAGTGGCGCATGGGGGCAAAATACTTGTAAAAACGAAACAGGAAAAGGACATTAAAAAAAAAAAAAAAAAATCATCTAAAGGATCGATGGTGATGGAGGTAATCAATGAAATGAAGAAAAAAAAAAGAACATTAGGAAAGAAGAGCAAGAAAAGGTGTGATCATAGAAGAGATTGGGCGGAATAGGGTATATATCAAAGTGAAATGATCATATTGAAAAGAAAAGAACAAAAAAAGGGAGAGATAATGAAGTGGTGGAACCTACCACAAAGACAGTTTAGATATATATGAACCAAACAAGATGGGAATTGTAGTAGCAATAGTTGTAGTTGGTGGAGATGTGGATGTGTTGATGTTAAAAACGTGGAAAAAGTTTTTGAAACAAAAGGGGGCAGTAGCCGCTTGTAGGGTGTAGCACCACACGCAATGCCCCTCCCACCCAACCACCTATCAACAATGCCAAAGGCGTGACTAAGTTGGAGATTGAGAGAGAGAGAGAGAGAGAGAGAGTGATGTGGAGAGCACAACGACATGAGCCACATCAAGAATTAATGCTACTTTTTTCAACAAGGCCACCTTTGGTGAGCACTGTTTGGGTTTAGTCAAAGGAATTGTTATGTTTGATTTCTTCCAAACTGTATCTTTCACTAGCTACCTACACCCACTAGATTCTTCTTCATTTTAATGGAGCATAGCCATACATTGGAATTGGGTCCGTGATTTTGGATTATTTTTATTTCAAGAATATACCTATATTTGTTTTCTAGGAAAAGAGTTTCAATTAATCCACTCCAATAAGTACTATGATCAAGCTTGGTCAAGTGACCAATAATTGCTCTCCATTCACCGGCAATGATCAGGAGTGGAGCAAAGCAATTGATGTATCCGGTTAAGGTGATTACCTTAAAGTCATCTTAATTGAATTACTTTAACGAGTTTGTTTCATTTTTACAAAAATAGATATTGTAAATAATTAAAAAGTTCACTTAGACGACAATTTTCATAAAAAAATTATTTTATAAAGTTACTCAAAATAATGTTTTCTAATATACCGATCGACCAATTTTCATAGAAACATTTTTATATCTTAGGCAAAGGGCTGTTGGCATCTTGGGATGCCAATACCTAGGGTTTGAATTTATTTTTTGGCGGAGATTATTGTATCTTAGGCAAAGGGTGTTGACTCCATTATCATGATAATGAATAGGGATAAAAATATTGTCTAAGTGATAAAAGTAGCTACTAGCCAGCAATGGCTGCAATTACAGCATCCAGAGAGGAAAGAAGGAGACCAACTGATGTACCTGATTAAGCTGATTAGCTGTACAGTCAAATTGAAACTTTCTCCTCTCCCCCCTTTTTTTTCTAAAAAGAAAAAAGTATATATATATATGGTTATTCAACTTTGATTAGATTTAGAAAATAGTGAAAAAACCTTTTAAAAAATGCTAAGAAGAAGCAGCAGCAATAGCTACAGTAGCTAGCTTGTATCTTTTTTTTGACATCCTTTGAATTATGATGCTTGATTTTGTTTTTAATGCATCATCCTTTTGGGGAGAATTACAGATTGATGCCATTATGGATAGATCAATACAGTTCAATACAGATAACTATTCACTTTGTAGTGGATGACTACTAACTTAACTAAGAATGATTACAACTTTAATTATTTGTTTCGTAGCCAGACCAATCTGTAATTGCCCCTTCACTTTTCTTGTTTTGCATTAATTTAGTTGAATAATAATATAATAGTTTACAGCTTTGTCTTCCCTTGCTGCAATATTAACATTTGAAGTGTAACCATTGTTTATTTGTATCTATTTTTAGATCCAAATATAAAAGTGTTTTGTTTCAGATATATGCAACTGGACATCACCAATTATTTATAGGAACTCATTTTCACTTTTTTCTTTATATATATATATATATATATATATTTCATTGATTACAAAATGTGTTATAGGTTTAGGCTTTAGACAGTAGTATTATACCTTCATTCTTACTAACAAAAAGAGTGAAATTAACTTCAAATAACCTATTCACATAATTGCAGGAGATAAATCATATCATTTTTAAACCACAAAAGGTAAAGTGAGAGTCAAAGTTAAAAAATAAAACTTAAATGTTTTACTCCCCTTATTGAAGGCAAAGGTTGAGGGTTTTAATTTTGATCCAATCCCTATTTTCTATCTTATTTTATTTTTTTATTGACAATTAGAGGTATTTTATGTCTTATTACTATTAGAGATTTCATTCTGAATTAATCCCTTAACGGCTTGTAAGAGATGTCCTATATCCACATAAGCTATTCTAGTTATGAGTAATTGAAACGATGACTTTTGGGAAGTACGTTCAAAACTTGACTGTTCAATCAATCCTGTAGAGGTTAATTTTGATCTTTTAAAAAAAGAAAAGAAAATGGAGGGTAAGGAAATGGGGAAAAAAGTGAGAATCTATCATGTAGAGTAGGGTGTTGGATTGAACTAGATTAAAAAAAACAAAATAAACTGATCAGCCCTGAAATAAAAGAAAAAAATAAAAAGAGAAGGAATGAAAGAAAGAGAGACAGTTTTACAAGCAGTCCAAACACGACCTTTGAATCAAACGGTCAGGATCACCTTATGAAACAAGACTAAAGGATGAATAAACCTTACGTTTCTTTTTTTGGAGATCATCATTACATTCTCTCTTTCATTCTCTCATAACAAACATAACCTAAGGACGGAATAAACCTCCACCAAAGATTGACTATTCTATTTCTTGGACTACTAAACAATCACTGTTTGTTTTATTTTTTTTTAATTTTTTTTAATTTATAATTTTTAACTAACAAACATAACCTTAGGGATATGGTACTCCATTTTTAATATGGGAACCAAGAATTCCCCATTTGTATGATTAACAGTGAAGAACTAATTGAGCATTTAATATGATGGGTCATATATTCGTGGAGCTATGAATTCAGCTGGTGTGTGTTGTTATTTATAAGAAAGAAAAGAAATAAAGAAAAATTGGGCTGTTGGTGTAGGAGTCGTACTAGTAATGATGCTTCGTTCTCACCATGGAAATGTTGTTGGAAATCAGACATGGCGCACCATCAGCAAACAATGGTGCTAATCACATCAACCTTCTATGTTGGTTACGAGGGAATGAGGAAGATAATGAAGTGGTGATTACATTCTCTAAAAAAAAGTGAGTGTTTGGCTTGCATAAGGGAATGGAATTGTTATTTCTTTGTGGGGGTTTATTTTCTTCAATGAATGAATAATCATTCATTCTCAAACAAAAAAAAAAAAAAAATGGCTATTCTTATCTTTCAATGAGTAAAAATCATTAAAAATGAGTCCCACCTATATTTTTTTCATTCCATTCCCATTCCTTATCAAACATTGGGATGGAATGTTATTCCTATTCCATTCCCATTCCTATTCCATTCCATTCCTTCAAACCAAACGCAACCTAGGGCCTGTGTTTGTTAGGTGGGAATAGAATGGAATAGAATCTTTATTCCATTAGTTCAAAAAAGTGGGGTGTTTGGTATGCCAAAGGAATGGAATTCTTTTTCCCAATGGCTGTCCATTCCCTCATTTGATGGAATGAGGATTCCTCACTTAACATGAGGAACATGAGGGCATGATCATTCCCAACCTCATAGAATAATAAAGCAACGTGGCCCCCACACCTCAAAACCCCCACCCTCGATTCATCTTCTCTCTCTCTCTCATGCACACACACGCACACAGGCATAAGATTGATGCCCCCACCCCCATACCCATCGATCGAGTTTGTAGCTACGGCCGTTAGAAGATTGTCATCGCCGTTGTAGTTGCAATCGTCGTAGTCGCCGTTGTAGTTGTAGTTGCAGTCACTGTCACCTCCGTTGCAGTAACCATTGCCTACTGTAACCATAGGGCTGAGGATTGATCAAGATCAACAACTACCCCATCAAGCTAGTCAAGCCCGATGTTCCACCTTTCTCCTGGATCAGGGCGGAATTAGGATTTGAAATTGCCACGGCTAGGTAAAAAGCTAATAAACATATAATATATATATATATTGTGGTTATTTTTGGCACCTTAAGACTTTTTTTTTATCCCCACTTTTTAAACTTAAGGTTTTATAGGAAATACAAAAAGTTTTCATGAAAATATGTCTATTTTAATTACTAAAATTACATTATTTTGAATAACTTTGTATAAGAATCTTTTTCAAATATTTATTGTTTATGTGGATTTTTTGGCTATTTAATGAAATAGATACTCTAAATCGCCAAAAAGTCCACTTAAACGAGAGGTTTTAGAAAGAAAAAAAATTTATAAAATTATTCAAAATTATGTTCTCTAGTAGGTAGTGGCTATTTTTCATAAAAATCTTTTGTATTTTTCATAAAACCTTGAAATTTTTTTTAAAAAATAAGGGATTAAAAAATAACTTGAACCCTGTTTGAAGATGAAAATGATAGTGGCCTTAAAAAAAGGGGTTTGTATTGAAGTTCATGAAATGGTCATGGAAGGGGAGGGGCTATTCAGGAGTGATGGGGGAAGATAATAAAAATTATTAATTTAATTGATTGTATTGGGAATGACTATTCATTTCCTTAGTTGCACCAAACAAAGGCATGGAATGACTATTGAGAATTACCATTCTTTTCTTTCCCATTTCCATCCCATTCAAGTGTACCAAACACAGTCTTAGAGGGAATCCCATTCCTCTCCAAATAAAGAGAAATGAAAGTTATAAAAAGTAGATCCCACCTAATATTTTCTATTCCATTCCATTCTAATCTCTAACTAAACATTACATCATTAGAATGGATTGATAATTCCCATTCTCATTCCATTTCTTTTCTATTCTATTCACTTAAACCAAATGCAGCTTAAGTGATCACATTTTCTAATGAATTATAACATTCGTGCCAACTTTAGGTCATATTTGTGGTAAGTGGGGTCAAATTTGTGGTAATTACTACTAATGTAACCACTTATTAAAAAAAAGGGTAAAATGCAAAAAACCCCCTTGTATTGTTACCCTTTCTGCAGAATACCCCCCTCTAAAAAAAAACTCAACAAAAAACCCCCTATATTGTGTAGGGTTGAAAAACACCCCCCTCCGTCCACCATCCGTCAGCAAAGTTAACAGCCAACCCGCACGTGATCGGCACATGAGGAAGAAAATTTAATTTTATGACTATAATACCCTCAGCACTCGGAAAAGACAAAAATACCCTCACCAAACTCAATGAAAAGACAAAAATACCCTCACTTTCTTCTTCTTCTTTTAACATCTGAGTTGCAATGGGTTTGGGGTGGACCACCGGGAACTTTCCATGGTGCACCGCCGGGAGCTTCACAATTTTCTTCACCCCCTCCCTCGAATCCAAAGAGTTCTCCTCTAAAGGCGTTATCTGGGATGGAGCAAATCCGAATCCCACATGAGGGGGAAAAAAACTGAATTTCTGAGAAGATTAAACCCGTACTCGTCGGCAATTTGTTGCCGGAAAACCACACTGCCACCATCTTCTCCCATTTTAACCACCCATCCGCAGTTTCTTCTTCCCTTCTTCCGAGAGCTTCAACCAACTCCATAACCCACGATTCGAAACCCATTTAAACTACTATATTTCGTATAACCCTCCATCTCTACAAACTCCATTTTTCACCACCACCATATCTTTCTTTATTTCAAATCTATTTCACCTAAAACCACCACCCATTTCGGCATCCCCCAACCACATCACCACCACACAGTCACCATCGCCACCATTTTCCCCAACCAGATCTAGCATGACTTTGCCCCATAGCCATATTTGATCCATTTTGGCTGCCGGGTGCCGCCATTGGAGAAATTTTCAGATATTGTCTCAACTGTGGGCAAGAATCGCCATTGTTATCTTCAACTTGCAGCAAAGCAGTCCCAAAATTTATTGGCGATTCTTCTAATTACGCATTTTCATTTTACATTTTTTTTTAAGGGTTTGGGAAGGAAAATCATTCGGGTTAAAATTAGTTGAAAAAAGGTTTTAATCTGGCAATTAGTGTCACCTATTCTCAGAATGAGTGGGTGTCGTTGGATTTTGAGGTGCATCCATGGTGGAATTGAAGCTTCAGGTGAGCTATGGGCCTATGGCTGAGTTGACTCGGATCATTGTTTTTAAAAGGGTAAAATGCAAAAAACCACGGTCGACATTGGCTGACGAAAACCACAGCCGGCGTTGGACGACGACGGCGATGGCCAGTGTGTGAACCCTGACTCGACAATGGGTGTGGACGGTGACTGATGCGAGAGTGAATGGGTGTGAGGATAACGAACACGGGAGGGGGGGAACTTGGTTTTGCATAAAGGTTAAGTCAAGGGTAAAAGGGTAATTTCATATATCGTTTTTAAAAGCAATTTAAAAATGTCAAAAACTAATATTTTATTATTTTCCCGTACATGGGCATAACGGTCATTTCATCTCACCGTTAACGGCGTACCCCCTAGCATAATATGGGGGTTTTTTGTTGAGTTTTTTTTTAGAGGGGGGTATCCTGCAGAAAGAGTAACAATACAGGGGGGTTTTTTGCATTTTACCCTAAAAAAAATGACCTTTTTATTATTTGATACGGTACCCCAAATGTACCATAGAATTTAATGTACACATTATTAACCTTGACCTTTGTCCATTTCCATGATCAAGTATCATTGCTCTACTTCTTAAACAGATTATTGAAATACATCTGTTCCTATGATAGCGATAGAAGGATATGAGAATGTTAATTAGCATTGACTAGTGTAGTACGCGACGTATCAGATAGAAACACAATTGAAGGGCTAGATTTAGAGATTCCACTTCCACGCGACACCATAGGCACGTAGGGCGCGTTGCTTTATCTAAGGGCAATGGACCCCACTAATCATGCCAACAGAAGTTATTATTATTTATTATTATTATTTTTTGAGCTTGCTACTGTGGGAAATGGATTACCTGGTCAAGCTCTATATTGTTGGGGCTTGGTTTACTGAGGTAAGTGATTGACCTTAAATGGACTTATTAATTTTACAAACAGTCTTAAATGAATATTTAATTAAGTAGATGTTGAAAATAAAAATCGAGTAACTTTTTACCCTTTTCCCCGGCGGATAAAATGGACAAGTTTGATTAATCTAATAATCTTAAAATATACACAAACCCATCGAAAGAAATAAATATTACTTGGATTCAGTTTGAAGAAATTAAGATTGTGCTTGACTTTTTCTTATTTATGAATAATTTGAACAAGTTTTTAATTGATCGAATCTCACCCTCCACAATCAAGCAACTTGGTTTTGTTTCAACGTTACAATCCTCCTTAACTTTAACAATATTAAGGTATAACAAAGTCCTTGGAAATCGATATATGTCTTCCAATGAGGTTGTTACAAAGATTGTCGAAGACGTTAGGTTTAACTTTTCAAGTCCAATGAAGGCTCAAACCTTAAAGAGAAAGAAAGAGTAGTGGAGAAAATTTATTGACACCTTCGGTTAAGGGAGGAAACCAAATGCAAATGTAAATAGTTGAAACATAAATAATGAAATAATGATGGTGATTAGCTGATATCAGAGGACGTTGGAAAGACATTATAATAAAATTTATCAAGGTCGAATTTAAGAATTTCATGCTTACTAAGGAGTGGCATATATTGCATGCTTCTACAAGAGATGCAACTCTAGATTTATGACCAAATATATATTTAGTTGTGTATATTGCACACTTCTGCAAAGTATATATTGATTCCCTTTTATTTTATTTTGTTGTGCTTTGAATAATAATTGTAATTTTAAATATAAAAAATGATAATTTGAGAAATTAAAATTATTATTTGTTTTGACTTTTAAAATAGAACAAATGTCTTTGGATTTTCTAAAATGAAAATTGTTAGGGAGTATGAAACAAAATATGATGGAGGCAATAAAAAAATAAAATTAAAATACAAAAATACAAAGAAAAATATTTATTAAAAAAAAATGAAAAATGAAAAGTATAAAAATGTACCGCTCTAACAGCAGCAAGTGCGTGTGGCGATAAATTAAGTTTCGTTAAATTTTGGTAAAAAGGAAAATTATGAGACCGTACGTAATAATTCCGCCGACTTGCGTTAAAGGCCGACCATGTTGGGTGGTCGGAGGCCAAAAGGATCACGAGCCTGCCAAGCGCGGCCCACATAAAAGTAGGGCTTTAGCAATCGACACGTGTCGGTCAGTTTTAAATTCGCAATCCAAAGGAAGCGTTTCCCAGTGTCCAAAACCAGACCAGCCGACCAAACCTCCTTCACCCGGTCACTTCCTCGAGGTTAACCGCTTTCTCCGGTTAGCTTCACGCTGCGGTTAAGGGCAGCCCTAATCGCACTTTTAACTCGCCGAGTTATTCGAAATTGACCACATTGCCCTCGTTATTCAACCAAGATCTACATTTGCTTTGATTAATGATCTTTGGAAGATGTTGATAACAGACGACTGTATAGAAAATCTGGGTACTCACTTAGCCTCTAGAAAGGACTTTCGAGATAAGGTTAATTATTATTTTTAATTATTTTAACGGTTACTTTTTCTGAGTTGACTAACAAACTTGATTTTTTTCTCATGTACGGTGCTAATTATGATGTTTTTTTATGTTCAGTATAGTAATTACATTACGTAAAAGTAGTATCTCTTTGTCAATTCGGCGCATTTATCTATCGACCTACTGATAAACTTTGAATTTTAGTGTATCTAAGAAAACAAAGATGAAATTATAACACGTGAATAGTATAAAGGAAAGAAATTTTGTCCCACGACTGAGATACAAACATACCTATCATTTTCAATGGTATTGTGTTCTTGTGGCTCTTAAACCAGAACTGATTGTTACATGGGAGAAAAATGTACACAATCTTAAAGAATTTTGAGAGAAAAAAAGGAAACAACCAATTTCATGCTCACGTGTGGTTGTACATGGTGATGTGGAGTGTTTTGTACCTATCAATCCCATACGAATAGAATAATTCCACGTTTCTGATGAGCTAGCTTTTGACAATGTAGGGGAGGCAAGGGCTACAAGAAATTTGACTTTCTTCCTAAAATCACTTTAGACTATAAGGAAAAAAAATCACCTAATAAATAGACTAAGTACAAGTGGTTTTTAGGGGTGCCCTATGTGCAGTGGTTACTTATTTCTAATTTTTTTCTAACAATATAAAAACTGGAAGAAATAGAAAAAAGAAACAATATTTAGATTCCAATCCTTAATCTTACTTTTATATGAGAAAAAAAAAAATTAGGATACCACCATACTTATAAGGTCCGGGTTCGGTGATTAATTTTACCTATCCTTTTTTCCGTTAATAATGATTAACTTGAAAGAAAAGGTGGTCAATTTTGCTTTTACGACGACGTTAAATGTTAGTGCTTTTAACGACACGAAGACAATAAACATAATTAGAATGAAGTAGAGATCTAATTACAAATCATAAAGAGTATGGTTATGTTAAACTGCTTCGAAAAGCAGTAAGCGGCACATAAATGTCTTCTCCTCCTTAAGACTAATCATAGAGGGGGTATTATAGTCATTAAGTGCACAATGTGCGGCTCTATAAAATAAAGAGTATTATTCCATGTGCTTCGGCGATCCGACGGTTTTTTTCCCGACTAACTCGGAAATGATGAACCAATGTACGGACGAAGATATGTTTAATAGACAAATGCTGCTGACATGGCAACTTTTTAGCTATTGGATCAAACTATCCTCAAGAGTTGTGTAAGATTTTGTTTTTCTCCAAGTCAGATCTGAAGGAATCTTATGATCTGACGGCTGTAAGAGATAGTTGTAGCTATCTGTGAAGGAAGCACCCTCATCATGTCATGCCTCTGTGACCCTGCTTATGGGGATAGGTGGACTGTGGACGCAAACAGAGAAGGGGAAAGCAGACAAGATCATGGGATCTGCATGTTTTTTATTGCACAAGTCCTGCACATATGGATCATGCAAATCCCCTTCAACTTTCTCTCTCTTACTCCTCTTGTTGGGCCTTTTCTCTCTCTAAAATCATACTATATAGGTGCCCCAATCTGTTTACCTTCAATAAAGCAAACCCAAGTTTAATTAAGCCTAAAGTGACTATAAACCCAAGTTTAGTTAAAGTCACTTTCTCTCTCCATCTCTAAATTGGGATTCTAATAAAGAGGGGATGTTTGGGGTTGTGTGCTAATAAGGCTAGTTGTAGTTTTTAGAGGGGTGTTGTAGACCCAGAGAAAAGGGTATTTTTAGGGGAGGTCAGCACTGCACGCTTTGCTTCCTCAACAGGGCAACAAAGTTTTTCTTTTTCTTTTTTTTACTGGAGCTGTGGTTGCGTGTCTTTAGCTCTAAATTCCGTTCCTGTTTTTGGGTTTTTGAGTGCAGGGAATCTCTCTGGATTTCTCACCCTCTTCTGTCTCTCTCTCTCTCTCTCTCTCCCCCCCCCCCCCCCCCCCGCCCCCGCCTAATTGCCCCTCCAGTAGTCTTGCTATACTATAAGGCCTAAAAGAGTGAGAGAGAAAGGAGAGAGAACCCACTGAGCTTGCAAAAATCTTAAAAAGGAAAAAGAAAAGTTAGATTGCAATCTCACACTATTATATCATCCTCTTTCTTTCTTTTCGGTGGTTCTTATTCCTATTGGGTTTTCTATCTCTTGGTGGGGTTTCTCTTGGGTTGTTATATGGTGTTGGTTTTGAGGATTTGGGTGGGTTGAGGTTTTGCAGAGTTGGTTGGTGGTTTTTTCTGAGTTCCCTTTTTGTATATTTTCTTGGTGTTGGAGGTTTTGAGGATTCTACCATCTGGGTATTTGATTTTTGGGGCCAATACAAGTGTCTCTGGTGATTTAAAGATGTGGGTCTTTGTGTTTTTGAGCTTTGGATGATTTGAGGACGTGTTGAGGTATGCAACCGTTCCTTCGTTCTCTTTTCTCTTCGTTTTATCCATTTGTATGATTTGGAATCAAGTTTTGTTGCGTTTTACATTGTTCTATCACGTCTCTCTAACTTTCTGTACTTTTCATTTACAGTGAAGTTTTCCTGTTTTCTTGCTGATTTCTGGTGTGAAAGTTGATTTTCCATCCATTTTGCTGGTAAAAGAAATGGAGAGATGTACAAAGGATGAGGAGGTCCATCCTCAGCTGCTAGATTTGATTTCTAAAGACAGAGAATGGCTTGTGAATAGAGATAAACAGAGAAGCCATAGATCTTCAGAGGAGAAAAAGCTGGAACTGAGGCTTGCTCCACCTGGTGAAGACTGGACTATGAAAGATAACACCAAAAACAACTGCAGAGACAGAGATGAGTCTCTTTTCTCTCTTGGGTACTTTTCTTCCATGGCTTCCATGTCCCACAACACCACCACCACCACCAACAGTGCAAAGAGAGGGTTCTTGGATACAGTTGAGAGAAACAACAATGGAAGTCTCCAAACCCATAAGTTTTCTTCACCAGAGAACCACCCAGTTGGTACTCCTTTGTCATCGCCATGGCCTTCTTCTTCAGGTTACCAGGTGAAGACCCAGCAACAGCAACAGCAACTCCAACAGCAGACAACGGCTTCATTTCTTCAGTTTTCTTCGACCACCCCTCAAAGCCTGCCTGTAATGGCTAAGGAATCGTCACAGACCTGTTGCAACAAAGTGGTAGACTTGCAGACTGCAGAAAAGAAGGCATTTTCACCAGCTTCTGCCAATACAGCTGTGCCCAACAGCTCTCAGAAAAGGTACTCCAGCTTTTCCTCGTAATTTTTTTTATCTTCTTTTTGGACAGAGGATATTCATTCACAGACAGAGTCACTGTTAGATGTTGGGTGGTCCCTGCTTAATAGTTTCATTTTTTACTTGGGTTTTCAATGTATAATTGATTTATTTTTTTCCCTTTAATTCTGACACTTTTTGAATTTTAATCCAAGCATTATCTTCTTTTCCATTTCATTCTGTTTTACTCTGCATCCTGAACTTTATTTCCATTTCACTCTTGTATGTTTCTGCTTATTTATGATAGTTGTCAGCTGGTTTTGGCAATTTAAGCTTGGACCCTCATCCTGCCCTTTTTTATGCAACTTTTTATGTTAATGTTAGATATAAATATATATGTATGTATGTATGTATGTATGTATGGAGGCGCTTAAGTGGATATTCCCGTACTATCCCGTATGATTATGGCAGTTCACAGGATTATGGCAGTTCGTGGGTGACACGCGTTCCTTGTCGTATGTGGATGGCACATGCGCACGCTTACACATCGCCCACGTACTGCAATGATCTGGGATACCCGTATAAGATCAAAGCTGTTATGTATGTATGTATGTTGTTTATAAGCAAATTTTTAATCTTGTTTTTTTGTTCTTTATTTATTTATTTATTTTTTTACTATCTGGGAGAGTTACTGTATTTTGGATTTCATTTTTATAATGAGATTTTTTGAGTCTTTAAATATCTTTTCTGTATAATTTCATGGATGTGCAACATTGTTCAGGGGTTCTGAATTTGCATTGCTTGTGATAAATATCATGATTGTAGCCATTGTTTCCCTGCTATTTCTGTACATGCTTGACTTATAAAGTTAATCTATTATAATAATTTGAATCTAATTTCTTTTTCTGAATTGATATTTTCCTTTTCCTGCCTTGTCTAAATCTCTCCTTGATGCCAAAAATCAGAACTGCTCCTGCTCCAGTTGTGGGGTGGCCTCCAATTCGTTCATTTAGGAAGAATCTTGCAAGTACCAGCTCTTCGAAACCAGCTCCTGAGCCACAAAACGTGGTCCCGAACAAGGTTGACAGTGAAAAACCGGTGGAAAGTTGCAAAAAAGGTTTGTTTGTGAAGATCAATATGGATGGTGTCCCCATTGGTAGAAAAGTGGATCTCAAAGCCTATGACAGCTATGAAAAACTCTCCTCTGCTGTTGATGAACTCTTCAGAGGCCTTCTTGCAGGTGGCTTGCATTATTATATCTTTTAATAGTTGTAATTGTACCTATAACAATTATATGGACTGCATATTGTTGGGCAGAGAGAGAGAGAGAGAGATCATGGCTCATTTTCTTACTGTCAACCTTTGGCTGCTATATCCACATGGTACACATACTTTTATTTTAGTAGTTATGTCCATATGGTCAGTGTCTTTAGAACATAATTTTAAATTCATGGTTACATATCAACATGACTTTAGTTTGATAGCCGTGCCATATGGCCAATCCATTTGTAATATATAGGATTTCTTCTCCAACTTGCTATCTTTGGAGGTTTTCTTTTGGGTCATTTGCCTGTCTCTTAGCATGAAATAAGGTCTTGATTATGAAGATACAACTCTTGGAACAGAGATGTGATTATCTCATTTTGCTTTCTTTAGGGGGTTTCTTTTGGATCACTTGCCTGTCTTTAGTATGAAATAAATTCTTGATAATGAAAATGCAACTCTTGAAACAGAGATGTGGTTATCTCATTTTGTTTGTCTTTTGCTTTTAGCTCAAAGAGATTCCCCTGCCGGTGGAATCCAGAACAAGCCAGAAGAAGAGAGAGCAATTACGGGTTTACTAGATGGGAGCGGAGAATATACTCTTGTTTATGAGGACAACGAAGGAGACAGGATGCTTGTTGGGGATGTCCCATGGCAGTAAGCATCTTACCAGTGTGGATCTCATGGAGTTTATAGTATTACTTCAAACCATTTAATAATTGATCAAACACTTTGTGATTGGTCTTTTAATAAACGCCATTATTTTGGTTTTATATCGTTCAATTAGTACGGAAAAACAGAGCTAGATTCCTACTCTCATGACAATAATTCCATTTTTAATAATTGTATTGTTTCTTATTCATGCATTCCCAAACCCAATACAACAGCACGTCGTTTTTCAGCAGAAAGAATATATAATTATCCCCTGCCAAACTATATGATGTCACTTACTCTGTCTTGTGATATAGTAATTTCATAGTATCTCACAGTAGATTGCATGAGTGACTTTATGATTTGGTTTCTTAACATGTGATTTGCAGCATGTTTGTTTCCACCGTGAAGAGGCTACGCGTGTTGAAGAGCTCTGAACTTTCTGCGCTAAGCCGTGAGTTCGCTTTTGCATCCCATTGAAAACTTTATGTTTGTTAAGTACAAGGATAATTTGGCTACTTCTGGGCTCTACTTAAAAATTGTGTTTTTTGTTTTTTGTTTTTTTTTCAGTTGGTAGTGGCAAGCAGGAAAAGATACCACTTAACTCTGAGATGAGATGAAGGGAGGGGAAATTTTCTCTGAGGAATCTCCACTGAAGTTTGATGGAGACTTTGATTTGTGTTTCTTATTTTACATTTTGCTTCCCATTTTCTGTGGCTATGAAAAGGGTTAACAAAAAAGGAGATTTCTTAGCTTACATTTTCAAGTAGTTGTGTTTTCTTGGGAGGATGGAAATGATTTGTTTTTGCTGAGAAATCCTGTTGTATCCCTCTTGTAGAAAGGAAAGACCAGCCTGAGATATGGTTGCGTATGTGTTTTGATATTACTATTTTCATAACAAGCAACTTGTGATATATTTATTTTGTAATGTCTTTGCTCCATTATGAGAGTGGCATTTCAACCCGAATTATTTGTCAACATGCTTAATGTCACTAGGCTGGTGTGAAGGAGACCAACTGATGCACCTGATTAATAGCTGGTGGGGGTTTGAACCTAACCTCTCATTTCTAAGGCAAAATTGAAGGTCAAAATATTCTAAATCTACCATTCCCCTTCAAAGGAAAGAGAAATGCCATTAGGTCATTGGCCTTTAAAAAAAAAAAATGTAAAAAAAAAAATGGTTGGGGGAGTATCCTCTGGAGGAAAGTGCAGGGTTGCTAAAGAAGAGCATTTTCTCTCAATAATTCTGCATTTTATCAAAATCTCCTCATTATGCATGCCTATATCTTCATTTTTATTTTTCCGAAATGCCAAAAATATAATCACGTTTTTCTTAACAAACACCATTAAATCATTAATTGCTTCATCTGAAGTACTTCCAGACACCACTTTGGCTGGGATCGATTAACCCTCATCTGCAAAGAAGACCAAAGAAGACCTATCAAGCATTACCTATTGGCCAAAAATGATCTATGGCTTGAGCCATTGCATTCAAAATTACAATCGTTTTTTATTTTTATTTTTTGGGTACAATCTTCAATGTCATATATATCTTGACATGTTAGGCTCCTAATCCAAAGAGACCAAAGACATGATGGGCTGTAAAGCTCCTACGCTTTTTTTGATTCCATTGATGCCACTGCTACTAAGTAGTACACACTGCATAGGGTCTTTTTGGCCTTGAGTGGGGAGAAAGTAGAAAAAAATTATGCCCACTTTGTTCAAAAGGGTAGACAAGAAATCCTCCCCACCACACCATTGATAGTGATGCTCTTACAACCCCAACACTGTCCTCTTGGTCCCCACAAACTTGAGCATATATCCTTTCGACCGTCGGATCTTTTTTCTTTCCACAAAAACCAGAGTTTGTATCACCCTCTAATGAGCTTGCATGGGACACCAAACTCAATGGGTTGAATGTTGAAATACAAAAGAGGTTCTTGAGGAATGAAGGGTCTTTGTCGTTGGGAGCTGCCTAACTGTGGGACAAGCCATAAGAACTGGTCTTACAAGGAACTCAAAGAGAGAAAATAATATGATTGCCCACGTGTGAGCATTTTGGTAGGTATGAAATTGTGTCAAGCTTTAATTAATGTAAATATTACGGCTAAAAGTAAGGTAGGCCGAGTCGAGTAGCTACTGTTTAGACTTTAACCTAATAAATTAACGAGTTCAAATATGAGATTGAGCTGGGTTCGCAAACCTGCCAATCTCAAGATAATACTTACTTTGGTTTACATCAATCCTAGTATATATGCTTAGATTCCAATTGAGAAAGGATGGCAATGACGGACGAAACACGTCTATGTATGCGTGCTTCTTTCCTATATATTTCTCATGTAATTCTTATTTTTCATTTTTGTATGCCGAATACATTTAGGCCTGTTTGTGTGTCTAATTCGAAATTAAACCAATTGAAAGCATATTAATTACTTAGCATTCCTGGCACAGATCCATCGACCACTTTGAATCAGAATATTTTAAAAAGTTGGTAATTTTTGTTATAAAATGAATTCTTAGAAATTCAAGAAATACTCCTATTTTAAAAGAAGTTGGTAGCCGATTAGTACAATGCAAGTCTTGTCTTTTGATGAACACTCTAGATCAATTGGAGACTGAACTCGTTTTGTTACAGGATGATTTGAGGGAATTCTTGACAACCTTTAGGCAAACAGAACATTTAGTCATGCATTTCAGATGCATATTTCAAGGGCTAAGTCTACGAAGCTAGCCAGTTTAATTACCTTTTTATTTAATTCATCTTTGATCCTCAATTCCTCCTCTCCTTGCCACTGGGAATTAGGAGATTACATTCAATCAAGAAGAATTAAGAGAAATTTTAGGTCCTCCACTTTGCATTTAGAGCTAACAAATCTCTTATCATCCATAAGGACTTGCAGCCCTTCGTGAAGGATAGTTTTGGATTTTTCCCTAAGGACCCTTTATCTTGTAAAGCATAAATGGGCAAGCACTTGGACATCATAAAGGTGTCCTTAGGCACTAGAAGAACAACAAAGGCAGATAACCATAAATAACATAGAAAACCCAACAGTCTAATATAAATCCAAGTCTCATGAAGATTTAAAATTGTTTACCCATAGCTGGACCAATCTGTAAGACCCCCTTGTTTTTAAATGTGAAGTAAAGTAAAGATGAGGGAGGACAAACACAGTGACTAGCTAGAAAATCAAAATGGACATGGACTAGTATGAAAATAATTAATGTTTTTACTCTTTTAAATCACTAGATGTATGTATTGGCACATGTGTAGCGTGTGCATGCAAAACACCCAAATTATTCCAACCCTACCGTAGAGAGAAACATTGGTTTGTAGGTTTGAAATTAAGATGATGTACTGGTTAATAGTTATGGCATATTAAGACCGTACAATTATATCCTTTATTTTATGAAATTTTTTTTTTGGTATATAAAATGTTATTTTTGTAACTTTAATTAGTAAAAACAAAGAGACAAATGAAACCATTTTTTCTTTTTCTATGATACTATACTATAGATGACATGATACACATCTAGTGATTTAACGGGCTCAGAATCTGTCTCCGTTGATACTCACAATAGAAAAGACTAAAGAATAAAATCCTTGGGTGGCTATCATTTCAAGGCTTTTCCAAATTAAGTGATTAAAAAAAAAAAATACTCATGAATTCTTCCTTATAAACTCTTTAATTTTCATAACAATTACACATCCTATAACCAGGAAAACAATATATATATATATACACACAAATTAAAGCTTTGTTTAATTCAACAGTATAAATGGCAAAGCTTCTTGACGTATCTTAAAAATAAAATAAAATAAAATAAAAAAATAAAAGTCAACTGTGAAAATTTTTAATCTCTAGATAATTTTTCCTTTCAAAGAGCACAGCAACTTGGCTTCCTATGCAGAATGCAAATTCAAGAGGCGCCCATATTTCTGGGTTCAGGAATGAATTTCGCTTCAACTTGGTCAATGTCACCATAATTATGAGCCCATATGTTCATAGTGGATCTAACAAATCACTGCCTTGAAAGACGTTGTCCTGAGAAAATAAGATATCCCATAACAAGTTGTTGGTGCTTGCATTTGTCACTAGAACAGGAAGACAACTCTCCCCATGTCTTTTGCAACTGGCACAGCAAGAGGAGCAACCTAATTCACCCATCATGTGGAAGGTGGCATAGAGAGAGAGAGAGAGAGAGAGAGAGAGAGTGTGTTTATTGCACAAGGGGAGAAGGGGGAAGAAAGAGAGGGAGTGGGGGAGCCAGGTATGCATGTTTGGGAAAATGGGTATTTTAATCGAATTACTCTTTTCTTTTTAACCGTAGTAAAAAGAAAAATGTGAACTAGTTGGAGTTTATGGATATGATTCTTTTTTATTTGGACTAAAGGGATAGGAAAAATATTTAATGGCATTTTTGGATATGAATTTAATTTTAAGGAAGATTTTGGATATTTCCCAAAAAATTACTCCAGTCAATGATTTAATTAATAAGAATGGTGATACATTTCAACAAGAAACTGATCCATACCCACACAAAGGATGGAAGTATGGAACTTCTTCCATCCAAACAAGAAAAAATCATCAATAAATTGAGCATGTTCCGCGAGGCCGTGGGCTACACTATTGCCATCTCTATAAATGTGCACAAAAGACACTGAATCAAAGGTAGCTGCTGTGCTGAGTTCGACCTTCAGAATCCCAAAGGTAACTCCTGCATCTACCATATCTCCAAGCATTAATCCCAACAGTGACATAGATGCTACCTTTGAGTTGACGCCTTTGATCACTTCTAAGTTGTCTCCTTCAACAATTATGTCATTGTGAATCAGTTTACATTCCAATGTTGATAGGTATCATTTTAATTATAATATAAGACCTTTAAATAGGAGAGCAAAGAATGGGTTGATTGATGGTGGAGTGAAAGTAAAAGTTTAAATAAAATGGCAAACTGGGAATTATAAAATGGGAAATGATAGATCCTTTTTTAAAGAATTAAGATTCGCTATTATCATTTTAAATTGAATATAGGAGTTTTGACCTCTTTATTGGAATTATTTCTATTTTAACCTACCATTTTATCATTTTCCCCATAAAGTGTAAAAGAAAGTAGTAAAAATTACCATAACTATTTAGGGTTGGGATCCCTCCAATCTCATAATGTCCAGTTGAGTCCATTTGACTTGGACTCTCAAAAGCCCAACAAAATCTAAAGGGTTTGTAATGCACTAATGCCCCACATCACCAAACAAATTCATTCTCACACTGGGGAAGAGATAGAACTCCTTCCAAAAATTCAGTCTTTCCTTTTTTATTCTCCTATAAATTTAATAAACTAATTCTTCCTCATTTTGAATTATTTCTACCCAGATTTGTAAAAAACTCATACCCATCTTGGTGAATGTTCTGCCCTCAACTGGATTTGAATATAATTGGTGAGAAAGATTGGTTCAAACCTCCCTAATAACTTCGCTACAAGTCCCTGTATAATTTTTGAGATAGCAACTTCAGCTGTTGACCCTCTTGATCATCAAATATATTTTTTTTTCTCCCGAATTACTAATGAATGACATGCTGGGTGAATATTTGTTTCGAGATGTTACGTAACCAGTTGTTTGAAAATCAATATGGTTGTTGCATGATGAGAGCTCGTACGTCAACTCTTCACTACTTCTGCCTTTGGATAACAACCTGCAGCTATGACTTTGTGCTATACCACGAGTTGGTGAGACCTACATCCTCCTGGATACTAATTTGGTAGCTCTTGAGTATTTTTATTAGTTTTTTCTTCCATTTTTCATTTTTTTTAAAAGCAGGCAACTAGTTTCTGAGGAATTAACATTTTTGAGTCTGCAAACATGTTTGTCTGTATTCCAAGTTGAAGATTTCCATTTCTCTAAGATGAGGAAAGGCGATAGAAATTTTCCCGGACAGATGGAGGGATTTGGGATGATTGCCTGCATTGTACTTTTCACGACTTTCTCTGCAAATTGTCTTTTGCGATCAATATTCATCATTTACAGCTATTCTTGCCCCTTAATTTATGTTTTTTGTACTTTTCTTTTTTGTGCATTATTTATTCTCTATTTCAATTCACGTTCCTAATTTTTCAAAAAATTTCTTGTGTTCCAAAAATTTCTTTGTTTTAGAATTGAGGGAGTATATGACTTAACTTATACTATTCAATGCTCCCATTTATCGAGCTTGTAATGCCTTGGCTCACACTTATGCCTTCCAAGACACACCATCTCTTCTTCATGCCCCCAAAACATGAATTTCATAGCCAATGCATGATAACTTTGTGGCATTCTTCTCTCTTGTTGAGTGAGTAATGTGGTTCAAGCTTATAGAGAAGCATTGATACCCATTTTTTGATAATAGGGAATTAGAGGTAAAGGTAGATTCTATTGATTGTCCAAAAAAAAAAAAAAAAGAAGCATGAATTTCATAGAGTAACAAGACCTATAAATTTTTTTTGGAATTTAAGCTTAATTCTCAAGACAGTAAAGTAGGTGGTTATTGTAAAACTACATTCCTCTTTATTTTCACCTACAAAATAGAAAATTTATGCAAGCCTGACAAGGCTACACAAACAGTTTGTCTTTTATGCTGTCCAACCAAGTTTGATTCCTCGCTTGACTTTATGTACCAGTGTGGAAAGATCCCACTAACCTCTCTCTTGGCCCTACAAAACAAGAAAGTTAATGATCTTCCAGTAACCTTTGATTTCAAATATATATATTATCTAGGTTCATAAAAAGAGGTTGTTCATGTCATACTTCATCTTCTTCCTGCAAAATATGACGTGCTTGTGCGGCTCTTGGAGCTATCATATTCATATCCAGATTGCAGCAGTTGAGGGTCACTCATCTCGTCCTGTAAAATGTTCCGCAATAAGATGTGAATAATTTGGAGATTGTATGAGCTGTAGGGTTCCATGAAATTAGTAAATGTTGTGTCCTTGAGCTCTATGCCTAACTAGATTCCTGTTTGGTTGTGCATAAGAAAATCAATCCTCAGCAACAGATTTTAATATATCCATGGCATTTTCTAGCAACTATTTCGACTTGTTTTCCTGAACTTCAGAATCTTCTCACCAGGAATCGTTCAAACATTTCCTTTATCAAACAAAAATAATGCAGCCCATTTGAGTATGTCCAGGGAGGTCCACAATAACAATGCGGCAAGTTTTTAGGGCCATTATAAATGGGATTCATTATTTTGTAAAGGAGGTGAATTTTATTGTGGGTGGGTTAAGTTTTAGAAAGATGTGTGGCGTGGCAATGAGCCTCTCATGGCGGCGTTTCCATATCTTTGGCATAGCAGTGAATAAGGATTTTTGGGTTATGGGTTATGTGGTGTGGGATGGGGATTCTTTGCATTGGAATTTATTATTGGGAGTTGTACATAGTGTTGCAATTTTTTCAAATATTTTACTCTACTGAAATTAGTAAGAGTAGGAACGATGTCTTGGTGTGGCATTGGAATGCAAATGGGTTGTTCTCAGTTATGAGGCCTTCATTACTCATGGTGCTGCATTTCTTCCAGCATAGAGACTTTGAATTCCTTTGGTCTCCTATAAGGTGGCATTGAAACACTTATTTCTTTGGGGTTCATTGGAAAATTTGGGGATTGAGTCCCTTTTTGTTGATATGATTGATGGACTGAAGATGTGATTTTTCTTTATCCTCGGGCTTTGCCTTTCATTCCTTTTCCAATAAAGTTTATTAATCACTGGGGGGGGAGATCAACTCACTTGAATTGTGGAAACAGAGTTGTGTCTTGGTGAGCCTGATGCACTACTGCCTAACATGATGCTGGACATGCATTCTTCAGCGAATGCTCTCAATCTCTCAAGCTTGGGTAAGATGACCATTCCAAGATCTGGCCTGTCTTTTCTCCTCAGCTCTGCACATTGAAGAGCTAACTTGGCAAACTCCAACGCCTCTTCAAACGGCCAGTCATGTACAGCAGGGTCAAGCATCTCAGCAAAAGTCCCTTTCTCAATTGCCCGTTCAACATGAAGAGTTAAACCCATTGGGGGCTTGGCTGTAATTATTTGTAGAAGCATAATCCCAAGGGAGTAAATATCAGATTTTATGCCAAGCATGCCAGTTTGCTGATACTCCGGGTCTATGTAACAGAAAGTTCCGGCTGTTGATGTCATGCGATACTGGGTTACATGGTTGGCTACAGATGGAGGAACGAGCCTGGCCAAGCCAACATCACTAATCTTGCTGACAAAGTTACGATCGAGCAAGATGTTTCCGGGTTTAAGGTCACGGTGCACTAATGGCTCTGGCTTGGTTTGGTGGAGGAAAAGAAGGCCAGTGCCAATCTCAGCAGCAATGCGGAATCTTAGTTGCCAAGGAAGAACTGGGGTGTTCCCTCGACAGAAAAGGCGATCGTCCAAGCTCCCATTTGCCATGTACTCGTAGACTAGGCAACCATATTCTGGGCAGGCTCCAAGTAGGAGAACCATGTTGGGATGCCTTATGCAGCTAAGTACTTCAACCTGAATTAGGGTTATCAAAATGAATTTAACAAAAACATGACCTACAAAAGCTTTAAAGCAAAGAATTTGTTGATGTATCATTGGTTCCTGCTGAGTACGAAAAATATAAAGGTGTCCAATGATCCTAGAAGAACTATAAGAACTAAGAGAAATGCTGGATTGAATTCTTTAAGAAATATATATAAATTTTATCACATGGAGAAACGAGTCTAAGTGAACTCAAATTTTTATTTTGATACTTGACACATTTCAAAAAGTGAAATCCCAAGTCCTAGGGTGACTTTCATTTCATTTTTGTTCCTGGTTTGTTTAATTATGTGTAGTTTCTTTATATTGTTAAATATGCCAAGTTTACTAGGAAGTTATAATATGTATTAGATTTCTTTAAACCAATTAATGTGCAGAAGTTCCAAACCTCTTGCTGAAACTGTGACCTTCCTTGAGCTGCATCTGGACGAAGAACCTTTACTGCTACTGATGTATGATCCAGATTACATTTGTATACTGGCCCATAGCCTCCTTCCCCAATCTTACGAGATTCGGAAAAGAAGTCAGTTGCTATTTCAATCTCCTCAATTGAGTATTTCCTGTACCTGGCATCAGTGTGCGCAAGCGCGTCTAGTGCCTTCCTCTTCTCCTCTGATTCTTTTAGGGCTTTCTTTTCTGCATTCATTCTTTTTTGTGCTTCCCGTTCAGCAATCCTCTGAGAAGCTTCAGCTGCCTCAATGGCAGCCTTACACTTTGCTTTCTCCTTCTCTGCAAGCGCCAATGCAGCTTCCTCAGCCAGTCGTGCATCTTCTAATTTCTGCTCTTCTTCCAATTTCCAACGGTGGAGCTCCCGGGCCTGTGATGAAAATTTTGTTACTACTTATGCTATACTATGCTGAATGCTCAAATATAATCTTGAGTTTTAACATTTTAGTCTGGTTTTCAGGCACTCACAAATATTTTTCTATTTCCAATGTATCAATCAATTTTCATTAATGTAATCTTGTTAGTATTTAAAATTTTAATATCTCATTTCAGTTTGACCAAAGATCGAAATTAATACCAAGGTCAAAACCTTTAACCGTACTCCTTACTTTCTGCTTTGCAGTGAGTGCTTCTCTGCAGGCTGTACTGTACATGTCCATTGTTTGCTTTAGCTCTAGCTTGAGCCTCCTCATCTCTGCTTCTACATCATCCTATAATTTACAAAGCAGTATAGTGTTAACATTAATCCATGCAATTGTATGCTTGTATACGTCTATGAATGAGATATGAAGCTACACCCTTTAGTGTTAGGTTTAATGTTTCTAGAGATCTTCAATTTTTGAGCAATGGAATTATGAACAGGAAAGCTGTGGTGTCACTTTATGTAGTGTATGAAAAGCCAACAAATTTCCAGAGAAGAATGTAAACATGAGTGGGTTTAATTATTCAAATATATCCACTTCTAGAGTAGACACTGGTAGATAATTTTGTTGCTCATGAAATTTTCTTTGGAATTTTTGGAGTTCACAATATATATGGTTGATTCTTGAATCAAAGTTAAGCTAACTTAACTGTCAAAACCAATGTAGCTTTCGTAAAAGAAGAATAAAATAGAAAAGAAAAAGAAAAGGGGAAAAAAACACAATCATTGGAGGATGCTTATGCATGATAACTATGCCCCCGTTGGGAGACTTTATCTCCATACCATGTTCTGTGATGACCATGGCATTTCCCCATTGTCCTGCGTAGTAGATGAAAAGTCATGCAAAGCATTCATATCAATTGCCTTGACTCCGAGCAATGACCCATAGCCTCTGTCCTGCTCAGAGCTGCTTGACAACCGAGGGGTCATCATAGCGTGATCCAAAGCGAACATGTGATCAGTGCTTGGCCTGCCAGAGCTTACGAATGATATGTCGGAGCTTACAAATGATATGTCGGTGTCTGGCAGTGAAAGCTCCCCATGCGATTTGCTGACTGAAGCTCTACCCCTACTGAATGGTGACCTGTACCAGTGATTATCATGTCAGTCTTATTCTCATTGCCAGTATATATATTTACTTATCATATTCTCCTTTTGATATTGTAACTAATCCGGTAGGATTCGTGGTACCATATTTCCTATGCGGTCATAGCTTCACCTAGGCAGCACCGAGTTTGACTTCTCCTAGCCAACTCCCCTCATTATTACATGAGGGCATAGATATCTGATATAAATAAGGCAGCCACCTAGCTGTACTCAGGGAAAACCTTGGTGCATGCCAAGGTTTAAAAGTATGCAGGAGTCTAAAATTTTGCTTCTTAAAAAATAATGTTACTTTCTTTAACAATAAAACTGGCTTGCCGATTAATAAAGTTAACATTAAGCAAACTAGCAGGCACCATACATGTGATGCATGTGAATAGAGAATGAAAAGGAAAAATAAGAGATGGAACAATTATAAAATTGTCGCAACATGCAATAATAAAGACGCTATCAAATGCCATGACGTGAAGCCCAATTATTCTCATTGAATATTTGGGAAGGATTAAAATGCTTGAGAGGTAAAAGTAGTAATAATAAAAATAAAAATAAAAATATAATTATAATAATAACATTAAACCACAGGTCATAAATTTTGTTAAAAAACAGAAATAAGATAATAAACTGTCATAAAATTGGCTATAGAGAGTATGAATAGACTGTTTCCTTCATGCTTTATAGCCATCACTATTAATTTTACAGTATACTAGGGCTGTAGCCTTTATCTTTGTTTCCCTAAGTAGGTTTAAAACTTTCAAGTATTAAAACTTACTTGATTTCCATGTCATTCGAGTAATGGGGTGTCCTCTCGATTGCTGTAAAAAGCAGTGATGAGACCATGATAAAATGAGAAATAAGCTAGTAAATAACTCGATGCTAAAATTACAGAATCAGACCTTTTGAACTTTTATTATGCATAAAATTTACATCAGTTGATTCAGGACTGTTGTAGGCATGGTTATGCATTTGATTACGGTGGGGAGAGTAGGTTGGGACCGGAGAGGATGCAGATCGCACAGATGAGATCTTTCCTTTGGCAATGACGTATACTGTGCAGAATTCTGGTGCCCCTTTTGATACGGTACTTGGAATGTCCGTGTTCTTGAATCTTCTGACATTAAAGATTTATAAAATTGTAAAATACTTTGTACAATCATGCACAGTTATATCTACCCCATGCTTGGAAACAAGTCTTAAATGATTGCTAGCATAAATCACTAGTGTTCTTACTGGTCTGGCATTTCTATATATTTCCAAAACAGTGCAATGGGATTGTGTGTTATATTCCCTCCCCTAAACTTGGTTGAACCTTATCCTAAGATTAGATCAGATAATACTGTGTCGGTAAACTAAGGGATTGATCCCCCCTCCCTCCCCCAACACCCAAAAAGAGAGAGAGACAGAGAGAGAGAGGAGAAACCCAAAAATCACTTTTATAATTAATTTTCTTTGTACTTTTTATTTTATTTTAACCCAAACACCATTATTATTATTATTATTATTTGTTTCCTTCTCATTTTTGTAGGCATTGGTTAAATACTTGAATCAAAAAATTCCTGCCAACCAATTTCATTACTAGTGTTTTAATATTCCAAATAAAGTATGTCTTTGTGGGGATTTCACTTTATAAACTCTGTTCAAAACTCTTTGAAAGCACGGTATTTTTCATGTTCAGGTGATCTAAAAAGCAAAATTATATAACACCCCCTTAACTGAAGTTGGTTTGGGCTTATCTTTGGAAATTTCTCCAGGGCATTATTCCAAAAGTTTTATATTTCCATTTGGCATCCACTTTGGTATGGTCAAAGAGTAAAATGAATAGAGACAATTTCAAAGTCAATCTGTCAAAATACTAGAATTGTTGTATAGAATTTTGGAATTCTGAAGTTGTTTGAACTGGAAAGATTTGCCAATTTTTTTTAACAAAATATATTTTCCTATAGATGAAGTGGTCTAATGGAGAGGATGATATTATTTTGGGTTATATGATTGAGTTGGTTGATTTCTTTATTATGACATGAGAAGGGAATGGAAGTGGTAGCTAGGTTGATGTATAGTAACTGGACTGATGGTTATAAACTAGAATCTCTCTTTTGTTTGGGATTGGGCACATGGATATTGCACAGTGCGTGATGATATTTAAGCCAATCCTCTGCACTCTTCATGATTTGCAAATTTCCCTTTTTCTATCAGTGATATTGTAGTGTCTGCAATATATTGTGTGTAAACCGAAAGAGAGCACCGTGAAATTTAGTAAAAGGAAAAAAAATTTCTAACTTCGATTGCAACTATGCAGGCCAACTAAAAAACCGAGATACTTACTTGACAAAGCCATTCTTTGATGCACAACCAACTACCAGTGTCTCAATTGTTTGGTGGGAAATGTAGTCAATGATCGCTTTTGAAATATCCATGTCCTCGAGTATGACTTCATTACATTGAATCTGTTGTACAGATGGACCAAGGAAAGAAACCTAAAACTTAGTATGCCAAAGGAAATACATTATTGAATCTTTTGCAATATCTCATGCTCTTTTTTTTTTTTTTTTTTTTTGAATGAATAGGCTTGACATCTGTTATGAAATTTTAAATCAGAACATTTCCTTGCATTAATTTTTGTTTCTTTTGCGCGTTATTTTGGTAGGATATTGGAGGAAATTGTCTTTATTTTTTAATGGAAGACTGTAAAGAATGAAGCTGCAGAACCCACATCCTTGCGTGTACAAAAGCAGCGGAAAGGAAGGAACACCTCCCTTGCTTGACTATCAAGTTGTTGTTTATATGCTCTTGCAACCTCATCGTTCACTTCAGTGATGGCGACATGGTTCCCCACTGCACCAGCAGAATTAAAAAGAAAAAAAATGTCAATGAGACAGCCGATTGGAAAAAAAAAAAAAAAAATGGTTGCAGAGTTAAGAGTCAATGCTCAAATCGAGAAACCGGTACTGCTGATTTTATAGTACATGACATTTTGAAGTTCTTAGCATTTATGTGGAAAAACAGACAACTCTCTGAGTCATTTTAATAGTTGTCACTAAAATGAATGACCTCCCCGTTAATTATTTTCAATATCATTTCAGATGGTTCCATTTTTTTTCAAATAAATGAATCAATTCATAAGTCCAAGCCTGTTTCATGATTTCAAGAATTTACTCTCCCATTTCTGGTCATAAATTCTTATGTTAGCTCCAATAAAGTTTGTGATAGTTGATTTTTGTGGGTATTCTTTCGTGTGCTACATTTGTTTCTTTATAAGTTTTGCAAACAAATCGAAACAATTAAATAGCAATGAATTAAAAAAAAAAAAAAAAAATTCAACAAAACTGGCATTTTTGTTCAATATGAAAGTCATCTCTTTATTCACCTTTTTTATTTTTGGTTGATATCTTTTAGAATGAATTACTGTATGATACTTTTATGATTTGTGCACACCCCTAGCATATGGCGTCGAGGACTATCAGTGACGGTTTTTCCAATAGAAATCCAGTAGAATATAAACCTCTTGGGGATCAAAGTAAACTAGTTTGTAGCGCAGCCGATATTTTCCCAGATTGACTTTGGCCATGAAATAAAATAATGATTAGGCATGATAATTTCCTCTTGAGCTGTCAAAAAATTCCAAGGGAAGATGTGCCAAATGCTAGGGGTGTACACAAATCATAAAAGGAAACTTTTACGATTCGTGCACTAGGTGGGGTTCTGGTGAGAACTTATTTTCTCTTTTAAAAACAAAAACAAAATCTAAAACAAACGAAAAATTAAGCTAGTTTTTCAAAATAATGTGTAAAGGCTTCCTTATCATTTATGTTCTCAAATCATTTCTTCATTAGATAAACCAAAATACATGCATGCTCATTCTTATATATCAGTGGCAGGTTGATATTCTTCATAAATGCAGTAAAAACTGAAATGTTTATACGTACATCATTATATATCGAGAGAGAGAGAGAGAGAGAGAGAGATAGAGAGAGGGTGTTAATTTACATGGAGTGGGAATGGATGCTGCTTTTTGTTTAACATGGAGTAGAGTAACAGTTTGGCCCCTGTTGAGAAGACGATCAACAGCCCATTTCAGAGCATATTGGCTCCCTTTGTCCTTGTCTATTGCCACTACTATCGACTCTTCCTTCCTCTCCCCACGCCTCCTTGCCTGATGCATCTCTCTTTCAATCCCTCCCTCACAATATATGTACACTCACACTATCAGAGGAACCCACTTTCAGCAAGCTTCAAATATACCAAAACCTTCTTTTTTCAGAATTATCCCCACCCTCTCTTGCTTCTTTTGAGAAGCTTAAAGGTCTCTTTCTTTCTCTGTCTCTCAAGATAGATTTCTCTATAGAGAAAGAGAATTCTTTTGGCTAACCTTTGAACGGATTGAAAACAATCTACTAACCCCCTAACAATCTCTCTCAATCTCTCTGACGTGTCTTTCTCTATATTTAGTTGTTTCTCTAACGTATTGCACCGCTGTTAGAGAGCCATTCCAATAGGATGGTTGTTTTTACGTTTCGCTCAACTAATTCTTTAATGAGTCAGGATCCTCTTCACTGCAATGGACGATCCATTAAAATCAAAACCGTTCATATCATATGGGTCCCACATGTTTTGATAAGTCCCATTTAATATGAACGGTCTAGATTTTATTAGACCATCCATTAAATAGATAAGACTACCTCTCACTCTGCATTGGTTAAGTACTTGAAAAAATTAAAAGTGTAACCTTCAACTTCATGAAAACCAACCACTGTATCCAATGGGTTTCCAAAAGTAATTCACATATATGCTGTTTTTACACTGCACTCATTAAATTCAGTTCCCATTTCACCCGACAACCAAGGTTATTTATGTCATTTAACTGTTGAACCTTTCTGTTTTAGGTTGAGTGGGAGGAGTAGACAGATTCAGTATTTTTTGGGGGAGAAAAAAAATGGAGGATCCACTTCTTTGACAACTGGACATGACACGTTCTGTTGAGGGGATCCCTCCGGGTTGGTTCGACTCCTTTTATATGATGATCGATGACCGTCCCTTTTTTTATTATTATTATTTTTTTATTTTTTTTAATCTTTGGTAGATAATGAAAATTTTTGGTTACTCAGAAATTTCTAGATAAAGATAGCAAGCGATGGAGAGAATTTTTTGGAGAGAAAAAGAAGAAATCAAGGAAATATGGTGGATGATTCTAGAGAGAGAGAGAATGCAAGAGAATAAGATGAAGAAACATGAAGGCTCTAAGGCAAGAAAAAAAGGAAGAGGACGAAAATAGAAAACAGTAAGGAATTTGTTAAGTCAATGGTGACTTTGAATTCTCAACATTGATATTTAAGACATGAAGGTGAAGAAGAATGCCACCTAACTACGATAATATCAACTACTCTAATTTACATTCAGCATAAATTCAACAAATGTGGGAAGGCTTTTTTTTTTTTTCTGTCTTTTTTTTTTGGGGGGGGGGGGGGGGGGTTAGAAATGAAAATGCATTAAAATGAAGGTTCAAGCATACATAGGTCTAGGGTATAGCACCCCTCTAGCATCTTGCCAATCCATGTTGAGGAGCAACCTGCAATCATATATGATAACGCTATATGGCCATGTTTGTTTAGTTGGAATGGAATGGATGGAATGGAATCTCATTCCAATTCATTCCAAACAACATGTTTAGATGAGGTAATTTGAATGGGAATAAAATCAAATAGTGTGTTTAAATAGCCATTTCAGATTCATTTTTATTTCAGACTACTTCAAGCATGGAATCACATTCCATTCCCATCCATTCCATTCCAACTAAACAAACATGGCCTATGAGTGAAGATCATTTTTGGTAGATGAAATAAGAGAAACAACATCTTGAGCATCAACTTGGACTTGCAATTAACCTTGGGTTAGACCGAGTGGTGTTTGGGTCTCTTGTTAAGTCAAAAGTCTTGAGTTCAACTTTCACCACTCCTCAAAGCCACCCCTATAGACTTTATCCTATGACTGCTTAGTGCATGTGGGATAGAGGGATTACATGTGCCCAAAGAGATTAATCGGGTGCAAAAGATGTGGAATCTCCTGATATTTAAAAAAAAAAAAAAAAAAAAAAAAAAAAAAAAAACAACCTTGGAGTTGCAATTTATTGATGCCACGATTACGTGCAAGTTGGAGTCCATCACGGATAGCCCACAAATCAGCAGCCACAGTTGTGCTAAGGCAGACATTCCGGGTGAATCCAGTGACCCACCTGCCATCATGGCCCCGAATGACTCACCAGCACCACCAAGTTTAGCCTTATATAGAATTAATTGTGTCGTCTTTAGCAAATAAATGATGAGATATTTATCAATATGATTTGGGTATTTTAATTTTGATGAGCTTTTCATTTCTCTTATATTACCTATGGTTGTTTGTTAAGAAGGCTTCTAAAGTTTCTACAAATGTAATTGAAAATTTTATCATAAAATGCCATGTGGTATCATCACAAGCATAGGTCTGAATTTCTCTCATTCAAAACTATTTAGTACTAGTATTGAAATTAACCAGTATGCATTTGTGGACTATTTTAACATATTTTAAAACAATTATTAGTAAAAGACTTAGGATGAGCTCAATGTGAAAAATATGATGAGATGACACACCTGTTGAGTTACATTTTTGAAATAGGGTGTTTTTTGTTTTTTTTGGTGCCTTCCGTGCGGCCTGGGGAAAGGCATTCGAAGCAAGACTATCCTGTGTCTTTAAAATAAAATAAAATAAAAGGCCTAAAATTGCTGCGTGAGATCAACCCATAAAAGAGATGAGCATCTAAATCAGGCTCTGCTTAAATTGGTGAAAATTAACCTTCATGGAAGCTTCCATGGGACTAGGAAGCACTCTTCCCAATTTGCCTCGTACTCCCAACAATTTTTTGAACCATCTCATAGCTTTTAGCAAACAGGGATCCTCTAAGTTCATCCATGTTCGAATTTGAGATTTCTCTATGCTCGCCAACTTCAATTAGTTAGAGGTCACTTGAAGGATTAAAAATGACTACTAGAAGCATTATGGTCAAATTAAAATATATCTAGTAGTCAGGTAAGACTTATCCCTTGTGATGCGTGATAATCCATCATTTACCGTGCTGGAGGCGGTTTGTATATATTAAGCAATTGCTGCAACAATGTCGAATAGAGGTTGCGGTTTGAGGGAGGTGGAGAGAATTTTTGTAATTTTGGTTGATCGTAGGTTCATGGGCAACCTTTTGGTGGCGGTCATTGACAAGCTTTTAAAGCTCAGAAGAAAGGGATTGGCACATAGTGAGGGCCTTTCTATGACGTGCCCATCAAGGTCTTGCCGCGGTTCATTCCATATGGATCCCCGCCCTCCCCTATGGTGGCTGAAGATATTTGACGGATAAAGGGGCGACATAGAAAAGGAAAAATACAGTTGAGAGGGAGAAAGGAGAGGAGAGGAAAGGAAAATACAAAAACTGAACTAGAAAAATAACGAAAATTACGCTAGAGGGAGAAAGGAGACGAAATTTTTTTTGATAATAAAATAGTTAAACGGTGGGTTTGATAGGGATGTGAAGGTGGAGATGAAAGGAGAGTTTCATGTCAGTAATGCTAAACAGTGCCTTGTAGACAAAAGGGTATTTTAAGTGTTCAACCATTTGCCTCATCCGATGACGCCCTTAAACCCACAGCACTGAGAATTGGTTTCTGCATAGAAGTTGAGAATTGAGAACTCTAAAACCATTCACTTGGAACAGCGCCACTACAGATGAACAGTAACTTGTAAAGTAAAACACAAGCCCAGAGAGAGAAAGAGAGAAAGAGAGGGAGAGAGGGAGAGAGAGAGATGTGTTTAAAGAAATATATATATATATCAATTGTTATTGTTATACAAGGCACAAAGTGTACAAAAGAAGGTTGGACAGAGGACACCCCACAACCCACTTCACCACCCTAACCTTGAAATAAAGTCACTACTGTTACATAAACATAATCCCCACCCCACCCCCTTAAAAGGAACACTAAGACACCTACCTAAACTACACACAAGAAAAACTCAAGACCTAATCACTGTCTCTGCTAATAAGACTAGAGCATTCAGCAAACTTTTATGTTAGTACAAGGATCTCACAGCTTATGCAGCACAACAGCATAATTCACAAACTAAAAAACTATACACGAAATGACTAAGTTACACCCCAAAGTGCTCTTCAGATCATATAGCCGGCTGGTTCCCATTCGGCAAAGATAAGACACACACATTGCCTGAAAAAACGGAAAGAAATGAAAGCCAGCAATTAATATATTACTTACCGGAACTGCTGGCTTTCTGTCTTCTCTTCCGAGCCCTCACAGTTCCACTAGCCTAGATATCCATTTACCCGTTGTCCAATCTTTCACGCCGTCACAGTTGATGTCAGACTCAACCTGTGCTACAAAGATGACAAGGCAAAACCACCAAAAGAAGCAGTATAATAAAAAACATAGTACATAAAATCCAGAGGATGTAATTTTGAATTTCCAAACACTTGCCTCATCACCGGTTTCTGGACAGATTCGGCATCGACTCCAGCCCGAGAGTTGAGTACCATCCCAAGCACAGCATTTGGCTTCACAATACAAAAGCAAGGGAGACCCCCCAAAAAAGAAAAATTTAGGTAGGCTGGTCAGGACAATATAATGTATATAATAATCTCCAAGACGCTGAACTTGTTAGTTCAAAGCTGCAGAGTATTTCATGCCTCAGCCAAAACAGTTGCAGCCCCACTAATGTTCATATTCTCTACTGTCCAACCTGTCTGAATGTCTAGAACAATGGGTACCAATCACAAGTCCCACTCACAACATTCAACTCATTTCTCAAAGAAATGTTCCAAGTACTTTCTCTATATGATCAGCACCCATTTATTCTGTTCAACCGATGTGTTGGACTAAAGAGGATAGGAACTCACTCTACTAGCTAATTAAAATCTAGAAGAAGAAAAACAAAAAATCTAAAATTAAGTTATGTAGTTAAGAAACAAGAAAAGTAAAGGGGAAAAAGGAACTTAAATTCAAAACCTCTAACTCTTCATGCAGTCTGTCCTGTAATACTCTGTTTCCATCCACAAAACAATTCTCCAGATGCAAATCAGAATCTGCCTCACATGAATCACCCTGAGAAGATCCCACATTATTACTACCTTCAGAGCTCCCAGTGTTCCCCTCGCTGTTACCTGCTACCAATTCAATTCCAAGATCCTCGTAGGAACCGACCTCGCTTGTCAGGGTTGTGACTGTGCTAGAATTTGGGCCATCCTCAGAATTTTTTGTGCACGGTGTTTGTATCTCTCTCCTAGTAGATCCAGTCTCAGCATTCATCGAATTCTTTGACGCAAAATCTAGAACTTTGCCCACGCCAGCCTGGCATGTTCCGTTCACTTCTGCATTTTCATTCATTCCCACAAAACCCGATACCAAATGCTCCTGAGATGTACTGGCAGATCTGTGACAAGGAATTTCAGGAGAAACTGAGACCTCCTTCTGCTGCCTAATAGATTGCCTTTTCTCTAGTTTATCTTGCCTCAGATCTACCCGCTCAGGATCCTTTTTCCTCTTAAACTGTCTCTCTCGAGATCCTGCCCTGCACCCTTCACCATCTTCATGAGATAATTGGTTTGTGAGCCTCGGTGGACGAGATCGTTTATAACCCTCTGGAAACACATAAGAAGGAACCTGCCTTCTACGAACATGAGAAACGTAGATTTCCATCCCCGGTTTCCAAAACATGTACATATTTATTGAATGCCTAAATTCATCAACTGTCCCCCGTATATCAAACTGCTGACCTTCTTCAATTCTCTCTCCTTCTTTCCTCTGCAAACCCATAAAAAATGCACAATGGGAACACTGCTTAGATGTGTCGACATATTCATGAGGATAAGGATGGCACTGCAACTTCCCATATGTGTCCCGCTCTATCTGCAGATATTGAATGTAAAACAACAAATAAGGGAGGAAAAGCTTAATTCTTTCGTATTTTTAAATAAATTTGCATTTTATAGACAGAAACTTGAGGTTAATCAAAGTCTAGTCTTCGCCTTTAACAGTCCAAGAGGCCTAGATATTACCATCAAAGTCAGCTGCCTCAGCCTGGATTCCACCCAGCCTTTCCAAGCACGCAAATCATCAACATCAGCTGCAACTATGTCAACCTGCAGATAGTTTTTATAGCTTTCGAAGAAAAAATATGGCTCAAACAGAGCACTCCACTGGGCCTTATTCAGCTCTATCTCCTGAACATAAGCAAAGACAAGGGCAAAGAGTATCAGTAGTAGATTATACACAAGCCAGAGAGAAGTAAACCGTCAAAGTTCTTACCTCACAGGTCTTGTTTCCAAATTGGAACTGCTCCATCATTACGCGGAGGGTACTTGTTGAGACATTGTAGCTAGAATTCATGCAAGGGTAGGCGGGTGTTATGATTGGCATATGATGAGTTCGGTCACGAGGATTTCTTCGTGGATCCCAGACAGAAAATCCTAGTTCATCCTCTTCTATTGCACATAGCATCACCGGGTTTGGCCAACGCCATTGTGTGTATACCCTGAAGAATCGTGAAACCAGCATACTAGGAACTGCATTAGGATAAAGCTGGCACACCCGAGCGACAAGAAGAGCCCAGTTTACGCCACCAAGAAATCCAGTCACCTAAACAGGACATGAGAAAGGGGTTAAAAGTGGAATAACACTAATTACGAGCTGAAATGCTAATTACTGGAAAGATAAACTAAAAGAAAGAACTGGCTTACATTAGAATAAACACCACGCCTTTTAGCCCAAAACTTTAAACACCGCAGCGTCGTTCGAAAATGCTACAATTTGCAACAATGTTTAGAGCAATCATAGATCTTCAAAAAATGAAGGTTTAAGAATAGTATAAAAAATAATAATAATAATCATAATAGCAATAACAATAACAATAATTAAACTAGTAAATTATCAGATGGCAAGCATTTTACATAATCACCTCAACATTTGGAACCAGCTTAAGAATTTGATCTGCAACCCTGCAGCCATTAAGACTTCGAACGGTAGGCTCATCAACATTGTACAAGACAGACACATCGGAAATGTCCACATCCTGTCAATAAATTAATCACCAAAAATATATTTATGAAAAAATACCAATTAAAGTATGCAAGAAAAATAAAGAAACCTAAAAACATAACAAAGTTGTGTGAAAGCAACATTTCAGGTAATGTAACCAAATAAACTAGGCTGACTTGCTGCCACTACATTCTAGTAAGTGCAACCAGTTAATTAGGATGCAAATAAACTACTTCTATTCTAACCATTAAAAAGGGTGTTCTTCCCCCACGAGCTTATTCCATACACCACCATGTAAATCCCAAAACATATACTTCAATCATGGTTCTGCTCAATTGAGAATAAAGCGTGCATCTAAAGCATGGACAATTTTAGAAACTCACTTTTACTATATATTGATTTATTTTATTTTATTTTAATAACTTTTTCCATGAATCTTGCCAAAAGAACAGCCATGCTGCAAAGGGAATTATAGAACTGGCTTCCAGCTAAAAAAGAAGAGGAATCAGAACAGGCAAGGGTTTTCTCAGAATTCATGCTTTCAAAGAGTTTGTTGAATAAATAACTTCACATCAAACAATTTAGTGCCAAGGCACTACAACACCAAATGGCACAAACTGCAATGAAAACCATTATGGTCCTCAAGACCAGAAGTCATTTTCAAAGATCTTTGGCACTCGAACAAGGCTTGAACGACTACATTAGTACATTAGATCTTTCTAATGGTTTTTTAGGCATTAGAATAAAACTCAAACTAACCTTGACTACAACTATTCAACCAAAGAAATTAATTAATTAGCTAATTAACTAATTGAAAACAAAATTCTATAGATGAAGAAAGAAACACGTCATCTACCCTTCAGAAACAAATATATAAAGACAATTATATAAACCTTGAAAGAAACATGAAAGCAAGAAGCAAAGGCAAAGTCCTGAATCAGGGTAATGTATGCATTATAAACCGAAATCCTATTCATACCTTAACTATATAAACCATGAGAGAGACAAAAGCAGGCAACAAAGGCAAAGTCCCCCAATAGGGTAATTCATGCATCATTCATATCATACCGAAGCATAACTTAAAAATTGTCAACAATTTACATTTGCTTCACAAATCATTGCACTGATTCCCCAAGGCTCAATTTGATTAACGGGAAAATGAAAGAAAGGGAAGACAACTTTCCCGCTCTTTCCTTGCATTTGGTTGGCGGGAATATTGTGGGCCCCACCATTAACCACCTACTAACTCTTTCCTTCAAGGAAAAGGTTTCTCTAAACCAAACACATGTCGGAAAATCAAGTTCTAACATTTTTCCGTTTCCTCTACTTTCACACATTTCACTTTCCTGCATAAATTTCTTAATAACCAAATGCAACCCAAGAAAAAGTATGCAAGAAAATATCAAGTACAGAGACATTATGCACTCAGACTTCTAATTAGAGATTGAAAATCTAAAAAAAAAATCCACTGGATCAAGAGAACTAGAGCATCATGAAAAATACAAAACATTTCCCAATAGATAAATTCTACAGGTGAGGCACAACTATTTTAGCATTCTACAGGTGCGGCACAACTATTTTAGCAGATTGTGGAAGTTGATATAAAATATTAAAAAAAAAACTAGAAAATACCAAAAGAAAGTGAAGCACATCTAAACATCAGTGGCACTCAGTTGCATTATTCGTATGTGGGTTAAGAGGAAGTAACTCACAAAAAATTCCCTTCCTCTTCTTCATTTTTGGTCTGATAATGCATTTTATCTTACAACTAGATATTTCATTTTCATTTTTTTGAAGTATTTTTTGAAACCAAAAAAGGAAGTTCAACAAAGAATCAAAACAAATTTACATTTTTCTTCTTTGGTTTGAAAATTACACTTTATAATACAATTATATTTTCTTTAGTATTTTTGGAACCCAGACAAAATTCCACAATAATTGCATAGCTCCCTATTTATGTCTATTCAAAAAAGAAAAGAAAAAAATTCGCATTTCTATCAATGTTTCCACCCAAGAACAAAAAAAGCTAACAAGAAGAAAAGAATAAATCATAAATATTCCTATGAAGACTTACTTCAGGTACAACCAAAAGAGAGATACTAGCATAAAGAAGATCAATTGATATTCCATCAAACTTAAATCTCATGACTGGGACATGCGCATCTGGAACTGGTTGCAGTTCCGTAACTTCTTCCATTTCTTCCAAGATGTTATGTAATATAAAAAAGAAATCTTCCTGAAGAAAACAGCCCAGGCGTCAGTTGACAACATAGAAAAAAATATCTCTAAATTCATAATACCAACCAACACAAATCACCCAAACTCGCTAATCGCTACTTACATCCCGATTCACATAAGACGGCCCAACACATAAGGTGTCTATGTCAGCCCCAGGACCATGTACCTATCAAAATCAAAATAATAAGATTACACTAGATAGCAGAATATTATTGAAGGAGAAGTGGAGAACATTAATTAAATTACATATAACAGCATAGGACATATACAAAAACAGAAGTGGTACAAAGAACTGAAATGTACTATAACGAAGCACGCACAACCCGAATACCCAATGTCCCATTCCCTAACCCAGCATAACAACAATAGTAAGTTACAATAGCAGTAGCATGAACAACAATGAATTATTATATCATTTTAACATTAATGTTTAATTTAAATAGAAGTTTTAAGACATGGCTACTCACAGGATCAACACCTAGCAAATTATATAAAAATAGGAATAAAAATCGTAGTGCCTCACAAAATTACCAACATGGACGAATGTGGCAGATTCAAAACCCAAGAATCAGAAAGAACCATGCCATGTGGAGAACTGAGAGAGGTAGATGTTCTATGCCACATGTCAGGATCTAGTCTCTGGATATAGGGCCAGTGTTGTCCAGAATACATGATCTTTCTCTGGAGTCCTTAAATCTTCAAACCATTCCAATTTCAAAAAGAAAAGCAAGAAGATTAAACCATGTGCAAGGACAATTTTCGTATATAATATGGCACATTCAAATTTCAAGCCAAAATATAGCCGTCGGCCAAACAAGAACAAATCTTAAAAAGAAGGTTCATAATTTATACAAGTGTACCTTACAAATAGCTACTGCAACACACATCTTCCCCCAATTTCGTTCTCTAGATATAATGCGTTAGAAATGAACCTTACATTTGGCTTTTCTGCCTTTTCAGAATCATGGCATCTAACCCAGTTAGAAAATCTAAGTATAGGAGATGGTACAAGATCATCCAAATTAATATACATCAAGGGTTTGTATTGACATGGCCTGGATTAACACATGTTAACCCACATACCTTCTCCTAAAAGGAAAACTAGATAATGTGAAACACCTCTCTTTAGGCAGCAGTTTCAATGCTTCATTGCCAATACAAAACATAAACAGAAAGGTGCCATTACAACATGCGGACAAAAAGCAGAGATAAAGACATACCCCAAGTCGATAAGAACCAAAAGTAAATATGACCGCATTAGCATCCTCCACCATCTGATCAGTGTATCCTCTCAAGCGAGTAAGTTGCTTCACCCAATCTTTTACAATCTACCAAAAAGAGAAAGAAAATGCTACCACAAGTGAGATCAAAGAGGAAAAATATATGGAGAAGTTCAACAAGGTACTGAAAAAATGTGTATAAAACACAAGATGAGAAATGTATGGAGAAGTTAATAAAAAAATAGTTACGACAACTACTATGTAGAATGGAGAAGAAATCAACCAGATGTTATTAAAATTCAATCTCCACCGTGGGTTTGAGAACCTTAAAACTAAAGCTTGATCTCAAGCCACATCTTGAGGTCATTTGGACGTAGACATAACATCAGAAACACATGAAAATGAAATAAGAGAAGAAAAAAGCATGTCAAACCTCACCTGAACTTCAATGGTTGATGCTCCAGCACAATTTGATTTTTTTGGTTCTTCCCCACACTTAATTTCCTCATTACTTGGTAATAAAAAATTTTTTGTGAATATTCTGTAAAATTCTTCCTAATTGTAGTTAGTGAATTTTTTTTCTCTCTTTTTTTTTTATTTTTTTATTTTTTTGATGATGAGGAAACACTTTTGGCAAAAACCCCAATTCAGATTCATAAAACAGATAGAAAAATTTTTTCTTGGTGGCTGCTTTTAATTCATTGCAACTTTTTCATGGATTTGCACCCCTTCAATCGCCAGTTTACACTTTGAATTTTAAGAACTATTACTATATTGAGTGAGGCACGTATCCTCAAATCTCAGAGAGGAAATAGCCATCTGAATCAAGTTGATTGAAGGGAAAGAGCACAATGTAAGTCTAGGAACGTCCTTCTTAATAGCATAGAGAAGAAGCTTTCTTTCGAAATTGAGAAATTAATTGTTCATCTAAAAGGAAACATGTCGGACCCTCCTGGAGATTGGACCAAGCAATGATAGCATTCCTAGTGGGTGCTTCAAGACTACAAAATATCAAACCCTAGGTATAGGACAGAATCTAGTGACAATATTATTACCGCTTAGACACCAGAGAACAAATCTAGCTATTTTATTATTTTGTTTCCAGTCATCTAAATGCTCCTTTATCTAGTAAAAAATCATATAGTTACTTCATGGGAAATTAGCAGTGAATCCCCAAATTCATTAGAATTTTCAGCATTAAAGTCGTCACTTACATCCCTACCACTTAAAGACACTTTGATATACACCCCTACCAGATGGATATATGTGACAACCATAACAAGACATGAAAGTCAGACAAAGCAAAAGTGAATGCTTACATAAAAAACATGAGGCACAAAATGATTGGAATCAACTACTAATATGTTTTCTACCCGATTAAAGAGTAAAACAATACAGTTTAAAGAGTAAAAATTAAATTTCCCAGATCGTGGGGCATCAATTCTGGTCGGTCTCGCACTAGGAAATAATCAAAACTTTTTTGGTGATAAAGATAACTCCACCAATTTAAGGATGCGCGTATAGAGATATGAATACAACGTATATATGCGTATGTAAATTACCTGCCCAATACGACCAAGAACCTCTTCTCTCCTTGCAGCTTCCTCCTTGCTTTCATAAAGCCCAGCATCAACTAAGAACTATAACATACGCAAAGAAATTTCAGAATTAACATCTTTAACGACACAAAGAAGCAAGGTTGGTTTTTTTTTCCACAAAAATGTTAAACACAAACCTTCTCCAACTCCAGGCTTCTCTGTACATCCGTTTCGGTTGGCCCCGAAACAGATATCGGCTTCGTCACCCCCTGTTGCTTCGCCTGCGGCAGCAACGCGCTCGAACCCTCCGAACTCACCATGTCGATAACAACAAAGCCCCCTAATCTAAAAAGATAAGCAGAAAAACAAGGGATATGAATTCAAATCAAAGATCAAACAATTTCATACGAAAAGATCCAAAGTCTTGAATCGAACAGGACAGAAACCCTAGAATCCGAGAAAACTAGAGAAAGATCGAAGCGGAAGTCGGTGAAAAATCGAAAATCTACAGCAAGATCGAAAGAGAAGCAACGATTAAAACCCTAAATCACGATGAAGAAACCAAAAGATCGGAGATCTCTAGAGAGAGAGAGAGACAAGCGAGCTATAATAGAAACCCTAGATAATTGAATGTAGATCTGAGAGACCAGAACAAACCCTCGAATCGGAGCCAAGAGAGAGAGAAGACCTAGAGAGAGAGAGAGAGAGGGCTGCTGGTGGGTGAGTTCGGGGGGAGAGAGAGAGAACACGATGAGCTGTAACGGAGAGAGGGGGGTTTTGATATTTTTGGGGATATATTTTTATTTAATTTCGTGGGCGTTATGGGAAGTCAGTGGGAAAGTATGAAAAGAATATCTGACATCTGGATACTCGTAACGCACCTGCAAGGAAGCCTCTGTATAGATGCCTTTTGCAATATCACAGCCACGTGGCAGTGTTGGGGAGTTTTCGGTTACTGTCGGCAAACTATTCCAACGACGTCGTCCTTCTATTCCTTCCCAACGAGAATATGCACTTCCTCCTCTCGTGTCATTGCCAAAACTACAGAGGATGCTTTGTAACAAATGAGAAAAAAGGGGACAGTACTTAGACTCTTTATATCATAGGAACTCATTTTTTCCGCCACGTGTTAAAAAAAATTAATAAGAATTAATTATGTATTTCCCATGTTTATGTGATTTGTAGATACACATTTTTCATGTGTCCACATGAAAATCAATGCATGTCCATATGCTTATGTACACGCATTCATGTGTATATATTTTTTTTTTTTTCAATTATTATCTACGATGCGGCAAAATATAAGTCGGGTAAAAGAGATATGTTCCTCGTCAACTATAAAAGGTCAAATATTTTCTTTACAAACAAAATTACAAAGAGATAAAATGAAAAACGAACCAAACTTAAAAAAAATAAAAACAAAAGGGGCCAAGTGTAATTACCCCTTTCACTTTTTGAATCAAACCACAAACCCTCCCCCCATAAGTAGATTATTTATTCAATTTGTTCTACATCAAACTAATAAAGTTTTAAACTCCGTTTCCAAATACTATTTTTGATTCTTTCTTATAGGAGTCATTAATGATATGATGTTCTTCAAGGTGTAAACTGCGAGCATAAATCAGTAAGATTTTACCATTTAATTCACATGCATGTTATTTTTAGGAAAATATTATAATTTAAATCAGAGCTTTAATAGGGTTGAAATGTGCGAAGTAAAAAATTGACCTTTGACGTGAGTGCTACCTGCAAAAAGATATATCGTAAGGTTGGTCATAAGTCCATTTTAATGCTTTAATCATTTCAATGGCAATTTTATTTGACATCCCAAAAAGATTGTCCTCACCAAAGTCAAAGGAGATTACCAACCCATTATTGAAGGAGTACTTGAAAATCTGGTCCTACCCAATTGAACTTATGAACTCTCCATAATATCGCCGAGGACTACTAAAATTTCAAGGATGCTGGTTCATCTTTTTTTTGATAAGCAAGGATGCTGGTTCATCTTGTCTTGGCATAAATAGGAGCTCAAATCCCAACCACATAAAAGGTTAATAAATCTAATTATAGGAGTAAAAGTGAGTATGGTTAATTTGGATTTTCTTAGTTTGGTTTGGTTTAAGACTAAAATTAATATCAAATTAAAGTAATTCAAGTTGGTTATTACCACCAAATTAAAAAAAAAAATTTTAAAAAATCTACTTAAATGAAAGATTTTTTTAAAAACTTTATTTTACAAAGTAGATCAAAATGATGGTTAGTAAACAATATAGCCAATTTTCATGAAAAGCTTTCATATTTTTTCGTAAAAACTTCAAAAAGTTTATATTTTATAATAAATGGGGGTGCAAAGATAATCAATAGGTGGCAATAGTCGCCCCCTTGAGGGTAATGCTGTGAGGGTAGATTTTATCTATTGTAAAAAAGAAATTGATTTTTTTTTTCTCATTTTTGGAAATAAATTAATGACTACACTCATACGATGTTATCATTTAAGTCACAAATAAGAAAACAAAATTAATGAGATCTTTTATTTTTTGTTTTTTTGTTTTTGATGAAAAATGGGAAAATCATATGATCACACATCGGCATAACTGAGTAGAAATGATGAAAAAGCACTTAAGATTGATAGGCAAGAAAAATAGCCATGTCATGTGCCACAATCTCTTTTATATAATAGTGTTAAAGTATGGATATAAGTATTATTCAAGCAAATATTTTATCTCTCATGTGTGGCGCTTATGTAACTACTTTCATATCTCTTACAAATTTTATATACTAGCTAGGGTCTCTCCGAGAGCTTCTCTCGTGAGAGTAGGTAGTCTTGTCGAGTGCAAGATCTGGGTCTTCTCGAGGGCTTTTCTCTCGTAGGGGATTTTGAGTGGGGTTTTGAAGGAAGATTTTCTGCCAATTTGTGTAGATGGACGAATAGTGGGATGATTTGTGGAGGCGTCTCATACTGATAGAGGAGGAGAAGGAAGATATTAAAGTCACAACAACCATAGCAGGGGATACAAAAGACGTTAGCAAATTTTGTCTAATTGGCAAACTGCTTACAGAGAGACCTTTTAATGTTGAAGCGATGAAGGCTACTTTACAGATGGTGTGGCGACCAGCGAAAGGTTTGATCACTGCAGAATTAAGCAAGAATCTCTTTTTATTTCAATTTAATCATCCATTAGATAGGCGTCGCGTTCTGGAAAATGGTCCGTGGAGTTTTGATAAAGCGCTGGTGCTATTGAAGGAGTTTGAAGGAGACATTCAGCCGTCAGAAATCAAAATGGAGGAAGCATCTTTCTGGATAAAAGTTTATAATTTACCACTAGGGTGTATAAATCCAGATATTGGAAAACTTATTGGGAATAAAGTAGGGGAGTATGTTGATATGGATCAAGGAGGAAAAGGGTTCTGCTGGGGACCTTATCTGAGGTTTCGGGTTCGTATCAATGTTCATAAACCACTCAAGAGGGGTGTATCATTGAGATTAAAGGATAAATCGCTGTGGGTACCGATTAAATATGAGCGATTACCTAACTTTTGCTATTCCTGTGGATTGCTTGGACATGCAGAAAGAGATTGTGAGAAGGGGTACGATGACAAGGGAGGGGATGGAAACAAACAACTCCAGTATGGTGCTTGGTTGAGGCCCCAGATAATACAAAGGGGATGAGGAATCAAAAAGTGGACAGGAATGGCAGAGGTCTGGATGGGGTACGAGAGATGGGGTGTGCCATGGAGAAAGGGGTGCAAGGGGTAGACGATGGCCAGGAAGAAGATGCTGACGTGGCGAGAGCTAAGCACTTGGATCAACACCCAAGCAATCCGACGGTAGTTCGTATGGAGGTACAGAGCAAAAATTAAGGGCGTGAAAGGCGCAATGGTGTCCATAATTATGGAATGGAGAATGAGGTTCAGCACAATGGGGGATCTAATTTTGACCGAGAAGAAAATCAGGTGTATGATGAATACCCCAAAAGGAAAGAGAATCAGAATGAGCCAGAAAGGGATTCATGGGGAGATACGCAGGGTTTCAAAATGGTTTTGCCAAGGCGGCAAGAGGAGGTGGTGGGAACCACACAAGCTCAACAGTTGGAATCACATATGATGGATTGGGCTCTTTTGTCTAATGCTGGCCTAAAGGAAAGTGTGACTACCTCAACTATAGAGCCTGATATAAGGGCCGGAAATGATCCAACGGAAGGCATGGTTCAAAATTCTAAAAGATGGAAAAGACAGGCGAGGGAAGTAGGAAAAGGGGAGTATAGTGGTATATTAGAAGTAGAAACAAGGGGAAAAAGGAAACACACGATGGACGTGGATTCAGGCGTTGGACTGTTGGAGGATGTAAACAAAAAGAAACGTAGTAGCTTGGAGGAACAACCTGAGCAGCCACCACTTGATCGATCGGCGGAGATTGGGTCCCAGTCCCGCCGGGCGCCATGAAAATATTAAGCTTCAACTGTCGGGGGCTTGGGAACCCTCGTACAGTAAGAGCCCTTCATGATTTAGTGAAGTGGAAAGCTCCCAAGATAGTGTTTTTAATGGAAACTAAACTGCATACAACAGAGATGGAACAAATCAAGTTTAAGTTGGGGTACAATAATGCACTGTATTATGATGCCATCAACAGAACGGGAGGAATAGCGTTGTTATGGCATACTCAGTTGGATGTGACTTTGCTAAGTTATTCGAGTAGTCACATAGATATTAATATAAAAGAAGGGGATGGTGATGGGTGGAGAATCACGGGTTTCTATGGGCACTCGGAGGTGGCACAGAGGAAATATTCATGGGAACTATTAGACAATTTAAGGAAAAGGTCTCAGCTGCCTTGGCTGTGCTTCGGGGACTTTAATGAAATAACGGAAACAGGGGAGAAATGGGGTGGTTTGGCTCGGCCGGAATGGCAAATGCGAGATTTCCGTCTAGACATTGCCAACTGTAATTTTAAAGATCTTGGATTCCAAGGCCCTAAGTTCACATGGTGCAACAATAGATCTGGGGTTGACTGTATCAAGGAAAGGCTTGACCGGGCCATGGCAACCTATGAATGGTGCAGTATGTTCCCTTGCATAGTGGTGGATCATTTGGTCAGTAGTGCATCAGATCACTTACCCATTCTAATTGACACGGAGGGCTTGGTTTGAGGGGTAAGGAAGAAGAAGCCTTTTCGCTTTGAAGCTATGTGGGTGCGAGAAGAGGAGTGAGAAAATTATTTCAGAAGGTTGGGAAGGAGGAAAGCAAGGCTCTGCAATGTACTGTGTCAGTGAAAGAATAAAGGCAACAAGAATGAATTTGTGGTCATAGAACAAAACAAAGTTTGGGCATGTGCAAAAGCAATTGAAAGAGCTCCGTGACAAGTTGAAGGTAATAAAAGAGAACCCGACGAATGCTTCCTCTATTGAAACGGAAAAAGGGATTATGCACAGAATGGATGAAATTTTGGCAAGGGAAGAAATAATGTGGCGCCAAAGATCTAGAGTGGCTTGGCTGAAGGAAGGGGATCGAAATACAGGATATTTTCATGCCCGAGCTTCTCAAAGAAAGTGGAAGAACATGATAAGAGGCTTAAAAGATGTCAGTGGGCTATGGCAGATGGAAGAGGGGCAGGTTGAAGAAATTATTGTGGATTATTTTCAAGGAATATTTAGTACCTTAAATCCCCAAAATGTAGAGAGGACCCTTGCTGGAATTCAGGCGAGAGTCACGGCAGATATGAACACTTCTCTTATGCAGGACTTTCAGGAAGATGAGGTTCGTGAGGCTCTCTTTCAAATGCATCCCACCAAAGCTCCAGGTCCTGATGGTATGTCGGCAATTTTCTTTCAAAAGTATTGGCATATTGTTGGTTCGGAAGTCACTAGAGCAGCCCTTTCTTTTTTACATGGTGGTCCTATGCTCACAAATTATAACTACACACACATTATACTCATTCCCAAGGTTGATAGCCCAGAAGTTATTACCCAATATAGGCCCATTAGCCTTTGTAATGTGGTCTATAAAATTATTTCCAAAGTCTTGGCTAATCGCCTTAAGCGCATCTTACCACATATTATCTCTAAAAGCCAAAGTGCCTTTGTGCCCAGTAGGCTTATCACGGACAATGTGCTTGTAGCTTTTGAAATAATGCATTATCTAAAAAATAGACGGTATGGGAAAGTTGGACAGTTTGCACTCAAGCTTGACATGAGCAAGGCCTATGATAGAGTGGAATGGTCATTCCTTGAACAGATTATGGAAAAAATGGGTTTTGAGAGGGGGTGGATTCAACTCATAATAGCTTGTGTTAGTACGGTTTCCTACTCAGTCATCTTTAATGGCAATAAGTGTGGTTATTTCAGGCCTTCAAGGGGACTCCGTCAAGGGGATCCCCTTTCCCCTTATCTTTTTCTTCTTGTTGCAGAAGGTCTGTCTACTATGTTGTACAGGGCTGAACTGGACAGGTCATTAACAGGCATATCTATATGCAAACAAAGTCCAACAGTGTCTCACCTATTTTTTGCTGATGATAGCCTGTTGTTCGATAAGGCTACAGTAGCGGAGAGCAGGAGGGTTATGGACATTCTGCACCAATACGAGGAGGCTTCAGGGCAACAACTCAACATGGAAAAATCCTCAATATATTTCAGCAAGAATACAAGCAACGAGCAAAAAGAACTCATCCGAGGCATCTTTGGAATCCCTCATGGAGACCCTCATGCTAAATATTTGGGGTTACCTACTTTTATCGGACGCTCACGGTAGGAGGTGTTCAATATCTTGAAGGGAAGAGTTTGGAAAAAACTACAAGGATGGAAGGAAAAATTGTTATCCAAAGTTGGAAGGGAGATTTTGATCAAAGCGGTTGCCCAAGCTATACCTACCTATGCTATGAGCTGTTTTAAGTTGCCTATGTCTCTCTGTGGCGAGATTAGAGCAATGATAAGCAATTTTTGGTGGGGACAAAAAAACAATGAGAGAAGGATTCACTGGATTCGATGGGGGGATCTTTGTGTCTCGAAGAAGATGGGGGGACTTGGTTTTAGAGATCTTGGAGTTTTTAATAAGGCATTGTTGGCAAAACAGGGCTGGCGACTTCTTGTAAATGATGAGTCATTACTTTCTAGGATATTGAAGGCTAAATATTACCCACGTTGCAATTTTCTGAAAGCTCAATTGGGGACGAACCCAAGTTATTCATGGAGGAGTATTTGGGAAGCAAAAGATCTATTGGCCAGTGGGGTAAGGTGGCGTATTGGAGACGGGAACTCGGTGCGCATTTGGGATGATAAATGGTTACCTATACCTTTTAACTTTAAGGTGGTCTCGCCACGGACTGTTTTGGATGAGCACGCGTTGGTCACTGAACTGATTAACCCAATTACTCAGGAATGGAATAAAGAATTAATAGATTGTATTTTTCTCCCTCATGAAGCTGAACATATATGTCAGATACCTCTTAGCCATAGGCGACCTATGGATAGGATGGTATGGCATTATCATCCAAAGGGGGTGTTTACTGTTAGCAGCGCCTATTTGTTGGAAATGGACCGCCTACGGAGGTCTCGCAATGAAGTTACAGGGGAAAGTTCAAATTCTGCTATAGGTGATTCTGTAGGCAATTTAATTTGGAAGCAAAATATGCCAGCAAAAGTTAAACATTTTCTGTGGAAGGCCTGTAAGAATATTTTGCCAACCAAGACTAATCTTGCAAGGAGGAAGATCCCAGTTGAGCTGACATGTCCGTCATGTGGAAATGAAAATGAGACAACCATCCACACGTTTAAAGATTACAAGTGGGCACGGGAGGTGTGGTCGCTTGGTCTGGTAAATGCTTATCTTGATTCTCCTAATTCAGAAGATTTTAGGGAGTGGCTGGTAAACATAAGCAAATTGGGTGGGACAAACAACATGGTGTAGGTTGTGATGGTGATGTGGATGATGTGGAATAATAGAAATTGGCTATTGCATGAGGGCAAGAGGATGGAGCCACAACAGCTCATTGAGAGGGCAAATACATTGCTACAAGATTTTGTTAAGATTCAAGGGGAAGGGAGGACGGTTGCAGTTAAAATTTCTGCTAGATGGAGACCTCCCACAATTGGAACTTATAAAGTTAATGTCGATGGTGCCAGATTTGACGACAAAAAGAGTGTGGGTTTGGGGGTTGTGGTGCGGGATTGTGAAGGTCAATTGATAGCAGCAGCTAGCAAGAGGATGGATGGTCTATTCCCTCCCGCTCAGGTTGAAGCTGTGGCCATGTGTTTTGCTATGGATTTTGCGCGAGATCTAAGTCTGAGGTCAGTTATAATGGAGGGCGACAATCTGGAAGTGGTAAGGGGCATTAACTCCTCCGGGATGGATCTCTCACCGGTGGGTCTAATTATTGAGGATATCCAATGTAAGGCTAAGACATTGTTCGAGTCAGTGGTGTTCTCTCATGTTGGTAGAACTGGCAATACTGTGGCCCATGGATTGGCACGTTTTGCAAAAGAGGTTGATGATTTGTATGTTTGGATGGAAGAGGTCCCAACTTGTGTACGGGACCAATTCCTTACAGACTTAAGTTATATTTTTGATCAATAAAATTTTTTACTGATCGTTTTCCTATAAAAAAAAAAAATATCTCTTACAAATTTTAAAATCCAAGTTAATTACGCAAAATAACTCTTACAAAAGTTTTACACTTTCAATCCTTTTTTTTCATCCTTAAAACTTTAAAAATAAAACTAGATAACTTTTCAACTGGCATTTTTCCTCTCTTAAAAAAAAAAAAAAAAAAAAGAAAGAAGGCAATTTCTAATCATCTGTTATTTTCATCTTCCCTATCCTCTACCTCTATGTAACAATTTTTAAACTAGGCCACCGTTTAGGGGGAGAAAAAAAAAATTTCATTAACATTGCATACTTCAATTAACTATTTAATGCCCTATTTTCATTTTTTTGGGTAAGTATCTATTTTCATTTTCATTGCTTCTTTCGTACATTTTCCTTAGATTATTTATGCTTTTATAATATAAGAACACATTTATTATTATCATTATTTTTTTTTTATTGCCAAGCAACGAGGTGTCCGAACACATTTATTATTTCGGTGTGATTAATATAAGTTTAGTTCAAATTTGTTCATAGTTGCTAGGTTATGATTTTTCATCATTTTTTTTGTTTGTTATTATATATTTCTTTTATTTCAATACTTTTTCTTTTCTTTTTTCTTTTTTTATGAAGTAATAATGTATATTAAAAAGGGGATTACATAATAGTCTGACTATGGGAAAATAATTATAGGGATTAGTCATTCTTAGTTAACTTAGTAGTCATTTGTATTGGGCTGTAATTATTTGCTCACTGCCAACCTATCATACATAAGATATATAACAAGGACTCCATAAAAATTGAGCCACCCAAAAAAATAAAATAAAATAAAAAATAAAAAAAAGGAAGAAGAAGAGAAGAGAAAGAAGGAGCAACCATCCCCCACACTCTACTAAAACTTTAGGCAATCAACAAAAAAGACAAAAGAATGATTACATCCACCCTCTAACTACAAAACTGCCAAAAAAAGGAGATTTAATCAAAATGTTCTTGAACTCCATAAAAGTCGTTTGCACCCATTAAAAAAATTCTAGCATCTTGCTCTTTCCAAATGTACCAGAAAAGTGCATGATTGATGAGGTCCACTCGTTTCCGTCGCCTCTTTACACATCATGCATCATGCATCTATTAGGCATCTTTCATTTCATTTTAACTAAATGATCAATAGTGATTGAGACACTTCTTACAAAACACTAACCAATACATTCTTTTTTAATTCCAATATTTTAATCTCTTGGGATCTTTTTCCTTTTTGGTTTTGGTATCTTTAGTGTAGAGTAAGATTTGTCTTTGTTATTAGTTGAGGTTTTTTCATTGCATATTATTTTCTTAAATATATAATCATTTTGTATTTATTTCGTCCAACTTTTAGTGTTTTGTATGTAAATTATGCACTTTTCTTTTAGAATTTTGTTAGTATCAAAAATTGATTTTAAACTAAATTATATTTCACATAATATAAATTTTTAATATTCTATATTTTTTCTTTGCATTTTTTCTGGTTTGTCACACAAATACTTTGCTAATTTCTTTTATGAAATTTTATATAGAGGACATTTGAAAATCCCTTTATCCATTGTTGAGAATATGTTTGTGACTTCATACAACATCCCTTTAGTTGTTGGGGAGTTTGTCAATTCATGTATAGAGGAGCCTTCATAGTAATCTCTCTCTTTTACAAATAAAAATTAAGAATACCTATAAAAAATAGGAAAATTATCGATATATTGCTTGAATTTCAGATATGATTCTCTAAACACGTTTTTACCGCCATTTTTTTTAAGATTTATGAGCTCAATTTGATTGTGATTCCATTCAAGTTGAATTAACTTGATTTTTGAAATATTAAGTTAATAGTAACTTGATGTTAGTTACTTGATTTCAAATCAAAATCATGATGAATAAATTTCTTATTTAATGGTCAATAAAAGTAATATATAGGCAAAAGCATCCTACATTGGGTAGGAATTTTGAGTTATGGCTTGAAAATATAATAGGCATAACAATGTTTACCCATTTCGGTGCCATTACTGTCAATTCCGTGGGGTAGAGATCACTTGCAAGTCTCTTTATTTGAGGCGGTGGGTGCTCTTGAAAGACGGCGGAATTGACGCGGGCCATTCAATCGTGGCAAATCAATTGCCGACACGTGTCCCAATCAGCAAAAGTCATAACCGGCGGCTAACGTAGTAGAAACGTCTTCAAACTTTTGACTTGCTTTAGCACGTGGCCGCTCCACGTGCGTGTGTGTCCAACGCAGGCCTTGATGGGTTTGGGTCCATCTGGAAACTTCTTGTCGGGTAGTAGTAACCTTATGAATCACATCTCACGCCTAATTTTATTATTTTTTCATTAAACATGAAGTTATTGTGATAATACTATATCAATGACCTACGTTAAATATATATGTAAATATATTGATGATATAATGGAAATTTAACGATTTTGTGTGCATTTGGTGTAACATTTCAAAACAAAAAGACATTTTAGAGAAATGTGTTTTCAAAAAATTATTTTTAAAAAGAAATTCGGAAGAGAAAGAATATACATTTTAAAAGTCTTTTTTAGTTTTATTACTTATATTCTTTTACTTTTTCACAAGCGTCATTTTGAAAAGCTATCCCTACTAGTTTTTGTTAAATTGTCTTTTGAAGTAAATTACTTTTTCTAAAATGCAGTTTGTATGGTTCACCAAACGCTTGTAAAATATCGAAACGACTTTTACTTTTCAAAAGACCTTTTGAAGTCTTCCAAATAAAACGATAGGTACGCCAAACACACATTTTATGTCAAGTGGTTGGGTAATGCGCCGACGCACATCAATGTAAAAAAATATTAGAAAAAGAATTGGAATGCCCAACGAGGTACAGTTTGACTTATCTGTCCCTTAAACATGGCTAAAATCATTGCCCATGCATCCATTAATGTGTAGAATAAATATGGTTAATGATTAACCTCAAGAGATAGTCGGAATCCAAAAACCTTTGGTTATCGAGGCATAAATAGTAAGACCCACTTGTCCACCTCTTAAGGTTTAGAATAATATCACTACTTATTTCTTTTATTTTTTAATGTCCCTTTTCTAAGAATTAGGGCAATATGGTTCACTTTCCTACTTTGTTTCAAATCCTTTTTCATTTAAACTTTTGATTTATTTATCTCAAACTCTCATGTGATTCCTAAGGACTTTCCATTCTCATTCTAAATTTTTGGAAAAAGATCAGAACTTCATCAATACTCCTAAGATGTTGCCCCATCAGCATTATAAGGACATGGATACTTTTCTAATCTCGGACATAGAAGGCCCTTTTTTTCTTTTTTTTCTTTATTTTCTTTATTTATTTTTTTTATAACACAGATAGATAGCAAACAAATACACAATTCAGAAGCCCACATACGAACATAGCCCAAAGGCCCACACTCAACCTTAAAAAGACCCAGCTTTTGAAACCAATTTTGCTCAATAAAGATGGACCACTCAAGTGGAATGGGTGTGTCGCTAGTGGCTACACATGGACACACTCACACCCAAAAAAGCCAACCTCATTGGACTTATGGGACCTACCAAATGGCCAAATGGGTCCCACCCAAAATTTTAGCAGTGATGACATGGTCCAGGATTGGGTGTGTTGTGAAAAAAATTTGATTTGTGGCACCAAAACAATTGTTTTATGCTGGTGAATAGAGAGAAAATGTGTCAGTTGTATCTAAAATTTTGGTTCCTTAATATTTGATAATGAGAAAGTCTTTCGGACAAACTTTATACCCATATAAAATTGCATAATTCATACGAATCAGATAAGTGCAAGGGCCATAAGAATTTAGTACCTTAATTTACCAAGGAATGTTTCATCACCAAGAAAAGTGTTGGTATAACCAAAGGATAGGTTTCATATGGGCTTAACTACGCTGGCATGAACAAACGCATGGGCGGGGCTCGTTGTATTGCCAAGAAGGGCCAGGCCAAGCTCCTGGTCTTGCTAAATTTCTTACCTGGGCTGGGTTTTGTACAAGGTGGAGCTCATCAAAAAAATATTTATGGGTTCGCTATATTTATAAAAATTAAAAAAAAAAAATTATGGCTTGTCCTATGTTTCGTTAGTTGCTATGCTAAAGAGAGGGGATGTTGCAAACTCTCAATGATTTTTTGCACATTCTATTTATTTTAATTTTTAAGATTTTATGAAAAATATGAAAGGTTCTTATAAAAACTAGTTGCGCAATCCACTAGAAAACATTAATAGTCGTCCTCCATGTGAAAATAATTATATGGAACCGATAGGGCCAAGTCAGATTTAGCGCTATAAAAGGGCATGTTTGAAAAACCCAAAAACTTAGCCAATTGAAGATGAATCCACGTCTGTTGCTGAAACCAAAGTTATTTGTTTCGGCCTCAAGGAGGCTGATGAGTAGGGACTTTCTTTGATTATTTTAGAAGGGGATGCTTTTTCTATGTTTGATCCCATTTCAGATTGGTCCTCCTGACCTCCTCGAGACTTTGCTTCTTTTAAGTTCTCTATGTGATGGTTAATTTAGTTCCTAGAGTTGCCAATAAGGTAGCTCATGAGCTTACCCTTTGGGCAACCAATTGTAATGTTTTTGGCTCCATCCCCACTTCTCAGATTCCTCTTTTGGTTTTGTCGACGGATCCGGGGGATGGGTTTCCTAGTGGCTCATTTCTTTTCTCTAATGTAATTCATTTGCTTAAATAAATAAATAAATAAATAAAAGAAGATGAATCTAGACCCTTCTCTGATTCCCTATTGTTTGATAAGTTCCTACTCAGCCTTGTGCAAAAACCAATACACAAATACAGCTCTTTTAGAACCAACAACGAGTTTGATTTATTTTAAAAACCAAATAGCATGGAAGAAGTGAACCCAACCTAATCCAATAAACAAGGTATTAGCCAATATTTTTTGAAATCAGCTAGAAATAAAAAATTGGTTTTGATAAGAACATAAAAATAAAGTACATAGCATTAAGGAAGTGGACCTTAGCTTAGTCCACTTCATGTAAAGAAGGACACCATTCTACTAGACAAGGCGTACTATAATGTTTTATATGCACCCTGAAAAATAATGCGTGCTGAAAGAATTGATGCCAAACTGCAGTGGGGTCCAAGTAACTTAGTGCTCATAAATGCAGATGCAGGATGGCCCTATTCCAATGGCCCAATGACAAGTGACTTAAGCTGGATTTGGTTTGAAAGATTGGAATGAAATAGGAATGGAATGAAAAATGTATTTTAGTGTTCAGAAATGTATTTTCAGGGTATGGTCCTATTCCAATGGCCCAATGGTCTAGTCTCACTTCAAAATTGTGCGTTGCCATCAAGATTTTTTAATTTCATTTTCAACATTTTAATAGTCTCAAGGACCCCACTAATTTTTCTTGGGATCATATATTTGAGTCAAGATATGAGGAGGAAAATAATTACTCTATAGTATTTATCATAAATTTTTTCTCTTGGCTTATGAAATGGAAACACCCCCCCTCTCCTCCTTTTTTTTAATAAAAAATTTAGACAAGATTAAGGTATATCTTAACCCAATCCATCAGCCATTGAACAATCAGCCTTATTGGCTGAGGATCTCAATTTTCCATTTGAAGACCTTGAGATCGTGTCTTGGCCTATTTACGTAAAAAGAAATAACCCAATCCATCAGGAAAAAATCCTAAGATGGCTTGGTTCAGGAATTTGATTGATTAATTATATAAAAATATATATTTGAATCTGTCAATTTTGGATGATCAATTTGACTATCGGATTTGATTTGATAATTTTACAAAATATAAAGCTTATAAAAAGAGTATGAATTTTACATAGAAAAAGAGAGAAAAAATCAAGGATGATGCACATCAACTTTAAAGCGGTATCACTTTGAATTGTACTAGACCACCACTCTAATGCCATGTTTGTTTAGTTGGAATGGAATGGAATCCTATTCCAATTCGTTCCAAATAACATGTTTGGACAAGGTAATTAAATAGGAATGAAATCAAACAATAGTAGTGGATTATAATGATATTCATTCCGCAACATTTATTTCAATCTCATTTCATTCCAAATTATTTTGAGTATGGAATCAAATTCCATTCCCACTCATTTCATTCCAACTAAACAAACATGGCCTAACATTGGGCTTTAGAAAATCTAAGAGGGTCCAAGAATTTTTAAATAAATAAATTGTAACATTTTATTTATATTACATCTACAGCTATGACCCACCATATACTAGGCTAACAATAGATCAAATATGAAAATTTTAAATGTTATTTAATTTTTCAAATCGGGTTATAGTCAGATTGGAATAAGACAATATCTGTATTTAATTTGTAAACTAACAGATTACCAAATTTGATCGTAATTCTTGCACCTTGCCCAAAATTATCATGGCTAATTCGGATCCATCTATGGCCCCTTTGACAGGTCACGTTGACAAATGATTGAGATGGACCTCCAATGGGTCATACTTAGTGGATCAGGAAAACTCAAGTACTCAGGGAATTCTTTGAGTGGTGCCTCTCTTTTTTTTCTCTACCATCCTTTCATGTTCCTTTACAACTGCCAAAAATATATTCACACTTAGAATATTTAAACATTTCAAAAGCAAGCAAAATACTTTCTAGCAGTGGATTACCATTTTCATCGTGCTAGCAAAATGGTCAATGATTGAGGCAAACCATTTTTCCTCTCTGGCATAAACTCTTAATATGGCAACAGTTGTGGTCAAATCACAGAAAAAAATTGAGGCATGAACATGGGTAGGTCATGGGTGCAAAAAGAGAAAGCTGCATAATATAGAAGCATGAAAATATTAAAAAAATAAAATAAAAAAGAATAAGGAGGTTCATGGAAATCATCAAAACCAAAATGTACCACATCAATAGTCGTCCCCCATGTAAAAAGAATTATATGGAACCCATAGGCCAAGCCAAGTTTAGGGCTCTAAAGGGCCTATTTGAAAAACCCAAAAACTTAGCCAATTGAAGATGAATCTACGTCTGTGACTGAAGCCAAGGCTATTTGTTTCGACCTCAAGGAGGCTTATGAGCAGGGATTTTCTTTGATTATTTTAGAAGGAGAAGCTTATTCTATGTTTGATCCCATTTCAGATTCGTCCTCCTGACCTTCTTAGGACTTTGCTTCTTTGACTTTCAAGGCGAGAGATTGGTCATCTAAAGTAGCTCATGAGCTTGCCCTGGGCAACCAATTGTAATGTTTTTTGCTCCATCCCCACCTCTCAGATTCCTCCTTGGTTTTGTCGATGGATCTGATAGTGGGGGATGGGTTTCCTAGTGGCTCATTTCTCTTCTCTAACGTAATTCATTTGCTTATAAAAATATATTAAAAAAAATAAAAAACAAAAAAGAAGAAGAAGATGAACGTGGAGCCTTCTTTGATTTCCTATTGTTTGATAAGTTTCTACTCAACTTTGTGCAAAAACTAATGCACAAATATAGCTCTTTTAGAACCAACAGTGAGTTTGATTTATTTTAAAAAACCCATAGCATGAAAGAAGTGAACCCAACCTAATCCAATAAACGAGGTATCAGCCAATATTTTTTGAAATCAGCTAGAAAATAAAAATTGGTTTTGAAAAAAACATATAAATAAAGTACATAGCATTAAGGAAGTGGACCTTAGCTTAGTCCACTTCATGTAAAGAAGGACACCATTCTATTAGACGAGGCGTACTACAATGTTTTACATGCACCCTGAAAAATAATGCGTGCTGAAAGAATTGATGCCAAACTGCAGTGGGGTCCAAGTGACTTAGTGTTCATAAATGCAGACGCCCGACGGCCCTATTCCAATGGCCCAATGATAAGTGACTGAAAGAATTGATGCCAAACCGCATTGGGGTCCAAGTGACTTAGGGTGTGTTTGGTAGGGGGGTTTGCTGCCCGGGAAAGTCAAAAAATTCCACTTTCCACTGTTTGGGTTGCTCTCATTGCCGGCAATGGCTCATTCCCGCTAGCTTGACATTCCGGCCGAATGGGTGAAAATCAAACCCACCTTCGAGGTGGTATTGTGAAATCCATCCCCAGGCATGTGTTTAATGACATTCATAATCCCAAGCGTGCCCTTGCTGGTCAGCAGCAACAAATCCATATTCCACCCGTGTCCTCTTCCAGCTCCTCAAAACCACGATCCACAATCAAAGCCCTAGCTATTCTCATACGACGGTAGCACAGGAGAGAGAAAGAAGAGTTTGCTCGCACACCGGCCAGATCTGCTGCTGCAAATCGTCTGTTTGGGTATAAATTTCTTCATTTGCTTTGTTTCTCGTGTGCTACATCCCATATTGTTTGATGTGAAACCCAGATCTACCATATTACGATAGTTGACCCTCTAAAAAACTCATCATTGTCGATGTACGAGGAATTTATTTGTAGATCTACTTTGTTCTGTGTATGATTTAGGCAGTCACGGTGTTTATTATATAATTTTTGGTCACATAGCATGTATTTTTCTTAAAAAATTTGTTGAAATTTTCTCAAAAAGTGAAGAATATTTAATATTCTCACTTTACTAAAAATATCAACATTGTCGTATACTTTATCAGCTGTGATTTTTTTTTTCCATATTTGGTTATGTCGGGTGGGATAATTTTTGGTCACATAGCATGTAATTTTTTTTTTCCCTTAAATATGAAACCGGAAATTGCTAATGTTACATTGTTGTATATTTTCACTGCTGTGATTTCTTTTCCCTTACAACATTGTTGTATATTTTCAAAATGTAATTTTTGGTTGCATCTATGAAGTATTTAGTGACATTACACGAGAGTTATGTAGATATACATTGTTCAAATGTTGTCAAATGTAAAGTATATTTCAGATTACAAACTTAGGAAAAATAAATTTGTACACTTTCTCAACTGTGAGTTTTTTCCCTGATATTATTTCTATCTTACATGATGTTACATGTCTCAACTATAGCTTATTTACATATATTGGAAGAGAGTTATTGTGTACAACAATAATCCATGCCTTTTCGATATATACTCCATTTGTAGATCTATTTTGGTGTGTATGATTTACTCAGTCGTGGTGTTTATTTTATATACTTTATCCCATAAATGCTGTTAGATTTCTCAAATTCATATAATTTACAAGAAAGTGAAGTATTTATAATATTTTTCCATGTCAAATTTAAAGCTAATTGTTCATTGTCGTATGATTTTTTATATATTTATACTTTATCCAATGTTGTTGTTTTATGGCATATCGGTAAGAATTGTTGTGCAATATATATTTATATTGTTCATTAATACAATATGCTATTTAGGACATAAATAAAATGCGAACTCTTTGCCGTGTATATTAAGACTCTATAGCCATGGTTGCATTTGCACTTTTTTTTGGGTTAGGAGTATAAACTTTAAGGAAAGATATCTTATTTTTACTATTCTCTCGATGAATATTACCATGGAGACACGACAAATGTTTATTTCTTTACCCACTCCTCGCCTTTTTGTTGTTATAAATTTATGGTACTCATATCTTACATACAATGGCTGCATATTTTCTTATTGACGATATGTTTCTCGGATGATTTGGTGATGGTTGCTTAAATTTTTTTCAAATATGTAGTAAGTTGTAAGAAGTCTCATACGCATTAAATATTATTGATGTACAGATATGGCTAGAATGATTGTGTCCAAGAAGAAGCGAATGTTACCTTTACTGGAATTTTTTCGCTGTGTAATGACTATCATTTCACTTCTACAAATTTTGTTATACTTACTTATGGGTAAACATTACAAAGACTACGTATTGAAGTCAGACTCCTATTTTACACATGAAGCAAGGCAATTGAACCTTCACAATATCATATTTCACAATGACGCAACGTGCGTTAGTCAATTGCGTATGAATAGGTATGCTTTTGCCAAGTTATGTGATATGCTTCGCGCAATAGGGAAGTTAAGAGACACTAAGCATGTCACAGTGGAAGAGATGACTGCATTATTTTTACACATCCTTGCACACCATGTGAAGAATAGAGTGATAATAAATAGGTTCATGCGTTCGGGTGAGACAATTAGTAGACATTTCAACCATGTTTTGAATGGAGTTATACGATTGCAAAGTCATTTGCTTAAAAAAACCGGAAGCTGTTGCAGAAAACTCCACAGATCATAGGTGGAAATGGTTTAAGGTATACATAGCAAACACCATCTATTTAATTTAAATGGTTGTAATAAATTTTTGTAATCGGTATTCTTTTTTTTTTAAAATTTTATTGTATTCCAATTGTGTGTAGAACTGTCTGGGAGCTTTAGATGGGACCTATATTAGGGTGAATGTATCAGAGGCTGATAAACCTCAGTACCGAACAAGGAAAAATGATATTGCAACTAATGTTTTGGGAGTATGCTCCCAAGACATGCAATTCACTTTTGTGCTGCCAGGTTGGGAAGGTTCTGCAGCTGATTCTCGAGTCTTACGAGATGCTGTTAGTAGGAGACACGGTCTTAAGGTCTCTCGTGGTACGTTTGAACTGATTGTTATAAAAATTATAATCCGATGAGTCGTACATAATTTACTAATATCATCATTACTTCCATTTATTAGGTTTTTATTATCTTGTTGATGCTGGCTATCCCAATGGAGAGGGATTCCTTGCCCCATATAGAGGGCAGCGATATCATTTGAATGATTGGAGGACTGGTCACCAACCTACGACTCCACAAGAGTTTTTCAACATGAAACATTCGAGTGCTAGGAATGTCATAGAAAGGAGTTTTGGGCTGCTTAAGCGACGGTGGGCCATTCTAAGGAGTCCTTCTTTTTTTCCCATTCAGACACAGAACCGAATCATTATGGCATGTGTTCTTCTACACAACCACATAACCCGAGAGATGCCTACAGACCCGTTCAGAGAGCTCCCGTTCACCGAAAATTATACACTGCCGCATGGGGCTCCAATTGAATATGTTGATGCATCCGACACATGGCAAACGTGGAGGGATACAATGGCAAACGAAATGTTTAATGAGTGGAGGGCAGCTAGGAATGCATGATTTATATTTGTATTTGGGTTTATGTTTGTAATAATACTTATGCATAACTTGTAGGTGGTTTCGGTTTATTGTATGGACCAATTTATCTTTTCTAGGACAATATGCGAACTGGTGGATTCTTACTTTCGTTAGGCTGAATCCTATTGTTTGGGTATTGACTTTCTATTATGTGACCATTTTTTTGGTATGTGGACATGTTGTATTAAATTACTATTTACTATTATTTTATGACTTTATGTCTATCATGATGAATAACTCTATTACATTGTTTATTCAATATATTGCACATTCGTTATGTTGTGTTACACATATACAGGATGGCATCATCTGGTCGGGACAATGAGCCAACTTCTGGGAATTCATCTGGTAGGATGGTGAAGCATCAATGGACACCACAAGAGGATGACAAATTGGTAGAGAGTCTATACGAGCTGTATACCATGGGAACATGGAAATGTGATACTGGATTTAAGTCTGGCTATCTAGTTCAACTTGAAAAAATGATGGATGCGAAGATGCCTTCCGCCGGGGTTAAAGCCTGTCCACACATTGAGTCTCGTGTGAAGACGCTAAAGAAACAATGTCTAGCAATTGCTGAGATGTTCGTCAATGGAAGTGGATTCTCGTGGAACGAGGATGCTAAGATGGTAGTCGTAGAGAAGTCCGTATTTGATTTATGGGTGAAGGTAATTGTATACTTTAATTAATGTGTTTATGTTAAATTCAAACAAACACACAATGGCAATCCTATACTATATGAAAGGAGTTTTGATCATCTAATAGATAATTTCCTTTCGCGCAGAGTCATCCAACTGCAAAAGGCTTACGTAATAAGCCTTTCCCCCATTATGACACATTGTTGGAAATATTTGGGAAAGACCGTGCAAACGGACTGGGGGCAACAACCCTCGCGCAGGAAGAGGAGACAATCGAAGCAACTGCTGCGAATGAAGGCGGCCAAAGCACTCAATATGATGACGGTTTGGATGGAATTGAAGTGTCAAGTACTCAACCACAAGCATCACCTACTGGGTGCGCCCAACAAAAGGCTCGTAAGAGCAGCGACGGTTGGACTCGCGGTATATTTGAGGTGTCCTCCTCAATCAAGAACCTTGTTGATGGTACCATGGTCTACCTTGACAAAATAGGTAATGCGATGAGCGAAGATAATACTATGAAGAAAAAGGTTGCTGCTGAGCTGCAGAAGATAGACGGCTTGACTCTTATTGATATCATGAATGCTGGAAAAGATATCATTAGTGACTCATACTTGAGCACTATGTTCTTGTCTCTACCTGAAGAGAAGCGTCGTGAAATGGTGCTTGAAGTGCTCAAAAAGCATACTCAATCTTGAGCTATGTTGAATGTTATGCGTCCTTGTACTCAGTAAACAACTGATGTTTTTTGTTGCTACTTTAACTGCACACAATTAGGTGTGAGTGCAATGAAACTTTAGTACGTAATCTTATGTATTTGCTTACTATAAGCAATCCCCTTGATTTGTCAAGTTCTAGGTTTTTTGAACATAGTGCATTACACATGCGATCTATGATGGTAACTGAATTTTGTACTATATATGATCAATACATTTGATGAATGCATATTTTGTAAATGAAATGCAATGACTGCTTAATTTGTACTAATATGTGTATCTATTAGCCTTATGTTTTATATCATTACATGTATTTAAATTTGCAATTTACAGGGCAATAATTTCTCATAGGGCAAGATTTCATGCATTTGATGATTATTTCAACCTACAGCCAACTAAATTTAGAGGGCGTAGCTTTAAAAAAAAGGTCAACTTAACTTTAGTTGACTATATCAACCTACAGCCAACTAAAATTTTTTAGGCCGTAGCTTATTGCATTGTTAACTTTAGTTGACTATATCAAGGTACAGGCAACTCAACTTTTTCCGTCATTGGGAAATTTTTTTTTTCTTGTTAAATATAGTTGACTATATTAACCTACAGCCAACTAAATTTTTGGCAGAGGGTAAATTTTTTTTTTCGTGTTAAATATAGTTGACTATATTAACCTACAGCCAACTAAATTTTTGGCAGAATGTAAATTTGTTTTTTTCGTGTTAAATATAGTTGGCTATATTAACCTACAGCCAACTAATTTTTTGGCAGAGGGTAAATTTTTTTTTTCGTGTTAAATATAGTTGACTATATTAACCTACAGCCAACTAAATTTTTGGCAGAATGTAAATTTGTTTTTTTCGTGTTAAATATAGTTGGCTATATTAACGTACAGCCAACTAAATTTTTGGCAATAGGAAAATTTTTTTTTTCTTCTTAAATATAGTTGACTATATCGACCTACAGCCAACTAAACTATAGGCAGTAGGCAAATTTTTTTTTCCTTCTTAACTATAGTTGACTATATCCACCTACAGCCAACTAAACTATAGGCAGTAGAGAAATTTTTTTTTTCTTCTTAAATATAGTTGACTATATCGACCTACAGCCAACTAAACTATAGGCAGTAGGAAAAATTTTTTTTCCTTCTTAAATACAGTTGACTATATCCACCTACAGCCAACTATAAGTTAGGCAGTAGGTCAAATTTTTTTTTCTTATTAAATTTAGTTGGCTATAATTTATTCTTAAATTATAGTCAGCTAAACCCCCTTTACAAATACCCACCCCTCACGACCCAAAAAGGTAAGTCCTCCTACCCCATACCCACTACCCATACCGTCGGCACTCAACCACTCCCCTACCGTCGGCGCACTGACCCCATCCCATACCGTCCGTGCACTCAACCCCTCCCATACCGTCGCTACTCCACCCTCCCATTTCGTCGCCACACATCCCCTCATCCCCCTCAACCATTCCCACCCCACGTTTCTCATCAATCTCCAACTCCTATCTAACCCAAACTGAAAATGATAAAGAGAAGTGAGAAAATGCTATCCGCATCAATAGCCGCCGCGAAGAAGACAAGGAGCAACAAAGGAAAAGGAGTTGATGGTGACCGAGCACAAAAACCCACACCACAAACCGTCGGTGACGTTGGGGAGGGATCATCGCATCAACGAAAGAAGAAGAATCGCCCCGTGGTTAACCAGTCCGACTCGGATTTGTGCATCAATGATGCTATTCTCCACAAGTATAATATGCTATTCAAATCTCGGAACATTCAATTTGGCCGCGCCGTGGATTTCAAATTCTTTGAGAAGTACGAGTTTCGCATCCCCTCGATGTTTCGCGCCATTGGCTGGTATGAATTTCTCAACCGACACCACGTAATGTATCCCCGACTTGTTCGCGTGTTTTATGCTCACTTCTCCATGGATGAAAATCTTCAATGCACATCATTTGTGAACGAGGTACCAATTACTTTAAATTGCACCACATTAAATCACCTGCTTGGGCTACCACAGTTCGACACGGAGCAATTGTACTCCACACACAATTGGGTAGAATATGATGAGTTCACACCGAGTGATGCATTGAAAATGATATGTGTGTCGAATGACATCGATGATGAAGGGCCACCCCTATACAATGAGTTAACAGTTGAGGCAAGGATCATCCACAGCATCATCTCATACTGCATATTGCCGCGCGTCGGAAGCCGTGTTCATGTGAGTTACTTTGATGTGTTTATTATGTGGTGCATTATGACAGGGACAAAATTGGACCTTGCGTATGTTATTCTCCACCATATGAAGGAGTGTGTGAGTAGGAAGGGTGTCCTACCTTACGGGATGATGCTCACCACAATATTCGAGCATTTTAAAGTGCCATTGGATGCTGAGAAAGAGGTGGTCGTCGCCAAGCCAACAGACATTTACAGTGAGTCAACTTTGAAGCGCATGGGGTTTGAGTTAGATGCGAACAACAAGTGGGTGATGTCTGTAGTTGGTGATGACGGGAATAATGCCACATCAAGTCGTCAAAAAAAGCCTCCAAAAGGTGGTCGAAGAGTCGATAATGGATCTCAATCAATGGTGGATGCCATAACACATGTTGGGAGTGTAATTGAGAAAGGATTGTCGGAGGTTGGACAGAGGGTGGTAGGATTGGAGAATCGGTTGGGAAAGTTGGAGAATGTTGTCGCAAGCATTGATAAAACATTAGGTGCTGTATGTTCTAATGTGCATTTGTTGGCTGCATATGGAGGGGAGGTATACAGTGCGGCTCGCAAACTGTCGACAGCCTATGCATCTTGGCAGGGAGGAGCTCCACAACATCAGCCGCCTCCAAATCAAAGACCACACCAGACGACTTATGAGCCTGTGTTTCCACGAGGTTATGAACCTCCACCTCCAAGAGTTCGTAGTACGAAAGGTTCAAGTTCAACCTTTGTTAACATTGACCCATAGTAGTTGTAGTAAGGTGGTAGGGTAGGTTGGGATAGCCTTTTTTTTGTTAATATTGGTTTAACTGATGGTGGTTGGAAGGACTAGTCTTTTTGTGGGTAGGTAGGGTATGTTGGGATGCCCATTGACAGATTGTAAATGCATTGTCCATCTTGGTTTTTACAAAAAGATTGGACAACCAATGAGCAATGGAATTATCAATACTTTTTTGCATGCTTATATGTGGGTTGTACATAAAGGTGATGGTACTTGATATATAAATTGCATTGGAATGCACCATGAGGAGTTGGTACCATCCAACCCCATTTGGCAACCAATATTAAGGCCTTGTTCATCTTGTGAAATTCCTATTTCCAATTCCATTTGCGTATACGTAGTTGACTAAAATATTTGTCTATATCATTTGTTCAAATTCCAAAAAGAACATCGAAAATATCCAAAATGTTTAATTACAATGGTCATATCATATTTACAACCCAATACATAATCATCAACAATAATGACACTTTTACAATGATCTTCAACTCCAAACACGTAGGTAGAATGTGATTATATGTTCCATTTCTTTGCACATCAACTCGGAGTGTAGACGATGCCTCCTCATCATTGTTATACGCGCCATTTATAGCCTCACACCAAGAGAAGAAATGGCAATCAGACCCGTTACGTTCCTGATATGGTTGCCATAGTTAACATTCACATAAGTGGGGAATAAAATTAATATAACAGCTCAAAAGTGCGTACTACTCACAATGTAACCGGGGCATGAATAGAACAAGCAGTGTTTACTATGATTTTGTTGCGATATCTTCAAGACAGCTCGACGTCCACAATCGCACAACTTTGGAGCCGCTCTCAAGCATTTGGGTGGGGGGAGGTTGCTCGTAGACGACATTATTTGCAAAGTGTACAGTTTTTTTAGTGATTTTCACCTTCAAACTATTCTTAAAACATATATGTTCATTAATCCATTTTCATCTATATAAATTATCAGTTTTAACGCATCAAAGTATAATAGGCATATATAATTGTAAATGAAACTACATATCCAAGGAAATAAGTTGAAATAATAGTAGCCAAATCAAAACCATAACACCTATGTATCAGTTTTTTAACACCTTATACATTTTTTTTTTTATTATCCATGCATAACACTTGGTAGGAAGTAAGTGGAGGTCATAACACTGGAACAGATGAACTTGGTGTTTATGTTTCTTTAACCCAAAGTGGCTGTACATATAATTACATTTGCCGAGTTGGAATAGTTGGAACATGATCGCATACTTTACAATTTTCTTGCTGTTCATTTTTTAGTTCTTTCTTGTCATAATTTCTGTTTTTTCAAATAGTGGAGGATACAAGATGAACATGGGTTTGTGGCCAAAAATAAAAAAAAAAATAAAAAAGGAAAGAAAGAAAAAAAGAAGACGATGGTACATGGAGTTAAATATTTGGAGACAATAATGAGGTAGCCGGTAGGAGATGGCCTCTTTGAATTTGCATTGACATATGTTTTGGTAGTTAAAATACATGCTTTAAATAAGGAGGGTTGAACATCGAATAAAATTTAAAACTTGATCTGATCTAAGTGAAAAAGATTTTTCTTCCGAGGAAGGTTGGTTGAGGGACATGTAAAGATTGTAAATTTTTTGGAGACAAGAATGAGGTAGGGCCATCTAAGACATTTCAATGACATATGATTTGGTAATAACAAATGCATGCTTTAACTAAAGAGGGATACACATTTGATAGCATTTATAAGTGGACCAAATATGATTCAACTGAGGTTTTTTTTTTTGCTTCTTCTTTTTTACAAGTTTGATTGAGGAACATGTCGAGATTGTAAAGTAATGCCAGGAGAGAGTTTCATTGCATAACAAAGATTATTGGTAGGAGATGGAAGAAAAAGAGTAAGGGAAATATATACCTAGGAGTTTGGACTGGTGCATATTAGAAATTATGGATCTACAAATGGATCTTTAACTTTGTTTATTTTAGCGGGGAATATATATCCTGATTTTTTATTAAATAGTCTAATTATTAGAAGGGTTTTGCTCTTTTACTTAATGTAGACAGAATCATTTTTTAAGCTTGGATTGAAAATAAAGGGGTGATGATCTAAATTATTTGTGGAAAATAGTCATCATGTTTCAGCTTGGAGAATTCCACTTCATGGAGAAATAATAGTAACTTTTAGGAGTCATTTCCATAATATTTAATGGTCATGAATATTTTAGTTACAAAGTTTTTATTAATCAAATATGATTTTATGAGTTTTAATTATTTGCTAGCCGATTGATAGTGTATATAAGAATTAAGTAGACCATTTATAGTAACCAAAAAATGGAAACAATATAGTTTTGACTGAATTGAAAACATATTCACTAAATTCTGTTCAACTCCCTAACCTAATCACATCAACATAATCTAAGATGTGATAGTTCTTGATAGTCAACACTTGATTAAGATCCTATTTGTTATTGGTGCCAATTACATGTGTGCTTATTCTTGGTGTTAGAGTGGTAGACTAGCTTTTGCCCTCTCTGGTTTTATATAAAATTTCAAATGGGTACCATACCTGCAGTTTGCAAATTAAACAGATAGAACAAAATATTTCAACTAAATTGTTGTTAGTAGTGGTTTCTTTCTTCCTTTTCTTTGTTTTCTTTTAAAATTAAATTGGTTAGCAGCAATTCACATTAGAGCACGTGATTTTTAAATTCTTTTTCAGAATAAGATCATGAATGAAAAAACTTTAGATGGGTCTGGATAGGGAATCATTTTATATCTTCTATTAGGTTTCTATTATTTCAATTTATCCAATGTGTGCTACTATTTCTAATATGCAGATTTGCACCCACGAACTGGATCTCAACCAAATGAAACACTAAAATGTCTAGATACAAAAATGAATTTACATGTTCAATGCAATAGATCCAAAGGTTTGGAAACCCTAGGTGGGGGAAAATAATGCTACATGAACTGCTCAAGTCATGACATATTATACTAAATATATATGTCAACCCAATAGCTCAAACTCAACAAACGAAGCATGGACAAACAGATTTAAAACCAATTAACTTAAATCCTATACCCTGAAATATAACTGAAATGCACAAACAACCAATATCCATCAGAATACTAAACAAATCAATTAATAAATTAATTATAATAACCAAAAGCTAAATACAAATACAACATCATACTCAGCAATCAATACATACCCAGAGAAGGGGGAAAAAAAAATTCCGTTAGCTAAACAGGGGAAGGCCAAAAAAACAAAAAGGAAATCATCAATAGGAACGGTAAATACAAATATAACTTCAGTAAGCTATCCTTATAGAATTTGGCCAAAATTTACAAAAAACTGAGATTTGGATTGGATCTCAGAATTGAATTGGCACAAAATCTGGCCTAAAAATGCTTGCCAAAGTTTTGGGAAAATTCAGGCCAAACACAGAAAAATTTATAATTTGAAATTCAAAAAATGTGGTTGTCTTACTATTTCATATTCATTTGGCTGTAAATTCAGCTGACTGATTGAGAAATTTCGATAAATTTAGCTGAATAATATTTTTCTATATAAAAAAAAATAATATCATATTATTTGCATAATATTTCTATTCGCATAACATCATAACTAGGTCAGCAACGTATATGGATTTGGTAGAACGATGATAATGGTTTGATTCTATGAAAACCATTTTGATTCGATGTAAATTTACTGTCATTTAAAATGAAAACCATTTTCCTTGTCATACTGTAAATCACATTCTTACCTCCGAAATATTGATTCAATGCAGATCGATGACAAAGGTTTCACGATTCTTGAGAATATAGGGTAGGTAGGTCTCGTGGATGTGTTCACGATTACTTCGTCCAAGAATCCAGCTTTCAGATTGACCTCGCCTCCATAAGTACATCAGTTTTCTTGTATGTGGATTTGTTCATCTCTCCGAGAAGTTCAAATCTGTTCTTGACGATGACCTGTTGCTCCACGATTTCATCTCTTCGAGAAATGCAGTTGTCGGTCTTCCCGTTTGAATGCTGGCCGACGAGAACGAAGGAGAAGAACGGTTTGGTGGATCTGGTAGACGACGAGACGAAGGAGATGAAAGGTTTTTGGTGGATCTGATATTTGAATTTGGTTAAGTTAAAAGGGTATTCTGGGAATTTACTATTTTTGGGAATGAGATTCTTAACCTAACCAAACGTTGGAATGGGAATGTTAGGGGGGTATCACACTTTCCATTACCACAAACCAAACATAGGAATGGTCACATTCCCTCCCATTCCCATTCCCAAGTAATGGGTCAAGCCCAGGACTCACATTCCCATTCCCCATACCAAACACACCCTTAGTGTTCATAAAAGGAACGGCTATTGCAACCCCCAATCTGATAAATTTCTCCCCCCCCCCCCACCCCATATTTTTTAATTAGAAAATTTAGTATACAAAATTACCAAAAAGGGCACCCCCACCCATCCCCTTTCCTGCACCCTTCTCCCACCGGCGACTCTCTCTGACACCCCACCCCACTGACAACAGCTCCCTCTCCCACACCCCTCTTCTTCTCTCCTTCTATTTTTTTTTTTTTCTTTTCCCTCCTGTCGGCAGCCCTCTTTTTTTTTTTTTTTTCCTTTTCTTTCTCTTCCCACCCGTCGCTGGAAAAAATGGAGGTTTTGGCTTGCCGTCCCTCCCTCCCGTCGGCAACCCTCTTCTTCTCTCCTTTTTTTTTTTTTTTTTCTTTTTTCCTCTTCCCTCTCATCGTCGGAAAAAATGGAGGTTTTGAAAAAAAACCTCCCTTGCTGGAAACACATAGATCTGACCAGCAGGGCCAAAAAAAAAAAGAAAAAAAAAAGAAAGAAAGATAGAAAGAAAGAAAGAAAGAAAGAGGAGAAGAAGAGAGAAGAGGAAGAACCTCCTATCGCTGGAAAAAATGGAGGTTTTGAAAAAAAAACCTCCCCCCACAGATCTGACCATAAAAAATTAAAAATTAAAAAAAAAAAAGAAAAAAAAAAAAAAGGAGAAGAAGAAGAAACACCCGTCGCCAGAATCGTCACTGTTGCCGTCGTCGTTCTTCTCTTCTTTCTCGGGGGTCTCATGTGGGGTGGGGGAGGAGTGGGGTGGGTGAGGGTTAGGGTTAAGAGGGGTATTTTAGTCTTTGAGAGGGGTGGGTGTGTAAATTTGTGGGGTTAGGAAATAAGGTGAGGGCAACTTATAACTTCAGGGGGTTGCAATAGCCGCTCCTGTTCATAAATGCAAACCTAGGATCGCCCTATTCGAAGGGCCCAATGATAAGTGACTTAGGCTCCGTTTGGTTTGAGAAAATGGAATAGAATGAAAATGGGAATAGGGAAAAAATGAGAAATGTATTTTAGTGTTCAGAAATGTATTTTATAGAGTATGGTCCTATTCCAATGGTCCTATTCTCTCGCAATCTCACTTCAAAATTGTGCGTTGCCATCAAGATTTTTTAATTTCATTTTCAACATTTTAATAGTCTCAAGGACCCCACTAATTTTCTTGGGATCATATATTTGAGTCAATATATGAGGAGGAAAATAATTACTCCATAGTATTTATCATAAATTTTTTATCTTTGCTCATAAATTTTTTATCTTGGCTTATGAAATGGACCCCCCCCCCCCCCCCACCCTCCCTTTTTTTTCATATATATAGAATTTAGACAAGATTAAGGTATATCTTAACCTAACCCATCAGCCATTGAACAATCAGCCAATAAGGCTGAGGATCTCAATTCTCCATTTGGAGACCTTGAGATCGTGTCTTGGCCTATTTATGTAAAACGAAATAACCCAATCCATCAAGAAAAAACCCTAGGATGGCTTGGTTCAGGAATTTGATTGATTGATTATATAAAAATATATATTTGAATCTGTTAATTTTTGGATGATCAATTTGACTATTGGATTTGATTTGATAATTTTACAAAATATAAAGCTTATAAAAAGGGTATGAATTTTCCATAGAAAAAGAGATAAAAATTGAGGACGATGCACATCAACTTTAGAGTGGTGACATTTTGAATTGTACTATACCACCACTCTAACACTGTGTTTTAGAAAATCAAAGAGGGTCCAAGAATTTTTAAATAAATAAATTGTAAAATTTTATTTATATTACATTTACACCTATGACCCACCATATACTAGGTTAACATTAGATAAAATATGAAAATTTTAAATGTCATTTAATTTTTCAAATCGGGTTATAGTCAGATTGGAATAAGATAATATCTGTATTTAATTTGTAAACTAACAAATTACCAAATTTGATCGTAATTCTTGCACCATGCCCAAAATTCTCATGTCTAATTCGGATCCATCTATGATCCCTTTGACAAGTCACGTTGACAAATGATTGAGATGGACCTCCAATGGGTCATACTTAGTGGATTAGGAAAACTCAAGGACACGTACTCATAGAATTCTTTGAGTCGCGCTTCTCGTTTTTTTTTTTCTCTGCTATCCTTTCATGTTCCTTTACATCAACCCATTTCTAGAAAAATAAAAAATAAAAAATAAAAAATCAGATACACTGCCAAAAATATTTAAACATTTCAAAAACAAGCAAAATACTTTCTAGCAGTGGATTACCATTTTCATCATGCTAGCAAAATGTCACTGATTGAGGCAAACCATTTTTCCTCTCTGGCATAAACTCTTAATATGGCAACAGTAGTGGTCAAATCACAGAAAAAAATTGAGGCATGAACATGGGTGGGTCATGGGTGCAAAAAAAGAAAGCTGCATAATATAGGAGCATGAAAATATCAAAAAATAAAATAAAAAAGAATAAGGAGGTCCACGGAAATCATCAAAACCAAAATGTACTACTGCAAACCCTTATTTCTTTCAATTCTATTTTCCTTCCGGTCTCTTTCCATGATTGCATCCCATAAACGTGTCATTTTTATGAAGTTTTCAAATACCCATTCAAAATTTTTAAAACTTGACCCTTTTGAAAGCAACTCTTGCAACAGTCAAATTGGAGGGGTAAATATGACAATAACACAAGTTAAAACGAAGATGAAGATTTTTTCGACAATCAATAGAATCTTTCTGTCTAATTTCTTTAATATCAATAAATGAATATTAATACTTTTCCATAAACTTAAATCTGAAATCTTTCACTTACTAAATACGACAAATACCATTAGACTACTATGTTATTAAGTTTGATGATTTGAATTCTTGATTTTAATTAAGAATAAAAAAACACGGCCAACAAAATATATAAATCATTATTATTTTTCGTAATGGACATATATACTTAAACGTCTCATTTTTGTGTTCACTGTCATTTCTTTTTTATTAAATAAAATGATTATTAGAAATTATACTTTTTTTCTTTTGAAATAATATTATTATTTAAAAATGAAAATTTTCTTTTAAATATAGAAAACAAAAAATTAATTCAAAAGTTTTTTTTTTAAAAATAAATAATAAAAACTTTCTCCTTAGGTTTTCGGATTGTAAAGCTCCTGTAATATTTGAATGAAATGTCCAAAATTTTTGCCCTGGGCAAGATTGTTTATGATCAAGAGTGTTATCCTTGATTCCTCTCTATCATGCTAATAATAAGTCTCTAATTTAGGTAAATCATATTTTTATAATCCCAACATTGCCCTCCAACCTTTCTGGAAATTAATGGCCTTGTCCTCTATAAGTGGACTATAAACGTTACATATCTGCTTAGATTTGTGTACACCAATCTGCAAATTATGCCCCTTTTCACTTCACCACAGCATTGTTTCAGAGATTTCCTTGCAGTAACAATGGCAGAGCTACAGCAAGAATCGTGGAAGAACAGAGCGATAATTTTCTGAAAAATAGCAGTAAGATACGGAGAACCCCCCAACTGAAAAGAAGAGATCTTTCTCTAGCTCTATGACCCAAAAGGGTGAAGTTCCATTTCAGCCTTTTCAGGTCATTATATATTTAGGACAAACAGAAGCAAAAAAAGGCAGCCCTTTTTATTGGGTGGGCTTTAATTGCTGCGCATTGAAACTAGAGAGAGAGAGAGAGAGAGAGAGAGAGAGAGAGAGCAGCATTTTCCGGCTATTAAAGCTTGAGAAGGGGGTTATGGGGTTGCAGAAGGTAGAGAAAGAGTTCATATTTTGGTTTAAAGAATAGAGAGAATAGGCAGAAGAAACTCAAAAAGGGGGGTTTTAAAGAGAAAAAAACATATGCAAAACATAAAATACTCAAATTGGTCTCACGGGATTGTCAGCGGCTGTGCGTGTGTTTATGTAGTATACCACCCCTGTAGTGGTATTCCCGTATTAGTACACGTCGCTCCAGAAAGTTGGAGTGAGAAAGAAAGAACTTTTTTTTTTCATAAAAAAAGAGAGAAGTTTTTAGTGAGAGAGTAATATGTAAAGGTCATATAGTGAGAGAAAGTAGAGGTTTTTAGGGAGGGAGAAAGTAGAGAGAGAGAGAGGGTGTAGGTTTTTCAGAGAGAGAGAGTGAGGCGTTTTTTTTTTTTTTTTTGGGTGAGAGAAAGTAGAAGGGGAAGTGGTAGAGCTTTTTGTAGGCTTTTTATTCTGAGTTTGTCATTGGAGGAAGCGAGTGAATTCGGCGCTTTTTTTGAATTTGAGAGAAGGGGGGGAGACTGGAGAGAGTATTATCTGAGTCTTTCTCTCTCCCATGTTGAGATCATGACTACTTTTCCTTGCACTTTTGTTACGTTTTGTCTCTAATTCCTGTTTTTGTTACACTTAAGGTGAGTTTCAAAAGCATTTTTTTAAAATCATTTTGTTTTCTCTGTATCTTTCTGTGACCTCCTTTTGTCTTGTAACGCAGAGTTCTTCACGAGGAGTTGTCAGAATTTTTGCTTTCAAAAACAAAAAAAAAAAAAGAAAAAAGAAACCCCAATCCCTTACCCATTTTTTTAAGGTTCGATGCGTTTTGTTAAATCTTTTCCCCCACACTGTTCTCATCACTTCTCTGCTTGCAACTTGTAAAAAGATTCGTTCTCAGATCTTTCAAAGTGTTTCCATCTCATCTCAATACTGAAAACATTTTTCTCTTTCTCTCTCTAGGATTCATTGGGTTGTCTGTTTCTCTCTGTAGTTTCTCACTCCACATTTTAGAGAGAGAAAATGGGGAGAGCTACAAGGTGGTTGAAGGGGTTGTTGGGGATGAAGAAAGAGAAGGACCAACATGTAGAGAATTCAAATTCTACGAAAGGCGACAAAAAAGACAAGAAAAGATGGAGTTTTGGCAAGTCAGGAAGGGACTATTCCGGGGGAGTGGGTCAGATCCCGGTGAATATTCCAGTCAGTGATGCTGCTTGGCTGAGATCTTACTTTTCCCAGACAGAGAAAGAGCAGAACAAGCACGCAATTGCCGTGGCTGCTGCCACCGCGGCCGCAGCCGATGCCGCCGTGGCTGCAGCGCAGGCGGCTGTAGCGGTGGTGAGGCTCACTAGCAATGGTAGAGGGACTCTGTTCGGTGGTGGAAGGGAGAGATGGGCTGCAGCGAGGATTCAAACTGTTTTTAGGGGATATTTGGTAAGTGGGTTTACATTTTCCATTTGAATTTCTTTTTGAGTCTTGGAGATTTTCAAATCCGTCCGAGAACTTCTTTTTCTCATTTGGGAATTCGGATTTTCTTTTTCTGTTCTGTTATTGGAATGCTTCTAGATATGTCATATGTTTCTAGATATGTCTAGTGTTTGGTTTGCAGAAGTACTTTCTCACTTTTGAGAGCTGTAAAAGCAGTTTGTATAACTAGTGTTTTATTTGCATTATGAAAGTGCTTTTCTCGCTTTTTAGAGCAGATAGTGCTTCTTTCTCTGCTTTCAGAAGCTGCAAAAATCACTTCCTGTTGCTAATGTAACAGTGTTTCGTTTTGGCCATTTGGTCTGTTTAAATTTGAAAATTTGAAATTTGAAATTTGGGTGTGGTGGGTTTCCTTGTTTCCCCCATTCATGATTTGATTTGGGTGTGATTGGTATTTTCCTGTCTCCTAGTAATTATTTTCTGAATGGTATTTCTTTTGTTTTGGTGAGGCTGTTTTGTATACTTCTATTGCTCTTTAACTCTGGATTAATGTCAGGCCCGCAAAGCGCTTCGAGCTCTAAAAGGACTGGTGAAGTTACAGGCCGTCGTTAGAGGTTATTTGGTTCGAAAGCGAGCTACCGCAACTCTTCATAGTATGCAAGCTCTTATCAGAGCTCAGGCCGCCGTCCGATCCCAAAGAGCTCGTCGTTCGCTGACCCAAGATAACAGGTTTCAACCGGAATTTCGTGCACGAAAATCTATTGTAAGATCCAATTGTAGACCCCTTAGCGAATGTAATCCTGTTTGTGTTCCAAATTCTGAGTCTCATTGATTGTATGTATTTTGTACTTTTCAGGAAAGATTTGATGAAACGAGAAGTGAATTCCACAGTAAAAGGCTATCTACATCTTTTGAAACCTCAATTAACGCATTTGATGAGAGCCCAAAAATAGTTGAAATCGACACGTTCAAGCCCCGATCCAGATCCCGTCGAATGAACACCGGGATGTCAGACTCTGGCGAAGAAATGCCTTACAACACTCTCTCTTCGCCTCTTCCATGTCCAATTCCGGCCCGTCTCTCCATACTCGATTGCCGAAATGTTCAAGATTTTGAATGGGCTTTCACCGGCGATGAATGTAGGTTCTCTACTGCTCAAAGCACACCTCGGTTTGCGAGTTCTATACGGTCAAATGCTCCGGTGACACCACCCAAGAGTGTATTTGGAGATAGCTTCTTCCGGCCGTACTCTAACCACCCTAATTATATGTCTAACACCCAATCCTTCAGGGCCAAGTTGAGGTCTCACAGTGCTCCCAAGCAAAGACCGGAGCCAGGGCCCAAGAAGAGGCTTTCACTCAACGATATAATGGCATCAAGGACCAGTCTAAGCGGCGTTAGAATGCAGCGGTCGTGTTCCCAAATTCAAGAAGCCTTGGAATTTTGAGCATTCTATTGAAAAGATCCTTGAGTGTGTGCTCGTGTAAATTCTTAAATAGTGATCTTTGATTGAATCATGCTTTATCAATGAGATTGAGAGAGCTTTTTATGTGTTCCTCATAGTAAATCTTGAAATTTGATTAATGGCAACAGAGTTCAAGTTGAGATTATTCTCCACATTTGTTGGTTTTTGAAAGCGAAAAAACAAGTCACGTAAAAAAATATAAATGAGAAAGAGACTTGCTTCTGAAAACATCGTGGGTGAGCCTGGAGCTTTTTCACTACTAGCAAAATACAGAATTTTGAATGTCCTTTTGAAAATAGAAACAGCCCTGAGGAGTGTCACAAATTGTAAGTGGCCAGCATTGGTTTTTTAAGGTTGTTGGGTAGGCTAGCATGTGTTTGGTAAGTGGGAGGGAAAACCCAATTTCAAACATGGTTCAATTTAGAGGGAAACCACCTGTCTTCATAGCAGCCGAGGCAATCCTATTGGTGGCCTTGGGTTCTCCTCTACGATTGGTATGTATAGTCAACAGCGGAGGCAATCCTATTGAAGCATCTTAGATTCTCCTCTTGGGCTCTCTATGCTGATATAGTGATATGGGTGTGTATACCCTACAGAGGAATTCAAACCCCCAAAACATATATCGGCTTTCATGTGTTATTTCAAGTGATGGGTGAGTTGTGACTAGAAGGGCGACTTAAGCTGTGGATGGAATGTATATGTCAGTCATGCTAGGAATAGAAAAATAGAAAAAAAAAATGCAATATTTGCTACTCTTCGTTCACAAAATTGTTGGAATAAAGACAAATTTGGCAAAATTTTTGAAGTGGTTCCTTGTAGGTTCCCACTAATGAAGCTGCATGGAAGATTCCATGAAGGTTCTCACTAATTTAACCAGCCTGGTTCTAGAAAGACTAGCCAAATGATCATCTCCTTTTTGGTTAATCTAGGACAGTACCATGAAGCCATTGTTTTTTTTAAGGACACCTAGGATAAACTTTGCTTCAAATGCCTTCGAGGCTTGATTAAGGGGGCTGTATTTGTTTATCAAAAGTGGAGCTGTCCTTTTTTGTTGTAAAAGAATATTCCACTGTGATAACAGAACCAAGAGTGGTAATAACAATTATATGTACCCAATTGTACTAATTTTCAAAATTTTCAATTCTAGTGTGGTGGAGTGGTCCAGTATGTATCGAAAAGGGTCATCGAGTCCAGCTACACTGGTAGACAAGGAAGAAAGCTAATTTAGAAGCCAACGAGAAGAATGTCATTGCCCCGGCCAATTAGAAATGGCACATCATTCTTGCACTACTTGTACCTAAGAGTTCGCTCTTTAGATAAGTCGTATTACAAAACATATTAATCAAATAGTATGAGGGAAACCACCCCCCAAAAAAAATAAAAATAAAAAACAAACAAACAAACAAACAAATGTGCTTCAAAATCTTTAAAAAAAAAATCCATCTTTTAGCAATATTTAGGATTTTCCTTTCTCTTACTCTTTCTAATATCCAAATACAGACAAAATGGAAACTACATTTTATCCGCTTTAAGTTCGGTCACTCTTTAACTTTCTCATCCTATTATTAGAAAACTATACAAATGAGCCAAAGTATAATGTAAATGGTGGGTATTTCTACGCCACCTACACCACAAAAAGGAAAAAAAATGAAAGAAAAAATCTAATTACCAAAGTGCATTTTTTTAGTAACTTTGTCAAATTTTTTTATTAACATTTTATGGTAACTGAGTTTCCACAAATATGATCAAATTATTACAAAATATAATCAAATTATTAAAATAATCTGATTGATTATCACTTCAAATACAGTACCCCCAATTTTTTGGCAGATCCCATTTAATTTCTGGTAAACAGTATAATACGTATTAAATGAGACAATATGGTTGTGATTTATGCCATTTCATATGACAATAGAGATCTAGGGCCTAGGGTACCCTGAAAAGGGATGCTTCTGGTAGCCCTTCCCCGATGGAGAACCATTCTCTTACCCCGTGTTTGGTTGGGTGGAAAAGGGGAGGCAAGGAAAGGGGGGAGGGAAAGGGGAGGCAAGGAAAGGGGGGAGGGAAAGGGGAGGGAAGGATTCAAAATCTCTTGTTTGGTTGGGAGGGAAAACAGGAAGGAAAGGAAAACAGGGAGGACACCCTTTCCGTCCCCGCCCACCATTTTCAATCCGTCCAAAAACGGGTGGAAAAGTGGATGGAAAGGCAGCCAAGAAACGGAAGTGACCAAAATACCCTTGAGTGGCTATAGGGATGCTTCGACGGTTATTCGCCGGAAAAAAATGGAGGATTGTGTCATCTTGCCGGCTGTCGTGGGTGCAGAGGGAGGGTGGGATGGGGGTTTTGTCAAACCCATGGCAGTAGTGGCGTCGGTGGCTGTTGCTGCTAATGTTTCGTTTTCTTCGTCGAAAAAAATGGTAGATGTGGTTGCTGTGTTTCTATTTTTTATTTTTTTTATTTTATTGACTTTCATCGCCGGAAAAAATGGTGTGGCCGATGGCCTTTGAATGGCTGAGGAGGCCAAAGCAAAATTCACCGGCACCCATTTTAGCCATGCCCATCACGATCCCCCTTTTCCCTCTTCCTTTCTCATCTCTCTCTTTTTTCTGACAAGCCACCGACAGCCGTTGTTGGCTGAAAAACCCTTCTCCATCTGCACCCTTCCCTTTCTTTTCTTTTTTTTCACTCCATATATATTTTCTCTTTCTGCTCCTCTCTTGCAACTTTAGTCCATAACAAATGATGTATAAGGTGATCGTGCCTTGGAAGCAACAATCCACTCTCTGGCAATATGTCTCCCTATAAAAATTGCATCAATTTGTTCGAGAATTAAATAATTAAAAAAAAAAAAGAAAAAAAAAAAAAACCAACTACCCAAAAAAAAAAATTTTATTTCCTCTGTGAGGGTAATATGGTAAAATACATATTTTAATCCTTTTCCCTCCCTCTTCAGCTTCCTTCTTACCAAACAAAAAAAAGGAGAAAGAAAACCCCTTTCCATCCTCCCTACCAAACAACAAAAAGGATAGAAAATTTCTTTATCCTAGGAAAGGGTTTTCCATTCCTTTCCTTTTTTTTTTTCTTCCTCCTTTCCATCCTTCCAACCAAACACAGCATTATGGTCCATAAATAGTTGTACCTTAGCCCAATGTAGACCAAGGGACCTATGTGTCAACACAAGTGGCAAGTAGAATCACGTGCTTTAGGTGCAAGTGGGTTTGAATTCATCCCAAAAATGGAGGGAAGGCTATGGCAGTATGGCCTATTGGCTATTGGCTAGAGTTTTGGGTCTTAAATTTCATATCAGCAATGATTAGGGGTTTGATTTGATAGATGGGGTGGGGATCTCTTGAAACTCGTAGCTTGCATCATCCCAGCCTCATGACCTGCTAAAAGACATAAGTATAGGGTAATTTGGGTAATTGTGCCTTCTTTGACTGAATCATTATCCCTTTGCCATTACATCATCATACACACTTCGTGCAGCGTGTTTCATAAGGTCCTTCTCCAGTCCTGTCCCCAGACATTAATTGTTCATCCCACGCTTGCCCCTTCTTGTCTTTCTAATGACGGATTAGACCATCCCTCTTCATCATTAGCCTCCGACGGACAAGGTCGTGATATTGAACGTGTGTGAGGGCTTTTTGGAGAAATAACTGTGCACATATACACACAAGATTTAACATAAATTTTGATACCACAATTTTCAAGTAATCTATGTGTGATTCATATTTTGTAATCAGATAATCTTTTTATATAAAACATGCATATCAAAAATTAAGTTAATCTAATAATAATAATCATCTGGAATGATGTGGTTATATAACAATCACAAATTTGAATTTTTCTAATATCAACCTGCCATATCATCTAAGATATTGAATTTAAGAAAAAGATTTAGAATATATAACAGTGCTCTTAGAAAAAAAAAAAAAAAAATCTTACATTTGTAATGAAATGACTCTTAATCTCGGAATACCTTGATTTTATAGTAAGTATTAGCAAAATGTTTACGTGCTAAGGATTCTGATTCAGTAACGTAGTTAAACCACATCTATCAAATAAAGATATCTTATTTAATTTATATGATTCCTTTATATTAAGAAATTTTTCAAACACAAGTTTTAAAGATCAATATTAGATTTCTAAGATGATTTGTCTAAAAAACTCAAAATGTGGTCCATTTGTTGAATCTTTTCATATAGATAGATCATAAATGTGAATATAACATAAGCCCAATAGATAAATACAAAGTTTAATTAAAATCTTGCGTTTTAATTAAAAAACAAAAAATATTACACTTAAGGTTAAACTAATAAATCAACAATTGATAACGGCATCAAAATGACGTTGGCATTCCTTATATTTTTAACAAATCTCAAGGAGAATAAGTGTAATTTTCGCTTAAAGTAAAACGGTATAGACTTTTGGTTGGCAAAAAAACAAAAAAAAACAAAAAAGAAAAAGAAAAAAAAAGTGAGAAAAAACTATCATGTTTAGTGGATTTGATGCACTAAATGAAAAATCCTTAATGGTAGTGCTAGATCTAAACTTCTTCTGATTTGAATGTGGTATAATTGTTATTGAAAACCAATTGAATACAAGTCGAACTCTATATGTGAATCATCTCCTCCTTAAAAACCCTAGAGAAATTTAAAATTGTATTGAAGCTATAATGTCAAATATACCCCTAGTAAAGGCAAATATTTACGAGGGGACTTTCTTTAGTTTGAACAGGAGAAAGAAACGTTGAAAACGACTAAACAGGGTTAATAAAGAAGCATTTCCCTAATTAACTGGCATGTCTCTTCTGCTTCAAACACTGGAAAAATCAAACCTGTTTTTTTTTTTTAGAATTGTTTTTGAAAAGCACTTCTTACGAGAGCATGGGTAGGTCTAATATGTTTGGTTGAAGCGGCTTTGCTTTCGTCATCTTATCCTGTTTTCAAAATTCTAAAATGAAATACTATTGTTTTTTGAAAGCACATTTTTTATTAGAGCCAGCCTGTCTAGGGTAAGGGCGATCTCATCTCTATTGTTAGGAGACTTCTAGCATGAGTCATTGCTAAAAAAACCAAATCATGATCATAAAAAAAAAAAAAATAATAAATAAATATTAAAGATGCGGAGAAAATCCACTCTATATCATTTAAGTGATCAAGATCTTACTTTCATTTTTTATTAACAATCACAGTATGTCATGTAAGGTTTTTTATTTTTAGTTTTATTTTTTTAGTTTATTATTTTAGGAATACAATTCAAAATACACCCCAAGATATTATACTATTTAGGCATTTATTTCATTAATTATGTTTTAATAGTAAAAATTCAAATTTTTGATTTTTGTTTGCCAAATCCTAAAATAACACATCCATCCACTAGGAGTCGAAATCAAGATCTTTGCAAACCCCACACCCTTATTGAGATGAGACATGCCATTAGACTCGAAACCATTGGCAAATTTAAATGAAAATATGTTAAAATGAATACATATATACCATTCAAAATTAACAAATGGTCAAGACTCAAGAGGTAAGTTTTTGATGGTGCATGTGATTATAGCATGTGATCTTCTATGATAAAATTTTACTATACGCATACTAGGATTTTTGTGATATCTCTTGAAACAGGGAGAGTTCATGAATATGAAGGAGCGCTCATCATAGTTTTCCCTTTTTAATACGAATCAAGTGAGGTTCTTATATTAATCAATTAAGGATTTCCGTTGATCAATGCAAATCAAGGAATAGTTTATAGTAGTTCGTGGTTTGAAACCTTGAATTTTGAAAAGGGGCGTGTGTGAGGATTTGATGAAGAGAATTTAAAAGCAACGGTTGTTTTAGTCAAATTATGCATTAATCACCCATACGATTTTCCATTCCTAAATGATACCCTCCCTTGGATGTGGTTTCTATGTCTTTGGATGGGAAATGCAAACGAAAGTGACTAAAAAGTCCCACTTTGACCACCTTGGAATTTGGCTTCACACATTGAGAAGATGGACAATATTGGAATTATGTAGGAGAAATAAAATAAAATGGGGGGTGGGTCTAAAAATTGTTTAATTTTGGTAACTTGGCCTTTCATGTGCGAGGCACTATTCTAGGATGGAATAATTTTATTTATCACCTAGAGGCTAGAGGCTAGAGGAGGGAAGTATTTTATTCACCGCCAAGCGCCGGCCGGGTTGTGTGAAAGGGTTTGGGTTTAAAGCACTATGATGTGGTCCTGTGGGATCACCTTTCTCATTTTGGAGGTTGGATCTAGGGTTTAGGGATTTGGTACGATTTGTCCCATGCATAGGCACTTTCACAAAGCTAGTACAGTTTACACCCTGGTGGTATTGCTCAAATTATCGGACTACTCAAGAAATGAATGGAATAAGGTCACCTTTTCTAAATTTTCATCACCTGAAGGGTGTCTTATTGTAAATATATAATAAATAAATACAAAATTTAATTATAATGCGTTCGGTTTTTGTGCAGTATAATACCACATTAGTAGTGTCACGGCAGTTCAACCTTTAGGCAAGTAAGGTGATTGTTTAAGGTCCCATGTGAAAAGTAGTTTTTTAAGATCCTAATTTGCTTAATTGTCTAGGGCTTCATATCAAAACTTTGGACAATTAAGCTAAGTACGTTGGGTCGCTTGAGGCCCTATATAAAAGGTCGTTGATTAAATTTTTATTTTATTTTATTTTTGTCTTAGACCTCTACTTGTATCAAGTTAATCCTGATTAATGTATTGTCCCGACCAAGTTATAATATATTTTTCTTTCTTATTTTAAATTTTGGAATGCTTTTTTTTTTTTTTTTTGGGAAGTATTTTGGCAAACACCATTTATGTATGGAGAGACACCAAGTTATATTGTATTTTTCTTTCTTTCAGTTTTTATTTTGGAATGCTTTCAAACACTATTTATGTAGAGAGAGAAATAGAGAGGAGAATTCAAATCATGCCAACTAAATAAGCTTCCTTTAGTTGGCATGAACAAAAAAAAAAAAAGGAAAAAAAAAAAAGAGAGATAGTGAAAAGTGCGCAAGATTTCGGATAAAGTCAGCCAGTTCTGTTACCAAGTGCCATGGCAATGAAAAATTAACAATTATAGAAAACTAAAATTCCTTTGTTTGGAACTTAAAGAAGTATTATAAATGCTATGTTAACTAGTTGGATAAGTTTAGTTAAAAAAGTTTGGTGGAAAACACTCAACTCCACAACTATTGGGACAACTTTTTATTTCACCTCTTTTGTATCCTTCATCTAAATTGAATTCTTCTTGGTTAAAGAAATTCTTTCTAGTTGCTTTGGAATAATGAGGAGATATATTCTCTAGAAAAATTTATTAGGTGGTGAGAGAACGAAATCCGAATCAAGAATAATACCCTATTAGGGGTAAAATGAAGTAAACGTCAAAATAGATTACTCTCGCGGTCCTTTTATCTATTTTTAAAACTTGGGAATTTGTCTTTAAGATATGTTTTCATCTTTGAAATTGTGGAAGTATATGTAGGCCATATTAAGAAGTCTGCCCATTCTTCTTAGTAACAGATTTGCAAGCCAATTAGGGTGTAGTTCATCTCCAATAAAGCCACTGACCCGAATCTTTCGCGCCTCTTTCTCTTAGGTTTATTTTTGGGGGACCCTTTTCCACTACGAAGATTTGGAATATTTATAGCACTACACATATTTGGTATACATGGAGGCACCCAAAATTAGTTTGGATGTCATAGTCTCATAGGATTGTAAAATAAGAAAAAAAGAAAAGAAAAGAAAAGAAAAGAAAGAAAAATGAAAAAAACAGAATAGGAGCGGAAAAAAAAGGGGGAAATTTCAGATTGGTCAGGCTAATGGAAAACAATTACAATTCATTACAAATTATTAGCCGGGAGTTGAACTTGGATTCCATACATCATAGGAATTAACCAAAGGGTGCCACAGCGGACTATGATTCATACAATGTGGAAAATATTGATATGAATGAAAATGAGAGTCACAGGCACCACATTCAAAATGAGAGGAATTTAAGAAACCATCCGGAATGGGCGGATCGCGAGTTTTCATAGGGGCCCACCTTTAAAATGTCTGATAGATATTGGGCCGAAAAAATTACTGCCCACTGGGCTGAAGTGGGCTCGTCCTTTACTCCTTTAACCTTCTAAAGCTTCTAAAGAAAAGGAAAGTACCACAATGACCACACTACCTTCATCTGCACTGGTACTGTTGAAGGTTAACCAAGTGTAGGGCTGCAAGAGGGCAAATGAGTCGAATTGAGCTCAGTTTTGGAGTGCTCGACCTTGGTTTGTTTAAAAACTTAATTATATAATTTTGATTTCAGTTTTGGTTTGCTTGAGTTTGGCTCGTTTAATAAATCAACGAACTCTTATTAAATTTGTTCAAGAATGACTTGATTTGGCCGTAGTGTTATAGACTAAATTATTCAAATATGTACTTAAAATTCAAGTCAATATCATAATATAATAATAATAATTAATTTTTTATTGAATATTGTTTATGAGCCCTATCAAGCCCCACTAATGAGTTCACTCACGAGCCCTTTGCAAACCTGTTTGCTAACCTAACTAAGTCGAACTTTAGGTTTCTTGAGCTTGACTTGTTTACTAAATGAGTATAAGATTTAAGATTGAGTTTGGCTCGTTAAATAATGAATCAAATTCAAGCCAAGGCCTTATTGAATTTGTCCGCAAGTTATTAATGAACGGATAAGTTTGACAACTTGTCCCTTAGGGGCTGTTTGGCAAACCTGAAAACCTGACCAGATGAGAATAAGTCTGGCCAATTTTGTTTTCATACTGTTTGACAAATCTCTTTTTCCTATTAAACAGTTTGGCTTTGTTATGAAAATGAGGCATAAACATATTTTTTTTCAATCCAACCGTGAGTTGGTTTATTTAAAAACCAGATAAAATTTATGGACTGGACCTAAATTTGGTCTAACTTTTAAAGTTCCCAAACAAACCCTTATCTTTAAAATCCAACACTTTACCCTCCTAACTAGGAGTCAATGACGTACTCCCTTCTAATGTTGGGAAGTTGTTGCATATGCTACACTGACCACTTTAAGTCAAGTCAACAATTGCCCCCCAGCCCTTTGCCCATGAGCTCCAATGCCAGAAAGTTGTCACATAAGCCACACATGACCACTTTAAGCCCTTAAATACCATTTTCTACACTTTCAGTGTTACTTTTATATACCCTTTTTACTCCCGTAGTGTTATACTTTGTTCCTTGAATTATGGGTTGCTTGACAACTTACCCCTTAATCTTTAAAACTTTCACACTTTTTCCCTATCAACAGATCTTTTCAAATTAAAATAATGAAATGAAAGTTTAGTTAACCATTTGATTTAATTTTGCTTTGATTTAGCCTTTAAAAATAATGCTTTAACAAAAATTATGGTTTAGTTCTCTCACATGATAAAGTATATTCTTTTTAAAAAAAATAAAAAAATAAAAAAAGAAACATCATCCTTGTCCAACCTAATGATTTTTTTAAAAATAACATATCCATGTCCGATCAAAATGTTTTTTTTTTTTTTTTTTTCCAAATAAAAATGGAAGTTTATTTAACCAGTTTATTAATGTCATGTTAGTTTAGACCTTAAAAATAGTAACAAAAATTATAGTTTAAAGGGTAAAATGCAAAAAACTCCCTCCTATTATAACCCATTTTTCACTTGACTCTCCTCTATTCTAAAACTCAACAAAAAACCCCTATACTGTTCTAGGGACTTACGCCATTAATAGGGATCCGCAAAGTCAATTTTGCCCTTGGTTTTTTAGTTTTAGTTTTAGTTTTTAAAATTTTATAAATTGATTTTGAGTTGGTAAAAATTAATTTTGTTATTTTTTGAAATGGTGACATTTATATTAATAAGAAATAAAAACAATATAAAAAATTGCTCCTCTATTCTCCCGCTACCGACCGCTGTTGACATAGTTCACCTGATCCACAACCAACAAACCCAACGCTATAGCCATCAAAGCCACCTCAATCGACTATCGATCTCCCTTCAAAGAACTCACCCATCGGTTTCAATTACTGGGATGTAGATGCATTTAGCAAAGCCCCAACAAATTTGATAATCCGATAAAGCCCCAACAAATCTGTACCCAGACTATTGAAATACATGTGAACGGTTTTCGGCGAACATCACCATCATCATTGCGATTCTCCCAAACTCTCCTATGCCAAGCCACTTTCATAGTCCCCACCTCTACTTACATCAACGGTGATGGAAGCAACAGCAGCAACAACAATAGTAGCACTACCATCGGCGCTGCTAATCCCCAAAGTACCAAACCCTACTATAAGCTGAATCTCACGATGTTTCGGTAATAGAGAGGAGAATAGAGCCCTCATTTCTCTCCTCGCGACTAAGAGTAGATGAATCATCTTCATTGTCAGCGGGGAGGGTTTGAGGAGACCTATATTTGGTTCGATTCACTTCGGTGGAAGAGAAGAAAGGGAATAATTCATATCTAGAGCAATCAAGCCTTAGCTGCAAAATTTCCACTATCTGTATAAACTAGTACAATTGGCCTCCATCTCCACTTATTTGGAATAACCCACTATTGTTGCTGTAAAATCTCCACCACTGGTAGTTTCCATGGCGGCACCACAATCGACCATAATTCGAAACCCCACCCTAAGCTAAAACATTGTACCATCCATCACCGACCATTTTTCTTGCCGTCAGCGCAATGCCTATCTCTCGTTAGATCTCCAACGACAATACTTACCACCTCCATTTTTTTCCTTCATTTTTTTTTTTTGTTTTTGTTTTTGTTTTTTTGGCTGCATTCCTTTTCCTCATTTTTTCTCCTTTTTCTTTTCCTCCTCCCTTTTTCCATTTTCTCTCATTTTTCGTTATTTTTTCCTAGATAAGTATGGCTAGCTTCCATCTCCACCCTTCTTCCCCCTCGTGTCCAATTAATTGAGTGATATAAAATAAATTCATGGCCCCCGACAAAAGAAGATGCTAGCGTTGTTGAAGTGGTAGCCATAGCCCTCGACGAGGTAGCCACGACAAGAGAGAGGAAGAGAAAGCCAGTCAATAAAATCACTTAAGGGCAAAAGCATCACTTTATTATATATAGATAAGGGTAATTTTGTCTTAAAAGTGATAAATAGCGTCATGTGCCAGGCATATGATGCTATACTGTTAAATTTCTTAATGACAGATGGATAGTAAAAGGCAAACTGTCAACTCTAGTAAATATGAGGGGTTTTTTGTTGAGTTTTTAGAATAGAGGGAGGTAAAGTGAAAAATGGGTAATAATAGGAGGAGGTTTTTTGTATTTTACCTTAGTTTAAATTTGTCACAGGATAAGTGGAATTTTTTTTTAAAAAAAATAATGTGAGGGAGGGGGTATTTTGTTGGGTGTCTATAATTGAGAAGGGCAAAATGTGAAGGCTTTAAAGATCAGGTAGAAAACTATTATGGGCATTTTCAACTTTTCACTAATTTCATTGATGAAGTTAAAAATAAAGGAAAAATTATTGAAAAGTCCACTTTTTAGAACTTATAAAAGTAAAAGTCCAAGCCTAAATCTTATGCAGTCATAAGTTCTCTTTCAAATGAAATGGTACTATTTTTATGAGAGTCTTAGGTGTATAAAGTCAATTATACCCTTAAGTTGTCATTTTTTGTTTTTAAACTTTAAAATAACATAACTTCTAATTTATATATCGGTTTTCAAAAAAATTTATATTTTTGAAATCTATTCATCGAGACCTTCGAAACAAAATCCATATTAGATATGAAATTATGTATATAAAAAAAAAACAGTTACATTGAATACATGTAACTGTTTGTAACAGTTACGTGAACAATTATATGTAACTGTTTAACAAAAACTGAAATTAAATTATTTTTAATAGAGTTTGAATTTAAATTATTGTTATGTGAGTACATTTAATTATTAATTATGAATAAAACAATTAATTTTGGTATTAGTAGCAAAAGATTTTGTAGATTTGACAAAAGATAATGTTTTCTAAAACGATTATATGTAGTTGTTTTTAAACTGTTACATGTAACTGTTTCAAAATTCATGACTAAAGAAAAGAAAATTAAGAGAAATTGATATGAGACACCCACACTTCCATAAATTACTCACACAATGAAACACCCATGGCCAAAACTTGACCTATGGCGATACTACGTGAGTAATATAACCCACACAAAAACAGTTACATATAACTGTTTTGCTATATGTAATTGTTTTTAGATGTAACTGTTTACAGATTTGTGTAGAATAAATGTTGAATGTAAATTAGTTTATGAATTTATGTGTGTATAATTGGTTTTAGATGTAACTATTACAAAAAAGAATGTTTTCTAAAACAGTTACATGTAACTGTTCAAAGATAAACTTAAGATTAATTGTTATTTTCACACACGTGTTTGATAGAATAAGTGTTGAAGCCAGTGGAGAAGGCATTGGAGAAACAGGAATAGGGGGTTGGCAGAGCTAGTGCAAAATATGGTTGTTTTACCACAAGATTTTGTGAAAAAACTGATGATTTCACCACCAGAGGAGGTGTTGGAGAAACTAGAGCAGGGGTTAGGGGAGTTAGTGTAAAAACTAGAGGTTTCACTACCAAATCTGGTGCAGAAACTTCATCGGAGCAAGTCACCACCAAATCTCATGCAAAAATTAATGGTTCCACCACTGGACAAGATGTTGGAGAAGATGGAGTGGGTTAGTGAAACTGTTGCAAATACTTATGGTTTCACCACCAACTCTGGTGCAGAAACTTCACAAGAGGAGGTTTTGGAGAAGGAGGAGTAGGATGTTAACAGTGTATGGACGGTAGAAACTTCTCCAGAGAAAATGTAGGTATAAAGCTAGTAGCAGGACGTTATAAACACAGGTGAGTGATGAAGGGTATTTTTGTCTGTATCTATTTTCATGGACTTGAGGCTACACAAATATTTTTATTAGACTTATAGCTGCACGAGTCCAATTTTATGGACTTGCGGCTAAAGTCCCCAAAAAAAAATACGTTATGGGACATTTGGGGAGAAGTCTAAATTTGTTAACATATGGAGGCTTAAGTTCAAGTAAAAAATAATTAAAGTTGTAAGTTCACATAATTATTTAAGGACAAATATGCCTTTCATATATAATTTGAAAACGTCTTAATTGATATATCCTACTTTAGTTACATAATTGGTGGAGAGGATTGTGACCAAATTTTGCTTTAGATTCTTCTTCCATAACCGTTATATCAATTAACTCAATTAGGCGTGTGTGAGTGCTCCAATTTTCACCACGCGCTTGCTTTTACCTGCATTTTACCAGCTCTTTGCTTCTGATGGTGGTGCTAACCCCGAGAGATTAGCATATGAATAAGAGTTGCCACCTGGAAGGGCCTAGGACCAATTTTGTTGACAAGAGAAAGGTTCGGAGCTAAGGTACATGTTGGGAAGGTGTTAGGCACCCAATAATGCTCGGTAATGACCGACCCTCATTTTGTATTCATTGACCATATTTAATATTTTAATTTAATCTAGATTACCTTCATATCATGCAATAATTAAAAACACACACACGACTGACATGTTAATAGCACAAAGCAATAAGAAAATATATATAAACAAGATATATAAAACATGATATAAACAAGAGACATGTGAAACATGAAATAAACAAATACAAGTTAAAATGAACAATGATCATGCGTACACATATTTATGATTTCCAACATAGAATATAATAATCAAATGAATAGTAAGAGGTTATTAATATAATGAAAGTAACGATAAAAAAGTAATGATGAAAGTAATGATTACACTAATAAAATAACAAAAATCTGGGGAACAAAATGATATAATATGCGTACACATGATTTGTCATGCACATGCATGGTATAAACATGCGTACGCATGACTTCATTAGTTTACCTTCCCCGTGATTAAATTGACTTCCCTACAGAGTGGTTAGCCAAACGGATTTTACACGCAGCAAAATCACTATCTAAACAACTTAAAAAATATGCTTATACCTCTTGCAAATAAACCAGATTGGTGTTTAAACCGTCTCTTAGGTCCACCGTCATTTTGGCAGCGTCTCTTCCTTTGAGTTCAGCAAGCTTTTTCCCTTTCTCCCTTTCTCCCTGGTCAACTCTCTGTTATTTTCTCTCCCTTCCTTCTTTCAGCATTCCCTTTCTATTATCAGTACAACTCTCTCAGTATTCTCTCCAATGTCTAAATTGCTCCCCTCCTAATATCGGAATCTCCCTCTTCTTTTTCTCCTCTTCCGCCCCCTCTGAGCTCGTCAAAGCTTTCTCTATTTATAGGGAAAAATCATAGTATAGGATTGTGTAACACCTAGAATTTCACACACTTAAAAAGAAAATACGTTGAAATTTTCATCCATCAAACATAATATTGATACTATTTTATAAAACATAAAAGGTACAACCATTCATCTTCATAATAATTTCTTATAAATTTTATCTTATCAACTATAAGAGTACAAATAAAACATCAAAAAGTTTCTCTTAATATGCGCAACCTAAAGCTTTTTTACTTCTTTCAAACGTTTCTTCATCAGCCTGAAAATTTATTATCATAAGGGTGAGCTACACAGCTCAGTAAGAATAACATCTATTTTAATTCGATATTAATCTTAGCACAATAGATCATATTATGATGATATTATTAATTCAAACTGCATATTTATATTGTGGCATATTATTTTACTATTTTCTCAATATAAAAATTTTCATACCTGAGCCTCTGTTGCCATTTGCAACTTGCAAAATACAAATAATAAAAATAACCCTCACAGGCCCTCTTGCCGTACATGCGTGTTATTACAGTCACAGCACATATGTCCTTATCATATGTGTAAACTAGTCATGGTCCACTTGCTCAATGACTCAGTATATTAGTGCACTAACTGCAGGGCATACTTGATTGGATCAGCCTCGGCTGACCACTCCACAATTCATTAGTATCCAGAATAATGACAATAATAATTCGTGCTGTAAAAATAGCATTATCTTAATAGAAAAATGTGCCACAATTATTAGACTGAATAAAAAATTAATACATAAGGTCTTAAGGGTCCCTGCAATTCAATCATTTAAAAACTATATCTCAAATATCAACAACATATGCTTAGTTTCATTATTTATTTCTGTTGGCCCCAAGGTTATATAACCAAGGGCATATCCGAGATTTTGATGATAACAAAGGATCGATGTTAGTACTAATAGTTTATTTGTCAAAATTATAATCAAAGCTAGGTACTCGAGCATATGGATCCAAATGAAGCACAAAGGCATATTCATATCATGGAACTCAAAGCACACATGCTTATGATATCAAGGATAATCAAACGTAAAAGCATACGAGCGTAGAAAGCATGCAAAAGACCTACAATCACTCAAGACCAAGCTAGCATCGTCAATGAAGATACTTATATAACTATGAGTGAGGTTTTAGGTTCTTAATGTACTTGATTGCTCAAATGATCGCTCCATTGACCTAGATGGACCTTAGGATCCTTGGGTAAACTTAATTCATCACTTGAACAAGGCCTAAGTTGATACAAATGAACTTGATCGATTTAAACTTGTGATATAATCATTATAAGTTCATTTCTGCCCAAATCAGTCGACTCATTCTTGAGTCAGTCGACTCATTTAAGCAGAAGAGGTCCCCTGCTCTTGTCTTTTGATTCTACTCAAATCAGTTCACTGAATTCCCAATTCAGTCGACTGATTGTGCGATCTCAGAACTCCAATGGCTAGTTTTTGAAAGGTTGTTGAGGCATTAAATGCCACCAAACGGCTCTTTCCCGGCATTTATTGCACCAAACGGTCATTTTATGCCTATTGCCTATATAAACAATGATTCAAATGCATTTATGATAACCAATACAAGAGAATTCATTGTTTTCATTCTTCAAGCCCTAAATTCATTAAGAGCATTCATTGAGCAATCAATTAGAAGAGAGCTGAGCTTTAATCTCTGTGTTATTCACTCTTAAAGAGAGTTTCTTTGTACACAAATCTCATCTCTACAAACTTGTAATCAAGGGTTGGTGATAACCTCATTCTTTGCACTTGAGAAAGTGTGGCTGATCAAGTGTTGGTTGAAAGCACTTAAGTTGTAAAGGTTTGCTGCTCCACCTTGAAGGAGAGTGATAGTGGATTGGTGAATCCTCAAACGAGCTCTTGAGGCGAGGACGTAGGCGGGAAGGTTGAACCTCGTTAAATCTTGTGTTTGCATTCTCATTCTCTCATTCTCTCTACTATTTATTGTTGAGATATCTCTATTTGCTATAATCTGAATTTTGTTTGCTATTGTATTTTTTAATTGGCCAATAACCCTATTCACCCCCCTCTAGGGTTGTTTATTTGGGACAACAATTTCTTTATTTATTTCTTAAAACTATGGTTTATCAACTAATCAAAGGAAATAACCAATGGAAATTAACTATATATAGTTTTTAGTCGTAAAAATCTAATTTATTTTCAAAATAACAATTATTATTGTTTTAGAAATTATTTAATAATGCTTAAGGCATTTAAATGGAAGATAATAATTTTCTCAGTATCCAAACAGAGCCTTAGCATTTTGAATAAAATTATGTTTTTTTTTTCTTCGAAATTAGATTACTAAACATTACACTTTTATATTTTATTTACGAAATAGGACATTTCATTTACAAAACAGGTCAATTTATTTACGAAACAGTCGTCTTCTTCATAATATATTACTGAAATGACACGATTTTGCAGAAAAGTAATTACAGTGAAGGATAAAACTTCAATTGCTTATATCTTCTTCATACGAAGTCGGATTCGAGTGATTCAAAAGGCTAGACGAAGCTTACGATGTATATTTTCATAATCTATGGTTAATTTTGAGAAACCATTAACACATTAATTCAGTTTTTGCATCAAAGTTTCGGGCTTTATCAACTCTATCCAAACTTTAAACTTCAAATACTCCATCCACAACAATCTATAACTTACCAAATTTCATAGACTCTAATTCTACTCCAAAGAGAAACTAAAGCCCCAACAATGGCATAGAATTATTAACTATACAAAGAGAATGAAATCACCAAATTCGGATTTCATTAAAACACCATTTTTAAGCTTTGGAAATTCAGAATTTTGTTATCTAACATCAAATTGAGTAAAGAAACCAATAAAGAATTAAAATACATGTTAATTCTTACCTTCTACACTCAAATTAGCTTCTGATAAAATAAGATTTCAGTTGCCTTCCTTCTTTTCTCTACTTTCTCTCTCTAGATACACTTCCTTTTTCCAGTTCTTATTCTCCAGTTGGGCTTATATTATAGCTTACATATATATATATATATAGAATTTGTGATGATTGCAAAATTTCATGGCTTCTCATGGTGCTGCCACCGTTCTTCATGCAAGCTTCCATTTGTTTCCAAACTCTTCTTTTTTGACACCTCAAACTGTGCAAGAAGCATATGCTGCCACGCTAGCGTTTTCATGCAAAATTCAATTTTTTTTTTGTTTTGTTTTGTTTTTTAATTTTAAAATAAAACCTAATCTCTTAATTAAAATCCTAATCAATCCTTATTTAAATCTAAAAATTCTTATTTTAAATTCTTATATTATAAAATTGAGCATTTAATATTAATAAACTCTATAAAACCGATATGATCATCTTATAATTTAATTCTTATCATCCTTAATTCCATAAACACAACCCTATGATGAATATCATAACTATCTTTATTTAATTAAATAAATTTATGTTGTGAATTATTCGTAATTATATATATATATATATATATATAGTTGTTTAGACTAAAATATTTTTTTAGGGTTATTACAATCTACCACCCTTAAAAGAAATTTCGTCCTCAAAATTTAGACATACCTAATTATTGAAAAATTGAGGATATTTCTTTCACATTTCTGATTCTAGTTCCCAAGATGCCTCGTTCTCATCATGATGATTCCTGTTACGACCCAAATTAATTAAGCCGTGATCAATAATAATAAAACAAGCTTTTTCTTTAATAAATCCTTTGATAAAACATGGATGACACGTGTTAAAATCTCAACCATTTTAAAAATTTTGGGCATGACCCATCCGTAGATAGGACATACCATCATGAAAACCTGTTATAAAAATCCATACATAAAAATTTCCTGTCATCCATGGAAATGGTATCATCCTATGCGTCGTATTCCACATACACCCAACCATAAGTAATTAAAATTACAACCCGCATTGAATTTACATTTACATTAACCCAATAGAAACCCACTTAATTATATATTCCTTCTCATGAAAAATACATTCATTAATCCTATGAAAATACATGAACAAATCCCAAGAAAGCGTGCCTCCGCATAACTTCAGGTCCTGTAATACTGAAAAACATTTAAAATAATAGGCGTGAGTCCGACGACTCAGTAGATACAATTTGACATAGTAAACTAAAGCAATGATATAAATAAAACCAATTATATCATTTACATCAAAATATACTAACCAAGCATATTACAAATCCCAAAATAAGTTATAACCCATAACTTAAAATAAATAATGCATAATGCCTAATGCATGTGACTCATGTCCAGTTTATATTAAATTCATTTATTACCAACCACTCCCGCAGGAGTCTTCGCGCGGAAATGGAGGATTTTAAACCCAACCTCCAAGAGGACAACACAAGGGTTCCTACCTGGAACTGGAAAGTAGCCTCTGATTCGGGAACACAAGGGTTCTTACCTAGAATCGGAAAGTACTCCAGGACCAAAGGAATGGAAAACACCGCAAAGTCCCATTGACTGCAAGTAGTCCAATTCCAATGACCCCTTTTTATGCAATACTTTTACCCAGTATTCATTAAGTCCATTTAATGCATGATTATACCCAACATGCAGTGCGATAAACCATAAAATGATTTTATAACCAAAATCATCTCTAAAGTATGCTATATAAGCCAAAATCAAATAAAATCATAATTATACCCAAAATTGTAATAAACAACATAATTTCTCATTATGATTATAACCTTGAAATCATAATCGAAAACCTCAAATAAACAGGGAAAGTAACCGTAAAATCCCTACATCTATATTCCATAGGATGTATACAATTAACCAAAATTATTAATAACATAATTCCAATTTATGTTGTCAAATACCCAAAGTTCTCTTTCAAGATTAATTCCATAAATCATTTATATACATATTCTAGGCCCACGAATACCAATTACTATGATAACATATACCATATTATCATGTCAATAGTTTAAACCTATGTAAATTGCACCTACCTCAACCAAATGCGTGGAAAAATGTAACCTTTGATGTTGTGGGTACGAAGTCCAAGCCCTAGGATGCAAATGCAAACTCCCAATCCAAGCCCTAGCTCCCAAATGACTTGGTTGATGTTGGTAACGGAGGTCCCAACTCCAAATCACCACCAAAGCTCCCCAATATGCATGAATAACCCAATAATGTAAGAATGAGATGATAACCCAAAATAAATTACAAACCCTAACTCTAAAATATGAGAAAATACCTCTAAAATGCAAAAGAGTTGGTGAAGATGACAATCCATGCCAACACCCATGAAATCCAAGCTCAAATCACTATGAGCAAACTCCAAGCTCTACCAAGAGATTGGGGAAGATGAATCCAACCATAATAATGCATTCCCAAGCATCAAGGAGAGAGAAAAACCCAAATCCACAACCATACGCGCATAGATCGAGCCAAAATACGCTAGATCCGAGCTTGCCGGCTTCAGATCGAGGTCATCGTGCTCCGGCGAGCCGCCGTCGAGTCTCCGCCCCCTCTTCTCCTTCTCTCCCCCTTTCTCTCTCTCTCCATGCCCCAAAAGACCAGATCTGGTCTAAAAATTGTGGGGGATGGGTTTTTATAAGGGGTGAGGGGCATTTGCGTCATTTGACGCAAAAAAATTTGCAAAATCCGCGATGCACGATCGATCGTGGTCTGAGGGCACGATCAATCGTGAAAAACAGAAGCGAAAACACATTTCCAGGCACCTACGATCGATCGTCCTCAAGGTACGATCGATCGTCCCTAAGCCAGGATCGATCGTCCCCAGGCCAGGATCAATCGTCCCTTACTGAAAATGCCCAGTAACTTAGGCAAATGTGTGTAAACCCACACAGTACACACCATTGCCTTATTTTCATTAAAAAACATTTAAGTTACTTTCAGTTATTTAATGAAAATAAGCAAATAACCCCCCATTTTAATCCAAATAAAATATCAAAAAAATCAAATACCCAATATATCAAAATCTCATTTTCAAGTTTTAGTACAAAATCCATCTCCCGACAGATTTTCCTGAAACAAACATGCGTGGAACCCAATCCAAACATGCTAATAAAATCCCATAAAATCACCAATATCTTATAATATTATAAACTCCCATTACCGCAAAAAATTATCCTTTAAAACGAAGATTTACGAAAATTCAATTTTTCCCCCACACTTAGCCAAATTTCAGCAACTTAAACCTTTAAGTTGCAAATAAGGCTAAACGCACCCGAAAGATACTCAATGCACCAACATAAGCATCAAAACACATCCAACATTATAATATCATACACATGCATTACCCATGTATGTAATCATCCGACAAATCAAGGGATTAACTACGTTAACCATAGATTAAACCCTTAATACCCTATTTAAAAATTACGGGTATTACAATTCCATTGTACTTTCACCAAACTACCAAAGGAATTTCCTTATTTCGTAATTTCTTAATTTCGTGGTCCAATATGCGAACAGGCCCTTCATTATATGTCACATCTTTGTTGATTTCCAAATCACTAAAGTCAATCACATGAGAAGGATCATGTGCACATTTCTTCAACATGAATATGTGGAAAACATTATGAACTCCTGATAGTTCGAGTGGTAACTCAAGTCGATAGGCTATTTTCCCAATCTTCTTAATAATGTTAAAAGGTCCAATAAATTTGGGTGATAGCTTCCCCCCCCCTTTTTTTTCCCCAAAACGCATAATAGTTCGGATGGGAGATACTTTAAGAAGCACTTGGTCCCCTTCTTTGAGCTCTAAATCCTTCTGTTTTTTATCCGCATAACTTTTTTGTCGACTTTGGGCCGCTCGTAGTCGATCTTTGATGATGACTATCTTCTCAGCGCTTTTACGTACGATTTCTGGGCAAGTAATGCACTATCTCCTACTTCAACCCAACATATGGGTGATTGACAAATAGCATCGTGTTTTTGTCTTGACTTTGGTAAACCAGTAATGAAGTCCATACTTATTTGTTCCCATTTCCATCTAGCTATAGGTAAAGGTTAAAGAAGCCCTGATGGTTTTTGTCTTTCAAACTTCACTAACTGACACGTTAAACATTTTGAAACAAATTCTGCAACATCTTGCTTCATGCCTTCCCACCAAAACTGTCTTTTAAGATTTTTATACATCTTTGTACCCCCTGGATGTACTGTAAATCTTATGTGATGCACCTACTCAAGAATTTCATCTTTCAAATTGGCTAAAGGTGGTACACATAATCTTTTCCAAAATCTATACCCACTATTACTACCAACCTTCCATTCTGATGGATATTTTTCTGTTATCTTTTTAAGCCAGTTGTGGAACTTTTGATCATGAGTTTAGGTTTCTATAATATTAGTGATGAGACTAGGTTGTGCTACAATGGTGAAAAGTTGTCCTATTCTTTCTTCATTTGCTAACTGTAAGTTAAATTCTGCCATTAGCTCCAACATACTCCATTTTTGCCACATTAGGAAAGCAATCTTTCTTCGTGGATTTTGATTTAAGGCATTAGCTACTACATTTGCCTTGCCCAGATGATACTGAAGAGTAAAATTATAATCCTTGAGGAGTTCCATCCACTTTCATTGTCTCATATTCAACTCTTTTTGTGAAAACAAGTATTTTAAACTTTTATGATCTGTAAAAAGATCAAACTTTTCGCCATATAGATAAATCTCCAAATCTTTAGTGCAAAAACTACAGCTGTTAATTCCAAATCATGGATTGGGTAATTAAACTCATTAAGTTTAAGTTGTCTTGATCCATACGCAATCACCCTATCATCTTGCATCACCACACAACCTAATCTTTGATGTGAGCCATCACTGTATATAAGAAACTTAATACCACTCCTGGGAAGGGTTAGAATAGGTGCTGACGTCAATTTCTCCTTTAATTTTTGGAATGCACATTCACAATTGTCATCCTACACAAATCGCATGTCCTTTCGGGTCAATCGAGTTAATGGAACTGCTATCCGGGAAAATCCTTCAATAAACCTTCAGTATTATCCCATTAACCCTAAGAAACTTCTTACTTTAGTCATCATTGTGGGTTGATTCCATTTTAGAATTGCTTCAACCTTAGAAGGATCCACAAAAAGTCCATCTTTTGAAATCACATGTTCGAGGAATTTGACTTGTTCTAACCAAAAGTCACATTTCTTGAACTTAGCATAAAGCTTGTGATCTCGCAAAGTCTGTAATGAAATATGTAGATGTTGTTCATACTCCTCTCATGTCTTTGAATAAATCAGAATATCATCAATAAATACAATGATGAAATTATCCAAATAAGGTCGAAAATCCCGATTCATTAAATCTATAAACACTGCCGATGCATTAGTTACTCTAAAGGACATTACCAAAAACTCGTAATGTCTATATCGTGTACTGAATGCCATCTTTGGAACATCTTTTTCTTTGATCAGCAATTGATGATATTCGGAGTTGCACTCGAGACTAAATCAATAGTGAAATCAATATCCCTTTTGGGTGGTAGTCCAGATACCTTTTGGAATACATCTTCAAACTCACATACTACCAATATTTGACTAATAGGTGTACTTTCACTAGTATCCTCAATATATGCTAAGAAAATAGTAATAAAACTATCATTAATGGGTTCACAGCAAAAGATGAAAGACCGTTTTTGAGGAATTGAGCAATGAATAGTCTTTTTATAACAGTCTAGTATGGCACGGTAAATTGTCAACCAATCCATTCCTAAAATAACATCAAACTTCTTCATATTAAGTACTATCAAATCCGCAAGCATTACCTGAGCTTCCATCCTTATTGCGGAATTTTTGCACACTTGAGTTAATTCTACTATACCTCCTACAGGTGTAGGAACAGATAAAGGAACATCTAGGGTTTCAGGGATCAAATTTAGAGCTTTTACTAACATAGAAGAAATGAAAGAATGTATGGCATCTGTATCAAAAAGTACCTCAACATGATTATAAAAAAGAAATAAGGTACCTTCAATCCTTACATGTTCTGGCACCATTACATAAGCCCTGCCTTGCCCTTTTGAGGTTGTGGTTAAGTGTTCCTAGGCTGCTTTTTACAATTTCGATTGATATGTCCCTTTTCTCCACAGTTAAAGCATGTCATGTTACGTGGTTGGGTGCAGTTTTGCACATGATGTCCCATCTTACCACAATTAAAACAAGCGCCCTTAAGTCTATTGGCATCTTCTGCTTAAGGTGCATAAGGATTCCTTTGTGCTCCTGTATTAGTCCTTTGTCTTTTCCAGGCTGGCACTCCTTGTCCCCTTCCCAAATGGTTTCCTAAGCGTGTGTTCTTTCCTTTGTTCTTTTGCTCCATTTCCTTTTTGAATTCTCGATTATTAGTTTCTAATTTCAATACTTCTTCAACAATCTTTTCATAGGTTTTTGTTGAATCAGCAATCACCGTTTTTCGAATTGAGGGTATAAAACGTCGAGCAAAATAATAAGCGTGACGCTCTGGAGTACTAATTAGATGAGAACCAAAACGAGACAAAGTTTCAAACTTAATTTGTTACTCAGTTATTGACATTCCTTCTTGTTTCAGATTCAGAAAATCTATTTCTTTTTTTATCTTTTCTGTTTCTGGAAAAATACTTATCCAGAAACTTCTTCTTGAACACTTCCCAAGTCATAGTGTTTGCATTCTCTTCTCCAATAGTGTTCTTTACTGATCCCCACCAGTTTCGAGCATCAGCTGTTAACTGAAAAGCTGTTAATCGTTTCTTTTACACCTCTGAACAATGTAACACTTCATAGATATCTTCTAAGTGTTGTATCCATTGTTCTGCCTTTTTAGCATTTTCTGTCCCATTAAGCTCCTTAGGACCCAACTCACGAAATTGTTTAATCAAACCATTCTGATTATGATTTGAGTTTCGTTGATCATTTCTTTCCATCCTTTCTAAAAATGCTCCAAACATTCCTACAAGCCCATTGGGTTGATCATTTTGAGGGGTTAGATTTCCAGTTTCTCCTGCCATATTCTATAAAGAAAATAAAATAAATTTTTACACATACTATATGTTCATGAAAATTTATAATAAAACGTACTTTTCTATTTCACAAACTAGATACTGTATTAGTTCCATATTTACATACACCATTATATCTATTGGTGTACAAAAAGTGTCAGCTAGACTATCTATATAGCAGCTATCACACTGCCTACAAAAAACAAACTTTTCCTTTCACTGTTAGACTAACTATTCCCTTCCACCCATTACTAACCAAAAAAACTGTATCCTTTTCCTACATCAGTTTTCCCTTCCACTAGATCCTACAGAAGAAACTTCTTCTGGATCATTTTCTTCTGGATCATCCTTATCTGAATAATTCTCAGGCACATCCTCCTCTGGTTCTAAATCAGATGACAATTCTATGATCAGAGGTAGAGTCTGTGGTATCTCCTCTGGAGGTATTTGAGGAAACATAGGAGGTACTGGTAGCCATCCCAGATAATAAAAAACATCTAGGATAATCTCATCAAAATAATCTTGATTAACTAATATCTGCAAGGACATCTCTCTAACAGCCTACTCATCCAAAACATAGTATCGCACCAATGAACTATATAAACCAGGAACATAGTCAGCCATACGTGAGGCAACTCTAATTACCTTGTCAAAGGCAACCTTCCTGGACTAATGTACTATCCGAGCATGGTGCCACTCTGGGTTTTGTGGCACAATACCCTATGGACCTACCATGTACCTGCCTCTATCATCATCTGCCTCCATTCCTGTCACAACTTAAAAATATTAATGTCAAATAAATTATTAATAGTTTAAAAGGGTCAGCTTATCCTAAATTTCTAACCCCACTAGACCTAATTCCTAAGCTTTGATACTAACTTGTAACACCCAGAATTTCACACAACTTAAAAAGAAAATACATTGAAATTTTCATCCATCAAATATAATATTGATACTAATTTATAAAACATAAAAGGTACAACCATTCATCTTCATAATAATTTTTTACAAACTTTATCTTATCAACTATAAGAGTACAAATAAAACATCAAAAAGTTTCTCTTAATATGTGCAACCCAAAGCTTTTCTACTTCCTTCAAAAGTTTTTTCATCAACCTGAAAAATTTATTATAATAAGGGTGAGCTATATAGCTCAGTAAGAATAACATCTATTTTAATTCGGAATTAATCTTCGCATAATATATCATATTATGATGATATTATTAATTTAAAATGCATATTAATATTGTGGCACATTATTCTACTATTTTCTCAATATAAAAATTTTCATACCTGAGCCTCTATTTCCATTTATAACCTACAAAATACAAATAATAAAAATAACCTGCACATGCCCTCTTGCTGTACATGCGTGTTATTACAGCCACAGCACATATGTCTCTATTATGTATATACTAGTCATGGCCCATTTGCTCAATAATTCAGTATATTAGTGCACTAACTGCAGGGCATACCTGACTGAATCCGCCTCAACTGACCACACAACAATTCATTAGTATCTAGAATAATGACAACAATAATTTGTGCTATAAAAATAGCATTATCTCAATAGAAAAATGTGCTACAATTATTAGACTGAATAAAAAATTAATACATAAGGTCTTAAAGGTCCCTACAATTCAATCATTTAGAAATTATATCTCCAATATCAACAACATATGCTTAGTTTCATTATTTATTTATTTCTTAAAACTATGGTTTATTAACCAATCAAAGGAAATAACCAATGGAAATTAACTATATATAGTTTTTAGTTGTAAAAATCTAATTTATTTTCAAAATAACAATTATTATTATTTTTAGAAATTATTTAATAATGCTTAAGGCATTTAAATGGAAGAAAATCATTTTCTCAGTATCCAAATAGAGCCTTAGCATTTTGAATAAAATTCTGTTTTTTTTTTCCAAAATTAAATTACTAAACAGTACACTTTTATATTTTATTTATGAAACAGGATACTTTATTTACGAAACAGGACATTTTATTTACAAAATAGTTGTCTTCTTCATAATATATTATGGAAATGATACGATTTTGTAGAAAAGTAATTACAGTGAAGGACAAAACTTCAATTGCTTATATCTTTTTCATATGAAGTCGGATTCGAGTGATTCAAAAGGCCAGATGAAGCTTACGATGTCTATTTTCATAATCTATGGTTAATTTTGAAAAACCATTAACACATTAATTTAGTTTTTGCATCAAAGTTTCGGGCTTTATCAACCCTATCTAAACTTTAAACTTCAAATACTCCATCCACAACAATCTATACCTTACCAAATTTTACAAACTCTAATTCTACTCCAAAGAGAAACTAAAGCCCCAACAATGGCATAAAATTATTAACTACACAAAGAGAATGAAATACCAAATTTGAACTTCATTAAAACACCATTTTCAAGCTTTAAAAATTCTGAATTTTGTTATCTGACATCAAATTAAGTAAAGAAACCAATACAAAATTAAAATACATGTTCATTCTTACCTTCTAAACTCGAATTAGCTTTTGATAAATCAAGATTTCAGTTGCCTTCCTTCTTTTCTCTACTCTCTCTCTAGATACACTTCTTCTTTCTAGTTCTTATTTTCCAGTTGGACTTATATTATAGCTTATATATATATATATATATATATATATATAATTTGTAATGATTGCAAAATTTCGTGGCTTCTCATGGTGTTGCCACCGTTCTTTATGCAAGCTTCTAGTTGTTTCCAAACTCTTCCTTCTTGACACCTCAAACTGTGCAAGAAGCATATGCTGCTATGCCAGCATTTTCATGCAAAATTCATTTTGTTTTGTTTGTTTTTTATAAAATAAAACCTAATTTCTTAATTAAAATCCTAATTAATCCTTATTTAAATCTAAAAATTCTTATTTTAAATTTTAATATTATAAAATTGAACGTTTAATGTTAATAAACTCTACAAAACCGATATGATCATCTTATCATTTAATTCTTATCATCCTTAATTTCATAAACACAACCCTATGATGAATATCATAACTATCTTTATTTAATTAAATAAAATTATGTTGTGAATTATTCTTAATTATATCTATATATATATATATATATATAGTTGTTTAAACTAAAATATTTTTTTAGGGTTGTTACAGATTGTCACCCCTGACCTCACTTCTCACTTCTCACTCCTCTCTTCATTATAAACGAGGCGTAGTGCCTACCAGAAGATTATCTACCCCATAAGAGATTGTTCCCGACAACTTTTCGATTGTGATGGGAAGTCGACCGTTTTCTTCTTTATTTCATTTCTCCACTTAGCATCTTACTTCATTATTTACGAAAGATTACCTTCCCTACGTTTCTTTTATATTTTCCCCACGTCCACCTACCATCCCACTTCCCTTATTGCAGAAGATTACCTTCCCCACCTTTTTTTTATTTATATTTCCCCACATCCACTTAACTTCTACTAACCCACTTGCTTGCTTTGCTCGCAAAAAATAGACCCAAATTGACAATAAACATCACAGACCTCATCATTGGGAATTCACAAACAAAATGTAGGGACAAAATGGGATGTCTACACCCACTATAGATAGATGAGGTCTGTGATGTTTATTGTCAATTTGGGTCTATTTTCTGCGAGCAATGCAAGCAAGTGGGTTAGTAGAAGAAGTTAGGTGGATGTGGGGAAATATAAAAGAAAGGTGGGGAAGGTAATCTTCTATAATAAGGGAAGTGGGAAGGTAGGTAGATGTGGGGAAAATATAAAAGGAAGGTAGGGAAGGTAATCTTCCGTAAAAAAAGGAAGTGGGTTGTTAGGTAGAGGAAGGAAATAAAAAAGAAGACGGTCGACTTCCCATCACAGCCGAAAGGTTGTCGGGAATAGTCTCCTGTGGGGCAGATAATCTTTTGGGAGGCACTATGCCTCGTTTATAATGAGGAGGGGAGTGAGGATCCTATACTATGAGTTTTCCCAATAAATAGAAAGAGTTTTGAGGAGTTTGAAAGAAAAAAAAAGAAAAAGGGAGGAGAGGAGGGATTCAGATATTGGGAGGGAGCAATTTAGACATTGGAGAGAATATTGAGAGAGTTGTGCTGATAATAGAAAGGGAATACGGAAAGAAGGAAGGGAGAGAAAATAACAGAGAGTTGAACAGGGAGAAAGGGAAAAAGCTTGCTGAACTCAAAGGAAGAGATGCTGCCAAGTTGACGGTGTACCTAAGGGACGGTTTGAACACCAATCTACTTTATTTGCAAGAGGTATAAGCATATTTTTTAAGTTATTTAGATAGTGATTTTGCTCCGTGTAAAATCTGTTTGGCTAACCCTTTGCAGGGAAGTCGGTTTAATCACAGGAAAGGTAAACTAATGAAGTCATGCGTACGTATGTTTATACCATGCGTGCACATGACAAATCATGTGAACACATATTATATCATTTTGTTCCCCGGATCTTTGTTATTTTATTAGTGTAATCATTACTCTCAATAAACTGGAATCATTATTTTTATTTTTATTAGTGTAATCATTACTTTCATCATTTCTTTTTCATCATTGCTTTCATTATATTAATAACCTCTTACTATTCATTTGATTATTATATTCTAAGTTGGGAATCATAAATATGTGTACGCATGATCATTGTTCATTTTAACTTGTATTTGTTTATTTTATGTTTCACATGTCTCTTGTTTATCTCATGTTTTATATGTCTTGTTTATATATATTTTCTTATTGCTTTGTGCTATTAACATGTCATTCGTGTGTATTTTTTTTAATTATTGCATGATATAAAGGTAATCCAGATTAAATTAAAATATTAAATATGGTCAATGAATACAAAATGAGGGTTGGTTTATTATCAGGCATTGTTGGGAACCTAACACCTTCCTAACGTGTACCTTAGTTCCGTACCTTCTCTGGTTAACAAAATTGATCCTAGGCCCTTCCAGGTGGCTACTCTTATTCATGTGCTATTCCATCGGAGTTAACACCATCATTAGAAGCAAAGAGCAGGTAAAAAAACGAACACGTGTGAAAATCGGCGTACTCACAGTGGCGACTCTGCTGGGATCCCACTTTGATCATTTCGAACTACGTAAGGGTCTGATCTCTGCAGAGTAAGGGTCTTATCTTTTTTTATCTGTATTTTACCCGCCTTTTGCTTCTGATGATAGTGCTAACCCTAAAGGATTAGCATATAAATAAGAGTCGCCACCTAGAAGGTCCATAACCAATTTTTTTGACCAGAAAAAGTACGGAGTTAAAGTACATGTTGGGAAGGTGTTAGGCACCCAACAATGCTAGGTAATAAACTGGCCCTCATTTTGTATTCATTGACCATATTTAATATTTTAATTTAATATGGATTACCTTTACATCATGCAATAATTAAAAAAAAACACACACGAATGACATGTTAATAGCACAAAGCAATAAGAAAATATATATAAATAAGATATATAAAACATGAGATAAACAAGAGACATGTGAAACATGAAATAAACAAATACAAGTTAAAATGAACAATGATCATGGGTACACATATTTATGATTCCCAACTTCGAATATAATAATCAAATGAACAGTAAGAGGTTATTAATATAATGAAAGTAATTATGAAAAGTAATGATGAAAGTAATGATTACACTAATAAAAAACATAATAAAAATAATGATTCCAGTTTATTGAGAGTAATGATTACACTAATAAAATAACAAAAATCCGAAAAACAAAATGATCATACGTACACATACTATAAATATGTGTACACATGATTTGTCATGCGCACGCATGGTATAAATATACCATGTGTGCGCATAACTTCATTAGTTTATCTTCCCCATGATTAAACCGACTTCCCTGCAGAGGGGTTAGCCAAACAGATTTTACATGCAACAAAATCACTAGCTAAACAACTTAAAAAATATGCTTATACCTTTTGCAAATAGAGCAGATTGGTGTTCAAACCGTCCCTCAGGTCCGTCGTCAACTTGGTGGCGACTCTTCCTTTGAGTTCAGCAAGCTTTTTCCTTTTCTCCCTGGTCAACTGTCTGTTATTTTCTCTCCTCTCTTCTTTCAGTATTCCCTTTCTATTATCAGTACAACTCTCTCAGTATTCTCCTTAATGTCTGAATTGCTCCCCTACCCCAATATTGGAATCCCTCATCTCCTCTCTTTTTTCTCGAGCTCCTTAAAGCTCTCTCTATTTATAGGGAAAACTCACAGTGTAGGATCGTCAGCCCTGACCTCACTCCTCACTCCTCTCTTCATTATAAACGAGGCATAGTGCTTGCCAGAAGATTATTTGCCCCACAGCTCCCGACAACCTTTTGGCTGTGATGGGAAGTCGACTGTCTTCTTCTTTATTTCCTTCCTCCACCTAACATCCCACTTCCTTTTTTTACGGAAGATTACCTTCCCACCTTCCTTTTATATTTTCCCCACATCCACCTACCATCCCACTTCCCTTATTATAGAAGATTACCTTCCCCACATTTCTTTTATATTTCCCCACATCCACCTAACTTCTCCTACTAACCCACTTGCTTGCTTTGCTTGCATAAAATAGACCAAAATTGACAATAAACATCATAGAACTCATCATCAGGAACTCACCATCAAAATGGAGGGATAAAATGGGATGTCTATAGTGTGGTAATGTCTTCCTCCATTTATTTTCGAATTGTTACATCAAACCAAGAGTTATATCAATTTCATGCATAATCTCTATAATGAGGAGCATAATTGTTTAATGTGTAATTCGAAATTTTTGAAACAGTTACTTCCGTATGTAATAGTTTCAGAATTTTGTTTTGTAATTTTATTTTGTATTTGTTACATTCACAAATACAAATACTTTGTACATGTAACTAATCTGTTAAACAATTTTTTAATTAAGCAATACATGTAACTATTTTTGTTTACTCACATAATGCGTTATGTAACTGTTTGTTGGATGCGGAAATTCTGTATTGATTAAGTGAATCGTGGATTCGTGCGGGAAAATTTAAAAAAAAAAAAATCCTAGAAAAATATAAGCATTAATATCTTGAATATTTACCATAATAGTTGGGAAGAAAAATTGTTGATGGACATTAAAAATGGAAATTTTGTCATTGACATATGATTGAGTGAATCATGGGGCAAAATTCAACATAATATATCAACAGAATATAAGTCTTAATACCTTAAATATTTACCATAACAATTGAGATGGAAAATTATTGATGGACATTAATTAATTGAGTTAATCATGGGGAAATAAAAATATCCTAATATAATATAAGCATTAATACCTTGAATATTTACTATAATAGTTGATAGGGCTTTACCATAATAGTTAAGAGGGCAAACAATGTATTAAATAAAAATCCAACTCTAAGTTCTGTATGAAACGTTAAGGTTTAAAGATTTTTTGGACTTATGGCCATACAAGAAAATTGGCAAGAGTTCTGCCTCAATGTTTCTTTGTATATGGACTTTTCGCTTATTTCCCCATCGTTATTGATGGTTGAGGGGACTAAAATGTTGGTTTTTAAATATAAGGAGGGCAAGTTGTCGGACCCCCAATAGTTCAAGGGGACAAATGTGATTTACCCTTTAAAAAAGTAAAAATGAAAAGAATAACGTTTGAGGAGTGTGGTTTCTACATGAATAGAGGTTGCATTTCATATGAGAGAGATTTACAAAACATTGTTTGAAAAGTTGGAATGTATGGCACGCACCCAAAATTAACTTAGATGTATTAGGATTATTAAATAAGGGGGGGGAAAAAATGAAAAACAGAAGAGGAGTGGAAAATTACACAAAATATATATATAAAAATAAACAAAAATAAAAACACTGGATGTCTTAGGAGCGAGGATTACAAATTATAAAATAAGGAAACACAAAAAAAAAAAAAAAAAAAAAAAGAAAAAGGAAAAATGAAAATACAAAAGAAAAATATATTTCCACTGCCGGGAGTTGAACCCAAATTCTAATCAACTTAGGAATTAACCGAGTGTGCTACAGAAAACTTAATTGCATGCTTTGTGGAAAGTATTTTTATTATAGAGTATAATTTAGGAAACTTGTTTGATTGCGGGTGGTTTGTACATCAATAGGGGATTAGTCTGGATCCAATAACTTAGGATACCCCTCATTTGGTTATTAAAAAAAAAAAAAACACACACAAACGGTCTGCTTGATTTGTTTTTAATTTCCTCAAGATTAGGGATTCTAATGGGGCAGGTTTGATATATATAAAGCAAGGTAACCTTATTTTGTTAGTGGACCTGGTGATTTTTATTTATAATTTTTTTTTTGACAAACTATTACTGGTCAATTTTGAGAGAACTAAAACCTTCTACTGCTCCACCCTCTTTTGGATCAGCTTAGGGAAGGGGAAATAAAACATAGTTCTAATTTCTGAATTCTGATTATGAATTTAGTGCCATGCGAACTGTATTATTATTATTAATAACTTTTTTCCTCGTTGTTTTTTTTTTTTTTTTTTTTTTTTTGGCATCAATAAGAATTGAACCCCAAACCTGCCCGTCCCTTGTTGATGCCGTTGCAGCCGTGATATAAGCTTGCAATAGCTTTGCCAATGCTTCACCGATTAACTTGTATAATTTCAAGTTAAAATGGTCGGACCAATGGTTCTTAAAACTTACGTCTCAAGAGGTAGAAAGTTTCAAATTTAACTTTCTACTCCTCCTTGCGTTGGCCACCAACTGAATTTATCTTGACCTTAGGTGATGGGCTTTCTTGTGTGTAAGGATTAGTTGGCACCCCAAGACTTGTTTTTCATTCTCCACTTATTTTACACTTTAAAGTTTTATGAAAAATATCAAAGGTTTTCACAAAAACTGATTGTGTATTATATTAGAAAACATCATTTTGAACAACTTTTTAGAAGAAAGTTTTTTTTAAGATCTATAGTTTAAATAGACCTTTTTTGCCATTTATAGTTTACGCTTTATAAAGGACAAAAAAATCCCCCTAAACGATAGATTTTGAAAAAACTTTTTTTGAAAAGTTGTTCAAAATAATGTTTTCTAATAGATAGCGTAACCAATTTTTATGAAAGCTTTACATATTTTTCATAAAATTTTAAAGTGTAAAATAAGTGGGAGATGAAAAGTAAGTCTCTAAGTGCCAATAGAGGCTTCCAAAACAAAAATAACAAAAATAGGAAAAAGAAAGGTGATGTCAAAGTGGGCTACATTGGGCTGGCTTCCAAGTCCCAACCAAAGCTGTAGGAGCACAGAAATGCAAAGTTGGCATGGGTAAGGTGGCCAGCCAGTGGGCCCATTTTTGGAGGCCCAACAAATTGATCAAAGGGAACGGCTATTGCAACCCCCCAATCCCCTAACTTGCCCCCACCTGATATCCCCACCCCCAAAATTTCCATACCCACCCCTCTCAAAGACCTTACTATCCCTTATTCTCACCCACCCCTCTCACTCACCCCACACCTCATGGCAGTGACGATCGGCGAGAAGAAGAAGAAGAGACGGCGACGGCGACGGGCGAGGAAGGGCAACGACGACCGGCGGGGAAGGGCGACAGTGACGGCGCCCCCTCCATTTTTTCCGATGACTCTTCTTCTGTTCTTTCTTTCTTTTTCTTTTTTTTTTCCTCCTCTGCTGGTCAGATCTATCAGATCTGTGTTCCTCCATTTTTTCCGGCGACCTTCTCTCTTCTTTCTTTCTCTCTTTCTTTCTTCTTCCTTTTTTTTTTTTTTTTTTTTTTTTTTGTCCCTTTGTGGTCAGATCTATGTATTCCTCCATTTTTTCCGGCGACAGGGAGGGAAGGCTGCCGACGAGAGGGAGGTGCGGGAGAGGGGTTCTGGGAAGGAAAAGAAAAAAAAAAAAAAAAAAAAGAAGAAGAAGAAGAGAAGAAGAGGGAAGAGGAGGAAGGTGCGGGAGAGGGGTGGGTGCTCGCTGTTGACGAAAGAGGGGTGCGGGAAAGGGTTTTGGGAAGGAAAAAGAAAGGAAAAAAAAAGGAAGAAGAGAAGAAGAGGGAAGAGGAGGAAGGAATAAGAGGGGTGCGAGAGAGGGGTATGGTGTTCGCCGTCGCCGGTGGGGTGGGGTGCCGGAGAGATTTGCCGGTGAGGAGGGGTGCAAGAAAGGGGATGGGTGAGGTACTTAAGCCCTTTTTGGTAATTTTACATAATAATTTTTTTAATTAAAAAATATGGGGGGTCAACTTAGGGGATTGGGGGGTTGCAATAGTCGTTCCCTTGATCAAAATTGAAGGTTGGGTCTACGAACAGCCCCCTTTACACACTAGGCTAACTGGGTATTTCCCACTCTTCCTTTTTTTATTTTTTTTATTTTATTTTGAGAGCCTCTATTGGCACCCAAAGACTTACACTTCATCCCCTACTTATTTTACATTTTAAGGTTTTATGAAAAATATAGAAGGTTTTCATAAAAACTGATTACATGTTTTATTAGAAAACATCATTTTGAACAACTTTTTTGGAGAAAGTTTTTCCAAAATCTATCGTTTAAGTATACTTTTTTGTCATTTATAGTATTTGCTCCATAAATGACTAAAAAGTCCCACTTAAACAATAGATTTTAAAAAACCTTTCCTCTGAAAAGTTATTCAAAATGATGTTTTATAATAGAATATGTGATCAGTTTTTATGGAAACATTTTATATTTTTCATAAAACCTTAAAATGTAAAATAAATGGGAGATGAAGAGCAAGTATTTGGGTGCCAATAGAGGCCTCCTTTTATTTTTTGGTGTCGAATGCTCACATTTACAATAACGGGCCATTATGATTATTGGGCTTGGGTCACATGGACTTCGAGAAGGAAGAAACAACGTTTTATATATGTAGAGGAGCTATTTTTGTGCCGTTACAAAACTGACAGTATCAACGGCCGAAAAATAGGATTCGAATTTCAAACAAACATATTATAATCCACTTGCCAACGGTCATCTCCATTTCTTCACCACCGCCCGCAGTTACATATCATCATCTCCCTCCAAAAAACTGCAACAGTTATCACAAAACACAATCAAAGATAAAGAGAAGAATAACCTTAATTTTCTGTTTTTTGTTTTTCCCTGTGAGAGAGCCAGTAACTGCCATTGAAGACAGGAGCAAAGGTCAAAGCGCAATGGATGGTTCTAATAAGAGTTTCTCATCATCAACGCCCGTCAAACCCTCTGCAACTCCAAATCTCTCAGAATCAGGTAACTTTCTGTCTCATTTCTCTTCCCCCAATTTAGTGTTTCTTTTGGTATCTGGAGCTGTTTCCCATTGTGCTCCGTTTGGTTCCCGAGAGAACATAGGAAAAGGAATGGAATTTTGAAGTGGAATGACAGGTTGGGGTTGAAGTTTCAGTTACAAATTCAACTGCCTTTTGTTTCCTTGTGTTTTCTCGGCAACCAAAGGGAGTATAATAGAGTTTCTTTTAATGCTTCTCTTGTTTAGATTTATACCAAGAAGGTTGTTTCTTAAATAGATGCAGGAGAAACCAATGAGAACAACCAAACCATTGACCACAGGGGTTCAAATCCGCACAACCAAAAGAAAACAACAACCAAGAACTTCATGTCACCAACCATATCAGCTGCTTCCAAGGCTGTTGTTCCCAGAAAGAAGATCTTGGCTGAGAGGAATGAAGATTCGGATTCAATTTTATCCGATACCCATTTCCAAAAAACCTCAAATCTTGTTTCAAAACCTCCTCCTGCAAATCGGGATATCGATAATTCCGATGGATCTTTGTCTCGTGGCACCCCATTATCCTCCCGGATTTCGGAATTTGATGATGATGGGCAGAATAATTTTGTCCCCGATTCGTCTTCGCAGCCTTATGATCCATTGACAAATTACCTTTCGCCACGGCCGACATTCCTCCGCTACAATCCGAATAGGCGTCGCGAGGCTTTCCTCAGAGAAGGAGATGGTGGGTTAGGTGTGAATAGAAGTGTTTCTTCTGATTCCACTAAAACCTCTGATGAGGAAACATGGGATGGTGCTTGCGATGCTTCGGATTCTTCTTCTGAAGAAGGTTCTGTAAGACAGGAAGATGAAGAAATGGACGAATATGAAGAGGTAGAGGACGAGAGAGGCTGGAATTTGAACGGGGTATTGAAAACTCTGCTTGTATTTGTTGTGGTGGTCCTCTCTACCTTATATATATCTTCTATGAACTCTCCTTCAGCTTCACCTACTCAACAACCTCTATGTGGTCTTAAAGACGGTTATGTGAAGATTCAAAACCATACTTTTGGAGCTGCCTGTGTGAGAAGTTTTGAATGTGGAAGTGAATTCTTGGATCAAAGAGAAGAAACAGATATGGGTTTCGTGGAATTAAACCACAGAGATACCGGTGAGATGGTTGAAAATGCAGATGACTTGGGTGAAGTGGAGGACCTACAAGCTGGAGAAGGTGAAGATGTTTGTAGTCACGAAATGGAGATAGCAGAGGAGGTCTCTGATCATATGGGTGAAAATATTGAGTTGCAGGGGATTGAAACTACAGAAAAGTTCGACCCTTTACAAGATTATCACCTTATGCTATCTGATGTCGTAAATGCTTCTGAAGAGGAAGTGAATGCTGATGCAAATTCCAAGCATGAAGAAGAGGAAGATGGGGTTCTAATCGAAGGAGTTGCTGATGAAGGAGACGGAGTGGAAGAAGTGGTTGGAAAGGAGAGGGAAGAAGAGTTTGGAAATGAAATGGAAAGAGTGGAGGATTCTACTGAGGGAGCAGGTAAAGGTATCATGTCAGAGGAAACACAGTTGAATTTAAAGGAGGAGCTTATGGAACACGCAGAAACTGAATCAATTTCCAAAGTTGTCGTTGGGGCGTCTATTTTTTTCACAGTTGTTGCATCTTTGGTTTTCGGATTTTATTTCAAGGGCAAGAAAACTTCTGCAAATGATCCTTTGCCAAGCGTACAGCCGTGTTCTGAATATGTGACACCAGAGAAAAGCAGCTCAGTTCTTCCAAATGAGGGAGAAGATCGCACTGAGAAAGTTGATTCTCTTGTGAATCCAATGGAGGAAGTTTCCAAAAGCTCTTACGAAAGCCGGGCACCAACGGTTGAGTTGCTTGGTGAGTTTGTGGTTGGAGAGATCAGTAGCTCTATTAAGAGTTGTCGAATGAAAAGCAAGATGATGGAAAGTGAAGAGAGCAATTTTTCGGTTTCTCAAGAGGAGATATCACAGAACAAAGCTGGCTCAGTGTCCATTCATGCACAACCAGTTTTTTCCGAGTTCTCTGCCATGAATTCCCCTTCATATGGAAGCTTCACTGCTGAGGATAAAATTCCAAAGAAAGAGGTAAGCGACAACTACTTGGCACATTTTAGTTTTTGTTACACAAATTTGGATTTTATATTGGAAGGCTAATGGCCTATTTGGTTGTCCAATTTGAAATTAAACTTTTTCAAGAAATTTCACATAAAATTAAAGGCATAAATCTATCGCCTTGAATTAGAATATTTTAAAATATTGTGGTTATTGCCATAGTTGATGTTGTAAAGTCAATTTTAAGGAATTGAAGACTTATCACTATTTTGAATTGCCACCCTTATTTGTGATGATAATTATCATTTTCTTGAATTTGTTAATTCAAGATGATGGAGTGTGCTTTCAATACAATGTAAAATTTCTTGAATTATTTAATTTCGAATTGGACAACCAGCAGACACTAAATTTCTGAACTTCTATTTATCCAGCCATTGAAAATAACAATGACAGAACATCACACTAGATATTCTTCTCTAAAAAAATAGTGTGGTTTTATCTTTTTTTATTTATTAATATTTTGTATTCATTCATGTGGAATGCAATGTTCAATTCGAATTATTTTGCATTTCGAGAATGGGAGCTATTGTAGTTTTCATTATGATGCTCATCTTGGGTCTATTTATTTATTTATATTTGGTTGAAACAGGAGAGTAGTAGAGATGGAAAAGTGAGGAAGGTGGTCACTACTCCAGTGAGGCGATCAGGCCGAATCCGCAACCGTTCAATCATGTCTCCATGAACATCATCACATCACCTTACGGCTACTCTTTTGAACTGCCCTGTTCAATGCAGCATTCTCTATTGTTTCAGCTCCCTCCCATTGATTTCTGACTGTATGAACAAATTTGTCTCTGATATGTAGAACTGATGTTGTTGCATTTTAATTGAAAGAAATGAATTGCTGATTACTTCCATTCATGTTAGACAGCGACAGATAGACAGCGATCGATCCGCTATCTCTTTTATAGATTTTTACTTCTATTTATTTATTTATTTTTTTTCACATTTAAAAAAATGAAAAAATTATATGCTTTCTCTAAGTACTCAACATCACTAAAAAATCAAAGGTTGGTTATCCTCTGTCCCCTTAGTGGAGATAGTTTTGGTGCTAATGCACCAACAATGTTACAAATATTAAAGTTTGGTTTTGGGTATGAAGTGGACTCCATTTACAGGTAAAGATTGTTAAAAGATTGCAAGATAATGTTGAGCTACTTAACTCTGATAATTTTAGTTTGAAATTTAATGCCGATAAATTATGTCATGTAAGTAATACTTGCAAAATCTGGTGAAAGTTGTATTATGACTCTTTTCCAAAGCTATGATATGATATCTATTGTCTCAAATGGGACTTGATTAGGGAAGAATAATATGTCTCACAGCATAGTTATTATTGATATACACACATATGTCACATATATATATATTGAAAATGTTCACAACATTATAACAGTTTGGGCATTAAGTTGACAAAAGACAGACTTCTTCTATTTAAAAATTCTGTAAATTCTTGAGCATACCCAACAGATGATCATTCCAGAACAGCTTCCCCTCTTTAGGATGCGTTGAGTAAGAGGAGGAGCGAAGCAGTCAAGTTTTTGTTGAGAAATTTGCATGGAGACAAATTCTAACGATTTGGGCATTTTTGTTGCCAAGCATGACTTGATGAAGCAGGGGTTGGCATTGGGTGTCCTAGTTTCTTGTGGGTGTCTTGCGAAGCAATTGATCATCTCTTGTTTGGCTTGTCTGTGGTTGTTTTGGTTGGTCTGGGATTTGACAGATGAGGAGGGTTGTGTTGATAGAATGAACTCTCTTTGGTCTTCGAAGGGGCATCCTAATAGTTGCTGAGGATGAGGGTTAGGGGAGGCTTCTGGAGGTATATATATGTTTCAATGCTTTAGCGGCTAACTGGAAGGTAGTATGGTTTCTTGTGCCCTGTTTCTGATATGAAGAATCTTGTGTTTTCAGCCTGGGTGTTTGCCATTTTTTGTGTCCCTATGTCTACTTCAAGTGCCTTCTCTATATGTTTTCTATGACTACTTCTGAATCTAGGTATTGAATTTTATTGTTAGTGATGCTTTCTCTGTATCTTTTGGATCATATGGGTTCATTATTGAGTTATGTTATGCTTCCTTCTTCTCTAATAAAATTATATGTTCTTACCCCCCCGAAAAGAAAAAAAACGCATGAATTGTTGCATAATATGAGCAATTTGAGACAGATCCCAACAGTTTGGGCATTTTTGTTGCATTTGAATTGAAAGGTTACCCCTTTAAAATGGATCCATGACTAATAATGGAGGCCTCACCACAAATGATAGTAGAATGATCGAAAGAAACAAGAATCATCACGGTTGATAGACCAACTTTTGGATGTTGGGAAATGAGCAAAAATTTCTAAAGCCAGAAAAAATTTCAGAATAATATCATTATTCTTTTCCATGCAAAATAAGTAAGAGATAGGAGGTAACTTCATTGATCAAAACATACTCTCTCAACGCTTTACAATATTTTCCTCTACAAAACAATTTGTTTTGCACCTAATCATGTAACTGGACAGGTTCAACATGGCAGGTTATTTTGTGCAGGAATTGGAGGGAGCCTATAACTACCTAAAAAACTACCTCTTTTACTTGGACTGGAAGAAGACAACAAAGAAATCCTTGAGGCCTTCTTTGATATGGTGGCCTTTGGAAGAGTGTATGCTTTATGGGCATCTAATCCACCTCCATAGCTCTTACATGCCTTCAATTTTCTTCTGTAAGGAGTTTCCTTCTTTGCAAGGTCTTGTATGCTTATCACCCTTGACAGAGATGTAAAAGACTGAGACTTGCCTTGAAAATACTTAGAAAGTCCTCTCCTGCATATATAACAAGATTTTTTCAGTCTACAAACCTAGCCAGCTAATATTCAAAAATGGAAAAAGGATAGAAGAAAAAAGGCAGGAGGTGGCCGGTGAGACAGTTATGGTTGCCAGAAAGAGTTTCTAGCCACAACTTTCTCACATCCTGCCTGTTGATAATAGTTTCCCACATTATTAGTGAATTTAAGTCACTTACTTGATGGGTAGTTGGGCCATGAGCTCAGATAATTCATATAAAGGTCCATTGGAGTGTTGTGATGATGAAGAATTTGAAGTTGATGAAGATGCATCATCTCCCAAGTCTGATGAAAATGACGACCCATTGGAGGTAGCTGAATTTTCAGAGGATGCTGATGACGATATATTGTTGTAGGTATTATTATCACCTTCCATGATCACCCAGTGATGATGTCTATCGTCCTTATCGAATGGCGCGACAGAGCATGGAGATTTGAGCATTTGGTTTTTGCATTCACCCGTTGATATGTAGTATCAAATCAACCTTTGGAGGAGGAATAAGAAGAGCAGCTGCTTATGAATTGTTTGAAAAGCTTCACTCTATATCTTATACCCGTGAGCTTGGGACAATACTGGGGGAAGCCATATATGGAAGTGGCATATATATATTCTCATCTATGAGGTGTACATGGATTAGTTCCTTTCAAAGAACTTGAGCCATGACAGGTAGATACATGGAATTTCCATGACTTCAAGATAAATTAGCGACACGTGTAACATAAAATTTCCATAGTCCTGAGGTATAATAATGGTGAGTCTTTTTTTTTTTTTTTTTTTTTTTTTGCCAAGTTAATAGTGGTGAGACATGTGACAAAAACAGAGAGGTTGACAACTTGGCACGCAAAATTGGTTTTAAATGAGTGGATAAATCAAATAAAAGCATGATAATTTCCAACACATTTTTGGCCACCATTGGTCGTCTTTGGTGCATGATACAAATGTCGACTAATGAACCTGGCTGCACGCAAAATCAATGCACTCGCACGTAGTCGTGGTGAGGTCCACGTTTTCCTGATTATCAAAAGGGTTTGTTTTTCCTGGTTTTTTGTTTTTGGTGCCTATTGCCTTATCCTCAGATTCGACATTATCTCCACTTATGGTTTGAAATGCTTGACCTGGCCATTGTGCTAGAGATAGGAGGGAAGAGGATAAGCTCTATGTAGTTTCGAAGCCATCCATATCGAATCACCATCACTTCCCACACAGACCAACTACTCTGATTAAATTATTGTAAGCCATGCATTTGGTCAAGTTTCTGTCAAAGAGATGGTTCCTTCTGTATGAAAAATTGGTTGGGTAAAAAGTTTGGTTCATTATTTGGGGAAGCTGTGGCTTCTATTTCCAACATATTTTTATCTCACCTACCTGAGAAAAAGTCATGGGAAACAAAGTTATTTTGTCTCCCCCCATGTATACACCTACCTTGGAGATGGCAGAGGAGGACCCAAAAGAAATAAAAAACTAGGAAATTAAGTCGCAAAATTTATAAGAATATTAAGGAATAAGAATTTTAAATAAATGGGTTTCAGGTCCCTGTTCAAATGGAAATCCCCACTCCCCGATTTCTGGTATGAGTTCAAAAATACCCTTGCTATTGCTACTGCTATTGTTGTTGTTGATTTTTATATTTACTTATTTGCAATTTGCAAACGCACTACCAAATAATTTTTTTTCCCAAAAAAAAAAAAAAAAAAAAAATCTAAAAAAGGTTATACTAACCCAACTTTAAATCCTTATCCTAATCCTAATTCCCAATAGACCTATGTAAACAAGTGCTGCATACTAAGCGCCCACGTTTTTGGACTAATATAGTGGGATGGTATTACTAATAGGGGCATATATTTTGTAATGTTTTGTTTTACCTTTTACTGATATCAAAAAAAAAAAAAAGAAAAAAAGGCTAGCTAGGACCCACCTAAATATTGGCCCATAGTTTGTGGTTAAAGCACCAATTGAATACCACCAAAGCCTAAAAAGTAATAATGTTAATAGAGTTGGCTGAGGCCAAAAGAGGAAGGTGAGAGGAAAGGGAGTTTAAAGGATAAGGAAGTTGACTAAGTTAGGGAACATACAGGTCATATAACACATGGCATTTGATGGGCACATTAAACCTCCACCACACCATTGAAGGGTAGGCCTCACCACCCAACCTTATCAGCACCCAAGACTAGGACATTTGAACACTGTCAACCCATCAATATGATTGCCATTCCTCTCTCCTGCTTGGACACTTTTTGAGAGCTGACTTTTCTCCTAATCTTGGTCCAAGCAAGTTCAAACATATACATAAAACTATTGGCAATCCCTAATGAGCTTTTCACACTCCGCATTTTTTCCAAGATTAGGAGTGGAAGAAGTTCACGAGAGAGTACGATTATCATTTTTCCTAAAACTTTACTCTCTATCGTTATGTTATATCAACATAAAAACGGTTCAGAATCTTAGATTGGATTGGTGTGATTTGATTAAAGATCTGGGAACATTTGATTTTGCCTGATTTATCTCTTATCCATATTTAGATTGGCTTTATATTTTTATTTAAACCTTAACAAAGGTATTTCGTAATCAAGTAATTTAATTATGAATGAGAATCAGTTTTTCTATATAAATACCCTAATGTTTTCACCAATTGATATCATTATGTATTAAAGATGAATAAGCATACAAGCAAAAACTCAGAATTTAAGTAGTTTAGTGGAATTTAACTCTATATCCTCAACATACCTGTTTTTCATATTTGCTCGTGTTTGAAGATATGAGTAGTTAAATCAAAATTGGTAAAAAAAACACTAAAGAACTTTTCAAAAAACCTCATAGCTTGTATATAAGCATGCAGCAAGAGCTTCCAAGTTGATTACTAAATACATTACGCTGCTGGGGCACCAGGTTTGGAGCAATTAGGCTTGCAAAGGGTTGTGGGAAGAGTGCAGTGTAGCTGTGAAGGCAGGATTTCATCGGGGGGCTCTTTGATCTTCTATTGAAGTTTTATGTAATAATACCTTGGTGCAATAATTTCACTCGTTTGTTAAAAGGTAAGAATTGAACCCATATCGCAGCAATTAAAAAAAGAAGGAATTGAACCCATACTGGCCCTACAATTCTACAATGTCCAAGGAATATAGTTGCCTTTTTTTTTTTTTTTTTGGGGGGGGGGGGGGGGGGGGGGGGGGGGGAGGAGTGTGCTCTGTTCTCTGTACAAGTGAAAATAACAAGTCTCAATTTCCCCTCAGTGAGAAGTCCCAAAAAATTATAAATGCTATGTCAACACGCAAAAGCGAGGCTGCGAGGTTATTTCCATAGAAGGTTGATTTAATTTAGACCAACCTATCTTCTGAGTTTCTCTTTCCTTCACCAGAAAAAAAAAAAAAAAAAAAAAAAAAAAAAAAAAAAAAAAAAAAAAAAACCGACACCCACAAAAGTTGTCTTGTCTAAGGATGTGGTCGAGGGTACAGTTTTTTTTATTATTTATTTTGTATTTTTAAATTTTTTAAGGATAGAGGAGTTCCAATCCTCCTTCAATTCAATAAGATTTCACAATCTTGAATTATTACACTATAAGAGTGATTCACAGCCTCTTCCCTTAGGATGAGGTTGAAGAGTCAGACTCCATTATTCAAGATTGAGAGGATGCCCCAGAGCTTAGCTTCCAAACTAGTTTCCAACTTTTCAAAGAAGCCACTGATCCAAACAACCCTATCATCGCCACACAAAAAATAATCATCAGTATTAAGTCTTGGAAACCCCTTCTAGGCTCCGAGTAAAACCCCTTCAATCAACCTAGGTTCCTAGCTAGAGGGTCAAACAATGCATGGATTCATTTTGGATCATCTTAGTGTTCATGTCCTTTCACAGAAGCCAATTGGTTACTGCAAAAAGCATTTGGGCCAATAAATATGGAAGGCCACTTTCCTTTTGAAACTCAAAATTAACCACTCAAGACGCCAGAGCCAATGGCCTCTTGCCGACACTTTTCCCTGTTTTCTTAGGCGAGGTCCTTGTTTGGACTCTTGAGTAGTGATAGATTCGATTTAGGTATATTTGATATTCACCTCTTTGCTTAGAAAAAAAATTTAAAAAAAATAATTGTTTATGCTGTCATTCGGCTTTCCAAACCCAAGTATCCAAAGCCCAACAAGATTGTATTTGTTGGGGAAGTAACTGAGAAGTGAGAACCCACCCAAAGTATAAATGTGGAGAACAGTCCCACGAGTTTGGTTATGAAAAACTTCTCCCAAAACATGTAGCTGGAGAAGGCTTAAAAGAGGTTCACTAGGCAATAACGCAATATTGGTTTAACAGCCATTGAGGGTGAGTTAGAATGTGTGTAAAGAGGTTCCTTGTTAGTGTTTAATTGGTTATTCCATTTTTTGTCGCTTCTTGGCTCAAAAAAAAAACCCCCCATTGATGATGCTAAGAGCCCAAGATTGAGCTTTCATATGGTACAGAGTGGACTAATTTATTTATTTATTTTCACTCGTTAAAAACTCACACACCTACACAAACCAAGAGTCGAACCCTCATCCTCCTCCAAACCCCTACATCCAATTAAATGAAAAATGCTATCTAAGTTACATATGCTCGGCCAATTTGGTTTAATGGGGGCACTATTCTATGCAACCCTGCCGTCTTTATTTTTTTAGCTCGTAATTGTACTTATTATTATTTTATTTTGAAATGTTTGTATTTTATTTTATTTTGAAAGATTTGTGTTAGAATAAGATTTCATCTATTATTACTTCAATAATAATTTAATCTCATCTTATCTCAAACCCTTCTTACAAATCCCTATTTATTTTAAAAAACAAGAGACCTCAGGTTGCAAGAACATTATACTGCAAAGGATGCAATTCGAAGTCCACGAGAGGATCGAGTAGTAAAGAAATTTTTTTTTTCTTATTCATGTTTGTTACAATATGATTGGGCTTTTATTAAAGCTTGGTAACAAGGGTGCTACCTCACGGTTATTAAAATACATATTTATAAATAATTTATTCATTTATTGACGATCTTCTTTGAAGGTCCAAGCCATCTTCAAAACATAGTAAACAACCTTCCGATTTCATCAAACAAGATTCACGTCGTGAAATTATCGACTCAGCTCCAAATGGGACTAACACAATATTGAAGTTTTTTTTTTTAAAGAAAAAAGTTTAAAATAAAGGAAAAGAGAAATAAAGCATGTAGGGAAGATGATTGTTGAGAAATTCAACGGATGGGATGAAAAACAACTGCCCACCTTCCCCTAAGAATGGATGTTGCAGGGAACTCTTTCGGCTAAAAGTGCATTGATTTTTAGCACTACGCCGATACACACAATCCCTGCTTCTATTATTCAACAACGATCAGACGCACAACACCAATCAAACACACACAATACGAATACTTAAAAGAGAGAGAGAGAGAGAGAGAGAGAGTGAGAGGGAGAGGGAGAGAGGCAGCCGGCATCGCCTATGTTGGGAGGAGGCTCTGTGTACATATAGGAAGGCAAGAACCCACAAATGAGGATTAGGGTTTTGTGGCTTTGCAATTCTGAGGTCGAATTACCAAAATAACCTTATGGAACAGTAGGGTATGGATCCTACTTGCGATGGGTTGGAGTCGGATCAAATGGTCCGAAATTGAAGTGGCTTGTTGGACTGGGGACTATTCGTGGGCTCTACTTGGCTTTGGGCTTTGTTTCTGTCCTGCTTTTTAATTTCTTTACCTTGGGTTTAAATCTTTTAATACCTATTGCTTATTCTCGATATCTTTATGGCAAAATCGATCAAATTTTGTCAATCTAACCATTTGATTAAATACTCTAATCATACATGTCATTTACGTTGAATTTCAAATTAATTAGATATTAGGAATCGTTTGTCCTATAAACTCACATTCTTTTTATAAATAAAATTATAATTTGATGAATCTAATGCATGACATAACTCCTAATATTTGATTAACTTAAAATTTGGCATGTATGACGTGCATAAAGAGAATATTTAATCTAATAATTAGATTGGCAAAATATTATTTCGGCAAAAAGATATTGATAGGTGTAAGTAAAATGTCTTACACTAGATGTTAATGGATCCATTATATATATCTATATATATATATATATAGTCCTTTTAATATCGGTGCACATGATGCAACTTTGCATCAGGTTCACTCCCACAACTCATATTTGGTGAAATCAACCGTTAGATTAGACAACCTTCTCATATAAGCAATCCATACAAAAAAGATCCAAAAATTGATCACTATTCGATCCAAATTTACATATTTTAATTAATAACAATTGCTCATTTTTGGATGAAGTGATTCTTAATCTTGGATTAACTTGATTTTTGGCATATATAACCTACATATAAATTATATTTTAATCCAATCATTGGTTTCACAAAATATGAGTCAAAGTACAAGTTTTGAAGAACAGTTAATGCAAAATTAGATCAAACGCACCTGATATTAAATGGAATATATATATATATATATATATATATGGCAACAAAAGGAAAAGGATCATCACAGACCTAATCCTAAAAAACATTACAGAAAGAAATCTAATAAGCAACAGGCGGTTGTTTGTCATAGATGTGGCAAACCAGGCCATTATAAGGCCCAGTGTAGGGTCAAACAGACAATTAATGAATTACATTTTGATTCTGGATTATCTCCTGAGGAGATAAAAACCATAATCATTAATGCAATTTATAACTCGGACTCTGACTATGAATCTTATTCAGGATCAGAGGAAGAGGAAAGGCAAATTGATGAAGTAAATCATCAAACTGAAACAACTTCAGATTCATCTTCTGAGTCTGAGAGACAAGGTGAACAAAATTGCAATGAAAAATGTTGTAATATGATTAAAAGCAATGTTAATCATGAACAACAAACTCTTTTATTGGATATCATTGATAAAATGACTGATCCAATATTAAAGAGGGAATATTTGCAAAAACTGCAAAACACTATGGGTAAAATGCAACAAAAACCCAAAAGGATTTACAATTTGCAAGAAATCCTTAATGAGAAATACAAACTGCAACAAACAGAAGAAATTTCTGTGCAAGATTTAAAGCAAGAAGTTAAGCAAATGAAAAATGATATTAAAGAATTAAGACAATACTCTCACTTGCAAAATTTAAACATTGAAGTTCTACGACAACAAATTTGTCAGTTAGAACAGCAGCAGGCTTCTTCAAGAAATGGTAAATCAATTATCATTCATGAGGCTACTGAAGAAGAAGACAAAATTTCTAGAGAAAGAGAAAATCTGGGAGAAGAAAATTTTATTCAACTTCTTAAGCAAATAACATACCAAAAATGGAATACTACCATAAAAATCATGGTACAAAATCCATTGGACAAAGATGACAAATGTATATTATACATAACTGCATTAATTGACACAGGTGCAGATATGAATTGTATACAGGAAGGGATGATCCCTTCAAAATACTACAAAAAGACAAAGGAAGAATTAAGTTCAGCCAGTGGAGCTAAACTTAATATCAAATACAAATTAGACAATGTCCATATATGTAATGAGGGAACTTGTATTGAATCAACATTTATCCTTGTTAAAAATCTGAGTAGAGAAGTAATATTGGGTACTCCTTTTATTACTTGTATTCAACCTTTTAGCGTGGATACAACAGGGATAACATCTTACATCAAAGGCAAAGAAACAAAGTTTGAATTCCTTAATCCACCTTCGGTAAGGGATGTAAACTTGCTAAAAGATCAATTTGTTCACCAAGAAGAACAAGTTAATCTGATAATAAAAAAGACAAAACATTTGAATTTCCTTAAACAAGAAATTCAATACAAGCAAATTGAGCAACAATTAAAAGATTGGAAATTGCAATCTGCAATAAAACAATTTGAAGACAAATTAAAAACAACTATTTGTTCTGATAATCCTCATACTTTTTGGCATAGGAATAAGTACATTGTTCGTTTGCCATATGAAAAGGATTTTCAGGAAAGCCAAATCCCAACTAAAGCAAGGCCTATTCAAATGAATCAAGAATTGCTTGAAATATGCAAAAAAGAAATTCAAGATCTGCTCTCTAAAAAACTCATAAGAGAAAGCCGCTCGCCATGGAGTTGTGCAGCATTTTATGTGTTTAAAGCAGCAGAAATTGAGCGTGGTGTTCCACGTCTTGTAATCAATTATAAGCCGCTAAATGATGCCTTGCAATGGATAAGGTATCCTTTACCTAATAAGAAAGATTTATTAGGAAAGCTTAGCAAAGCAACAATATTTTCGAAATTCGATATGAAGTCGGGTTTCTGGCAAATCCAAATTACTGAAGAGGATAGGTACAAGACTGCTTTCACAGTCCCATTTGGCCATTACGAATGGAATGTAATGCCATTTGGCCTTAAAAATGCCCCTTCAGAATTTCAAAACATAATGAATGCAATATTTACGCAACATACGGAATTTACTATTGTATACATTGACGATGTATTAGTATTTTCCAAATCAATTGAGCAACATTGGAAGCACCTTAACACGTTCTTCCACTTAATCAAGCAGAATGGCTTAGCCTTAAGTCCTACAAAGATTAATCTTTTCCAAACAAAGATTAGATTTTTAGGGCATCATATCTATCAGGGAACTATCGTCCCTATAGAAAGGTCAATCCAATTTGCAGACAAATTTCCTGATGAAATTAAAGACAAAAAGCAATTGCAAAGATTTTTAGGGTGTCTTAATTATATTACAGACTTTTACCCTAATCTTAGTCAAGAGTGTGCCATCCTTAGGAGAAGACTTAGAAAAGATCCTCCTGCATGGTCTCAAGAGTATACTGATACAGTCAAAAAGTTAAAACAAAAGGTTAGAACCCTTCCTTGTCTTAACCTAGCAGACCCATTAGCATTTAAGATAGTCCAGACCGATGCTTCAGACATAGGTTATGGTGGAATTCTTATGCAAAGGGTAGACAACATAGACAAAATAGTCAGATTCACATCTGGCACATGGAACACAGCACAGGCAAAGTATTCGACAATTAAAAAAGAAATATTATCTATAGTTTTGAGTATTTCAAAATTTCAAGATGATATTTTAAATCAAAAATTTCTACTACGTGTAGATTGTCAAGCTGCAAAACCAGTTTTGAAAAAAGATGTTAAAAACATTGCTTCAAAACATATTTTCGCCAGATGGCAGGCAATACTTTCTGTTTTCGATTTTGATATAGAATATATTAAAGGAGAAAACATTTGTGTCCCTGATTTCCTCTCTCGTGAGTTCTTACAGGGTCACTTACCCAGAGACCAGGGCAATTCTTCAGAATGCCCAGACAAAACAAAGCCAAAGCTAAAGCCCCTCAAGGGCAATCAACCTTGCAAAATCAGCCAAAAGGCCAACCCCACTCAACAGGGTCATCTACCCAACCAAAGGCAATAGCAAAGAAAAAATGGTTTGAAGATCTCCAAGAAGAAGAGGAGATGCTTGAGCAATATAAGCAACAGCAACTTGCAAAACAGCAACAGCAACAACCCGGCTTTGATAGGGTTTCCCCAATCAATAAGTCACAGACTTATTCATTGGCAGCTTCTAGTGTTAGAAGTAGTGGCAAGCATATTGCAACTTCTTCTAAACCTGAGGAGCCATTAGGAGCCTATGCTCCATCCTCGCAATTTCTTTTAAAAGATAAACCAGAGGGCAATTTCTGCAAAACTCGCAAAAATCATAGCCCTTATTTTGAAAAAACCTCTACCATAGACATCTTTGTCTTGGAGAGCGAATTTTCACAATCAGATATCCCAGATATCCTGGAATCCTATTTTCCCCCCGGATTCCATTATAGACCAAATGATTTTCGCAAAGACCAGGCATGGTACCAATATGTTTTAGAAAAAGGAACAAAATCAGCCATTTTCAAACACAATCGGCCTGAAAATGATAAAACTGATGTTTCTTATTCTACCTGTCAAATTTTGAGGGTTCTTGGTCCTTCAGACTGGGGGCAACCTCTTTACCAGCCCAGGCAACTACCCGGCAATATTCTGCCTAATCTTTATAATTATTTTGATTATGAGAAGGCATGGCAAAATTCTTTCTTTATTCAGAATAAGATCAACCGTCATTCATGGATGATCTATTTTGATCAGAAATTTGACATTGAGACAACACCCTTATGGTTTCTTACATGGTGGACATTCTTCGGTCCCATCCAAGATATCCTCCCTGAGCAACCAATCAACATTAATAAGTCATATACTTATTATGAGCAACACATTCAGCCAAATATCCATTTGCAAAAATTTCCAAAACTTTTCCTTTTCTATGCCCATTTCGGTCTAGCTTGGATTATGTTTTGGCGTTATGAATATACAGGTTCCCAGCAATGGCCCTGCATAGGAAGATCCTTCCATGTCAAATGGTGGGATAATGCAAGGACTGACCATATCACTCCTGAAGCAATCCAAGAATGGTTCCAGCAACATCCGGCAATTCAGTCAACAGTGGGAGATTCATCCAAGGCTCTCCTATCAAAAAGTCAATTAATGTCAAAACTTGCAGCAGCTCCTCCCAAAGATCTGAAAGCTTATCTCCAGGAAGCTCTATCTTCACTCAATGAAGAAGAAGAACAGGGATCCTGTTGTGGCTCTATCCACTTGGGAGATGACAACGAAGATGACTGTTTTGGGATTCTCCCCCCTATCCCACATCAGTCTTCAGGCAAAGATAAAACCAATAGCCGACAATTTGGTTAGGCTATATGTGTCACAAGGCAACAGGGGCAACAGTAATGTTTCAGGCAATAATGGTTCTATCCGACAAAAGCAAAGTTCTTTCGGTGCAAATACACATCATGCAACCAGCAAAAGTACCGATCACATGGCAATAGTAAAAAAGCATCCACTGCTTTTACCTTGTCTTTACCTCTGCAAAAGCAGCCAACTGTACCTCTTTTGGTACACAGCACATGGCAACAGTATCTCCTCTCAAAAGCAAATAGGGAGATACCCTTCACAAGGGAACAGTTCCAGCAATCAGACAACACCGACACCCGGACTTCATGATTAGCCCTGAAGACCCTCTTCCTATATAAGGAAGTCTCAGCAATTGTTCTGGGGGTCGAAAATTGTTTAGGGTTTTTACCATACTTCAGTTTTCCTCCACTTGTAATAGAAAATCCTTCCATTCATCTTTGTAATACCTCCACTAGTCAACCATTCAGCAACTGCAATTGTAACTCCAGCAATACTATTTGTAAGTTTTTATTTATATATAAAAGCTTACTTTAATTTGGCAATTTCTGTTTGCAAAATTATTTTATTTCCGCAATATATAATCTTTCTGATTGCATATCTGCATCTTCATTCCTGGGTAAAGTGTGGTATCAGAGCCATAGGAATAGTGCATATTGTTATCTATTTATCTGTGCATGCATATTTCAGGTGGGCAGTAGGGCAGAGGTGAGTAAGTCCCGTAGTAAGTCCTTTACCTAAGTGTATGGTGTAGGGAGACCATAGGTAGCAATGTTCACTAGGATGATGTCCATGAAATCTACAGCATCCTCTAGTGAGGAGACAGATATTCCTGAGGAACGGGAATATATTGTAGACAATAAAAAACTTTGCAACTGGAAATTACCCAAAATACCTGCAACAGATATTTATGAAGGCAACAGGTTCTTGGCTGGCTTCAAAGTAAGAACCAGTGAAGAGACAATTGTTATAGATGGTGAAAATATGACAATATTGCTCTTCAAAGAAGAAGTAATTAAAAGACATTTAGAAGACAATTATAAATTCCTACATGTGGGAATGGTGCAAGTTTGTGCTAAACCCTTAGGAAGAGATGGACTTAACATGTCTTTATTCATGGCTCTTAGAGACTGTAGGTTCAACAATTTTGAAAAGACAATGTTAGGAGGAATCCAGGCTGGTCTCCATGCTGGACCAGTATATTTTAACTGCTACCCTGATTTTACTATTAGTTTAGCAGATAAAAATATAATGGATGCCCTAACCCTAAACGTCAAAATTCATAATTCTGAGATGAAGGCAGGATCTCAACCCCTTGCTATAATCTACAGAATCCAATACAGGGTGTATTCTACTCTGGTAAATACTCCTGTAGTCAAAAGAAGAAGTGAAAAGGGTAAAACTATTTTACTTCAAAGCAATTTAAAAGACAAAGAGAATGCAATAATACCTAAAACTTTAATCTGGTCTGAGCTAAAATTTCCAGAAGAATGGAAAATCCCAGATGCTATTGAAGTTGTTCCTTCTGAGCAATTGCAACAACAAACTAAGCAAACTACTAAAATCAAGCAAATGGTAGAATATTCGGATGGAAGTGCAGGGATTAGATTTAATTCTCCCTTTACACAGTCCTTTAGACTACCAAACTCTAAGCCTATAATAACTGAAATTCCTGATTCTTCTCGTGCATCTTGCTCTTCCCGAGCATCTTGTTCAGCTGTACCTGTAAGAATCTTTAGACAAAATTCATCTTCAAGTTCTGAAATTCCAGATCTTGAACCTGAGACTCCTTTAGTAAATCATAGGACTCAACCTAATTTACAAGGGGTAAGAAATAGCAACATTTCATATCCATACTATGAATCTGCAACAAATCAACAAGAAGACAATTCTGAAGAAGAATCTCAGAATATGTCGCCAACTAAAACAGAAATGGAAATACCACCAGGCATAATGATGCTTAGTATACCCTTTGTTATAGACAAAGATTTACTAAGAACAGAGTTTATGCTTGACAAAAACAAAGAAAAAAGAAGACAATTTTTTGAAACACATGACAATGATCAGCAAAGTCAAATACGTATACAATGGTATACATATATGGAGAGGAATCAATTCCATATAAGCTTTTTCGAATGGTTTGAAAAAGTTTATACCATGCAAAGACAAATAAATGTAACAAGCAAAAAAACGACTACTTGGCAATTAACTCCAAGTAATCAAATGGTAGAATCTGTTCATCCACCCCTTGAGCAGATCAAAATACCATATTATAAGGTCAGTGTAACAGCTTCACCTTATAAAGTTAAAACTGACGAAGAAACTCAGCCAACAGGAAAAGATATTAAAAATATCTTTGAGCAAAATAATTACACTAATCAACACATTAAGACAATGGCAGAACAATTAACCAGGGTTGAAAACTTGGTTCAACATGAATCAATTCTGCCTAGTCAACAGGATGAAAAGCCTCTTTTCATTCCTCATGAAATACCTAAGCAATATACTAGACAACTGGCTAGAGGACAATTACATGTTGAAATTCAAGAAAGAATCAAACTTCTTGATGATGTAATTGGCAGTAAATCTGTGGTTCAAGATACTCCACAGAAAACCCAAGCAAGTTCTAGTAAGGCAATTACAGTAATAACGCAAAACAATAATATCATTGATTCTGAAACAGAAGCTGATGATATTTTGCAACAATTTAAGCAACAAGAAAATTCGGCTGTCAATGCTATAAGGCATACCCAGCCTATGAGAAACATTTATCAGTATCCTTCTTTCCCAGATATGAAAATCGAAGAAAGAGGAAACTACCATCAAGCTTCATATCATGGAGGAACCATCTATGAATGGAATATTGATGGATTAACGCAATATCAGATACAGAACTTACTACATCAAATGACAATGGTAAGTTCAGCATATCAGGCAAAAGACTCAGAAATAACTGATCACGCCATAGCACATTCTTTAGTTGCTGGTTTTACAGGACAACTAAAAGGATGGTGGGATCATACCTTAACCCATCAAGAAAAACAAGCAATATTATATGCTATTAAAACTGACAATCAAGGCAACATAATTAAGACTGAAGAAGGAGAAGAGATTGAAGACGCAGTGTCAACATTGCTCTTTACTATCTCCAAACATTTTGTTGGAGATCCTTCTAAGTTAAAAGACACAACTGCAGAAATATTGGCAAATCTCAGATGTAAAAGATTAGGTGATTTTAAGTGGTATAAGGATGCTTTCTTAACAAAAGTATTCTTACGACCAGATAATAATCAACCTTTTTGGAAAGAAAAGTTTATATCTGGATTACCAACATTATTTGCAGAGACAATCAGGACAAAGCTCAAGGATCAGAATAATGGGATGATCCCTTGGGAAAAACTGACATATGGAGATTTGATTAGTACAATACATCAAGCTGGAATAGCCCAGTGTACTCAATTCAAACTCCAGCAACAGATGAAAAAAGAGAAAATTAGGAATAAACAAGAATTTGGTTCATTCTGTGAACAATTCGGGTTTACTTCTATCAAGACAAATCCTAAAAAATATCGTAAATCTTCTTCTAGATATCATAAAAAATATCACAGAAGAAGGTCACAAAGCAAACCTTCTGATAATCAGTATTACCAGAAGTCTAATTCAAGGCAACAAAAGGAATATATATATATATATATATATATATATATATATATATATATAGTCTTGATTAGGTCAGCACGTGCTGATATATTAGCATGTGCTCACCTGACTAGGACTATATATATATATATATATTTGATGGATTAAAATTTTTCATAAATTTTGACCGACCTATGTAATCAAATTGCTAGTCATTTTCTGATAAATTTTTATATGTGAGACCTTCGAAGAGTACTCTATCAAATGGAATAGACCTTATCTTAAAAATTTTATATTAATTCTTGAATTAAAGAACTTCTCATCAATTCACTAATTAGGAGGCCCTCATGGCAACCTTACCCATTTTAATTTAAACTGTAGGCCACCTTTCTTTCTTTTCTTTTTTTGCTTGATGCTCTACATTATAAGCCATAGTTTGTTTCATATTTATTATCGATCTTCAGCATATTTTTGTTCAAGTGTCTAGTATATGTGTGAACTGAAGTGAAAAATCCTGGTCCAGGATACTTTGCCAAAGGATTTCCATTATACGAATGTGAAGAGATTGCACGAGCTCACTCACGCAGAAGCTAAAAACCATATGAGGCCCCTAAATTAGGACTGTAACTGAATCAAACTACATGGGCATGGCTTGAGATCGGCTTAATAAAAGGCTCGTTCAAGTTCAATTGTAAGATAAATGAGTCAAGCTAAAACCTTATTTTTAAGCTCATTAATGTATCTGGCCAATCACAAATAGAGTAGTACTCAGTTCAATAAACTCATATGAACTCATTCCCAAGATAATCAAGCCAATCACAAACTTTATTTTTGAGCTCGTTAATTTATCGAGCCAAACTCGGCAACCTACTACATAGTTCAGCCCAAGTTGTTTACAGCCCTACCCCTAATTATGCTTCTGTTTATTACTTGTGTTGTCATCTGCCAAATCCACTTTCTTGCAGTGATCTTTGGCAGGCATCCAAGTTTCAATTGAAAGCAAATGCCTTTTATCAATGCAAACACAATGGAATGGGGTAACCCTTATAACCCAAGAACTATAGATTAAAAAAAAAAGAAAAAGAAGTGCTGGAAATTTTGTGAAAAGTTTAAATACTCGTATTAGCATATTTTGTGATATATGCCAGCGAAGATAAATCATGCTTCACAACCATAGAAGATATTACTCAGGGCTGGCGAAAGGAATGGGATACCTTTACCATGCTTATAATAGAAAGAATATAATGATTTCATGCATTTTTACAAAATCCTTTTAACTGAGACCACTCTGTTGTCAAATAAATAACAAGTATTGAAATTGTCGAATAAATAAAGAGTATTGAAATTAAGAAATCATATTAAAATTTATCATTATATGAAAAGAACCCAAATACATTCAAAACATTAAAAAAAAAAAAAAATAAAATAAAAAATCAATTGGAGCATAACAGCAGGGATGGTGGATACAGCATAAATCAAGAAAAAAAATGGACTTAGGATAGGATTAAAATGACCCAACGACACCAAACAACAAACTTTTTCTGTCCTCGGACAGACAACTCATCAAGACTATCAAAGGAAGAGGATGCAACCCAAACCAAAGAATGAAAATTGGGCAATAACGAATTTGAAAACCGACTTACAGGTCCTGTTCAACAAGGTAATCACCCAACCTCTCAACGATAATATTACACTGTCCTGGAGTCAAAGGTTCTTCATAGGTACCAAAGATCAGAGCTTGATTGGTTTTCTTGACAGTGATGCCACCAGAGCCCTGTAAATAGATAACCAAACAATAGCAAAACTGCAGGTATAAAGACTTGCTTATTGATTTAAAATCAGCATCTTTAACTGTAACTTAAAAATTCTATTCTGTTAGAGAGGAAACCTGAGACATTGGTCACCACTATATGGACAAATTAAATGGGATTGCAGCAACGACCATTCCTTCTAAAATTTAGCAGGCAATTATCTGCTAATAAAATACCACCTCCTAATGATCAAAATTTATTGAAAGATCTACGGAGCGCAAATATATCCCTTCTCAACAAGTATGCAGCTTTTTTTTTAATTTTTTTATTTTAATTAAATAAAAAATTTCTGCGAGAATAAATAACGCAACTTTCTAAAATATCTTTTAAAGGATCATTTAGATAGCCCATCTGACCACCATTAAACTGGATGAGGAATTTAAATTGTGCACAACTTATGTTATGGTTTGGTTCTCAATACTAAGCTACCGGTCCTGCCACTTTGAATGGATCATGGTTCTAAACTAATCATTAAAGGGCAAATGAAAAAGCAGTCAGCACATGTGAATGTGTTTGTATTTGTACCAAATTATGATGATCTCAAAAGACATCAAAGAAACCTAATGGGTGGGGAGTGGGGACACTTTGATAATAAAATTTTTTAAAAAGTAAAGCAAAAGTAATCAGGACTCCATGTGTCTGTGTTCTGTTATAGATGGGGTCTAACAAATAGCAAGCAAAAGTAATAGAGGCCAGTTAGAGGTGGGTCCTTCGTGTGAGACTCAAACAGATCAATAATTATTCACCCTGTGGACATATGAGAGGTTACGGCACAAGATCTGTGCTGAATGAAAGGACGGATCACAACTGGACAATGAGGAGATTTCTGAGAGTCAAAAGGTGAAGCAACTATGAGGCCCAGTGACTATAGAGGGTCTGTATCTGAAAATTGGCCTTTATCCCACATCTAGTAGAAGGGCATTGCACGAAAGAAGGAGATTTGGATGGGAACTTTCAATTTTAATATTTCACATATGTTTAAAAATGCATCAAACTGGAAAAAAAAAAAAAAAAAAAATCTGCGATAGTAGTAGTGGTGGGGAACATTAGGATGCACAAAGAAACCTAAATAAAAGTTTTAATACCAAACATAAAAGGAATTGGGTCAATTGAAAAAAAAAAAAAAGGAATGTATTTAAATAGTGACATCTAAACTAAACTAGAGAAGATATGAAGCAGCATCTCAGCAAATAAAAATTGAAAGACTGCAAATATAACCCCTTTTTTTTGTTTTTTATTTTATTTTATAAATAATGAATTTATTAAAAAGCGAAGTAAGGGCCTTAGGCTAATATACATCGTGTAAAAAAAAAAAAAAAACAAAAAGCAAAAAACAAACGGAAAAAGGAAAGAGACATCCTTTTTTGGTGTATGATCCAGGAAATAGCAGGTCATCTCAAGGAGATAACTCTATGCATTGAGCACATACTTGGCATAGAATGAGTTAAAATGCTTACAGAAAGAATGTGGAACCATACTAAAGATTATTGTGGAGTAAATTAATTCAGATGCCTCTAAAGTAATTACATTGTGGAATTAGATAGGTAATTCTTAAGGACATGAATGCATAATACATATACCTCTAGATTAGTCGAAAGAATCTAAAAGAAAAGAATAACTTGAGATCCATCAATCATCAAATACCAAACAATGTAAGAGAATCATGGCAAGCAGGGATAAGAAAGAGATGAAAACCTTCTTTCCCCGAATCACAGCTCCAGCTTCTCCTTGGATTACCATGTACTTTGTGCCACCAAGGTGTAACCCAGTAGGAGCAAGAGAGCCAGGTTCATTAAAGTCATTCATGATAGCAGTGATCTCTTGGGGCTTGAACTGCAAATAGAAGGGGAAAAGCACCCCATGTTTAATATTTGCTACATATAGAATTAACATAGAGGAAGAAAAATAAGATATTGGAACTAAAAGGCACATGAAAACAGAGGGCTTAATTACACAAGGCTTATTGTTGAAGCCCTATCAGGCACAAAAGGTCATTAAAAACACAAGTGCAGTTGTATAAACTTAAAAGCGTAAATGACAACTCAATGTTATAATTTTAAAAACAAAATGACCACAAATAAAAAACAATGATTTAAGAAAGAACACATTGTTCTATGAATCATTACAAAATGATGGCCTTTCCCCTTTCATTTTAAAGCAAAGTGACAACCATGATCCCAAAAACTTTGAAAGTGCTGTTGCCACACTAGTTTGCTTAAGAAATTTTCGTACATGACGTTTTATAATTTAATATGAGCTTCACTTACGTTAATCCATATAGGCATTTCTTTACAAACCAATCCAATGGAATTAGGAATTTTTTTCCTACTACAAAAATATTTTAAAAATATCTGAAAGATAATCATTAGAATGAACACTTTGCGACATGTATTATTGGAAAATCTCACATTCCACATCGATTAAATAAAGAATTTGACATAGCTTCCACTTAATAGCTTAGGCTATTAAGTTTCCACTTAACATGCATTATAATATTTTCTATTTTTTAAAAAGAAAAAAGAAAATCAATTAACAACACAAATAGTCCCAAGATCAATCTAACAAGTTGAATTGCAGAACCTAAGGGCCTGTTCGGGCATGTTCTCTCAAGTAGTTTTCTGTTCTGAGAGTCATAGAAAACAAAAAACAGTTTTCTGTTTTCAGTTCAAGAGGAACGAAACCATCACAAACAACATGTTCTCAAAATTACTCGCCGTTTATTGAAAACGTGTTTCTAAAAACATTGCGAAACAGGCCCCAAAAATCCCTTACACTATCACCCATATCTTGAGAAGAATCAAGGACCAGTAAATCAAAGAGGAATACACGAAAATGAATTCATTTCAAGATTTGGAATTGCACTAATATGATATATGATAAGTGCATTGATCAGAGGTGAATCAGCGGCCTATGATTCAATTTTCAAGAGAACGACTAGGAAAATGGCAATAATCATATCATATCACTATCATTAATGAATCCCCAAACAAGCCTTAAAACATGGTCATATCAACAAACCAAACGTCTATATGTGAAAAAACAGATCCAAGTCAAGAGAGAGAGGACCTGAGGAAAGGAAGAGCTCTGGGCCCAGACGCTGCCGTCGTGACCGATGATGGCAGCGGCGGCGAGGTGGTGACCGTCGATGTCGCACATCAGGTGGTCGTCTACGTAGCTTTGCCACGACATTTTCTTCTTCTTCTTCTCGACTTTGTGTCTCTAAGGTGGGTTATATAGTAGTAGTAGGCACTGCAGAGAGACTTGGCCAAAAAAAAAAAAAAAAACAAGGCACTGCAGAGAGGGAGTTGTGTGTCTCTATTTTTGTAGTACCCCTGATAATAATAGAAGAAGGCTATTTTTTGTGGGGATATCCGAACTATCTCACATAATCATGGCCACACATGCGAGCATATGTCACTTATGGACAATCATGATCGTTTAGGATATCTTCATATCCTATTCATGATCAAAGCATAATATATATATGGGTAAATTGCAGAAAACTACTCCCAAGTTTGGGGTAAGTTTTACTTTGATACCCCTAACTTTAAAAGAGGTTAATTAAGTACCTAGACTCTCAAATATATTTAATTTGAGGCCTACTGTTTGGTCAACTAACCATGATTAAACCATTTGACCAATAATTTTTAAAATATGCTAACTTTGCCTTTATTTTGTATATAAATAAAGGTCCTCATAAGCAAGCAAGATCATTTTTTTTTCTTCAAGGTAATGTTTTCATCCTCGTCTCTCTCTTTCTCACTCTCTCTCGTTTTAGTTCCTCATAATTTTTTTTTTCTTTTGATGAAACACACTTTTTATATAGAATACACGAAAAACATATATATATATATATATATATATATATATATATATATATATATATTGTGTTCATATTTTTTTTCCTTAATGTATAGCATCATGGCATCAAGCTCATCACAGTCAAACTGAACCTCGCGTCATCGAAGAACAATTGTGACTCGTAAATTTGGAATTGCTGAAGAAATTGTTTATCCAAATTGTTATTGATAGAACGACGTGATTTAAGTGAAAGATAGTAACGTTGATTAGATGCCAACCGTTAACGGTGTTAGTCAATAAACTGATTGGATACCTGATTGACCCCTTTTAAACTTGAGGGTACCAAACTGAAATTTATCCCAAACTTGGAGGTAGTTTTCTGTATTTTACCCTATATCTATATCTATACTACCTATAAAAAGATGAATGTGAGAAAAACTTTTGATTGACTAATATATTCTTATTTTAATTTTTAAATACACGACTACCTTTCTGCATATATAGGAAATATAGCAATATAAAACACATACTTCAATAAGAATTCTAAGGAAACTATACAACTGCCCTTCTGCATATATAGGAAATATAGTAATATAAAACATATACCTTAATAATAATTCTAAGGAAACTATAACTCGTATGATAATTAAATAAAACCAAACCCCCTTCAAGGCTTCAATTAAAGTAACTAAAGTAAAGATGATTAGAATCCTAAAACCCTAAAACGTTGCCCTCATCCATCTCCATCCATCTCCCTCCTCTTCTTCTTTTCTTAAGTTGCTTTCTCTGCCCAAGGATTTGCACACTCAACTTCTGTTTTATTCATCATCATCTTCAATATTTAAAGTCTCATCATAAAAGGTGCTCTTTCAATTTGCTTTACTTTGTGTTTTCTACATTTTTATATGCTCAATCTCTATCAAATTATTTTAATTGGTTGTATTTTATTTTTCTACCTTTTTATGGTCTGTTGTGGTCATCCTGCGCTATTTGATTATAACTAGGCCAAATTGTTGTAGTAGGCTCAACGGAGTGAAGTTTTCTGTGTCATGGTTTCCAAAATGATGAAACCAAACAGAATTTTAATTTTTTTTTGGTTTTGTTTCACTACTTTTTCTCAGAAACCAAATGGAATTTTAGGCTTCTATTTCAACACTTCGAAAAGACTTCAATCCTTCAAAACATGAATCAGTTTGTTATTACTGCTTTAGTTCTCATTATTTGGCAAAGAAGAAGAATATGTTGAGAAGTGTTGCTGGTTGTTTTAATGTTTGAAATATATATATAAAAAAAAAAAAATTCACCGGAGTTACGACTACTATGTATATTAATGAGAACTTGCTTCTCATATCTTGCCATTTTGTACTCAGGTTCCAATGATCTTTCATTTTTTTCCTCAAAATTCATATTTCTACTTATATAAAATTATTTAAATTATTATCTCTCAAGGATGAAATTAGAACAAAAGAAGAAAAAGAAAAGGGAAAAGGGAAAAGGTCTTCTATATTGATGGCACTTTTAGAATACGATATACCACAACATAATGTTCTTTAAAGTTGAGAAATCTTTACTTGTCACCTCAAATTCTATTTCGCTTTTGTTTCTTTTGTTTTCCTTTACATCATGTTTAATTACCAAGAACACAGAGAAATAGAAAATATTTCTATATGTGGATGCTCTTTAATATATATAAGAAAAAAATTATAATTTTCCGTTAACTATCAAATTAGGATCATCTAACCTATGTTTATAAATGAAATTGAAATTTTATCGCACAATATTGTGTCAACTAATGATATAAGATTCATTTTGTCCTACAACTGAGTTTCCAATATTATTATTTATTAGTAATGATACGTGCATCGCATTAAATCAATAATTCTGTTTCAATGGGTTTTTTTTATTAAAATGTTTTGCTCTTATATTGTATTGTTGTAGATTTTGATTGTTGATTAAATTTATTTGATTACAGTATTAATGATTATAAGAAAAATTTATGTGTATACATATAAAAAAAACTCCAAAGGGTCCACATGTGTACCAATTAGAAATTTCTTAAGTTAGGTTTTGGTTTGAATGCTAATAATCACATTAGGTTTTATTTAATTTTGTTCCTCTGAGAAATTAATTTTATACAATCATATTTCATTTAAATTCTATATATCTTTCCTAGAGGTTTTTTTATTCAAGTTTTTGGTTTTGTATATTTTATTTTTGCTGTGAATATTTTCACTTACTTTTGATTTGATTGGTAGAATTTCATAAGCAATTTGCTAAAATGCTTTTGTGTTTGAATGCTAAACCCTTTATTTTACGTGGTAAATCATCTAATTATATTGTTTATTCTTTTATATAAATATATTGTTTATTCTTTTATATGTTTATTTAGGAAAAATAATTGATGATCTTTAAATCATTTTATTGTTGATAAAAAATTCACGTGCAATGCACGTGTGCAATAACTAGTGTGTGTGTGTGCGTGTCTATATATATATATATATATATATCGTCCTGGACGGGATCACACGGCCAAGAGTCGTGCATCACAAACACGCGTGTGAACGAAGTAGAAAATGCCTTGGAAAGATATTTTCAAACTATTTCGCTCATTCTTTAAGAAATTTCTTCAAAAAGGATATTTTTGGTATCAGCAATTGTTTTTCATTTATTAAAAAAAAAAAAAAGAAAAAGAAAAAGAAAAGACTGGCCTCCTTTAAAAACAGGAAATGAACTGAAAATGACTCGATATTAACAAGATTTTTATAGCGTTCATTTCCAAAAATACAAATGATTTTCAAAAAATTTATTTATCATCGTAATTCATGAAGCACCCAGTTATTGAGAAAATTCAACCTTTTGTTTTGTTTGTTAGTTTTGGGGGTTGGGGTTGTAACATTAACTATATTGAAATGAATCTTTTCTTTTGGCAAGATATTCTTATTTTGCAAGAAGTTTCAATACCATACATATTTTCACTTTTTCCATGTTGGTAAAGTTCCTCTGGTTTCGTGCCACAGTAGAACTGCTTTTTCATTATTCGAGAAGATCCAAAGGTCAGTCTTGAAGGACCACTAACGTATAGGAGCTTAAATGTTGAGTGTGGATTAATTTTATGGATTTTGGGAATCTTTTTTTGGGCTATTTGGTCTATAAGAACTTCCTTATTTATGTGTACCTTAAATGTGTACGGCAACAGAAGAAGAAGAGTTTCAGCTATATATCAATGCTTCAAATATTTTCATAGGAGTAGGATGATTTTGGTCGGGCATGGCCACTATACATCTAACACGAGTTTCAGCTGCCACTTTAGCTTAGAATGCAGTCAGTAAATGCCACAAGATAAAAAGGGTAAACCAGGGAAGGCGGGTGTTGGTCATTACTCATTAGGGATGAGATGGGGGCGTTGGTTCAAAGGATTCGCTATTGGGCTAGGGAGCACCACTAGTGTCAGTGCTGAAATCTGGGCATTGCGTACTGGGCTGAAAGAATCATTGCTGGCCAAGGAATCGCAGGCCAAGGGATGAATCATGTGCGTTTTTCATCGCAGACGACCCTGGATTGATAGTACCTCTGGATGCATACTTTCTTATAGTAGAACCTAGCATTGATAGCATCTCTGGATGATCTTAGCAATCCACCAATTTGTACAAAGTAACAAAAACTCTTGGATGAACTCATTGAACTCCATTCTAAGTTACAGATTCTGGGGAAAAAAAGAAGAGGGGGAGAGAGGGGGGGGGGGGGAGTTCCAGATTGGTCCAGCTATGGGCAAATAATTACAATTCAATACAAATGACTCCTAACATCATAGTAAATGACTACTAACTGTAATTATTTGCCTGTTAGCAACGCCCCCCCCCCCCCCCCCCCCCCCAAAAAAAAAAAAAAACAAAAACAAAAAAATCCAATTAGCCTAACTATTAACTTTGCCAACTTTCTGGTGTGTATATATATATATAATAGCTTTAAGATCCCTGTGGTCAAAACAAGGAGGAGGAAACCATCAACAGATGAGCCCTCTTATCTTCACTAAAGCTCACCCAATGCCAAGGGAAACGTTGTAAACCCAATTGGATCAAATCAAGAGAAACGAATGCTTTGAATTCTGCAAAACTCACCCCAAGCTGTCAGGGGAAAACCAGAAAAGCATTCCTCTTCAGTCTTCAGAGAATTAATATATAGGTTCATCTGCAATTTTCCAAAACTCTTAGCGTCTACTAGTGAAAAGGTTGATAGTTTATTCATTATTGAACAAAATATAAACAACAGAAAGCAGCGATTCTTTAGACAAATGCAAGAGAAATCCCAAATGAAAAGGAAGAGAAAAACGCATACCATCATTGTCATCTTCCATGTTAAAGTCATCCTCATCGTCATCAAAATCAATGTTCTGCAAGATTGTTCAAAGTATCAAATACAATTATTTTCCAGAGATAGACCATGCTTTTTTCTTTCGTAATGAAACTTACACAAAAATATATGCAGCAAAACGAAAACATGAAATGTTGCACACACAATATATTCCTCCAATGAACGAATAGAAGCTTTCTAATACAAAAAGCTGATTACTACTACATCAAGGGGTTTTCATATTACAAAAAATGAATTGAAAGAAAGCACCACCATGCGCGGGATCAAAGTAAGCATCCATGCTTATTGTCTTAAAATATCGTAGCTTGAAAAAGGTTTCTCTGCGGGTGGGTGTTTGGCTGGGGAATATATTACAAACAGAAAATCACAAAATCCAAGAGTCTAACAAAATTTGTTATAACACTGTTTATCTTTCAAAGGAGGTTGCTTATGCAGAAAGCATTTCAGACTAAAATACGGCGAGTAATATTGAGTATCACAAATACAGTTTTGAAGTGCCTGAGTAACAGTGACCTCTATTTCTAGTAGGAAAATGAATCAACAATTTCTCAACACTGCTCAGGCAGCAAGCTTAACTACTGGGGCATCTGGAGCATGATTTCTGACAATTGGCATCTTACTAAGTATAGAATCATTCAACATAGGCAGAGGATACCCATTGTGAAGCAAATAAGATAACGTTGGGTTGTTCCGATTGGCATGGAATGATTATCATTATTGCAATGTCCACAAATCAAGCAAATTTTAGAATTTCTTACAATTAAGACATCAATGAAAAGGAACTTAAAACAACTTCTAAAATCAGAGATACAAGTTGTTTTCAAAGGTAATATTATAAAGTGACTAGAGAATTAGAGAGATAACAATATGAAACATTTAAAACCAACTAAGACAGGGTTTCTTATGTTACTTAAAAATTTTAATAATGTAAATCATCTCACAATTTTAATGTAATTATATTATATGTAATATAATCATATAATACTCTAAACATAAGATTAGGTTCAGGTTGGGTAGGGTTGTCCAAGGTCTTACCCCAAGCCCAACCTCATGTCTAAAGATTTCAACCCAAGGCTATTTATTGTTTGGTTTAGTCAGATCTCCCACCCATGTTGCAGCCCAATAGAGCATAAAAAACTTCCCTCTCATATGCCCGAGTGAGTAAGAATCATGAATTGGAAGAAATACAGAGTCAGGCACTGGAAAAAGACACGAGCTTGATCATGCATTTGGGATCTATTTATAAATCCATGAACAACATTATTTATATTCTTTCAAATCCAAGTATAAATTTCCCAATATTCTAGCATAAAAAAGATGCACATTACATCAGGATTACAACCAATGCATGTATCAACATGCAACAAAATTGACTAATAATCCAAGTATGAACAAATCAGTATCAGTTTCTGTGATAACCTGATTATAATCACCGTCATCACTGAATTCTTCATCTTCCTCTTCCATTACTTCTGCATCATCTTCCTCCTCATTTTCACCTTCTTTCTTTTCCTTCCCACGGTTCTCATCTTGGCCCTGGACATTTGAAAGAATAACCAACACATCAATCTATTGGAATGAGGAAACCCATAACAAGGATATACTGACTAAGTACAAACGATGATAAAGATAATAAAAATATTTAATAAATATTATACCTATTATTCTCATTATTATCATTATTAAAAAAATTCCCCTCTAAGTTTATAGAGTCTATAGCCAAGAAGAAAAAAAACCTAAATAAACTTAATTCATTAGGGCTGTTCTCAAGAGTGCTTCTATAGTAACTTTTTACCAGCTATCATAAGCAGGACAGTTATAAATGCTAAAAATCATTTACCTGATCCTTCTGTTCAAGCTTCTCAAAGAAATCCAACTTCTGCATGTCTGTCAAAAAAACATTTTAATCAGTAAGATTTAATACCCGGTGGGCAGTGGCATAATGGTGTAAGATACAATTACCCACAAAAAAGAACAAAATGATTTCAGCAGAAGCATAGCTGTTAAACAAAACGGAAAGAAAAAGAATCAACATTATGGTGACGAAAGTATCCAAATCATAAATTGTTGTGAGAGACTCAATGTTACCTGAAGCATGTTTCGCTATGGTGCGTAGTAGTGTAGTATAGGTATGGTTTGCAACGTGAGTAGCTAAGTATGCCTATTTGGTTTACTAACCGGACTCGGGGGTCACTTTGAAACTCTTCTTCAGGTCACTTTGGTTGTATATATATACTAGCCAAAGCACACGTGCGTTGCACGTGAATAATATTTAAATAATAAAAGATATATGAAAATTCATGAATTCTCATATATATATATATATATATATATATATATATATAGAACATGGAAATCTAATTATTTAGAATATGGAAATCTAATTATTTATTACTTTTTGTTGAAAATATAAATCCCATTTGAGAGATATGAACATTTATAATGTTCTTAATATGTATCCCATTTAGGTCATTAGAATGGACGCTCAACACAATAAGTCAAACTTCCTTCCATGGCTAGAAGTCATGGTAGGAATAGGAAATTGGCTAGGATGCATACATAGTAGTGGAGGTTGTATAGAATTCATGAAGTAGACATCATTATCGTTCTTTCTCCTTATTTTTTCTTATTTTTTGTTGGAAAATAAACATTCTTAATTGTTTAAATATGGGGGCAAATAAGTATTTAAAATTTAAAATAAAGGTGTAATGTTCAATCAAAAGTTTTTTTTTTGAGATACAGACTTTTATAGGTAGTTAGATTAAATTATATATATTGATAAATAGATAAAGATTCTATATTTTTATTTTAAATTTTTTTCATAAAAGGAAAAATTCAAATTCTATGGTGTGGTGAATTGGAGGAGTGTGTGGTTGAAAGTCTTTAAAGGGAATGATTAGGCAAATAGTAGAAGCATTAAAGGATATGAAAAAGGTGTATATATACTTCAATCCGTATAGGTTCTTATATACAATTTTTTTTTTTTTTTTTTGGGTATCAATACGTGCAATATTGAAGAATTAATGGATTGGTTTCAAGTTGTCCCTACTATGTTCTTGTATATGAACATAATATGTAGTATTACACAATATTTTCATTATTTTATTATTATTATAATATAGAAGAATTGATGGATTGGTTTCAAGATGTTCCTACTGAATAGGATGGGTTACGGTTTTGGGTTATTCAACCCAGACCATTACAAATTAAAGTTCAGCCCTCTGACAATATTGGACCTGACCTGCTGAACCTGCCGAAACTCTAACCATTGCTAGCTCTAATCACTAGCTCTTTCACTGTAAGGCATCATAATTAATTTAGTCAAAGTGACCACTCATTTGCATCCAAGGAATTTAGACTATTAGGTCCCAACACATATGTTGGTGCACATGCTAGTAGAATTCTTCACAAGGATTATTTTATACATTAAAATAAAGTAGACTAATCCTAATCAAATTCATACACAGGTGTTTTTTTTTCCCCTGGGAAACCATCCTTTTAGATAAATATGACGTAAATTAATCCTAATCAAATTCATGTAACCAATGCTTGGTTCATCAGTTTCAAACCTTTCAACAAATAATTTTAAAATATAAATCAGTTTCGAATGTGGGTACAAATGTATTTATAATTTTAAGTGAGGGTAATATTGTTAATTATAAGTTTTGTTGCTTAAGAGACTTTTAGATGTAGTATAGATATATATGTATATATGTATTCTCCCTTTACTCAGAGAGGAGTCCCATTTGATAATCCTAATTTGAGAGTTATATATTTGAAACTTTCAAGACAAAAGTTTCTCTCTACATATGCCATTTCGGAATTGCCAAAAATAGAGATCCAGGTCAGCTGGTTGAAAATGAATCATTATCCAGGTTAGCAACCCCAGATCGCAGTTCCAAGGGGGGTCAAGAGACCATGGCAACACTAGTTAGACTCAAATCTCTTATCACTATTATTTTTTGGGGTGGGGTGGGGTGGGGTGGGGGAAGGGCCTTGCACTCAGCAGATCAAGTTAACCAATTTGAGAACACCAGAACTGGATCATTTAGATGCCCATGGGAACAAGATCAAATACATTGTTACTTGACCTTATCTATACTATTATTTTAATCCAACCTTCTTTGTCAATGGATGGCACTTGAAAATACTAAAATGACCTTTTAAAATTTTAGTTTCAGTCACAATCAGCGTCAAATTAGTCTTTACAGCAACAACAACAACAAAAAAGGTAACATTTATCCACATGTTCCTAAACTCTTGCTTCAATAACTGTCATAACCCACATCTCTTTCTATTCTTTCAACAACAGTTATAATCTCATAAACATAAATTGTCATGTTGCCATTCTTTGAGATCTCATAAACATAGATTGAGCTCATCACTTAGAACTAAAAAGAGCAAAAATAACAGAAATCAGAAAGATAAAGACCCTAGAAAAGATGTAAGAAAAGAAAGTGAAATCAAAGCGGTCTGTTCTCATCAAACCTGACTCGGAATTCCACTGCACTTCCTTTTGGACACCTGACACGCGTCTTGAACCTGAATCACCAGAAATGGTTCTAAGGCCATTAGGAAATTTATATGAGTGGGCCAAAAAAAAAAAACAGAGGAGGAAAAACTATCAAAAGTGAAGTGCAAAAGTTCCTTTTCATCACCTTGAACCTTGTCACGTGGAACCAGTTCTTGAGGAAAATTAGCAAGCTTTAGGTAGTTCTGAAGCTCTTCATCAACTTTGGATTTGGTCCTTCGCTTAGCTCTGTCAGAGAATCTTTCTATGTCTGTGCTTTGGCTTTCTGACACCACAGATACATGAAGTTAACAAGATTACAATGGTGTAATCAAACAGAATTAGGCAGCTAAACATATTGAAACAATATTACCAGCAAGAAGCAGCCAATCAATACACTGCAGTGTATAAGAAACACGACAAAACACATGCAAGATTTAATAAAAGAATTCAACTTATGGCAAATATCAAAAGGTCAATGTTACAACTGAGACAATAATTGGCAGCATAGAGTACCATTAAGATTTTCAAATCTTATCGTTTGAAATTACATTTAATATGAAATAATGCAAATATGGGATGGAAATTATAAAATATTAACCCAAAATCAGAATTTCAATGGCATAATATCAATAAGAATTGAAAACATTATGTCGTAATTATGGTTTTAAATATAGGCTGGTATGTAACGTAAAGGCTGTTATGTAAAGGTTTTTAAAGTGGACATCACAAGAATCTCCCTCTACAAGAAATGTACAAGAATTCACAGGTGTAACAGCCTCTAACAGCCATTATGGTGCCATAACAGTCCTTTACACACTGTTACGGGCTGTTACGCCTATACAAAGGCATATCAGCTTATTTTCTCCTACTTTCTCACGTTGTCTCCTACTTTTGCCTCATTTACTTTCATTTTCCTACTCTTCCACCTTTGATCTACAAGATTAAAGCATAAATTTGAAAGATTTGAGGCTAAAACTTAGATCCAAGGCATCAAACTAATTAGCTTAGAGTTAGACATCATAAATATAGCCTAAGATTTGAAGCTTTAGTAACTACCAACTGCTAAATAGTAAACACTAGCTAATATTTCAATATAAGTCTTTAAAATTTAAAGTTCAAAGGGTAAAAGCTATGCTTAGTTAATTTTTATGTATTGGCAGATAAGGGTCATAAAGATAAAGGTCAATCTGCTCAACTGGGAGGAGAAGCTACAGGTAGTGGTGCTGCTCCACTTTCCTCTTTTCATGGGGATTAGACTTTGAGTAGTTTTATTTCTCATATTATTATAGGAATTCCTAAGCCTCCCAGAGGTTTGCCTCAGAGACCTAGACATATGGGTGAGAATGGGGGTGGGAGTGGATTGCGAAAGAACCAATATACACAATGTGAATCATCAGAAGAGTCTTCCTCACACTGTATAATGCATAATTTTGGTGACATTGGACTTATAAACACATATAATTAGGGTAGTTACAATAGTATGACTTACTAGCTACCATACTACCAACCTCAACCTAATTATCCACCCTACGATTATTACCCATCACAACAACCACCACCTAATTCATCATCATACATTGAGCAACTTCACAAGTATCCACCAATAATAGAAGCTCTTGGTTATGGAAATCCAATCCATCCTCATATTCCTCCATCAGTGGAGTATTCAGAGTAACAACAGAATGATAGCACTTACAGGATCTTTAACTATAACTTACCACAAGGGTAGGAAGAAAAAGGAGATAGCTCCCAAGGCAATACTAGTGATGGAGGTAGTGAAGAACAACCACAACATTCCTTTTGGTGGTGAACTGGTGATTAGTGAGCATTATCATTTCCCTTTACAAACTCTTATAAGGTATTAACAAATGAATATTGTTAATGTTTGATTTTAATATTGGGGGATGTTATGTGATTTTAGAAAAAATTCACGGTAGCAGCAATCGCAACCTGTTACGTTAAGCCACTACGCCTGAGTCCCATTACACCAATTTTTGTAATCATTACGACAACCTTTACCATTACTCCAAAATACGGATAAAAGTAAACTAGTAATGGAAGATTTTCTACTGCTGTGCATTGAGATCTTTGCACATTGGTTTTCGAAAAGAAATATGGAATGCATGGAAAATTCTCCTCTGGGTCAAAAAAAAATTCTTCAGGGTCACTTGATCCAAGAAAATCTTAAATCAAACTCAATTCTTAATATTGATCCTATATAGGGTTGAGGCAAGACAATCAACTTACTACTTGCCCATGCACTCTAAATCCAAAGGAAAAGACCAAGAGATGTAACAAAATGGTAGCTATACACTTCACTATGTATCCTATACATTAAATTGGTTGGTTTCATTTTGTTGTAAGTTCTCAAATATTACCTGCATTTAATGCGGGTAAAGTGCTAATATGGAGACCTTACCTTAATCCATGGGAGAAAGGGGCAAAGCCAGGACTTACAGATTGGGTTGGCCGACTTAAATAAATTATGGACATTTTTTTTAATCACAAAGTCTTAATATATAATTACTTCATAAAATAATATACGTTAAGATCAAAGGACACAATTTTATACCTAAATTTTGACACAATTTTCACTAACATGTTGTGTGACTTATATTTTGCAAAATCCACCATAGCCAAATATTGTGTAAATACATGCCAAAATATCAACCCTTGGCCCTCAAATCCGTAAATTAATATTTCTAACCAATAAAAAGCCTAACATTCATGGATGAAGCATCTCTTAAATTCCCATCAACTTGATATTTGGTAAGTTTGGTAAGTGTGACGTGTATGGAAATGGTAGGTTTCACAAAATATAAGTCAAACAAGTTTTTAAAAATTGAATCCAAATTTGTGTATTAAATTGTCTCACGAACCTAACCCATTATAATATTTTAAGGGTAAAAAACACTTTAGTACCATATACTTTGCCACAAATTTCCACTGAGTCCACTTTGAAGATAATCTTATAAACTTAAGCTGGAATGTTTACTTAGTAATTTCAATCTAGTCCAAATGTGGATGTTCGTTTATTTGCTAACGGAAGATGTATGTGAGAGTCACATGAGCGCATACATGGGGCTGACGTGGATTACAGGGTTAAGGTTTACTAACAAAATAATGTTGACCATGGGAGAGCTTGTAAGATGCATTAATGGAAGTTTCCTCCAAGAAACCTGTAACCAGATTTGAGAAACTTGACACCAAACTACAGACCGATCTCCTTTTGGCCTGAAACAACCACAATGGTGGTCGACTAGGATGGTGGGACCATCCCCTACCATAGTCGTGGCTTCGAGAAGCCATGGTAAAGCCTCAAAGTCGCAACAATGGAGGAAACCCTCCAACACGAAGGGAGTTCCACCATTTCAAGCCAACTTAAAAGTTTTGAGGAGGCCACCAACTCAAAAACATGTTTGAAAATTTATTTTAAAAGGAGGAGGGAGGGGGAGGGGGGACTCAAAGAGTGCTCCTTTAAAACCGTCGCACCTAAGAAAATGGACACTTCCCTGGTGGTGTCAAACATGTATCAAACACAACAGTCTTTTGGCACACCTTTAACATGACACCTCTCTCTTCCTATCACATATGCATTTCTACTACATCTCATGATCTAGAGAAGTCACCATGAATGTGCAAGTCAAGGCCTCAAATTTCATTCTTTTGTAAAAAAGGTGCATCAATCTTAAAGCATAGGGATGTCCATCCTTGATAAACAAAAAAATTTGCTAGTATTACTCTAAGTGTTATATTCTCCCCACTCGAACCAAAAGGCCATAACTATGAGAGAAGTAGGAGACCCTCCCCTTATTTCGAGAAATGTCCTATACTCCTGTTTTATATGTGCAAAAAACAAGAAATAAAACAAATAAATTTTGAATTATATCATGCTTACTCTTTGATGTTTTCTCTTCAATATAATAAGGAGAGGACTTCCAAAAATTTTGCAATCTTGCATTCCAAATGACTAAGGTTTTTTCTTCAGTCACGCCATTTTTATCCGGTAACTCAACATCCTGCAATTGCGCATGAGAATTTTTACATAGCGAAAACCAAAAAACAAAAAAAAACAAAACAAAAAACAAAAACAGAAACTACAACCCAATCCTGACACTTTGTATCTGGCACAGAATACACTTCATACTTTAAAACTATCTAGAGTACATAAACTACCTCCAATCAACACAACCCAACAAATCCTTAATCCAATACATGGAATCGACTACATGAATCCTTCTATGCCATTCAATTCAATTAAGGGTCATATCTTTAGCACACATGTCCTTTCTTACCAACCCTAATCATGTTATTTGGGGACTTCCTTCTATGCATTTGAGGCCGTCGACTTGAATCAAGGCACTCCTCCATACAGGTGCATTCCTAGGTCTTTGTTGCCCATGAACTCAAGTGATTGATTGCCAGTTTCTATTTTTCTGGTAGAAGATTGCTAGTGTCTTGAAAAGAGTTATATTATTACTTTGATCCAATGTTTTTAAAGGCGAAAGCGTTAGGCGAGGCATTTTACTCCTTGCAAAGCGAGGCATAAGCCTCTAGGCATAAGGCGTAAGCCTTTCAGTTAGTAAATTTCATTTTAAAAAAGAGAGAAAAAAAAAAAAGTAGTAGGATTTTGAAAATTAATTAATACCACAAAGATTAAAAAAAGTATATAAGCATTTTTGGGACATTTAAAATCATAGTAGTATAGTTATTTAAAGGTAAAGGTTCATATTGCATTACGGATTAAGTTATACAAAAATTGTACATAAACATGTAAAAAAAAAAGAAGTCTTGAACATAATCTACTAACTTACATGGTTTGATATGAGATGTATAAAAATAAATTAAACATGGTTGAAACTTATTTAATGCAATCAAATAACCAAAAAAAAAAAAAAAAGAGAATTAAATCAAAAGGTTTAACAGAAGGTCGCGTGAGGTGTATGCCTAATGTGCTAAGGCGTAAAAATGCACCTTTGATTATGCCTCGACTGGTGAGACATATGCCTAATGAGAGCCTTGCTTAATTTTTCAAGCCTTAATGCGTTTTTGATCAGCCTTGCCCCAAGGCGAGCCTCAAAAGGGCTTTTTAAAACAATGCTTTGATCCATTACCAATTTCTACTCTTTTGGTGCACAAAGAGTAGCCATCTCTTAAAAATGAAAAATAAAAACAACTGAATCACTCACTCACCGGAAAAAGGATGAATGGTTCTTGCTTAGCAAAGCCGAAGCCGCCGCCGCCACCTCCATATCCCCGTCCACCACGTCCATACCCCCGTCCTCGCCCACGCCCTCTAAATGCCATCTGTGCAAAGTAAACTAGGAATTATTTAACAAACTCCACGTGAACCAATAAGTTCAAATCCAGAAATAGGGATTATGCATAAAACTAGTTTGAAAATCTCTGGTTAAAATATTTATAAAAAAAAAAAAATCGAACTAAATTTACATTATTGCATCACTTGGTTGCTGAGAAAATGCAGATAGAGAAAAAAGAATATTAGGTTGCATTTGGGAAAACTCTGGGAATATTTTTATATAATTATTTGTGGTTGAGTAATTTTGTCGAGCACCTGGTGACAACCATCAGTATAAATCATACAAATATATTTTCCAGCGAAGTGGATGAACATACATCATAGTACAAATTGAATTGCGTCAAACCGGAGAGAGAGGAATATATATTTACACACATCCAAGAAAAAAAAAAGGCATCCCATTGAAAAAAATTCAATATTTATTGCAAAAAATAAGAGAAGAGGATGTAACAACCAGCAACACAATAACGGTGAGTCTCAACTATGAATGTGGTTGGAAAGAGAGAGACATAGAGAAAGAGAGAGAGAGAGAGAGAGAGAGAGAGAGAGAGAGTGAGAGATGGAAGAGGAGACTCATGGTTGTACCTTTGTCTACCGGTTGGATATGGCAACTGCTTGGACGACAAAAACAAGACCAACAACGGTGGATGAAGAAGAAAGAAGAGCTTGAAACGTTGAGAGGATTCAGCAAAGGCTTTTGAACATCCTTTCTGATCCCAGGTCTTTCACCCCAACGATTTTTTCCCTTTTTTATTTATTTTTATTTTAAGGGGTAAGTTGAGAATTTTTTTGGGTAAGTACCGTGGATCCAAATATATATATATATATATATATACGGTTATGTTCCCATCAGCACGTGTTGATATAAGTTATATTAGCACCATGCATTGAGGGTTGTACCTTTTGCATTGGTCGAATGTACCTCATATCCTACTAATGCACAAGGTACAACTTTCAATGCAAGTGTTGATATAAGTTATATCAGTATGTGCTTACCTGATCATCATCATATATATATATATATATATATATTTATTCACCACTATCCATTTTGTTTTTCATCTAATTTCTATTTGATTTTTCACCCAAAATCTAACAGGGGGATATTCCATCAATTTTTTCTTGGTTACGTGAAAATTGGTTAAACATGAGGGGTTTTTTTGTAACTTAACTTTTTTAATCCCAAGGTTTCTACAACTCTCTTTCTAAAATATCATTTTTTTTTTTTTTTTTGAAATGATGGAAAACTACTTTTGATAAACATAGCATATAAATTTATAAATATGTAATTATGCAGGGCGGAATTATACACTGAACCTATCCAGCCCCGAAACCCCAGTTGGGAATTTTATAAAATACCAAACCCATCCCTATCTCATTTAAAATAACCCTAAGCCCATTCTAATAAGATTAGAACGGGTTGGAATATCTGGTTAAGATAACCCATTGCCATCCATAGGAAGAGGGGGGGCGAAGGGATTTGGATTTGGTGTAGGTGGCTACTTTTACAGCATGGTGCAGTAAATGTAAAATCAATGACATGTGGGCAAGGAGGAGAAATAGAGGACTGTTTAGTATTGGACCTCAAATGCATCTTTCGAATTTCAACCCTCTATTTCTCCTCTTTGCCACATGTCATGGATCCTGTGTTTACACTGCACCATGCTTTTGTATTCTCAAATGATATCAGAGGGATTTGAGATTAAAGCAAATAAGGTTCACATGACTTAAATCTCTGATCCACATACTTGGACCATATATAATGCAACCTATGGATGAATTACAGAAAGCATCCATAGCCTACTTAGTTTGTGGGCAAATATTCCAACATCCAATTCCAGGGTTGCAACTTGAGGGGTTGAGCCCGCCCAACCTGAACCAAATCTGACCAATAGACGGGCTTGGGAATAGTTATTAAACATTCGAGTTGGGCTTGGGTTGGAAAATTGCAACCCCAACTAAATTCAATTGGGCTTAGGCAGGAAGGTTAGGCAACCGAGCTATATAAATTTGTCATTTAAATAGATTTTTTAATCATTTTCATGAAACATGATTGAAAAATGAAGCATAAACTGTAAATGAACAAAATGTCTACTTAAATGATAGATTTTGAAAGAACTTTCTTTTACAATATTGTTCAAAATAATGTTTTATAGTATGATACATAGCTAGTTTTCAAAAAAGCATTTTATATTTTTTATAAAACCTTAAGAAACTAGAGATTGAGAGGTGAAAACAAAGTTGAGGGGTGGCAATACCTGTCCGACCCCTTTGTTCATGGTTGGTAAGGCCCATTAACAAGTTCCTTTGGACCAAGTGGAGAAGCTCAACCTCACACGAACCAAAGCTAAACAGTCAAATCCAAGTTCGATCTCGCAATCCAAATTGCAATGAGTCAACAATCAGAATCAACTAGGGCAGGTCCTCTACTTACTGATGGGTTCTCCGTCCATATCACACCCAATTAGACCTCAGTTTGTAATCACCCTCCGTCTTAAACAATTCAATGCGATTGAGTTGTTGGGTTTCGCCTGTGGAGTAGGTTAAAAATGTTGGTACGTTTTCTGGCTTGTTTACCATAATTTCATGGTCTCATCATGTCTAAGCCCAAATATGTTGAAATTTCTGCCCCAGATATATCGTTAGGAATTTGGAAGTGCACCTATTAAAAATTGTTACATTTAATTATTATTATTATTATTTCTTCGCTTGATCCATGCGGTAAGCCCAGAACAATTGATTTGAAGTAGGAAACTGAGAGTTGAGGCCTTCAAATGAGCCTAAAGAAGACATTTGGATATATGGTGTAGTGTCCCATTGGGAAATGATCCTCTCCTAGTAAACTGGAAGTTGTATTACATCATACAATCCTTTAAACAAACACACATCGTCCATACAATATGACCATGTTTGTTTAACAGAAATGGAATGGATGGAATCGAATCTCATTCTAATTCATTCCAAACAAAATGTTTGGATGAGGTAATTGAATGAGAATAGAATTAAACAGTGTATTTATAGAAGCCATTTCAAATCTTTTTCCATTCCATATTATTTTAAGCATAAAATCAGATTTCATTCACATCTATTCCATTTCAACTAAACAAACATGACCAATGGGTAAACAAAGTAAGGTTCAATCTACCCTCCAGGCCTCAGGTACCAGACTTGCACACAGTATCAATGTGAATTATTATTATTATTTTTAAATCATTTTTGGCCCCACGGCCCATAAGATGAGATTCACATTCGACAGATACCTTATCTTTCTACGGAGTGTCTTTTTTTTTTTTTTTTTCTTCCTTTTGTTTTTTTGCACTATAAAATCTTTAAGTTGTCATTGTCCCATTATCTTGGGGGAAATCTATAACGTATAATATTGGATATTGAAGCTGTTTTTGCCTGCATACAACACCAAAATCATCGCTCATGTCCCTATCTTGTATTGTCTGGCAGCCTGGCATTATAGAGGGAGAGAGAGAGGAAAGATTAAGACATTCTAATAAAGCAATGCAACTTCTACAAGAATCTTTTTCAGAGGAGACAGACAAGGACTCTTCCACCTCTTTCACAATCTCAAAAGAAAAAGAAAAGAAAACTTCAGAAAATAACACGAGTGCACGAAACTGCATGCTACATTAAAAAAAAAAAAAAAAAAAAATTGTCTTTAAACAGTGGGATTAAGTGGAGCACACGGATCATGCATGCATTTTAAAAAAGCGCATATGAATATTAGCACGTACTCAATTAACCTTTTAAGTACTCATGATCGAAACCTTAATCCCAAACATTAATTCAACTAATGTAGTAACATCGGATCGGGCGCCTTGAAAGTCCGATTGCCAACATGGGTCCCCAACAGATCACTCCATTGATCCCCTATGTTCCCTACGATTCTGTATCCTTTAGCTTCAAGCTCCTTCCCGTTACTTGATTTGTACACCACTGCTGTTGTTCCACTTTCGGATGATTGCCTGCAACCAGATTAGATTCATCATATATAAATGCCTCAAAATACAATAATTAGCGATGATTAAATGTGGTTATATGAATAATTTTGCAGCTATCATGTGCTGAAATTCGCGTGCGTGGGGTAGTATATAAACCTCTAAGCCATGATGGTGATGTAAGAAAATCAGTGCTACCTATTTGAAAATCACTAATGATATATATATATATATATATATATATTTTTAAATGCCTAACTTGGATATCCAGTGCAGGGATTGACCAAGAAAATTAACATTCTGGAATTCTTCACAAGATGTGTCATTTTTTTCAAAACCTATGGTTAGTGAGAGGTTTGTGCCAATGATTTGCTATAAATGCTAACAAAGTCATACAATGTCGGCACCAAACCTAGAATTTGTTGGCTTGAGTATTCAAGAAAGAGTACTAATTTTCTATAAGTTGCCTTTCTTTAATTCATTGGGACTAACCAAGTGGTGAGAGAGAGTGCGGTAAATGGTAGGAGTAAGATTAAGAGTTAGAAACCCTTTCATTGTGAAAAAAAAAAAAAAAAAAAATGGAGGAAGAAGTCTCCCAACTTAGTCCCTCTCATGTAGGTACGGCTTCTATTAACTTTGCTAACTAACTTTCTTTTAAATTGGGTATATATTAGGTTTTTTTTTTTTTTTTTTTTTTTTTTTCATAATGGTGAAACCATCTCACAGTAAGGTCCTTTAGATCTACCATGAAACTTAACTCTCGGAGAGATTAACGCAGCAACCCATTACCAAGTCCCACTTAAATCTTGGGTTGTCCTAACAGAGAGTTGAATTCAAGACTATGCGCTTAACCACACAATCATAGAATCAAGACCGTGCACCTAACCATACAATCATAAGTTCACCCTTACCAACGGGACTACCAAGGGTGGGTTATATATATATTGGTATTTGCTTAACACTTTCTTCGAAATTTGCTTACTTGAGAATGAGCTTCTTCCAAGTGTGGAATCCAACATTTTTCAGATTAGTTTCCGTAACATTTCTCTGGTCTTCGCTTCTTCCCGTTATGAAGACAACCTTAATCCCAAGAGACAGCTTCTGGTAGAGCTTAAGACTCTCCGGCAACGCCGGTGCTTTGCCTGTCAACACCCATGCATTGAATAGTGGAATTATACACCTCCGCCCTGAAATTTCAATATGTTTACTGTCATGAACTCATAATCCAAACACCAATCAAGTGACCAAAAAACTAGTGTTAATGGGGTAAAAATATTATTGATGTTTTGTGGAGTTACAAA